>JAVRXN010000010.1:81808585-82503585 GCA_033556935.1 Timema podura
AAAGAAGCCATGGGGCTACTGTAGATAAGCCTCTCTGTCCCTTTTTCAATTACCATTTTATTTGTAACTATTTGACGCCTTTTTTAGCGATGTGTTTCTTACAGTTTTAGATGAAAATTGGATAATCACTGGTGGTGGTATATTTTGGCTATTATGAGGTACACAATGTATTAACTCAATATGATTTCATTGACTCAATATGGCAGTTCTAAATATTTAGCAATGTTTTCCATGACTGTACACAAATCTTCAGGTGTGCGCGTTTCTAATCCATAAATTTCCAAGTTAATATTTCTTCCGTATTGCTCAATTTGGTTAAGTCGTTTTTCAATATCTTGATTTTTTTTTTGCTTGTTTTCCTCGTATAATACGTTTATTTTTTTGTTAAGTCCCTATTATTGTTTTACAGTTCTTTCATTTCCGGTCTCATATCAATAGAGAAATCAGATAAGTTGGACATGTTATTTACTAATTTTTCATAGTACTTCTTTTGTTCTTCTCTCATAAATTGGATTGATGTCTTGATTTCTTCATCCATTTTAATATCTAGATCTACACGATGAACACGTATATGACTTTTGCCTTATTAGTGTCATTCTTCGGTATGTCGATTCAGATAGCCCGGAGCAATCATAATGATAGTAGTTTTCACAATTGTGACACTTTACACAATCCCCGTCTGGAGGTAGATTTTCATCACATCTACCACATTTCAACATAGTGAATAATTTATTACACAAAAAAGTAAACTTAGTGTTAACAATTGATGCTTTTGACTGTATACGCTATATAAAGTACACAGGCCACGCAGAGTTGAGCAGACACGTCCGAGCCACACGATCTCACAGACTAGTCTAATAAAGATTAATAATAGTAGTAATAATAATACTTAGCGTCCTACTACCCATTTAGGTTATACGCTTAAATACTAATTTCGCTGATGGGTTAGGAATGGGGAAGTTTAAATATGGAGGAAGTGAACCCGCATTCGCGTGGAGTGAGATTAGAAAACCATTGAGGGAAAACCAGCTCCAGTTCACCCGAGCGAGATTCGAACCTTTATCTCCCATCCTCGGCAGTCTAGCTCAACACAAAACTAGCGTGTTAGCTAACTACGCCACCGAGGCAGGTCATACATAAATACATACTTACGTGCATACATACATACCTAATCATGCCATTCCCTTACGGGGTATGCAAGAATCCTTGCATACTACCTTCACTTCAACAACATCCAGTCACCAAGTTATACGTATTCTTTTATTCTTAAAACTCTAAATGTTTCTCTTTTTCAAACATTCATCTACAACATTTAGCCTAGCGATCAAAAAATTATATTATGAGTTCGCATGACAAACAATTTAATGCAGCACTGTAACTCGTAGTAGGAGTCTTAGATACTTTAAAGATTGTTTTAATATAATGAACAAAAATTCTAAAATCTGGGATACTAGAGTAAATTAGAACTTAATTTCCCCTTGACGTTACTTTTACTATATTCTAGTGAAACCGGTTTATTTTAAAATGATCTGCGATCTTGTCCATTACTCATCTGTTGAGATTTTTTAAGGAACGGGAAAAAAATAAACATTACCTTTCTTATTTCCAATGAATGTCTAATATGACTTGCAAAATAATTTGCAATGTTGATCAATGCATCTTGGTTTGAACAGCCATCCACTTGATTTTCAGGGTTACCTCGGAGACCCACTATCAGGTTGTAGATTGGAGTGTCAATACAACAGTGAGTGCCCTTCTGAGCGATCTGTCTGCTCCTATAACCGTTGCATAGACGTCTGCACAGGGGTTTGTGGCACTAATGCGATATGTGAAGTGAGTGGTAATAAAGCCATTTGCAGCTGTCCGAAGAATATGACCGGTCACCCGTTTGAATATTGTAGACCCTTTGATACAGTAAGTATACACTTATGTACTAATTACACTAACGGTTTTAGGAATTGGTCGGGTGACTGGGGTGGTTTTTCCTAAATGGTTTTCCACTCCCTCCACGCAAATGCGGTTCACTTCTCTAATCAACCTCCATTCTAATCCATTAGAGTAGTGCTTAAGCGTATAACCCGAACGGGTAGTAAGACGCGGTGCTAAATATATTATATTATTTTAGGAATTGATTAGTTGTATTTATAGGAAGTGTATTCACATTTGCGTGGGGGGAGAATGGGAAACAATTTTGGAAAAACCACCCTTAGCACTCCCGACCGAGATTCGAACCTCAATCCTCCCGTCATCGGCAGTCTAGTCTACTGCGAGAATAGTACCTTAGACCATGCGGCCACCAAAGCGGGTCACTAAAAATAGTCGATATATTGTTTAACTCTCTTGTAATATAGCATTATGTTCTTTATTGAGGAAATTATTCTTGCCGTAGGCATTTGTGAGTAAAAAGTAATAGCATGATGCATGGAATAAAATAATAACAAAGAAGATTTAATTTTAATTATATTACTTAAATGAATGTTTGACTAGCTTAGCATATTTTCTTATGAATTTGTAATTAAAGCAAGTGAAAGTTTTTAGCCTGAGTAGTAGAGAAATGTGTCTCATTCCTAAATCATCCGTATACATTTTATCTCAGATTCTAACATACACCCTGTTTCACCGCAACTGTCTTCCTCCCCTCTATCCTGTCAAAACCTACAAACAGCAGTTAAAAACTCAAAGTAGCCAAACATTAAAAAAAAAATCAAATTCTTCAAAAAACAATAAATATAAATTTAATAAAGTGGATTTATAGCTTGGGATAGTTAGTGCTGTTTTCGTATGTGCATAGCATTAAAAGTAACCACACTCTAATAATATTTTAACCTGTATCTAAACACCAATTCAATTTACCAACATTTTGAGACTACCTTCTTTTCTAGGTTAATAATTGTACCACTGGAGTAATGGTATTAAAGAGTTGATTACAACAAAAAGAAACAAAATCTTTATAAAGTATGGTGACTCTTAATAATAATAGGGAAAGCGAAAGAGAAAAATAATACTATCTCCGTGCAATGAATCATTTAAACGTGTTTTATCTCTTTGAGAGCAGTTATTAAATTTACAATAGTACGTAAATCTTTGGTATTTAGTTTTATTAATTTCCAATAGAAGGTTTGGGGAAACTTAGTCTTAAAATCTACCTTGATGCTATGTCCATGACTAGTTCCTTCATCTTCGGATATTATTAAGTGCAAAGCTAAATTTTGCACAATTAATTGTACCCTTCGCTTACCCTAAAAGGTAGGAAACTTACCTTGCATGGTCCACTATATCGTATTTTATTAGATAGGACCATGGTGTAATACGTCTAAGTGAGGCAATATACCTTTCAGGATGAACGAATGTACATACATGAATAGTGAAGTTTAAAGATGTAAATGGTCCTTACGCCACGGATGTAGTAGCATCAAATATCATATTCGTAAATTGAAAAATTACACCTAGACAGGGAAATCGGACCCAGGACCCTTGACTTAAGAGTGGCAATTTTCTACCATTTAGCTATCCAGAATAGCATACATCTGTGGTTGAGAATTGACGAGATAAATCAAGTGTCCCGGGTTCAAGTCTCGTGTCCGTATGTAATTTATCAACTAACGAATATTGACCTAATACGAGCTTAAAGCATGCCATGAAATAAAACTCACGTGAGGAATCAGCATGGAAACTTAGAGCGTTAGTGGCTGACGCGCGCCACATCCACTGGCCACTTTTACTTACACATAGGATCAACTTGGTTCACTCAAACGGGGCCATAGCAGGGGCGAGGGTAGGTGACTGCAGATGGGCAGAAGCTCGCCCACGCTACCGGTGACTCCACGACGTGAACAAGCCACTATTAGATCATTATTTAGAATTGTTGCGTTTAGACGGAGCCACAGCTACCGGCCACTGACGCCAGCCATCTTATTTTAAATCAGTCTGTCAAGCATTGTGGAGCTGCGATCACCATACCGATAGCCAATAGTGTAGTAGTATAATTCTGCACGTAACATCTTAGAATAGTTTATCAAACGAGTTTTTGGAATTCTACAGTATCAGAAAAACATTTTATCAGATTGTCTCAAATCTTTGTGTAGCGTAGTTCACTCAACAAAGGGAACATGTGTTGTTCGGTTTCCAACTGCGTTCTTTCTTTCTCAACAGAAGAAGCAACAACAGTTCATTATCCTCACGCGTCGCCATTTTAACTTCGACTGGCACAAAAATCATGCTGTGGCTAACTATAAACCACTACAGTGGCTGCCGTGAGCAATTGCAATAGCCAGTGACTGTGATTGTGGCACCTAAACGTGGATCGGTGTAAACACGCTCTTGGCCAGTGGTTGTAGTGCGCGTCAGCCACTGAAAGTGGCCTCGTGTAAAGTGGTCCGTGGGGCTAACAAAACAGGAATGCTTTAAGTCAACCCATGAAGCGTGAGGTCTGTTTCACTTACTTCTCTTAACAGTCCAATCCCCACAAGCTTTAGGAGTATATAATGTTAAATGCTAGAACCTACGGTGTTCCGTGGACACAGCGGTGTGAGAATGATTTATCAAGGAACATGTAGTGATTCTTATAAATAGTTCCATTCAAAATAAATTTCGTGTATATTTAGGTTAAATCAAATGAAATATTTTACAAGAAATTGGTAGTAATAAATTATCAGCCCATTCCCTAAAACTGTATTCATTAAAACGAATAGTACTTATTAATTTGAGGTGAGACGAAAGAATTGAGAATGTTTGTTAAAATATATGTCTTTAGTAAAGCGAAACTTATTTCGAATATTGTAGAGGCTAAAGGGTAATCTATTGCGATTGAAAAAGATGCATATTTTGGTTTTGTAGGAACGTTCTGAAAATAATGAGATGGTGACACGGATGGCAATTGCGTCTATCGAGGTGTGTTTATAATATCCCCCTTGATTTTGAACATATTAGATTATTCCTAGGCAAGGCCGTAGCCAGCCAATAATTTCAGGGGGGGGGTTTGTGGTCCCATCCCCCAATTGACGGAGGCTAGAAAAAAATTATAAATAAAAAACTGTTCTAGAAGTTATCTGAAGTGTTTTTTATGGCAACACTACCCCCAACTATCGGAGGTTAGGACAAATTCTAATTATTAAACAGATCTAGAAATTCTCTTAAGTGCTTTTTTATGGTACCATAACCCCCTAACTGTCGGAGGCTATAGGAAAAATCTCTATATCTAAACAACTCTAGAAGCTCTTTAAAGTGTTTTTATGGTAACATGACCCCTAAACTGCCGGAGGCTAGGAAAATTCTATATATTTAAACAACTCTAGAAGCTCTTAAAGTGTTTTTTTTAATCGTAACATGATCCTTAACTGCTGGAGGCTAGGAAAAATCTATATATTTAAACCCCTCTAGATGCTCTCTAAAAATATTTTTTATAGTAGCATAGCTGTTGAAGTTAAGGAAAATTTATAAATATTAAACACCTCTAGAAGCTATCTGAATTTTTTTTATGACAACATAACACATAACTGCCGAAGGCTAGAAAAAATTCTAAATAAAAAACATCTCTGTAAGCTCTCTGAAGTGCTTTTTATGGTAAAACAGCCCCATAATTTGTACTTGTACTTTAATTTTGATATTGTTTGAACCATAAATAAAGCCATATATATTTTGTTCATAAAATTTCGGGGGGGGGGGGGGTTTGAACCCCGGGAAACCCCCCCTGACTACGGCCTTGTTCCTAGGTGAATATAACAAGTAAACAATAAAACAGGCTAAGTCGGGAGTGGCTGATGTTGAAGATTAATAAAGGATGGTGAGGATAGGTGAATTAGAGGGAACCAAAGTGACAAATAAGGCTTCAAATTAGCCTCCAAGTGTAGGTTTAATAAAGAAATGTGTTTTCTTAGTGGCGTTAAAACAATTGTTGTTTGAAAATAATATATTTTAATTGATTTATTAGAACATACTATCATATCAAATACAGTTGGTTTGAACATATATTACGTTAGATATTATTCTAAAATGTACTTTTCTTAGGGGGAGGGGGAGCGGGAGGGAGGAATCTTCCTTTATCTGAACATCATATTAAAGAAAACTATATTATGCCATACAGTTAAATCAAACATTTTGCTTGAACATAGCATCCCAATGAATACTGTTATGTCTATACTTATAATCAAATTAAACATATGACCAGTTTCATAGTCTAAATTAGAACGCCTCAAGTGCTACGCTACACTAAATACAAGACGGCATCTACATAAACTCGAATGGAACGGACAAGTTTTAAGTATGAAACTGGCCCATTCCATTCTAGTCTAGGTGGGTGTTGTATAATATCTAGTATAAGCACCCCACTTGAGGCGTATAAAGCCTGACCATGAAGCTGGCCCATAGAATGATTTGATTTTATAACATCAAACGTGATTTTACATAATTTTTTACAGTATACTCTATTGTCATTCATTTTTAGGAGACCTTTGTGAGCCGAACCCTTGTGGCCGGAACGCCCAGTGCCAGCCTGGCTATGACAACACAGGCAAGGACCGTCCAGTGTGCACGTGTCTCCCTGGCTATGTAGGCAATGGTGTAGTGGGCTGCGTGCGAGGCGAGTGTACTTCCAATTATGATTGTCCAGACCACAGTGTCTGCTCCAGCTCGGAATGCGTTAACGCCTGTAGCAACGTGTGTGGAGTAGGTGCAACTTGTGAACCTCGAAAACATACAGCTGTTTGCGCATGTCCATCTGGCTATACGGGGAATCCCACGGTCGCTTGTGATCCCATTCCATATAGCAAATACAGAGCCATACGTTTCTAACAAGTATTAGTGAAAAAAAATAACATATTTTACATGGTTGACAGAGAAAACCATCTTTGTGAAAGTAAGGAAGCATGTTAAATGCTTATAAAAAAATAGGATATAAATAAAGTAGGAATTCCAAGTGGTTATCAGCATACTTAAAATGTAAAAGTTAAAAAAGGTTACACATATTATTCAGACTAGCAACGTTATTACGTAAGGTATTACTATTAATTAATTGTTTTTGTATTTTAATCTACTAGAATGTGGTGTAGTATTAAACGATTATATAGTAATTTTATGGCAACATGGAGCTGGTTTTTGCGTTTAATATTAATACATAAAGAATAAAAAGAAAAAAGAAAATGTTGATATATATATATGTGTGTGTTTTTGTGTGTGTGTGTGTGTGTGTGTGCGCGCGCGCTATACTGTAAAATAATACATAACGTTTTGTAAATTTTGGTGTGTTCTATTTAGTTGCTATTTTTTATTATTGTTTATTCCTACCAGTGGCGCACCCAGGGGGGCTAAAGGGGCTCAAGCTTCCCCCCCACACCACCCAACCCAAAAAAGAAAGTGGAAGAACGAAAAGAAAACCTATTAAAGCACTGACGTTTTTGTATGTTATTATTTTGGAAAGTGATTTTTTAAATAATTTATTTTTAAATAGCCCTAATTGAAATCGTGAATTTGTTGATGATATAATACTGTTAGTTTGTTGTTTAGTTAGCAAAAGGGGATGTCGGTACAATTTTGCATTTATTCAATAAGTTGAGTCTATAGTTTTCATTAACTTTTATGTTTTTATATGTGATTCCTCCCCCCTCACCCCCTAACCAAAACCATAATCCTGAGTGCGCCACTGATTCCTACTTTTTCCAGTCAGCTACTATTAAATTTACCACTAGTTCCTGCTATTTATCTGAATCATTCCCTACTGCTTATTCTTGTAAGTTACAACCAAGGCCAACTATTAGTGTTAAATTAGTTGACATACAAAAATCATCTTGAGCCGGGATCTGACTTTTTTTTTAATAAAATGCAATCAACTAAGATTTTCTGTGTATAAAAGACATGTTGAAAGAGCACACTACGTGGAATGTTTAAACTTATAATTCTAACATCATCCAGACGTGGAGAGAAAATTATCTACTAAAATATTATAAAACTGTTCTACCTCTCTCACAATTTGTCACTCTGAAAATCCTGGACCTGAAACTGGAGGAAACTATAGGATAGAGGTGGGGTGGGGAATTGTTCCTAAATTCAGACTATTACTGGTTGTGGATGTGCTATTGACTATTTTTTTCAACATACAAATTTGGTAGTCTTTGATCTTCCTTATACAGGACCTCTGGGTAAGGATAGAGGGACCATATAGCAATAGGAAGAGGAGGTAAATATATATGTATGTAGGACAATAATCTACACGGAAATAACAATAAATTAATAAAAAACACAGTTATGGTTTATTTTCCCAATTAATTAAATTCTTAATTTTTTTTTCTGAAATACCAGTAAGATGTATAAGGAGATCCAATATACACACAAAAAAACTACCAAATACACCAATATGGATGATAATGTTGAGTAGCATAATTATTCTAGCAAATGTTACGGGTAGAGTCCGAAAACTGGATAATCTTGAGTATAGACTCGAGATGGCAACATTATCCAAGTAAGGTGGATAAAAACAAAAATATAAAATGATTTAGCTCATTTTCGACCTTACCCGGATAATCCTAACAGTATCCAGCAAGACTTGGATAACGTTGAAAACTATTTAAAAATCTAAAAACTTATTTAGCAATTTAAATACGAATTATATTTTGGAAAGTTATATCGTTTTGGGACCTGAAATTGGATCGTAGCAATGCACAAACTTTCCAAATTTTTCATTTTGATGACTTCTTTTCCTGGTAATTGCTGTCGATATTTCCATCAAAGCTGATCAAACTTCCAAAACAACAGAGTAGAAAGGGTTAAATAATCTAAAGAGAGAGAGAGAAATAAGTAAATACTTTACTAAACATTTACCATACATAAAATGTTATTTGAGCTAATAGTTATTTTTGTACTTATTTTTACAATTAAGGCTTAAATGACACTTCTTGTCGTAAAGAATGTCTTATTTAAATTTTCTTGACCCACAATTATATTTGTAAAAACATAAACTTGAATCCCTGACCTACAGAAAGCGATTGCAGACTATTTATTTTTCAAAGAGATTTTTCTTCATTTGTAACCTCAATGAGGGATACTAGCTTTTCATGACACACAGTGAATTGGTGTCTTAGGCGCTGGCCTAAGCTTGAGGAAAGGTTCCGTATTTATTCGCAAGTGTGTAAAATTGACCATCTCTGACATACACTACTATGAAGATAACATGCTAGGATACATTTGTGATTTGTCCACTTCAGTAGATGGAATCCTCACCACGTCCCTAATTTCAGCAGGAGAACATTATTTGTTAGAGTTAAAATCCATCTTTTTGGCTTGGATGAACATTTCTTTTGCAAGACGTCGGTTTTTTGAAACATTTTTCTTCGTTTCACAAAGTGCACGTAATGGTTATTCATCTCATACTTCATTTAAACTTGATGATTTCTCAATTTCAGTTTCACACAATGAGAAAGGTGCCTTACTATATGTGCCAGCTACCCTGACTTCAACATAGCTCATTGAATCATTTATTTTCTTAATATCATCATTTTCCTCTTCCAGCATCGCATTTTAAACGTCATCAGCTCAATTATTTACTGCAGCTAGTTGCCTGGTATTGTCCAACATCTCTTGCAGCTGTTCCTCCATTTCATTTCATGGTGCTGTCTCGTTGAGTAGCGAAATAATGAAAGGTCTATCTTTATATCACATCCAAACATTGTTTCATATGGTGATCATCGTATTCCCTCATGATACGCTCTATTTTTCATCGTCTGGCCAAACCTCAAAACCTCTGATTAATTATTTATCCGTTCTCTTTGCATCCAACTGGAGAGCATAATATTTTGTAATTCCTGGTTGGCTCTCTTGAAGCTGCTCTCACTCTAACTGTGTCGAGGTTTAGCGTGGACTATGGCCAAACCCTTCTATATTAACTTGAGCTCATCTACTATTCTGTTGGCGAAATTTCTGCCATTACCAGACTGTATAGCGGCAGGTGCACTAAAAATACAAAAAACATATATTAAATGTTTTGCTACTTCCTCTGCCCCCCCCCCTTTTTTTTATAGGTTAAAGCCCTTAACTGATCAAATTTTGTCAGATGGTCTTGATAAACGATGATGAAACAGTAGCTACCATCAGCCTGTGTCTGCCTATCTAATAAGTCCACTTGGTCCCTGCTTTTCATTTAAGAAAAAGAAACGTTTGACAGATTACAACCCCTTTTTTTATATGCTAATTTATTTTACAAAAAACGCAAAATATCATAAACATTGTAACAATCTCTTGGGTCATATTTCTGTGTGTTTTCCTTCAGTTCCACCATTATTCTATTTTTCCCCCCGTGATTAACACTGATGGGGGTTTAAAGTAGAACATCGCCTAACTTCTCATTAGTAACAAAGTAGTGCTGGAGGTCCGGGGTTCAATCCTCGGTCCTGGAACAGATTTATCTGATTGCCAAACCCTTCCTTCATCTCTGACAAGACGTGTATTAATCACAACTTGTGAATGTGAGGAATGCCAGGCCTCCACCGTGGTTCGGATCCCACGTTAAACTGTAAGTCCTCCATTTCATCTCACAATCACCCTACCATTGCACATTAGCGTAGGTGCGTACAACCCGAGTGGGTAGTAAGACGCGGTGCTAATAATAATATTAATAATAATAATAGTAACAAAGTATAAAAATGAAATGTTACCATCAGACACAAGAGCTTTCAATTCTTATTCATCGTTAACAGTGATTATGTCAAATAATTTTAGACGGAAATAAGAATTTTATGACAGTTTACCAAGTTTAACTTCATTTAAAATATCACAATATTTGTCACTGATCAAATATGCCGAATTATCATGTCTTTTTTACACAAGATATCGTTGAATATAAGTTAAACTTTTATATATCTTAACTCACAGCGGATGACATAGCTACTTCTATATTTTTCCAATCAAATTAATCGAAATAAAATAATTTCAGCAAATTCTATAAAAACAATCAAAATTTTCGTAATTTTATTTTTTGAATAACATTTTACTTCAAATAACGATATAATTACTACCTTAAAGTTTTCCATTAATGTCTATGAAAGGTAGATAAATGAATCTATTATAGGCATACGTTTATTAAATGACGACATTTTCATTTCGATTTGCACATCGATTGCTTAAATTTTTTGCTTACGGATGATTGGATCTCTGATTGACAGACGGATGAATTTATCTCGGAGATTAGTTGGATCTATGTGGACTATTGCATATAATGAAGTAGTATCAAAAGAGGCAAAGATTGCAGTATATGAATGTGTGTTAATCTCAGTGATTTATATACTATAATGATGGACTAACACATCCTTGCAATGGACCAAATCGTTACGCTAATGTTTATCGTCTGCTTGCTAGAGAGGGGACAGTTTTAACGGTTTCTTTCAATGTACTTGTCTAAAACGTGTGTCTAGTGAATAAAATTATTTTTTTAAATAGTGAAATATTATACTCCAATTGATTGAAGAGACATTCACATTATAGGATATATACTATCAGTTTTAAAGGTAATATTGTATAAATAAGAATAAAATCTGTTAACAAAAACGGTCAATTTACCATATCTGAAGTGTAGGCATTAAGATGATTACTGTATGTCAAGGTATAAGTTATTTTTTATGTGTGGTAACATTTTTTTCTTTTTAATATATAATAACCACCATCTTGTTCTTTCTCTTGTTCCTTTTTGTAGGCTACTGTTGGAACTAATGTGATGTGAAATTATATCAAATTCAATCTACATCTTGTTATTTAATTAACTACTATCCTGTTATACTAATCACGCCAAATAACAGTAGAAATAACGGGTAGTGAAAAATGGTGGGTGGAATAGTGAATTTGAGGAAGGAAGCATGAAAGAGAGGTTAGATTAGCACGTGCTATTCCAATCTATAACAAGCATTGAAATGGAGGACGATAAGTACAGAATACCACTATTTGATGGAAATAATTACGATGATTGAAAGTTCAGAATGGAAGTGTTTCTGGTTCTTGACGAGAAGTGATGTATTGGATCATTTAGGGAATACACTGATAGAATGGCAGCTCCCATTTACTCACGCGGAGGAAGATAACCAAGATGTTAAAGTAACAAAGGATAAGACATTGTTGGAGATCAAGGGAACAGATAAAAAGTGCAAAAGTCTTATTGTGCAGCGAATTCAAGAATAGCCAGCTGGGACATGTGAAGGGCAAAATTACAGCTTACGAGGTATGGACTACTCTACAGAAGAGATTCGAACAGAAAGGGACAACCAGTAGGATGGTATTGAATAAGAAACTGCATACTATGAGGTATAGGCCATATGTTGAAATGTTTAGTGAATACTGTCTCAAGTCTGATAAACTGGTCCGGGAATTGAAGACTGCAGATGAGCTGTTGGATGAAGAATGGATTGTAATAAAGTTACTATTGACCATGCCTGACGGGTTGGAAGGAGTAGTATCAGGTCTGCATACGCTTGGGTCTGATAAGATGTCTTTGGAGTTTGTTAGACAAAGAATCGATGAGGAAGAGATGGCTCGGAAGGAAAGGAAAGGAGGGAGAGCTCGTCCAGGGGTTCAACGAATGGCCTTCTTGGGAGCCAGGAAAGAGGTAGTGACTGGCACTAAACCAGGAAAAAGTGGATTGCCTGTAAATATACGTCAGAAGGGCAAGTACCCCTTCAAGTGTCACAATTGTGGAATTCAGGGGCACAAGAGACATTAGTGTTGGAAGCCAGATGAAGGGATGTACGGAAGAAGACCAAGAGGAGGTACAAATCTATCAATAAATGCACACCTTGTTCAAGATGAAGTCGAGAAGAAAAAAATGACTGCATATAGTTTTCTAGTGTCAGTGAATGAGTGTAGTGTGACACAATGTGATCAAGGTAAAAGTGATACGTGGGTTCTCGGCTCGGGAGCCACTGATCATCTTGCAATGAAGGATACTCCTGTAGTGAATCGGAGGAAGCTAGATAAACCAATGGCGATAGGAGTTGCTAAATCAAAAGTGTTCCTAGAGGCAAAGGAAATAGGTGATCTATATGCACAAATTCAACTGAATGGTAAGCTCAGAAAACTTTCTATTAAGGATGTGTTACTGGTAGAAAACTTAAAGTATAACTTAATCTCAGTACCAAAGTTAGAAATCAAAGAGTATAAGTGTGTGTTCTAGAATGTAAAACGTACTGTTTTAAAGGGGGATAATGTAGTTGGAGTAGGAAATAGAGAAGGCAATCTGTACAAAATGTTGGTGCCAATGATAAATTCTTGTGATGAGTTTAATGCATGTTTAATTGAAAATAATGCTAAGTTGTGGCACGTTAGACTAGGCCATATAGGGAATCAGAACCTGTATAAGTTGTCAAAGGTAGGGGATGAAATCTGGGAAATTAAGGGAATAAGGTATGTGTGGAATCTGTATAGAAGGGAAACCAACTGCAGGTTCACATAATCACACTAGAGTAAGGGCAAGGAGACCGTTGGAAAGAATAGTGATCTGTGTGGTCCAATTTCACCAAGTACATATGATGGAAACAATTATATCCTAACCTTAATTGATGATTATACTCATTTTACTGTAGCATTTGGTCTTAAATCAAAAATGAATTATTGTACTACATAAAATTGTATGAAGCTATGGCTACAGCTAGATTTTCTAAAAAAAATCGGTAGCTTTAGATGTGATAATGGGCGAGAATATGTTAAACAGGATATAAACGATTTCTTTGTAGTAAAAGGAATAATTATGAGCTAACGATTCCAAGAGTCCCTGAACAAAATGATGTGGCGGAGCATATGAATCGCACTATTCTGGGCAAGGCACGGTGTATGCTGCTAGGTTTTAAGCTAAGCAAGGCTTTTGGCTTGAAAGCGGCTTTGACTGCTGTATGTATACCTTTAAATAGGAGTCCCACTGTAGCATTAGCAAATGGGAAACAACCATCTGAATTGTAGTATGGAAGTAAGCCCAATCTAGGAAAACTGAGGGTATTTGGGTGCATAGCATATGCTCACAAAGTAAAAAATGAGAGAAATGGCAAGTTTGACTCACGTAGCCGGAAGTAGTATTATGCTGGGGTATTGCGATAGTGGCTATAGGTTGTGGTGTTTAGAATTGAGAAAAATTATTTGGCAAGCAGTGTCAAGTTTGAAAAAGTTGCCTTTTAGGATAAATTTTAATACTTCAAAATTTTGAAGCTCAATGAATAATTTTTTGAAGTGCCACACGTTCCTTAAAAAATGAACTTTTAAGTAAAAAAATTCAAATTTTTAAAAAAGTTTTTGGATATAATTTTTATTTTAAACACTTTAAATAATATTGATGACAAATATAAAAGCCTATTTTTCATTTAAACCATTTAAAGTTTTCCAAGAAGATATTTATTTGAGTGCAATATATTTGTTAATATATCAAATTTTGGTGATTTTTTATGGAATTTCAATGAATACAATTATACTATCCAAAACAGATATAAATATTTTACTTGTGGATATATATGTGCTTATAAAAGTAACATATATTCACTACAGGATAAAATGTGTCACTGTATATAAGTATATTATATTAAAAATATTCAACAGAATAAGAAAAAATGTCATTAACCTTTATTGTTAAAGAATAACATTGTCGTTTTACTTTCATATTGAAATGTTCCTTAGTTTTAAATATTGGCATCAATTTCTGCGATTCTATTTTCGCTTTTAAAAATCATCTCTTGTGAGGCCCCACATACGGCCAATGATGATTCAGTAACTAAATTCACCATCCTTTCAACGGCTTGCGTATGACACGGATAAAGGGGAAAAGTCTACTGGTGGAAGGTCTTTATTAGCTTGTGCTGTACTTGTTATAAACAGTTTAGTTCCTCTTCCCTTCTGTGCTTGGTCATTGGTGGCTCTGTTACTTTGTGTCATACCAAGTGATCATATCAATATGGTTTTCTGCTTTGAATTTTATAGCTGGAATAACAAATTGTCTTATTCCTTCGTTGTGTTCCGTCCTGGCTTCAAGTAGTCGACGTAGGCTTAGCTCTCTCACATGTTTGAGTTCGTCAGCTATCATGAACAGCAGAAGGTTTTCAGGTGCTACAAAGTAGGAATTTTTGAATGTCTGGATCAATTACATTCCGAAGTTGCTCTGGGAGGTAACGGGAATACTTTATAAATATCCATAAATGCTTTTGAGCCAAGAATACATTATGGTTTCAGCTTTATGTTGAACCAAACAGGTGCATATACTCTAAGAATGTACTCTGCCATCGTATAAAGAATTTCTAGTAGATTTTCTGTCCCCACATTCAAACGAAGCAGGTGATTTACCATTATCAGCCTCCTTGAATGCGCAAGTTTACCTGGTTTCCTCATAGATGGATCAAAAGAGCATATACCACTAGATATTGCATGGCACATTTCCAATAAATATTTTTGGTCTGTGCTCAAGTCACCATAACTTCCAAGAGAGGCTGGCTATTTTCATTTGGTGTGAATTCAGTTACTGGGAAAGTTCTTGATAGTCTCTCAAGTTTCTTGCCTATTTACACCAAACTTATTTGGTCCTTTTGTCTTTCCATCCAGAAAACAAAATAGGTGACGTAAGGGCAGTTCATTTCCATGAAATAGACAAATCATTCGTTGTAGCGGCTTTCCTATTTCTTTTTATAGTAAAGAGATGACACCATTAGTAGTTCTAGTGTTAGTCACAATTCCATCACATTCTACAGTAGTTATGTCTATGGGTCGGTTATTAACATTATAAAACATCACAATGCTATCCTTAATATCCTTTTCAGTGCTAGAACGTGGTGCCACATATACAAATATTTCGATCCAGGCTCTTCAATAAGTGACACATGTTCTTCTACAACGGTTTTCCTGTGCTCCCTATCTTTTCCTGTACTAAAGTTTTGTCTCGTATTCCATCAAAATAAAGTCCTTTGTTAGTTATTGTAGTGCTTTCATTATGGCCTTCTATGCAATTTTTTCGATTCTTTGACCTTTCTCTTCTAATCTTCATTCTATCAATTACTTTACCTTTGTCCTCTTCACTAATGAGGCCACTATCCTGAAGAACTGCACTTGCAATTGCTGCAGCAGCTCTATTAGAAACACCAGTTCAATCACATACTGAATTTACAGAAGGAAATTTCATACGCATTTGCGAACTTAGTGTTACAATCTGATAAGATTTTGAAGCCACAACATCATTTGCTTCTAATTTCATGTCTTCTTCATATTCTTTATCTTTCTAATCTACGACACATTTTCCATCTATTCCATTCTTTTTCAGTATTTTTTGTTCCTTATAATTTATTTTCTCTCCAATACTTTGAGTTTTTTAATGCTAAATTTCTAGATACTGCAACATCAAATGCACTCATAACAATTTTTTCAAGTCATTCTTTGGTCTTTTAAAAATATTTGCTCTAAATTCGGAACCTTCTTTTCTTTCTCACATTTACAAAGCTCAAAATTTATACATTTGTAGGCAGCGATGTCAAAAAGTAAGTTTACTCTCATCCTTGAACAAAATCAAATTTGATTCAAAAGCTTTAGTTACGTTTCGATTTTTTGATCTGAAAATATTTCTCTACCTATCATTATCTTTCTAATCATCTGCAAGATACGATTGTGGTGATACGACAGGAATAGAAGCTCTTGACCACAACTTTTCAATTTTTTCTACCAATATTTCTGATATTTCACTTTCGGTAGGTTCCTTATAAGCACTCTCTGTTTTTAGTTCATGCCTTATATTAAGATAACACTTCATTACTTCTTCATAGGTCAGCAGTAATATTTTACTAAGGTCTTTCTGGATAGCCAAAAATGGAGCATTAGTTCATTGGCCAAGTCTGAACTGTTTTTGACATTACCATTTTTACTTTACTGTTACAAGATATACACAGAAAAATAACACTATTGTCTATACAGCGTAAAATCCGAACGGGTAGTAGTACGCAGTGCTAAATTAATAATAAAATAACTATAGTTCATAAAACAAAAACAAAAACTAGATGAAAAAACAACTCAAATGAGACTGTTTCACATTGGAATTGTAGTACCACATCACAGCATGAAGCTCAGAAAGCCATCGACTGGGGTGGAGCTTGGAGTCATCCCTCCCTGGCTACTAAGCTGCGCTTGTCACAGCTTGTTCAAGGTCATTCTATGCCTCAGCTATGCTACTACTTGTCACTTTCTGTCTGATATTGATGTAACGAAGTATATCATTGTCAATTGACAATGTAGTATATGTATAATACAAGTCCTGTTGTGCGCCAGAAAGCATTGTAAGCAACTGAGAAACAAGTGAAGTGCGCAGCCGCCATGACAGACAAAAGAGTGTAGCGTCAGTGATACGAGATAACGGCTGTGAACTGCCCCTATTATATTCGTGGTTATAATGTGACCTCAGTTAGCAATCGCATACATAACAGATGGCGACGAGATAGTGGAAACGGACGCTTATAATATCCAGTTAAGTGCGTGTATAATTTAATAATTAATTGGTTCGAACATTATTAATTATTGGCCATTATGTCTGAACGACAGGAATTTAACGTGAGTGAGATCTCAACATGGCCGCTATACTTGACGCAATTAAAGATTTTTTATTGAAGAACATCGTCGATTATACGCAGAAGAGAGCCCATTTTTTGTGTAGTTGTGGGTTAGGTAAGTTTAAAATTCTCAGTGACGAATTTGGGGCACGTGATTTGCGCGAGATTCCATTTGTAGAACTGATTGAGTGGCAGACTACCTGGTTCGCACCTCGACTAAACGAGACATTGCAGTACTACCACCTGTTCACCCGCCGACGCCAGCAGATAGAGGAGAGTATAGATGTGTTTAGTCACTGATCTTCGCCGAATCGCCGATGGTTGTGGTTTTGTGGGGAGGTGGTAATGGAAAAGATGCTCTTTAATCAATTTGTTTGCGGATTGGCTGACACTCAGCTACAGCAACAATTTTTTATCAAGCCTGACCTGATATTTAAAATAGCAATAGAAGCTGCCAAAGCAGCTGAAGTTGCCAGAAAATATGTAGAGGATGTACGGGATGAAGCAACAACACACGGAGCTGTATATGGGATTGGTAGCCAGCCCCAATATAAATCTACTTTTCAGCGAACGCGCCGACAGGACACAAACCGCGGGTCACAACCGCAAGTAGGAAACCCACCCTCAAGCAAAGTAAGGTTTGACCAGGAAAACCGAGAGAGAAGAGCATGGTACTTCTTTCCAGGACAGTGTTTGAGATTTGCAGGGCAACACCAAACACGCCGCTGTACGGTGGATCAAAACAAACTTTACTGTACAGCTTATGATTGAAGAGGGCATGTGGAGCCTGTTTGTCTTTCGGAGACGAGGCACGGCAAAGGCACATCAGGTAACGGATATAACAGAGTCCCATAAACAGGATTCCGAGTAGCTATCAATAGAGGGGCTGGATCTATATAATATTAAAGATGTATCGAAACAAAGTGTGCCTGACACCAAGAGTAAGCCCACAATGCCAGCGATAAAATTGTCCCTGCGCATAGACGGTATATTTCACACCATGAAGGTATACACAGGAGCAGCCCTGACGCTCATCTTGGAGGAAACTTATAAAATATTGTGGCCTCACCAACCCAAGTTAGAGTCCTTGGACTTGGATTTGCGTACCTGGGCAGCTGACACACCACTTCGACTACTAGGCTCAAAATCAGTAGAGGTTCAATTTAAATAAAGACGAGCGACCCTAACCCTGGCAGTAGCCACAGGTCATGGACCCAATCTACTTGGAAGACCATGGTTGGAGCCCCTTGGGCTCACAGTTCACGGGCTAAATGTTGTAGGCAACACTTTAGCGAACACAGAGCAAAACCCTACCAGCATCAATAGCCAACAAGAATTACCGGTACCTGGACACAGGACAAACAATAAGGTTATAGGGCAAAATACCCAGCTTACTCCGAGTGAGGTTAAAGATTTAAACACCGTGGTACAAGGTTACCCTGCAGTGGCCGACCCCACATATGGAGAGTTTAATGGACCCATGGTGAGACTGGAACTGGATCCATCCATACCACCAAAATATTGTAAGGCCAGGCTAGTACCATTTGCGTTAAGAGGCATAGTGGATAAGGAAATTCAAAGGCTAGTTGATCTGGGGGTGTATGAGCCGGTGACTTATTCTAGATGGGCCACACCATTAGTTATAATTGAAAAAGGAAATGGGGAGCTTCGACTTTGTGGGGATTACAGGGCAACACTGAACAAAGCCTTAAATCCTGATACATATCCCTTACCAACAGCTTCAGAGGCTTTCGCACAACTGGCAGGAGGAACAATCTTTTCAAAAATTGACTTAGAGCAAGCATATACGCAGCTCAAAGTAGATTTTGAATTTGCAGACGTGTTAACAGTAAACACAATAAGAGGACTCAACCGGGTACACCGTTGCCATTCGGGATTAACGTGGAACCAGGCATTTTCCAAAGAATGATGGCCAACTTGTTTACAAATATGGAGGGAGTGGCAATCCTACTGGACGACATAGTAGTGGCAAGTAGAAAGTTCAAAGAACACAAGGACAAACTGTGTCAGGTGCTTCAGCGACTCAGTGATGCGGGCCTTCGAGTAAAAATAGAAAAATATCAGTTTGGAGTCCCGGCAACAACCTTTTTGGGATATCGAATTGATGCTTCAGGCTTATACCTAGTGTCTTAAAAAGTGAGTACTATTCAGAATGCCCCAGAACCTGTGAATAAAACACAATTACAGTCATTTTTAGGGTTGCTGAATTTTTATGAGCGTTTTCTACTCAACAAAGCTACTACCCTGGAACCACTACGCCGTCTACTGGACCAACACAGTGAGTGGAACTGGACGCAGGAACATAGGAAAGCCATGAATGTAGCTAAAAGGCTACTAACATCAGCACCGGTCTTGGTTCACTACGACCCAAACAAACCTGTTGTCCTTGCCTGTGATGCCAGCCCTTATGGAATTGGAGCGGAA
Organism: Timema podura; assembly: GCA_033556935.1. Taxonomy (NCBI): domain Eukaryota; kingdom Metazoa; phylum Arthropoda; class Insecta; order Phasmatodea; family Timematidae; genus Timema; species Timema podura. The sequence continues at coordinate 81,828,559 of JAVRXN010000010.1, forward strand.
TTGTAACATTTGTAACATGTTACATCATACTACCCCCCATATTAAGCTTCACGCAAAGGTTTTCCTTACGCGTCATACTACCCACTCCGTATTAAACCTCAATATTAATAAACTTCCTACAATAGTAAGCTTCTCTGTTGTAGTCCCATGTAGATTCAGTTTATATCAAGAACAATATTAAACAAAATCAAACAAGTATAAACTCTCCGCAATCACAAACTGTTCATGTACTTACCCTTTGTATCTTCTGGTTATAACAACCTTCAGGACTGGAGTACACACCTCGCGTCCTAGATTGAAGAGTGGGATGAACAAGCCTTGGTGAGCCAGCAACTAATGTTCCAAGCGGACGGGTCAAAGTGATTCTGATGGAACTGACCCAAGACTCAATCAACAACTAAGCTGCAACTATCCTGGCGTCCAGCGTGCAAGACAGTATCAACCATCAAGACATGGCGTTATGTGTACGTCACAGGTGAACTAGTCAAACAGATCTCTATCACCACTGGAGTGCGTGATCGAGACAGGCCCGCCAATCCTAGCCTGATCAAAGGACTACGTGCTGTTCTGCATCCATCGAAAATGGCCGATGGGACGTCACCGACTGATATGGACATCCCCCTTCCAACTCCAAGCGACTATAAACACTATATTAACCTGGCGATTCTGAAGACCAGTGACTACTATTATTTAACGCCTTCAGGAGAAGTCATGTATTAAACATTTATATCCAACGCGGTCTGGAGAAGTCCTGTCCTGGACTTGGACATTTACAGGATGATTACGTATTTTGTTTATATTAATTCATCGATATTATTTTAATAGACTTGAACTATGGCTTGTTCAATTTTGAAATAAAGTAAAATAATTTTTGGTATAAGCCGGAATAGGCAACGTTAATTATTTACTAAAAGTTTTTTTTAACTAAATTTTGTTATGAGACACGTAACTCTTTTTTTTTGCCACTTGGGCGCTAGTGTCTGTGAAGTCACTTAAAATATTAGATTGCCACATTTATAAACTTATTTTTGTTATAAGTATTTAATTAAATTTGACTGAGCTTTGAAGACTAAGTAAATGTAAAATCCCTTTTTGATAATGTTTTCTATTTTGATTGTTATTTGAATTATATATTAAAGTAACGTAGTTTTGCTGATTGATTGATTTAGAATTTTAAAATTTCCAAACTATTTAATTGAAATCACTTATGGTTTCACTAGACTTTTTTTGTATGTCAATTTTTTTTATTATTAACAAGTATAAATCTTGTTAACATTTTTTGTTGTGTCGACATTTAATAGTCCCGCGGGAGTTTGACTTAATGCTGGTAAGCCAAACTCTAGTGTTTATTGAAATATCTGTGTGATATTATATTTAACTTTGGTATTTATTTTGTCTGTATTCTATGTAGTTAAGCAAACACCTTTGTAACCATTTCAAAGATGACCACTAGGCTCTTTTTTGTAGTCAAATTAATATCTGACTAGATATTTATAAAGTAATGATTTGTTCTAATTGTCAACGTTTAAGGTTGTTTTGTCAATATTCACTGTTGTGAAACTGACATAGTGTAGTTTGGTCGAGTTGTCTCTTCCAGACTGACCTAGTTTACTTAAGGATATGTTTCATGTTGGAAACATTCGCATGATCAAACTGCGCTTTATTATTAACATAATTTTCAACATACCCCCAATGGATTTTCGAGGCCATGTAAATTATTGTTTCAATTGTTGTTATCTTGAATAAAACATTCATATTGTTATTTAATTTTTATTATGTCTTACTTCTTTATAACTTTTAGTTTACAACCCACTTTCCTTTTAGTCTAGTGTGGCCGTAGCTAGGAGGTAGTAGAGTGGGTGGTAACAGTACTAGCCCACACAATGGAAAATGGACTGAGACACCAATAGCATTTGGGTCTAGGACGCTCACCAAAGCAGAGCGCAACTATCCACAAATATACAAAGAAGGCTTAGCTCTTGTCTATGGGGTGACAAAGTTTCGACAAAACCTCCTTTGTCGTAAATTTACAGCAGTGACAGATCACAAACCACTTTTAGGACTTTTAGCTGCTGACAAACCCATTCCAGCAGTGGTTTCGCCTCGCATGCTCATATGGTCATTAATCCTGTCAGCCTACGACTACGACCTGCAGTATTGACTGGGCAATAAAGTGGGGCATGCAGATGCGCTTAGCAGACTACCAGAACCCACTGAAAAGCAAGCTTACCCAGAGTCATTGGGAGTTTACTTACTGGATATATCAGGTAAATGACGTATATCTTCATCCCAAGTGACGTACGAAACGGAAAGTGACGCTGTATTGAGCAAAGTTAAAAGATTGATTGAAATTGGGTAGCCATATTGTAATCCTGGGCCAGACCTAACACAGTTTTGGACATTACGCCAGAAACTGAACACTTCAAGGGGGTGTGTGATTAGAGGATCTCGAGTCGTCATGCCAACCTCCATAAGACCAGCAGCTCTACAGCTGCTCCATAACACCCACCTGAGAATCATAAACACAAAGTATGCAACACGCAGTTCAATGTGGTGGCCAAACATAGACAATGAAGTAGAAGCAACGGTACGAGGCTGCAATACCTGCCAAGAAGTTAAACATAACCCAATCAAGGCTAAAACTCATCCTTGGCCAAACCCCAGCAAACCGTGGTCCAGAATTCACATTGACTTTGCCGGACCAGTAGAAGGACACACACTACTCCTGGTAGTGGATGTATATTCCAAATGGATAGAAGCCACCACAAAAAGCTCAATGACAGCCGGATCACTTATCAAGAACGTGCGAGAGATTTTTGCAAAACATGGCATCCCAGACACACTAGTTAGCGACAATGGTACACAGTTAGTACCTGCCGAGTTTGCTGCATTCTTGAGGGAAAATGGAGTCGTACATGTGAAAACACCGCCATATCACCCTTCAAGTAATAGGCAGGCTGAAAGAGCAGTAGAAACTATAAGAAAAGGCCTAAAAACATGTCAAGGGAGATTGGTATACACGTCTTGCGCGTGTTCTTTTTAGCCACAGAATCACCCCACACGCAACCACCAGAGTGACTCCAGCAGAATTGCTTATGGGTCGTAAACTGAAAACGGCTCCAGAAATGCTCCATCCGGACCACATATCACACGGGGAAGTCAAGCAAGAGACAAACAAACACCCTAAGTGACAGTTCCACCTAGGAGATACAGTGTGGATTCGGAAATATTCTGCCAACCATCCCAAATGGACCCAGGGCACAGTGGAAAAATCTTTAGGGGAATGGATGTATGAAGTAACCAACAAGGATGGTCGTAGACAAAGAAGGCTTGTTGATCAGATCAGAGAGGCTTCATAGTAACTCCAGACAGGCAATTAACAATATTCTCTGAGAGAACAACACATCCCGGTACATTCCGGTGGGGTGACACACCAGTGCAACAAGAACCAGACCAGGACCAGCCCCCATTGTTGGAACGACACCATGATATGATACCACAGCGAGAGAAGTCCTGGTAGCCGGGACAAACCAGTGGGCAAAACCCACAGGCAACATAAAACGGGGAAGGCCGTGTAAGGAGCAGCAACAGCAAGCACCCTGTTTACAGCCAGTGAACACCGAGCACCCACATCATTCACTCTCCTTGCAACTAAGAGGAAGGCTGCATGAGCCCCTTTGTTGAGGCCTCAAAGGACAAGGCGGCCAAACCCTCTTTATGTTGACTAAAAAGTGAAATTAGTGAGTGGGGGAGGAACTGCATAGTTTTAGAAGAAAAAAACATAGGTATAATTTAACTGTGAGGGGAGGACTGTAGTTCATGTATAATACGAATCTTTTTGTGCGCCATAAAGCATTGTAAACGACTGATAAACAAGTGAAGTGCGCAGCCGCCATGACTAGGGACCGGATTTTTAGGCACTAAAAATGTTTAAAATAGGCAGGTAAATAGGCATTAAAAATACGGGATTTAGGCACCAAAATAGGCACTTATTAAATAAATAGGCACACAACAAGCAATTTAAAATTTATTTTACTACAAGTTTGTTACCTGCAGCATACAAGCAATTTACATTGCTGTGAATCAGTAAATAATTTCCTAGGTTTTCAATTTTAAAATGGGTTCTATTGTCTGATAGGATGATTTTATGGCTAAAAAAGCTTTGTTCTACTTCACAGGATGTCAAGGGACAAAATTTTAAATTTGCCAATTCTGAAGGGGTTAAATTTTTATCCTGCAATAGCATACCATTTCCTCTTAAGATGTCTGCCACTGCTCACTAAATGAGTTTTCCCAAAGTCGAGACCTAGCTAGATCTATTCTCGCACCCAAAAAACAGTAGATAAACCCATTTAATCTAAATCCTTAAGCCCGTTTTCAAGACAATTTACAAATATACCCCCCCCCTCATACCCCCTAAATGAGTTTTCCCAAAGTCGACACCTAGCTAAATTGCTTTTTCGCACGCGAAAAGTTAGATAACTCAATTTCATCAAAATCCTTAGGCCCTTTTTCCAGGAAAAATGTACAAATATATAATAAACCTATATACAAGAATGTCTCCTTTAATAGGGTAAATTATGGGAATTTCTACCTCGCGATGCAAAGACCAATGAATAGTGCAGGCCACATTACATGTCCAGGGAAAAACGTTTCACGTGGCCCTGTATAGACATAGTATGTCAAGGTCATGTCATGTCAGTTAAAGACAAGTCACATTCCTTCTCCACCCCCCAATAATGCTGAAACTTCCATTTCTAAGAAACTAAACTCTCTTTCAGAAGGGGGAAAAAAGAGAGAAAGAGAGTACAAAGCCGAAATAGGCGCATTTAAGGCTTTTATTCATAAAATAGGCAAAAACAACAGAATAGGCAATTATAGGCACTATAAAATTAGCATATTGTAATCGTAATAACATAAAATAAATATGTATATTAACAGCCTATGTTTTACAATCTAGGAAAAAATAAAAGGCAAATAGGCAAAATCCGGTCCCTAGCCATGACAGACAAAAGAGTGTAACTTCATTGTTACAAGATAACGGTCGTGAACCGCCCCTATTATATTCGTGGTTATAATGTGACCTCAGTTAGCACTCGCATACATAACAGGCAGCAATAGTCAAACGTTTATTTTTATCTTCATTAGAAATTTTTATTTAAAAAAATATTGTCTTCAGAAATGTACCAAAAAAATGAAAAAAATCATAAATGTATTAAACTTCAACCCGTTTGCGGCACCTCAAAAACTTTTCTGATTGCTTTGATGTTTTAGTCAGTTCATTACATTAGTAAAAGGCAAGTTTATATCGCTATTAGACATTTGAATTTAAAAAAAACATTTTTTCATTCCACCCTACCTACTGATCAAGGCCAGATCTGACAGGCTCTATCAGAAAAGCCACACCCAGTGTGAGATATTTATGACGGTCAATGCACCATACCATTCCGGTACGAGCTTTAGACTAGCGAATGGGGCCAGTCCAAGCGGGGCCACTATATGATAAAGATGGACTATATTTTGTTTTTGCCTTTATGTGTTATTGGTTTAGTATGTGTTAAGGTGTGGCAGAAAGGATAGCGAGTAATTTTACAGTTTCATAGCATTAAATTTATTTTTATAACATATTTATCCATTAGCAAAATAGAGTTTAGTTTTCTGCACATGCTAATATCAACAGATCTTGAATATCTGTCAAGGGTAACCTGGAATTTTGTCAAAACTTTTTCTCTTTATCTAAAAAGTTTTGACAAAATTCCAGGACACCCTTGATTGATATTCAAGATCTGTTAATATTAGTATGTGCAGAAAATTAAACTCTATGTTGCTACTGGAGACATATTTGATTTATCTTTGCCAAAAAACGTATATTTTATAAAAACCGAAAAATACTTGCGCTCCCTTCTGTCGCACCTTAAGACACTAAAAGTAAAGATGACGCGTGATAATGATTAATTAAAATGAATAAAGTAGATTCTTTATTTAAAAGCTCCGTTTTATTCATTAAAACTGCAAGAAAAACTTGATTATAAATAGTTAGAAGCCCATTAGCCTAATGAATTTATATTTATGCAGGTGAATGGCAAGAAAAAAAATAACTTTTTCTAATTCTTGGTTTGGTAAACAGTTGTGGATAACTGTGAGTGAAGAAAAACAGAACTTTTTTTTTATTGTTTATTATTTGGTGGTGAGAGGTTGTGGACAATGGTAGGCTGTAAGTATCTTAAACAAGTGAAAGAATAAAAACACACGAGGAATATGCAATTCATAAGGAAAATGCATGTAAGTTTAAAACATTTGAAACAGTAAATATTGCACCACAGATAGCTTCCGCGTTCAAAATTTCAGTTCAAAAACACAATGAACAGGTGTCAAAAAAATAAACACTAGGCATATTAATAGAATGTTTAACAACTGTGGTACTAATGAACTGGTATTTAGAGAAAGATGTGGTGAACTTTTATAGAAGTAATGTCATCACTGGTAAGTTTAATTCAAAACCGGTTTTCTTTTATTCTTTCTGTTAGTAGATTTGTTACGTGATTTTGTAAATATAGTGATTTTTAAAAAGTAGGAAAACTTATGAATTTAATTTAATATGTTAACACGTGGTGAGGAAAAATCATTACCGGTAAGCTTTGACCTGGCCCCACAAAAAGAAAGATCATGCCCCCTTGAAATACATGTATTTAAACCTAGATGACCTAAAACTGGGCCCACTGTTGCTAACAATCATTCAATTGGCTCCAAGAATGGCCCCCACGTGTCGAGTTAACGCGTTAGCAGTCGTAGTGTCCTTCATGTTATGAAGTGGAATAAGAATAACAAATTTCTAAAAGGCAACCAATACACAAGTGTTACCCAAAGAAGAACGAGGGAGACGCCCCTATAGTACACAAAACACTTTCTTAATGGTGTTGGGCCACATTGTCAGAGTGAAAACCAACTTTTAAATTTTGAACAGGCTCTGCTATGTGACAATCCTCTCATTGACTCACTTGCTTTAGCTATTATTATTATTATTATTATTTATTTTTTTAGCGCCACGTCCACTATCAGTATCCGTTCTGGTTAGGCTATACTCCCACTTGCCTCTTAACATCCCGGAATATGACTGGCCAAACAAACCTCTTTAGCCTCCTTGCGATAAGTTTTAAGTCCACCTACAACTGAATTATGAAGATATCTAAGTAACATTGGTCTAATAACCACGGGAAAGACAATCTTCCTAGATTTCCCTAGTGGCCCCACATCCACGCAAAGGCCATGTTGTCAGTGTATTGTCACAAGTAACCTCAATAAGATTTTCTTTTTCTACATAAGTAATTTCAGATGAAACTTTGGTCCTGAATGAGTCTTGAATCCATGAGAGCTTATCATTATCATCTTCTTGAAAGCATTTTTCAAACCAGTTGATAAGCTGTGTTAGGTGCTCTTAAAAAAAGATTTTATGTTGCGAGAGAAATCATCTTCATTGGAGCTCACAAACTGATGTAACAAAGGGAAACAATATTTTCCACCTTCTTCATTTATTTCTCTTCTCCATAGCTGTATTTTTTTTTAAAGCTGAAAGGTTCTCTCTATGCATGGAGAGATTCAACACATTTAACTTTTAAAAATATCACATAAGAATGCTAGTTTTACCAAAATGTCCGTTTCCAAGAAGTGTTTGGCATACTCGTGTTTTTCCTCTTCAAGAAAAGTGTACATTTCCTGCTGTAATTCAAACGTATGGGACAATACATTGCCACGAGAAAGCCATTGCAAGGGGCAGTAGTACAACAAAGACGTGTATTCAGCTCCCATGTACTCACACAATTTTTTGAAAAACCCTATTTTCATTGGTTGAATTTTTATAAAGATTACCACAATCACCACACATTCTAAGATCAGATTCAGTGGAAGACTCAGATGCTTTGATACGAGTGCTTCTATGTGAATGATGCAAGGGGTGTACATTGAATCCAGAATTTTGCTTCGAATAAGTGTCCGCAATCCTACTTAATGGCTGGACATCGAACAACCACCATCAGTAGCACCAACGCACTTTGTTCACTCCGTATTATTTTCAACTATAAGTGTGTCCAGGATCTCAAACAAGTCTTGAGCCTTTGTACTTGCAGTGATACTTTTACAAAAGAGAAGGTCTCCCACAATGTCACTTCCATCTATGAACCGTAAATAGCAAATCAAATGTGCAGCTTTATTACTGTCCGTGGCCTCATCCAGCTGCAGCTCAAATACTTTCCCTTTTATTTTTTCAATTAATTGGTCAATGAGATCATCCACCATGTGTTAGATTCTGCGACTGATAGTAAAGTTAGACAAAGGCACCTTTGAAAGCAGTTTCCCCGCAGACTCCCCAATCATGTTAACCTTATCTACAGCAGCCGGTAGAATTAGTTGTTCTGGAATAGTACGGGGCTTTTTATACTTTGCGACTCTAGATACAACCTTGTATGATGCTAGCAAAGCATTTTTTGGTATTGACACCTGCTGAGAAAAGTAACTTTTTGTTGTTTTAATTATTTTAGCTTTCTGGTAAAATAGTCGCGAGGTGTACCAACCATGTTTCGATGATTGGTTTCTAAATGGCGTTTTAGCTTACTTGAAAGCATGTACTCTGGTGCCAAAACTTTCACACACACTACACACTGTGATCTCCTTCATCGCTGGCATCTGCCGTTATAGGGCCAAACCCCAAATAACTGTCGTCGTATTTACGAAATTTCCGCTTCTTCATACACCCACCACTAGTTTTTGGTGCGTCCTCTTTATTTTCACTTCTACAATGCTTATTAATGTTCAATAAAAATGTGTCCATTTTTAGGAGGATAGTAACAACAACTTTTAAAAGTTTTCTTGCTTGATCACAACACCATTCACTTGGTTCAATCTTCAATAAATCAATGCCACGGAGACAGCTATTTATATAAAAACATCAAGTACCGAGAAAGTTCGATAAATAACTATAACAATCCATTCACTATATTCAAATTGATGCACTGAGTGACCTACGTCTGTTCACACAGCGGGCTTAGAAACAACTGCCTTCTATACTGCTTTGTACTAGAACAATCCAGATTTATTAAACGACTCTATTAAAATTATGAAATCCTATGCCATCTAGTATTACTCTTAAGAAGTAAAACAGTTAGTGGTTTGTACAGTGTCCATTAGATGTCTTTCCTAGCATCGCATCAACAAATCGATGCTCCGATTCTAAAACCACGTGGGCCGTCATTTTATTGAAAATATTGGAATATTTCACGGCACCCTGGTGCGTCCTAAGGTACCGTGGCGCACAGTTTGAGAACCACTGGTATAGAGAATTGTTTCTTTATTTTTATATCAGGGCGGCAGCCTTTATGACATTCCCTATATTTCGCGCCACTCTTGATATGAGACGTTATTATGTCCATGTACTTTGAGTTTAGGAAACACTAAGTAGATGACGTACTAAAAATAAAAATGCTCATATTTTGTGATTTAAAATATATCGTAGAAAAACCAAATTAATATTAACTAGATCAGTAATATTTTTCTAGTGCAGTATTTATAGACACTATTATTAGCTTCCGATATTTCTGTGGCACTCCTAGGGAATCATCGCCACAATTTAGGGTGCCTCAGCACAACATTAAGAACTTATCGCCTATAATCTAGAGAAGTGTTTCCCAAACTGTAGTACGAATACCTCCAGGGATACGCAATGTAAACGCTGAGCTTTATTAATCATAAAATATTCATTTTTTAAAATCTTGTCTTACTACTCGTCCAGGTTATATGCATGTTTAGTAATTACAATATCAGGATGTGGATAGTGAAGGTAGAATTACAGGAAATGTACCCGCAAATGTGTGTGAAGAAAGTAGGAAACAATTGAATAAGAACCCCCTAAATACACTCAGACGGGATTTAAACCCCCACTCCCCTTAACCAGCAAACAATTATTTTGCCTTGTTTCAATAAAGATGCCTTTTTAGAACATGTGACTACCGTCACGATGAGTTGTTATTTTTGAAAACTGTTATGAAAAAAGTTGTACACCACGTCTTATTACCCATTCAAACCATCCAACGATTTAAACTAATGGGAGGGATAAGGAAGTTAAGGGGTTTCGTATGCCGGAAGGCATGTGTACAATTTTGACCATTTGTATTTTACAACAATATTCTGATTTATCTCTTTTTTTATAGTCAAATACATGATAAATAAAGTATTGTAATAGTGAACATTTTGGCCTCGTAATTCACCTTACGATTTTTGCCTTGTTTTGGGACAACTTAGCCGAAGCGTCTAGCTAGCTGGGAATGCTAGGCTGAATTTTCTGCTCTAGATTATATTATGTATCTTGACGTTTTGTGTCCACGTCTGGTCCAACTTGGGGTGCCTACTCGCCTACGCATTTTACATGTCGGTATTCACTTCAGTTCTAATATATTTAAAATTCTTGGAAAACGTACGTGCTGCCTTGTATGACTGCAGAGCCAGTCTCCCAGTAATAACTAACAGTCTACTAAACTCAGAAAAGTGAAAGTAATTAAGGGTTCTCCCTCTCCTCAAAATATCAACTAATACTACCTTAAATTAACATGCACCTTTCAAGACATCAAATTCGAAGGTATAATATAGCTATAATTGAGTTGTAAATTATCTACTTTTTTTTTCGTGATTTCTAAGATTTGAATAAGTGCTGAAGCCCGTCTCCCACTTTTCAACCACACTTAATTATTTCCCAAAGTTGAATTATATGCCTTTTGAGAATACAAATAGTCATAACCACGTATCCAGAACAACTTCCATTATTATTTGTAAGCTTTCTTTGGACCACAATTTTAGTTTTAGGAGTGTCAATTGTTTGAAATGGGCACTTCCAAGCATATTCGGTGATACAAATTTTGCTTACTTTTATTTAATATATCAAACTACAAAGAAAGAGTTCATAGTAGAGGTGCCAGACTACTAATAGCTGCAAAGTACTCGTGCCGCAACTTAAAGTTTTCAAATGAGATCACCTTATATTTGGTCGGTTGGCACTCCAAACGTTCGAAAATGTGATATTTAAGGGCGTTTATCTCGAAATCAAGATATAAGCTAGACTGCACACCATGTAAGGTTCTGGAAGAGGTTCTTGACTACCAATGCCCCACCGTATGGTCGTGACACAACATCAAGTTTTCAAATGAGGCCAACTTAAATTTGGTCGGTTTAAAGCTGTTAGCGTTGCAATGTTAAATATTGTTTATTTTTGTTTAGGAGGTTATTGTTGTGTGCATAGCGTGGCAACATTGAACCTTTATGTTTTGTTCCTTTTTTCTCAACGGACACTACCATTGTGTTAGTTTTATGCGCCGATTATAATTGCGCTATAAATTTACTCCCAATAAATGTTTACGTCTAAACAAGTGTCGCCGTTCCTGAACGCAAGTTCTGTCTACTCACCAATAAAAGCATTCAAAAATATGATGTTTTGGGTATATAATTGATAAAAATGTGTTGATTTTTTTACACTTTTAAAATAAGAATTCTTTTTGTTTTTTATGTTTCACAATATATAATATGTATATGATAATAAATATTGGAAACCATTAATAATTATTTTAAACTTTTTATTACTATTTTACACCTTTGGCTCACTTTATGATCAAAATTAGAGCTCCATTATTGTGCTATTTCGCTCTATGACCCAAATTAAAACTAAATAATCATGTAGTAATATTTCATTTTCAAATGTTGGCTAAAAACTGTTAGCTTATTGTGGATTTAGAGCTTTTCTGCCCGCTCTTTTATCACTTAGAAAAAAATTATAACATGTTGTTGGTCACAGTGACGTAAACGAATTCTAGCAGACGTTCTAACAAGACTGCATTCTTAATTAAGTGTAATGTTTAATTGGTTGGGACATAAAAATGAATTTAGTGCTAATGTGCGATACACATTCCTTTTTAGTCAATATTAATTCAATATCAGGTTACATTGCTTAGAGTTTATGTAGCTGTCTACATTTATATTAGTACAAAAAAAAGATCACCAAGGAAATTCAGAATGGAACGTCTTCCTTACATTCAAAATGAGCAACAGCAGGTAATAGTATTTTATGTTATGTTTCAAAGGTATATCCCATAGTATTAATACACACATTTGTAATATTATAAGTTCATAATTGGTCTCTTCAGTTTACTGTTAAGCTTAAGTAAATAACATTTGTTTGCCCTGCCACAGAAAGGCAAACGTATAAATTTGCAAGTATATTTTTACTTTCTATTTATTGGCTATAGTATATTATACCGTATACACTCTCATTTTCAAAAACACTACTAAATGCTATTGATCATAAACACATTAAAGCACTTGACATATGTAGGCCTACATCAATTAAATGTCATTGAACAGGGTGTTAGACAAGGTGGTGTTATGTCTCCATAGTTGCTTAATGTATTTAAGTGGCTTGCAGAATGCATTAAAGGTGGTCTAGGGATAATGTGTCAGACTTACGCGCTAGGAGTCCGAGGTTCAATCATCGGTCCCGGCACAGATTTATCTGAGTGCCAAACCCTTCCTTCACCTCTATCAAGATGTGTATTAATCACAACTTGTGAATGTGAGGAATTCCAGGCCTCTATCGTGGTCCGGATCCCACTTTAAACTCTTGTTCCTCCATTTAATCTCACAATCACCCTACCATTACACATTAGTGCAAGTGTGTACAACCCAAACGGGTAGTAAGACTCGTTGCTAATAATAATAGAGTGCATTAAATCATTTGATTATAGTGACAGGCAAGAATGGATCTTGGTATAAATGTCTCCAAAACTAAGCTGATAGTTTTTGATAAGGACAGATAAAATGATAGCTTAGTATAAATGGAAAACTATTAGAACAAGTGAATAATTTTGTTTATCTGGGCAAAATGTTCTATAAAAATGGAAGGATAGGTGAAATCAACAGACGGGTAAATGCTTCTTGAAGAGTATCTGGATGTATGTGGTCTATCTCAAAGAATGAAGTAGTATTGAAAAAATGCCAAGATGGAAGTGTATAAAAGTGTGTTAACGCCAACATTATTATTATTATTATTATTATTATTACCCGTTCGGGTTGTACGGACTTACGCTAATGCGCAATGGTAGGGTGATTGTGAGATGAAATGAAGGACCTACAATTTAACGTGGAATCCGAACTACGGTGGAGGCCTGGCATTCCTCAACGCCAACATTGTTTTATGGATGGGAAGCGTGTGTTTGTCAGGAGAAACACAAGAGCAAGATGAATGCGGTTGGAATGAGACATCTAAGAAATTCATGTGGATAAACTTGAATGACCAGAGTCACTAATGAATGGGTGCTGAAGGAGTATGGTTTGAAAGGGAATATAGGCCTAGGCCTATTTTATTCATTATTTTTTTGTCAAAGATTACCAAGTTTAAATATTTGTTTGATGTACATGCCATTAACTAAAAAGTAATACTCTGTCAGAAATAAATTAATAATTGACTAAGCAAGATATTTTTCTTTTATTAAATTGCAACAGTTTTTGGAACCCCTTGAAGCCGGTCCTGTATAGGAGGTAGGCCTACCTATTGATACATTCTCTTCACTTAAGTGTGAACATTATTTTAAAATAACAAACTAGCCTAGGCTACTTCACAAATAATGCACTATATCTAAATGTCTTCAATGTGACTCAACTCTTCAAATAGGCATTTTGGCTCCTTATTTTAACTAGCAACTAGTTGAGCCATAATATCAATATTACTGTAATATCCTGTTATTATGATGTATTGATAACAAACAACCTTCAGATAACAATTCATTTGGACTACTTCCAAACCATTAAGTTATTTTTGTCATGTTTATACTCCTCACTATGTTTTATCAGAATGTTATGGAACATGCCAAATGTGCTGTTTTGATGAACCATTGATTTTTCATTTTAATTTTTTTTAGCACTGCATCTTACTACCTTTTCAGGTTACATGCACATATGTTGGCTACTAATTACGCTAATGTGTTACTAATGAGGAAGATTGAATTTAGAGGAAGTGTACTAGCATTTGTGTGGAGAGAGAGTGAAAAACCATTTTGAAAAAACACTTGAGTACACTCGACTGGGATTTGAATACCTATCTCCCCGTCATCAGCATTCTAGTCAAACACAAGCGTGAAGCCTTAGACTATGAAGTTACCGAAGCATGTTCATAAATTGTTCAGTTACCTATATAGGCCTAGATTTTTTGTTTGTTTTATATTGAATCACCACCGCCAGTGGCTTAGTAGTTTTTTTTAAACATAAGCTTTCCTTAAAGATATTCTAGTGAAATTTTTAGCCATCATCAGTTTGTAATTTTTTTAATAACTTTAGTGCCAATTGATTTCTTATGATACCCATAAATTAACTAACCCATAGAAATAGGATAAGGATTGTGAATGTTAAGGAAATGCACCAGAAATAAAGGTAAACTACGTTCAAAACAATTCCTACTGCTCCTGGTTGTGGTTTCCTGTGTCAGTCAGAAACACTACCCCAGCAACAGCTCTTATTTCAACCTATTGTTAGCTTTTCACTAACTCACCCACATTAAAATTAATTGTTAGTAAAATGATCTAAGTCAGCACTCTTGCAATAGACTGGACTCCCTATGATAGGGATATAGGGTTTTAAAATCCTGGTCGGTTGTACTGATGGTAGTTTTTCCTAAAAACCCCATGCAAATTTGGGTACACTTCATCTAAATTTAACCTTCCTCATTCCTAACACACTATTGTAATTATTACATAAGTGTATACACCCAAATGGGTAGTAAGACATGGGTATAAAAAAATAAAATTGAGCAATCCTAATTTTTTTTAGCACCATGTATTACTACCTCGACGGTTTGTACTAGATTATGTATTAATTACGATATTGGTTTTTGGGATTAGAAAGGTTATATTTAGAGGAAGTGTAACCCTATTTGCATGGAGGGAGAGTGGAAAATCATTTTTGAAACCCCATCTTCAGCACACCTGACCGAGATTCAAACTTCGAGCTCCCTGTCTTCGGCGGTCAAGTCTACTGTGAGAGTAGGGAATTAGACCGTGCGGCCACCGAAGCAGGTAGCAACCCTATTACTTAGTACTGTCATGATGCACAAACTATTCTACAAACGCTCACATTATTATGATCACCATTGCTCAAAGCATTGGCTCATATAGCCAAAGGTCCTAAGTTTATTTTCCTTGTCCATGTTATCACTTTCCAGAAACTATATTCAGTTAAGATCTATCATTTTCATTTTCTTTTTATGTTACCATTTTTCTTCTTTGTGATTTTAGCAAAGTAGGTTTTTCCTATATTCGTACGACTTATTTTTATTAAATAATACATAGTATTTAAAGAATTTCAAGTGTTTTCCTTACTATTTTGTTTCTTACTAATACTTCATTAGAATATTATTAGTTTAAAAAAGTAATTATTCTTCATTAATACATTTGAGGGAAACCTTTTCTATCAATTTTAACCCCTTAAATATCAGTATTTATGTAACTTTACATCCAAACTATTACAATATCAATAACTAATTTACACATGTAAGATTTAGTTTGATGAGTTTTTTGCACTAATCTATTTTATGACACTTTTAAAATGTGTCAAAGCAATAAAAACAGACTATAATTACAAATCTTATACTTCCTTAGTGTGATTAATACAAACATAAACTTTAACTGTCACATTTATCAAGCTATATCAAGTGACTTTTATGCTTGTACAAAGTAAGAAAATAATCTTGTCTTTTTTAAGTTAAATGCACCAATTCTTTTTAGAATAGTTTTATTCCAAAGTACTTCAATACAAAAAGTTTTATAAAATGTCAAAAATCAATAATGAGTAAAGTTTCAAAATTGCTTAAATTTGACATAAATTATTTTCCATAAAAAAATTTAGTTTATGTGTAACATTTCTCAAGGAAATTAAATAAATGTTACTGACTTTCTCTCGCTTTTATCTTAGCATAGACACTTACTAAAAACTCGTAAGATTTTTGAAACAAAATAATAGGTTTATACATTGTTGTAGAAACACTACACCAAAGATCATAGACGAAATAATCACTGTTACTTACTTACGCTATGGCATTAGGAACTAGTAACACTGGTACAGAAAAATTGAGAAAAGAGAAACATCTTTGTCCACCAAAGAGCATAAGAATCAAATTAATTTTCAAAGACCTGAATTAAAAAGTTTATATAGGGGCCTATTTGCTTATAGCCATGGCCATCTTTAGTTACAGGTCAGTGTGTTAAATGTGGCAACTTTGCTTGTAGTGACATCATGAGGCCTGGCGATCTGTTGGTTCTTGTGGAGAATTGTGGGATTATTAACATTTTTCTTCATTTAAAAACTGATGTCACTCTGAATAGTACCGACAATTAATCTAAACATGTTTTACCTATATCATTAAACAAAAACACTTCAGAGTTGAACAATACAACAAATAAACATGTAAATATTAATTTTAAAATAAAGTTGCTAGGTAAAGATTATGTACCTACCATTTACAAACACGATTAGAATATTATGATGAAAATTACAAAAGGGCACTGGGTAAGCCTAGAAAGAGCATTCTTTGTTGCACTGATCCAAAGATCCTGGTTTAATTTCTATGTCCAGGTCCAGGCTCTTTAGCAAATATTTTATTAAAATTAGGAGTGTTCTTTATGTAGGCCTAATTGCTTTGAACATTTACCAGCCTTGGAATGTATAATTTTGAATTATTTACTTTTGTAGTGTTTAATTTTTCTTATTTTCTGAATAAGAATTTTCATTGTAAAGTTTGTCATTCATATACTTGATGTAGTTGATAAGTATATCTTCAAGCGTTGACGAAACCAAAGAAAATAATTCACGGAAGGATCTACTGTATAAACAGTTTGTTAATAAATTGATCTAAATCTGGGTCCTTACAAAATGTATTTATAGGGCAAAAACACAGGGAAAGTGTTTTTAGCGCTGCATCTTACTATCTTTTCGGGCTATCACTTATATACATACCACAGTGGTATTAGGGAGATAAGGCTTATTTATAGATCCACCCGATTTGGTGAAGGAAGTTGAAAAACAATTTTTGAAAACCCCCTCAAAAACCATGAGACTAGAACCTCTATCTCTCATGATCCAGCACTCTAATCTACTGTGAGGTAGCGCTTTAGGACATACAGCCACCGAAGCGGTACATGAAAAGTTTTTTCTGATTTTGGGCTGAAGAAACTTATTTCGAATTTTTCTGCATTCCAAACTAACAAACAATTTGTAGCAAGCATAACCACATATGTACTAAATTGAGGATTCTGGAATCATGTCAGCTAAATAATCATATCCACAAAATTTGCATCTATTGTATGTTTTGATGTATGACCCAAAACATAGTGCACTAGAAGCGTGAACGCAAAATTTCAAACCCAGAAAATTACATGAGAAACAAACATCTTCACGCATTAAAACAAACTAAACTAAAAAGAAATACTGCACGTGGCTGTGTTGTTGACTGGCCTCAACACAGTGTTGCCAAACTTCAGTATTCCAGTCTGTAACTAAAGACGGCCATGCTATAGATAATAAAATAATGGTTTTATAAAAATATTATTTCAAATAAAAGATGTCTATCTTTAATAGTACTACAACTTTACAATGATAACTCATTACGTATCAAATAGTTGCGGAGAAATGATGAAACTTGGAAAATTTCCCCTATGTAAAGTAACCTCAAAATCATTTTCATGATAAAATGAGAGTTTGTTTTTTTTGTTTACAATGATACACTTTAGTTTTAAAATTAAATCAAAATTGTTAGAGCAGATTTTGAGAAAGTTGATTTTTTCTCTTTTTACTCTTCAATAAACTATCCTTAAATTTAGGGATAGATATATCTAACTACAAAAATCCCTTGGGGGAACCTCATGAAAACCATAGATACCAAGATTTAGCACAATTGGTAAAATAGTCTCGACTCTAGCCCAATGCACAGACGGACGGCATCGAGAAAACTTTTTTGTTTCGGGGGGTCACGAAACGTCAACATTTATCAAAATGTAGAGTTCAATTTTTTTTTATGATAATACTTTCTCTCTGAGGGGTCAAGAGAAAGGTAAAGGATAAATGTAGTTAGAATTAAATAACAATTTGGAATTTTCCTTATAGCTCTTTCAAGTAGGCTTGCATTTATGGGTGTGTGAAGGTCATTTTTTAAATTCGAAGCAACGCTTGAAACATGCGAGATAAGCCAAAGTGGAAGATAAGGTTCTTGTTCTTGTCATATGATCCTCTTTTTAGTTTTTAAATTATCCTTTAAGTGTTTTTAGGTAAAGGAAAAGGCTTTGAGAAAAAATAAAGTACACTATTTTATGCTTACATATTTGAATTTATCTCTGCTTACGCTATAGATGTCATTTAATCATAGGGTGATTTTAAAATACTTTTCAGTAGCTGTTTTAAAAAATATTGGTTGAACTATATAATATTGAGGGAAATATTTCAAATCGCTTATAATATATCAAAGTTGTTGTCTTCCTTCATAATTTTTCGATTATGCGAAGACTATGATTGGTTTCAAAGCAAAGGAGATTTCACCTTCATTTTCAACTTATTTTGAAGCTTTGCAAACCTCTACTTACAATATTGATGCATCATCCTGTTACTATACAAGCCTATCTTAACCACAGAGTTTAAGTCACTAAGAAATCTTGTGTTAAACAAGCTTGTTTAAATAATATTAATGTGGAATTCAGAATGCTCCATCCCAAAAAGAACAAAACATCCTGCTTTGCAAAGTGTTTCACATTGCTTTCAACCATTAAGTTTGATGTACATTTGCATGCAGGCAATAATACACATATTTAAAACACTAAAATATATTCATTTGTGTTTATGTAATTTTAAATTTATGAAACAAACAAAATTCATAACTAATGTTCAAATTATAATACATATAAAACGTACACCTTACATTCGGTGTTTATAAACTCATTTTTTAAACATATTAATCATATATTCACACACTAACATAGACAGTGATTCCCCTAGAAATTTATGATCATGCTGCCAGTTGAAAAAGGTATGTTTTAGTGTAAACTTGCCATTAAAGAATATTAATAAATTCTGTTAGATTAGGACATGCACTGGTGGTTACACATTATAAGATTCAAGCTCACAAGGGACTGGATTTCCATTGATAGGCTTTGTTTGAGGTTTGAATCTTGGCTGGGAGCACTGGGGGTGGGTGGTTTTCCACATGTGATGTATCACTCTAATTTTCACATACCTTCTCCATGCAAATGCAGGTTCACTTCCTCAAAAATATCATCCTCATCTCTACCCCTTTAAATTAAATTATTAATAACATAGGTACAAATGAAAAATAAAATAATTGTGACAGGCTAGGAGGCAAACATTTTTCTTTTAATTGTATGTTAATTGTTTATATTGGAGTTCAATATCTATTAATTAATTTTTGAAACCTTGATTTTGTTGTGTAAACAAATTTTGAAAATGATAAATTTTATCTTAAAGTTTTTTTTTATTAATGTGTATTTGAAGAAAATCAATACCTTAAACACATCAAAAAATAATTGCATTTTTACAATCATATACCTTCAAAAGAGTTTTATCAGTATTTGTTTGTTTTGTTTTCAGTGGAAGCAGTCCTTATTACTTCCGGCTTCATTTCTGTTGGTGTCAGTTTTGGGCTCTATAGGAATGGCAGCAGGCTCGGTGGTCATTTTGGCACCGGAGGATCGTATTTCCATTGCTCGAGGAGCATGGCTCTCATTATTAGGATTAGTCTTCTTTGTTTCTTTATTTGATCTCCTTAACTATGTCGCCTTGCGTACTCACATTGGGCACATGTTCCGCAAAAAGTACGAGTTGACCTTAGTGGAAGTTCTCGATATATCAAATAAGTGAGTAAAATGGTACCAAATGTGTGCTTGTATGTATATTTTGACCAGTATGTATAAAATAGCTTATGCCTGGTAAAATATTTTAACAAGGCCAAGTTTATGTTTGATATTCTTAGAGAACATTTTATTGTTGGTATCAAATCACGTTAAACTTTTCTAGCCTAATATCGGTTGGCTTATTACTTTAGTTGGCCCCCCATTTATTGAAACTTATCAAGCTGTTCTAAAGCTTACTGGATATCGGCCTACTTAAATTATTCATATTTAAAAGGTTTCTTATGTGGTTCTTGTTTTTGAAAAATAGTTTCAATTTTGACAGCTGTAAGATAAATATTTTTATTGACTTTGTTAAACTTAAATATTCCAAATATTTATATTTTCCAAAAGAGTAAATACAGGCTTAGTTCATTCTTTTGACATATTATTTAACAATAAAACCCTCATTGCAATGGTTTATAGTATGTTTTTGGTTTTGACTCAACATTAGAGAAATCAATTTTCAACAATAAAAATATATATTTAATCATGTGTGTCTGAGCATGTATGCTCATTGTTTATATTTTAAACTTTTTACTGCACAGTAACAATATGCATGCTTATATACACAGATAAGTTGGAAATTTATGTAAGTACTGATGTGTCCATAGGTAGGTGTACTTAATTAATTTAATTTAAACTAGTTGAAAAATGGTACCTGGACACAGGAATCGAACCTAAGACCATTGGCTAAGCATACCAATGCTCTACTACTTAGCTATTTAGGCAGGCACCGGACCTAGATAATTGGCACCCCGGGCAAAGTAGATTTGAGTAGATTCGGGATGCCGCCTTATACCTGCACACCAAAACATGGAACAGGAGTAAAACGCTGGAACAAGTGACCCAGGGGTTGATTATGCTGACTAAGCATGTGTATGCTTGGCATTGGTGCCAACTATGTCTGGCAAGTGGAGACTGCTGGTGCCTGCTGACTTAGCCTCAGCAAGGGAGTTGTGGCATTGGCATGTGTATGACCCATTTAATACATCACTTTATGTTTACTTTTTGAGTAACTTTCTCTCCTTAGGTTCCTTTTTATGTATCATACTTGGATATATTTTTGCAACTACCTTTTTTTTATAATTCTCTTTTTTTCTGTTTCTTTAACTATGCCTCTATGTAGTTTCCTCACTCAAGGAATCCTCTGAATTGAAAAAATATTACTTAAAAATTATTTCAAAATCTACCTTAAAAATCTCCTTCTTGCACCACCTAAAATTTGACTTCGCCTAGTTATAAACCGAGGCCATTATCTAGGACTTGTCCCTGCTCAGGGTCATTCTTTAATCATAGCTTGAGAGAGAAATCTAAGATGGACATGTGGAATCATCATCCACTTGAGCTTAACATTGAAACCATAGCTACCGGCGATTCAGGGCCGGCCTTTATACCGCCGACTGAACACTCAATTTACCCTGAAAGGTAGCAATCTTAACTTGAGGATTACACAATGCCCCTATCTTATAAGCTATACCATAATGGAATAATTCAATGGAAGATTGCTACCTTAAAGGTTAAATGAAGGGTACCATAATATATTGCTATGTTGGCATATATTATTAATTGCAGATATATATATGTATGTATATATACACATAAGGTGAAATAGATTTTATTACATTTTTGTACATAGGTATCTGGACACACAGACACACCATATGCAATATTGATTTACACCCTGTGTGTTTGTGTGTCTATATATACACATTAATATACACACACACACACACATAGTAATTTAGTACTGCACACTTGGTATCATAAAAGCCGACCCTGCATTGCCAGTGGCTGTGGTTTCAAAGTTAAGCTCAGATAGTTAATTATTTCACACGTACATCTTTGACTTGTGCCTTTTAAGCTATGAGTGAAGAATGCCCCTAAGCACAGAATGAATCTGGGATAGCTCGATTGTAGATTGACGCCCTATGCCCAGGGTTACAGGTTCAATTCCCATGTCTATGAGTGTCATTTTTCAACTAATTAAATTAATAATTTATATTGCAAAGTCATATAAATATATATGAAAATCATGTCCATGGCTCACACTGAAATATATAAATTCTAATGTTATTTAGGCTGAAATCATTAGATCAAGTTCAGCATTTTCTTTATCTACCTACATATAGTATTATGTGAGTTGGTTTTTATTTGACACCATAACCCAGTGTGTTCTACAACTGCTTACTAACCTAAGGGCTCTAGGTTTAATCCAGGCAGGAGTGAAATTATATCAATTTGAAACTAGATTTGTTGCCTTTAACAAAGTAACAAATATATTGTTTTATTGCTAGTCTTAGAATTTAAGCTTCGATAAATTTATAACAGCACACTAGAATTAAAATAAGAAACAAAGGATGGAAAGAAAGAAAGAGAAATAATTTTAGCTAGATGTATATAATAGATCTTATATGAATATATATGAATGTATAGTCATATTTAATATGTCAGGTACTTGTGCAAAGGAAACTTTTATTTTTTTTCAAAAAAGACAAAATACCAAACTATTTGAAAATAATTCTTCCAAGATGCTGGTGAACTGATTGAAAAAACAATTACATAATTCCTTTCACCACTGATAAAATATAATAAAAACCAGATTACATTGAACCATCTGCCTCAAATACAACTTCTCTTATGTTGATACATTCTGCATAGAACTTCAAAACTAAATAAATGATTTCTCATAGTAAGCCTATTCTAAGCCTCTAAATATTTTTGCAGGAACTAAACAACAGGCTTGTTACTTTTTTGAATTGATGATATGATACACACAATTGGTTAATGCATTTTTTTTATTTCAGAAATCATTAAATTAACCAATATTGCTAAAATGTATTTAAGATTTGGGAGATATATTAAAAAGGTAGCAGTAGGGTTCAAAATACTATTTTCACCAAACCCACAATCTCTTAATTAAAAAATCTTTAATAACAGACACAACTTAATAACTTAAGGTGTCAGAAGAAAATGCCTAGTTTTGTCTCTTTAAACGTTAACAGAGCTCTCAACTGATGGCTTTAGAAGAGGCGTGTCAAACTCATTTGCTCAAAAGTACATTGGAAATTGAAATTACTGAAGGGGCTGCATTTCAGAAAATTCACAATATATTTTAAAGTCCTTACTATCATAAAAAAACTTATATCAGCTCTTAAGAATTAAAATCTCAATTTATCCAATAAATTTGAATTATTTTTATATCTAGAGTGTGAATATTAGACTTAAAATCTTGTGTTGAAGTAACTTTCGTATTTATTGAAAATGGGTGTCCATAAGCCGTGATCTATAGAGTGTTTGTTCTTTTTCAGAAAATAAAACTACTGTTCACACTTCGCACAGTTATGGGCTACCAAATATTGCACATATATATTGTGCAAATTTTACACTTTTTTGAATCATCACTTGTGAGTAAAGATTAAAAATTGGGTACACCTACCTCACATGCTAGATTTCCTCACATAGCCAGTAACCAATATACATATGTCATAATCTACAATAGTGTATTTCTATGACGCTTATAATAAGTTGAAACAGTCTTCATTGTATGTTAGTTCATCAAATGATCTGCAGGCCGCACAGAACCATGGATTGGGCTTCATGCGGCTTGCGGGCAGCAAGTTTGACATACCTGCTTAAGACTGTGCAGTTTCATTTTGGTATATAATGGTCAATGTAATTAATGTGCACTCTAATTTTCCTACAAATGGACATGTGTGACAGCTAGAAAAGTTACTCGCTCTACTTTTACATATCCATGTGCAAGTCATGTGATCTGCAGCTGTCACTTTTTTATAGATAATATCAATACCAATAAAATAATACTGATAATATAGTAAAATGCTATCAATCTAGACTACAACAAAGTTTTTATTTGTTAAAAGATTCTTTCTACCAAAAACAAATAGAATGGTTTTGTTCGTTCACTGGAATTCATATTGTTAGTTAAGCATACACAACTAAGCATTCAGGATAAATTTATTAGTTTAACCCAAATAACTCTCAAATCAAACACTAATCTACACTATACACTAAACATGCAAAACTTAATGCACTTACACATCACATTTATAATATATTCTTATTCCCTGGTAAGTGTTCTTAAACTGGCACTCTTTATATTTTTTTTAAATGCAAGAAGTTGGGGATTTAGATTTGAACTACTAGCCATTTTAAAGTTTGATTAGATCATATTTTTTTTTAAATATAACTACTAAACTTTTCTTTTTAGAATTATTTTATGACACTTAAATAGTAGCTCAAGCATTTGGAGAAAAAAAATTTAATCCCTTAAAATGACATCACTTTAAATTTAACCAAAAAAAGGTGCAGTAGTTCTTTATCAAATAATTGATGGCGAGAAAATACAATTATTGTAACATTCCACCCATTGTCAACTGGTGGGTCCAAGTGCTGTCTCATGAAAAGATCCAGATAAAGAAAAGCTTCAGAAAGACAATGGAGAGCTCTTGTTGATTTTTAGAGCATCACTTGCTTTCAGGCCTTTGGGAGCTCCCACAAAGGTATGGATTTTCATATTTCTCCCTAAAGGAAGAGCCCAATTTGACTCCCCACACTATTGGGTCCATATTATGGTTCTTCTTGTTGGTATGTTTTGGTTCAAGTCCCTTCTGTACTTGTCCTAGCTTCTATTCATTGTGTTCTACCATGAGCTTCAGATACATGTCAGATTCACTGTCTCCCAATAATTCACTGCCATTAGCAGTTCTCTTGAGATTCATATTGGATGCCATGTCTTTAACTGTATTGCAAGGCATTTCATTTCTCTTGACTGTGTGAGGTCTAATACATTTCCTATGAAGCAATTATATTGTAGGCAGAAACAAAAGAAGAGTTGGGTGGAACCAAAAAATAACCTCAGTGTTACTTCATAAAGTAAAAGTGAATTAAAGTGATGACTTTAGCCTGGATTTTTATTTAGTATTAACCTACAAAATATTTACATAAATATTTACCAAATTCATTTAAATATTCAAGAAAATATGTAACTTTGAAAACCCTCTTTCCCCACTTTATTAATATCTACATTTATTATTGAAATGAAATTTAATTTTATGGCTGCAAATTTCTGAAGGAAGTAATAAAAAACACCTTTCTAAGTATACAAATGTATATTACTTTTTTAACTAGCTATATTGAATTAGTTTGTTTTACACCACTTAAATTTCTCATTAGTTAAGACTTCAAATAAATAGCATTATGGAACCAATTTTAGAAATCATCGACACTACAAACTTTAAATGAAACCTTTACTGTTGCCAGCGCTTTGAAAACAAGTGAATACTGTTGCCAGCTCTTTGTAAACAAGTGAATACTGTTGCCAGCTCTTTGAAAACAAGTGAATTTAGGACCACTTCCGATTTTTTAAAGTCACTTTCCTAAAATTATTTTTTTCAGTCCAAGGTTAAATTCTTATCTGACATACTAGCTGGTATTAATATTAAACTTACTACAAGTATAGGCATGGTTGTCTTGTTTGCATTTAAAAAGACTGTTTATTAAGATAAAATGATAAATAAAATACCATTTTACACTGCATATTATTGTGACAGACTTCAAATAACATTTTCTTGATTGATTTTGCATTCTATTTTCATCAAATGAATGTTCTTTGCATTGCTCTTTTATATCTGTTTATTCTCCCGGCTGGAGATCATTGCTCAAATGAGCTAATCAGATCCAATAATTATTGTTTTTTTACAACTTATTGACTTGTGTTTATAAAGTGACACACTGTTTGAGAGACGTGCTTCTGAAGTAATTATCAGGGTAACACCAATTTCTCTCCACTTCCCAGCACGAGAAACGTCAGGCACAAAGTTATGTTATGGCAACTGTAATCCTCTCTGAGATGCCAGCATATCTGACTTGGACTTTGCTCACTGCCATCCCTTCACTTGATGCATTCCTTTATAAAATTAGAGGTTGCCTGAAAACTATTTACACATCTTAAGTATTTTCACCAAGAAAGACATAAAATAATACCACAATTAAAAAACAAATAAATTAGGTTATTTTCGAATATATGATCATATAGTAAGACGTGGTTCTAAAAAATATATCTATATATTATATTTGAAAATGTGTAAAATTATGTCAAATTAAAACTGAAAATACAGTCCCAAACAACCTAATTTGTTGACATTTCACTTCACATATTAACTGGCAAGATTAAAGTATATAATATATATTTTTTTAAAAAGCTCTTGTGATTACTATAAATTATGAGTTGGTAAATGTTTATAAAGTATATTTATTCCTGGTTGTGTTATCTGAAATGATTATATTGAGGACTTTCACAAACGAACAAAAAACTATTTCTAATTTATTATCTCTTGAACCAGTTCAAGTGATAACAAGGTAGTTATTTATTTTTATAGTTACCAAGGACTATTAAGTATCATTAACATGACCAAACTGGGGAGATAAGGTGTGTACAGGGTTGTCAAAAGTATCCATTAAATATGTGACATAGTCTTAAAAAATTATGTCACAGGGGCTATAAGGAACATAAACTAAAACTAGCTCAAGTACAAGAAAATAAGTAAACTGGCAGTAATCCTTTTTGTTGTTTTTGTAACATTAATTGCAGAAACTTTTCAATCACTCAATTTTTCTTATTATTTTTAAAAATATACTCAATTAATTTCTTATACATCTACATTTTTAAATGATAATTTAGTTCTTGTATTAATTTACATTTTGTTTATAGTTTGGGTGTAATGGTTCTAGAGTACTCTTTCCAGTACATCTATTAGTATTCAAGTGTTTTTGAAACTTTCTGAGAATGTCATTATCGCTTTGTGTATCATTTCAAAGTTATTTATCACATACATCTTTCCTATTTTACTGCTAGTTTAATTTGCATGCAAGTTAACATGTTTATTTAAGATCTTTGCTAAGTTTGGTTGCTTTTTTTTTTTTTTTCAGAACTGTGTCAGCAGTTCAAGCTCTATTGTCCTGTGTGACTGGGTCCGTGGTTTGCATATGGTCCTGTACTCGGAATTTTCTGCGTTCATCCCACTTTATGTCTGAAGCATATGCATGGTTTGGCGCAGCATACTTTTTTTATGACATTTGGTCCATGTATCGAGTGCATACTAGTAGCAGCAGTGTACACAGCAAGAGAATTGCTCGCGTTAAGGATTACCTCTTAAAACAACCCATGATTGTGCTTCACCATCTCTTAATAGGGTCATTTGGATTTCTAGTCATTGTGGTAAGAAAACTTGTCAGTAAAATACCTTTACATTATATTATAGCCTTCAGTGTTCTTACATCTAGCACTTAATTTATTTTCCAGGCATCACCATCACCACCATAAAAATATGCCAACATATACTGATTTTCCATATAGATTACACTGTAAGTATACCTGGTGTTGCCTGGGGTAACCACGCAATCTATACCCTGTTTACTCTTTAAACTCATTTTATCCTTTCTACCCTGTTTATCCTTTATAGCTCATTTACTATTTTTATCCCCTTTTTGCTCCATTTACCTTTTTTAACCCTGTTTACCCTTTTTGCCCATTTACCTTTTTTAACCCTGTTTACCCTTTTTGCCCATTTACCTTTTTAACCCTTTTTACCATTTACCTGTTTACCCTTTGTACCACTGTTTACCCTTTGTACCATGTTTACCCTTTGTACCACTGTTTACCCTTTGTACCCCTGTTTATCCTTTGTACCCCTGTTTACCCTTTGTCGTTACCCACCTGTTTACCCTTTGTACCCCTTGTTTACCCTTTGTACCCTGTTTACCCTTTAACACTGTTTACCCTTTTCCCCTGTTTACCATCTTTTATCCTTTACCCTTTTTACCCTTTGTACCCTTTTAACCTTTTACCCTTTTACCCTTTTAACACTTTACCCTTTATCCTTTTTACTCTTTCCCTTTACCCTTTTTAACCCTTTTACCCTTTTAACCCTTTTACCCTTTTAACCCTTTTACTTACCCTTTTACTTTACCCTTTTACCCTTTTTACCTTTTACCCTTTTTAACCTTTTAACCTTTTTTTATACGCCATTTCACCATTTTTATGTTTATGCCTTTTTAATCCCATTTTACCCTTTTTTAACAATCTTATTTTTAGTCCTTTTTTAACTGTTTACTTTTAACCGTTTACCCTTTTTAACCCTGTTTACCCTTTTTAACCCTGTTTACCCTTTTTAACATGTTTACCCTTTTTAACATGTTTACCCTGTTTACCCTTTGTACCCTTTGTACCCTGTTTACACCATTAACATTTTTACCTTTTTTTGCCCCATTTGTCATTTTTTATTCTTTACCCTTTTTACTCTTTACCCTTTACCCTTTTTACTCTTTACCCTTTTAACACTTTACCCTTTTTATTTTCATATTTACTTTTTGCCCCATTCACCATTTTTGTTCTATTGTGTTCTTTTTTATATTTTTTCCCATTTTGGTCCTTTTTTTGACAATTTCTTTTAATTTTTGTCTTTTTTTGACTAGATTTACTGTACCCTTTCTCACTTATTCACTTTTTACACATTTTACAATAACAATAAAACAGGGTATTAATATCGGTATTGATGAAAAAATTATAACATACCAATTAATAAAAATCTCCTTTGGCATCACTTTCGCAATAAACTGGATGCCGAGATTCAAATTCTTGTTGGGTGGTTTTCCCTAAATAATTTTTCACTCTCCCTCTACACAAATCCAGGTATCTTTCCTCTCAATTCAAGCTTCCTATCCCTTTAACACATTAGTGCTAATAATTCATAAACATATACTTTATATGAATAGTAATATGCATTGCTAAAAAAATTAATCAAAAAGAACTTTTAAAAATGTTAATAAATCCACGTTTCAAGTAGAATAATACACAGAAATAAAGAAACCTTCTTATAATAATGCTTCATTCATAATCTTTCACTTGGCAAAATTAATACCAGGTTCCTATTAATATGATTTCTCTGTGGCTAACACCAATAAAAATATTGACGGCTAAAATTCTCAATTTATAGTCACTTATTGCCATTCTTAGGTGTTATGTACCTTACAAATTATTATTCAGCCGAATAAATCTGAAGTAATTGAATTGTAAGTTGTGATAACATGATTTATCAGAATAAAACAAAATATTATGAACTCCCTTGCAATGAAACATTTTCCACATAATCTTAGTGGATAACGTTAGATAAATAACCACAAAATAATAATTTTCCAAGCATAAGTATAATAAATTTGGCTAAGCGTAAATGCACCAGTATTTTCCTGAGTAGTACTAAGAAAAACACAACATTCAGTCCCCTATTCGAATAATCTACCAATAATAAATTCGACCATGCTGGGAATGAAACTCGAAACTCCAAACTATTTTGGCACAAGCACTAATGAGCACCAGTGAATTCGGAACTTCTCGTTAACAGTTTAATGAGATACAATGTTTTAGACAAATCGACCACCACTGTGGATAGAGGGATTCTTCACCCGAAAGTATATTTTGGTATAATAAATTGTTTTTTCACATGAAATATATATTAATATTTAATATTATCTCAGCAATTGTAACCTATGGAACAAAACAAACAAATAATATAAAGGTTTTCACATGAATCTAAAATTGACTAAACCAGGCCTGCCATTTTCATGGATTTTATACATTTTTGCGGATTTCAAGGTGTAACTTATATGGGCATGATAAAATCATGATTTTTAAATAACGTACTCACACATTACTCCCAAAAAGTCTTCGACTTTGCCTTTGACTAAAGAAAGTGCCAGTTAGGGCAGGCGCGGCGTGTCATGCCAAATGATTTCATGAGTCTCATGTCAAAGATACCTCGAGATCTCGGTAGAATGCTATAGATGCCTTGAGAATGTTCCATGGCTAGAACTGTTTGGGCTAGCGCCAGTGGTTCCATTAGTTCCACGCATGTGCTATGTTTTTCCCTTTCTTTGCCCATTTCTGTATCTCCTTTGAATTCCCCTCTATCAATCTTTGGGATCACTCTGGGATTACTTCCGACGACTATAAATTAGCAAGTTTCGTCTATATTGGTACACATAATACCACCGTCGACTACTTAGTTAATCTAATTGCTGCCATTGGCATTCTATCAATCGTGTATTCAAAATTCTCTTTCGACTTATAATTATTATTTTTAAATGTTTCAAAATTCTCTTTCGACTTATAATTATTCTTTGTTAAATGTTTCAAAATTAACTTTTAGGTTAAATATTAAATTGTTATCATTTATTTAAATTGCATATTAAATAAAATTTTAAATCATATCTTTGAGGTCACTTTAACTAATGTTTGTTAAAACTTAGATTGTCTTCAGGCCACTAGGTGGCGTTAGTATTTTTCTAAATATCTTTCTATTTAAATGCCACCATATTTGGCGTGGACAGAGTATTCTTTTAAATATCTTCTTTCTATTTAAATGCCACCATATTTGGCGTGGACAGAGTATTTTTTTAAATATCTTCTTTCTATTTAAATGCCAACATATTGGGCATGGACAGAAATTTCCTATGTAATTGTAATACCAACATAACTTTAACTATTTATTTATGGATTTGAGCTTAAATATTATATTGTAGATGATGCTTCAACTGTGGACGCTTAAATTAGTTTGTCCTCTTGCCCAATTTTTATGTCTGTTCATTTCCACTACACACTCTGCTTTTCTTTGATTGAATATATTTAATTCTAATGTTTGTCTTATCATTAAAGGTTAATTTGGAGCCCACTTCCTTATTGTTCTCATTTGGGGCTATTTAGGGTTGGGGGCTACAAAGGATGCAAACGGGATTACAGGATATTTAACTACTTTCACAGATATCTAGGATTATTTTGTGGTTAACATTAGGTGTCACAATTCATACTTCAGTCTTGGGATGCCCTTTATTAGCTAGGCTATTTATGTGATCTTCTGTGTTTCTGGTAAAGAATGACTCATTGCTTACTCTTCTCTCTGCTTGTCTAAATGTGGAATGATGGGTGTAAGGAGTAGAAACCTAACGAAGGGGGTAGTGTGCATTTGGTCATAGGAATGTAAAGCTCAACAACTGAGCAACCTGGTTTGTTGAGGGGAGTTAAAGTGTCATAGAAAATGAATTGCTTGGAGAGAGGGTGGAAAACAAAAAACTTGATGCAAGACTGTATCAAGTATACCTTGGTGCATAAGTGCACTAGCTTAGGTGTATTTAAAAAAATCATTCCTGCATTAACTTCTTTGGTAGAAAAGAGATGTCTGTCTCTGGGGTAGGGATTTAAAAATGAATCTTATTGTTTATTATAGCTCAAATTATTTTCTATTTGTATTTAACAATAAGTTATTTTACTTTTCAAAGATTTAATTTTATTTAGAATATGTCTTATTTAAATTTAAAAATCATGTTTTTTTTATTACTAAAATTTTATTTTTATAAACATTATGAAGTTTTAGAGTTATATATTTATTAAACCCAACCTTGGCTTGGCTTGTGGCTTGGCTTGGCTTGGCTTGGCACTTGGATGTCTTCTAAAATACTCGTTTAAGCTAAACTTGAATGAAAAATATTAAATTTGCAGACCCCTAAGTTGATTCGATTCCAGCTTTTAAAACTTAAAGTGAGAATTTAAAGTTTCAAGCAAGGTCAATAATGGGTTTGAACCAGCCAAGTTTGGTCCAAACAAGATAACTAGAACATTTAGGTCAAGCCAAGCTGTGTGCCTTTACCAACGTATGGTAGCTAGGAATAGAGTTATCTAAAATTAGTTTGATTATGGATTCATTTGTTCCTGGCAATAGCCTTAGAAAAGATTATATTGAGGTATCAAATTTGACATTCCAAGGCCTAAAATGTTTGTTATTTTCGTCTAAATGTTTGTTTAAGTATTTTCTTCATTTTCTGAAATTATGTTGCCATATACATAAAAAAATATAGGTATAAAAAAGATTTAACTTTTTTACAGGACTTTATAAGATTTCTTTTTGTCAAGAATAGGTCTTGTACGTATAGCCAATATTATAAATTTTCATAGGATTGGTATGAACTGACATAACTTTAGACTTAGGTTTTTTAACTATTCCTATAATTTCTTTCACATAATATATCCATGTAAAATCAAAAGAAAAATTATTTTGACAACTTATTCATGTTTTACTTTATTTCAAGAGGTATATTTTTTAATATTCTTTCAACCCTTATGTAAGAGATATCCATTTCAGACTTTTCAGGCATGTTCATGACTATTACTGCAGTCACCATAAAAATTGTTGGGTTTCCCACACAATTGGATATAAACTTATGACATGATGTATTTGGAAACTCTTCAAACTGAGACACAATGCTAATTTTCATTTTTTGTTTAAAAATAAGTGGATTTTTTTTTTTTGCAGTTTATATCACTTTAAGCAATTACATCAATGAATGCTATAAAAATATAGTAAGCCAATCTTATAGAAAAAGTACAGTGTTAAGGGGAAACTAATGGGCTAGAAAGCGATGTTAATTGTCCATAAGTGCTTAAACCGAAATTTAAGAGTGGATTGGCCTAAAATGCAGAAACACTGAAAATCGATTAGATCAAAATGTATAGTAGCATTTACTTCCTCATGTTATATTTAAAACCAAAAGGGAAACCTAAAGTTCAGAATGTTATTGAAAAATTTTCCAAAAGACAAAATAACTCTAGAAACTAGGGGACTTGATAAATACATAATACTGATGGCTAATAGTTTAGGTGTGTTAATTTTTTTAATAAATGGAGTAGGAAAAATAATGAATAATTATTATCGGTTTGTCAAATTAAGTACTGAACAAAACAAATTCAATAAGTATGTGTGAGTAAAGTGAGACTTTTTGACATTTCTTTTTTACATGAATAATTAAATGCTTTATTTATGAGATAGACATTGTGATAATAAACAAAATTTTACATAATATATATTATTAGTTTAAAATAGTTGAATAGGAATATGAATAACATGCTTGCATGTTTGTTTTGGGAAATCGGTACATAACTTCTCTACTTATTCCTAATGTCTTTTCTCTAGTACCTGCGTGGTAGTCTTGGTGATTGTGTGTTTGGGTTTGTGTACCTAATGGAGCTTAGCACCCCTTTCGTCTCATTTCGGGGAATTCTTAGTAAACTAAAGGTGAGTTCTAATAGTTTATTACTTCTTAGTTTAAATTTGCATCAATGTATTTTTCAAATTCACAAATAATAATTCATTCAAAATCAAAAATCTAGTTTTTATAATCTTTCCTTAACAATATTTTACTAAGGCCCTAATTACCTCATTGTGTCGACGGGCCTATAAACCATAAAAATAATATAATAATATAACTATTTTAAACCATGCTTAGTTTAGGTGGAAAACTACTATTCATTTTCTTGATTATCACACACCTCTACAACCAGGATAATATATTTTAATTATTAAACTACAGATATAAATCTTTTCATCATAAGTAAGTTCGAAGTTAGACAAATACTAAAAAATTAGTCCATTTCAACCACTTATAACCAGTTAGATTATGTACATTAGCGGTCACAAAAATATATTGTTCATCATTGGAAAGTTCAACTGTGCTTTGCTAAATTAAGAAATGTTAGGTTTGTATCTTTCATGCGACCCTTCTTGTAGTGACAGTCATGTCTAAGATTATAGTTCTTTATCTTAGGACATCACAGACTCTTTCTACAATCTGTAGGGCTTACTCCAAAGTTATGGATATCATAAAATATCTTAGGTAAAATTTGAAATTTTTTTGTAATAACACTATATTCAGATATCTGTTTGCATATTCAGTTATAACAGCCAGCTGTTGTAAATAAAGTTTTATATATATATATACTTTTTTTTAATATTTGGAGTTCTTAGTGACATTTTTTTTAAATAATCTATTTACAGAATTTATTTAAGTCTGTCCAGCTGGTCTCTTTGAATATTGTGAGTAAATGAAATGTCCCCAGTGAAGAATATCATTCTCCCACTGTGCTATTTTATAGCATCATGACCTGCTGGCAATTTGTTACTTAGGTTTTCTTCCGCCAGCCTTTGATGAACCAACATATAGCTACATGCCCTCACAGGGTGTTATCATCCAGGCCAGATGAACTCTGGTTTTTTAACGAGGGCACTGCAGTGATCCATAATTTTTATTGTGGGTGTATAGTCATTTAAAATTCAGTGGTTGCCCATGTCTTCTTTTATCAACTAATGGAAAAATATAAATTTTGAATGGATAAAATAGCATTGCAATTTTTGTTGTTTATTTATTTATCCACTTGATACTTGTCTTGCATCTACATTTGAAAATACAAACAACTTTTACTATACTCTTTCTGATATATAATTTTTATCTTTCTAGATACTCAACTTATTTAACTTCACCTTTGAATTTCAATTTCTAAGTAGTACAGATCTTTATACGTTTGCTTAGTTGAAATTTGTATTGTTTTCAGATGAAATCTTCCCATCTCTATGTTGTGAATGGCTTGGCCATGCTAGTCACTTTTTTCTTCTGTCGAGTGGTGATGTTCCCATATGTTTGCTATTTATATAGTCGACTAGTTGGCCTCACTTATTGGCAGGTAAGTACTTGCTAATACTTTTGTCACCAAAATAGATTTTATAACACAATTTAATAATACTTTATTAAAATAAAATCACACAGCTATTAAAATGTGTATATATTTAATGATAAACTAAATTAAAAAAAATCTAAGCAATAAATTAATAATTTCTTCACCTTTACATTAGGGTGCTGGGTTGAGTGACTTATATCCTCTTTATATTTTCTGAAACATTGCATACCTAGCCTCATTTTACTAAAAGAAGATATGTACAATCCGAACAGGCACTCGAGCACTGGCAAGGCACTGAAGGCACAAATTAAGAAGGCATCTACAATAGCAAATTAGAGTTAACATTTTCTTTCTTGTAAGGGTTTGTGAGTGCCCCTACCTATGGGTGCCTTGGTGGGCGATCACTCTCCCTTAAATCTGGCATTGTCAACGACCAGTTAATGTCAAGAATAGTGTTGGTGTTTAGTTCTGTGGCACAAATCGCACAACTAAACTTACTTCACAGAATGGCTTTGAATTCACTCTCACAATATTGAGCTGCCGCCTATGACTTTGAGCTACCATACGTCACTTTAGGCAAGTTGCTAACGTTTTTTGTTGTTCTTGGACTAGCCCAATAGTATACCTAACTCGAATTTACATTTATATTGGCCGGTGTCTTGCCAAAAGTTCAAATGAACAAACTTACAAACATTGTTATACTTAGCTCACATAACCTAACAACTAATTACCAAATAAATTCAAAATAAAATAAAAAATCAGAAACAAATTAACTTCTACCTCAGAAGCAAATATTAAAGTCTGTTCAGTGTAGGAATTGTTTTCTGAAAGCCTTTTTCCCTACCAACAAAGCTATTATATAGTAGGATTTTGGTAGGAAAAAAGACCTTTCAGAGAGTAATTCCTACCGTGAATGGAGTTTACTCGCATTTTTATTTAACTTCAAATACACAATAATACAACTTAAAAAAATCAGTGTGCTTGTTCACATCCTTAGCATGTGAACATATCCTGCTCCATTTTATCCTCCGAACACACTGTTAACCACAGCGGGAGTCATTTTTGAGTCTCATTGGGCTCCCTTCCCCTTCCTCATAAATAGAAGAAGAGGACCCATCCAACCGTGTACTCACAAAAGAAAAAATAGGACCTACCTTCTTTCACTTGCTATTTGCTCAGGACAATACTTAATAGTGTGGAATGGAGACTGGAATCTAAAACACTTTCTGACTAAAGTTCTTCCCCTGTTCCCTCATAGTTACAGAAACTGGGAGCCTTTCTTTGAAACTCTCGGCTTCGGAATTTTGTGGAATAACGTGTTTGGTGAATGGCATGGCCCTCTGCCTACTGGGTGGTTATGCCCCACTATGTAAGAAGTCCTCACCTCCATATTTTTCATGATAATGGTTTATTTGGAGGTTAGCTCCCTTGAAGTGTATGGCCTCGTCCTAACGCCTCTACTGTTGATGCGTAGCTATGGAGATACTCACTTTAATATTGGGCTTTAAATTGACAAATATTGTATTTAACTTTTGCTCCTGCCCATACGCTCCAGAAGTAAAATGATGGCCCTATTTGGTATTTTGTATTTGTTGGTTGTAAAGAAACTCAACCATGCATGCAATGTAGACAGCTGATGGCACTAGATTTGATATTCTACTAGCTTGCATGAATCTAAGGACATTTCTCTTCCTTCTCGAACGCATCAGGTTTGATGACAAGGAGACAAGCAGTGAAAGGTTGAAGACTGGAAAGCTTGCTTTTATCAGGAACAGATTTACAGATAAGTGTAAAACAAGCTGTTGGTTGAGGGATTTTTTTTGGATGAAAAATTGGAACCATTCAGGGGCCAATGTGTATTAATTTAATACATCCCAAACAAACCTGCAAAATATCGATTGATATTTTTTTTAATCTCTGTGACGCTAAAACATTTTATATTGGCAACCTAGGAGTATACTGTGAAAAGCAGCCAGATAGCCCCTTCCTAGTTCCAAACACAGTCTGCAATTTTTCGTAGGCTAGTGGAAGAAATCAAAGGTTCAAACCTCAATCTTGCACGAGATAATTGGCATACATGTGTGTGTCTTTGGCTGGAGAGTAACTTTACATAAACATTATATGCATTGAAACTTTACAAAAAAAAAAAACAAGAAGGAATAGTCTCTTTAGTTTCTCTCCCATAAAAGAAAAGATATTTTTTCATCAATGTTTGGCTTCCATTTGACTTTGGTGGTCTTGGGTAAAATGCTGACCTCAGGACCCAATGTTCATGGTTTCAAACCCAGGCAAGGTAGACAGATTTTTCTTGAGCGATAGAAATCCACAGAACAACCTACTTAGGAGGGGAAGTAAAGATGTCAGTCCCGTGTTGATTGTGGTCTTTAAGAGAGCCTTGGAAGGTATATAAAAATACATTTCAAGTCAAAATTGGTAAGCCATTACGATCTCGCTCATAGAAATTCTAGTTTGCTGATATAATCAGTTGGTTCAGAATGTGCACTTTAAATACCTCAAATAAATTTGGCTTCTAAATCGATGTTACTTTAGTTACTCATATGCCAAATAAGAGTAAACCTCTAATCTTACTGTCAACAATGCATAGCACTGGTTCATTAGATAAAACATCAAAGAAGCCAGACATACATTATTTTAGACTATAATGCGATGAAAGGTGAAGTAATTACATTAGATCAAATGTGTTCTTCTTACTTGTATCTAGGTTTATAAAAAGTGGCCTTTGGAGATTTATTTTGCACTGATCAATGTTGCTGGTATAAATGCACTGATAGTTAGAGACCCTGATTTGTGGTAAATAAAACCAATGGATTTCGTTAAATAAAAAGTTGGATTTTGGTATAAAAAGTCGGTAAATAAAAGGGTAAAACCATGATTTTCGTTAAATAAAATCGGTAAATAAAATTACTTGATTTCGTTAAATAAAAAGTTGAATTTCGGTAAATAAAAGGTAAGACCCTGATTTTCGTTATAAAAAGTCTTAAGAGGTTTTTTAAGGTAATGGTAATAAATTAACTCAAATAGCTTAGAAAGTACTTGCACTGAATTATTTTATAAGACAAAAATGTTCATACTTTTTTTCAACATCACGTCAATCACCAAAGTACAAAGACAACATTGTTTCCAAATTTTCGACTTTCAAGTTAGTGCGCTTGTCTGACATAATGTTGGAATATACTGAAAATGCGCGTTCACTGTCAACATTAGACACTGGAATCCATATTGCTTTTATGCTGTTGATGGCAAACTCTTCATGGTTTTCTTTTAGTCCACACAATATGTCCAAAATGTCAACTTTTTTTACTATTGCTTTGCAAAGCTCTCACTTGTGTCTGCAGCGCACAGTATCCTCTTTGAAAATTAATTTCAGAGCAGGATTTTAAAATGGTATTTTCCGAGCTGATTGGAAGAGATCAGAATTAACTTGTTTTGTACCAATCGAGCGAGTGTCAAAAAGAGTACCAATGTTTTCAAAAAATGTTTTGGATGGGTCTGACTGATGGAGTGAATTCAGCTTTATAAGGCACTGCCGTCCTAAAGATTGAAACTTACTTTTGACATTTGCTTGTTTTAGAGTTGGAAGAATTTTCAATTTTTCCTGTGTTTTTTCTCCGTAGTTCATGTCAGAAATCAGTTTAAAATTACTTTGTAGCTCTGTAACTTTACCATACAGCTTATGACTAAAGGCATAGGTAGAACCTTCGAGTATAGTAATTAATTCCACCAATTCAGAACAGTGGTCAATTAAAAATGTTGCTTGGCATTCAATCAACATTAGGGTTATTTTATCATGTGACATATCCTGAAAGTACTTAAGTGCTGCTGTCACCTCTTCCAATGTGGAAAGATATTCCACTAGATCCACCAAATATTCATAGAGGTACACCACTGAACAAAACCAAGAGTACCATCGCGTTAAAACTGGGTTTGGAAGTAGCTTAGCAGACTTTTCATCTTTACTGTATTTTTCATTTAGAAATGCTAGATAATTATGTTTTCTCTTTCGAGTGTTCAGAAATGTGGCCTTTGCTTTAGCTACACACTCATTCAGCTCTGGCAGCTCTACTGACCAATAATTTTGGACCAAATTAAGTTTGTGGTCCCAGCACTGTATATGCAGAAAATCATCGCATAAGAGAACTTTCAAAGAAGTCACACATTTTGTCATGTAACGCGCACCATCTGTCACAACACAAACTACATTTTCATAAAGAATCTCATACTTGGTGATGGTGTCCACAAGTGTCCGTGAACATTCAGTTGCTGAAGCGTTCTGCAAAACTTTAACTGCACCAACAAGCAAGCTTTGCTTCGAATCAGCATGTAATGTTTTCAACAAAATAACAAAAACACACTGTCCTTTCCTATCAATTGTCTCATCACAAAGAATTGCAACTTGCTGATTTTTTAAATTATTCTTGATATTATCTTCTTGACTTTGGTTAACTTCTGGGATCCAAACACTTCTTATAGTTTCTGCCTTAGGGAGGTCTCCTCCACCTAAAACCGAATTGTAGGCATACTAATTTTTGATAGAACAAACTAATATTAGGCTATGTTGGTTGACAAAGTGTGTATACACTAATTTATTAGGCTATTTCACTATTTGTACTTAAAGATAAACATCTTAAAAATAACCCAAATCAAACATTTCTATCTCATATATTTTTTTGATAAATTAGTAAATAATAAAAAGTGTTTAAAAAAACACTATT
This sequence comes from Timema podura, assembly GCA_033556935.1. Taxonomy (NCBI): domain Eukaryota; kingdom Metazoa; phylum Arthropoda; class Insecta; order Phasmatodea; family Timematidae; genus Timema; species Timema podura. The sequence continues at coordinate 81,867,840 of JAVRXN010000010.1, forward strand.
TTGTCATTAGGAAAATAAAATCGGAAAATAATAGGTCCTTATTTGCTTTTGATTTTTAAATAATAAAATAAATTTTAAAAAATCTTGCAAAATGGTTACCTTTCACATATTTATCCATCCAACATGCATAGAAGGATGATCTAGTTTTTCAATGGGAATATTGGCTTCCATAAATGTTTTCGTGGTATCCATAATGAATTCTTTACGGTCTTCTTTTGAGTTTTTAGACTTTATTAGAGAATTTTCAAGGGTTGCTTGTTTTGATGATTCTAGAAACATTACTTTTTTTCCGTTTCTGCAAAGCACTATTAATGTGCTTCAAACACGTGTCTTTTCTGAACCAGTCAACACGTGTGTTGCACAATTTGCACATCATTATTTTTTTAACGTTATCGAATATATAAAATCCTTCTTTTCCAAACTCACGCTCTCTTTCAAAAATATTTAAAACTTTAGGCATGTTTAAATATTAAATAGAGGAGAGGTTAAAAACAAAATGATCTTACTAAAGCAATGTCAATATCTAACGACCTTGATGGTAGTGACGTCACCAGGAAGCCAAAGATATGAGTGTAGAGAGATCTCACTCTAGCTTAGACATGGTGTTGTTTTTTGCCTCTAATTCTTTAAATACTTGCCAAGGCGCCCAATATGGCCGTTGTAGTAGCCAGTTTTAACACTTTTTAAAGCAAGTCTTTGGATGAGGGAAATAAATTTTCTTTTGAAAGAAAATTATATTGGTTCAGTTGGTATTATTTTTATTTTTTGTCCAAGTCTTAGAATGGTTTCCGATGTCAGCAATGTTTTATTATTTATTCGCGTTTAAATAGAAAAAAATGACCATAATTCGCGTTTAAATGGCCAAATCGTCAATTTCGCGAATAGATTTAATTTCCTTTTATTTTGCGTTAATATTTTCACTCAAAAATGCCACAATGATGTTTAATTATGTTTCTATGGCAATTTTAATGTGCTAAGTAAAAGTTCGTAAAAACACAACTCGCGAAGCATCACGAAATATCGGTGTCTCTACTGATAGTGTTTAATTTAAATGAATACAATGCAAAAGACACAACAAGAGTTTCCCTCAAAAATCTAGCTATTCAGCTAACAAAAGAGCAATTGATTCTTTGATCATTGTTGCCATTCTTCCAGTGGATATAAAGATTTTTCTAAAAAAAGTTTCCAACACATGATGAAGTGGAACATGTTGATCCGGCACAGAAATAATGTGGAAAATGCCATACATGTGGAAGAAGTAAGATCATCAAAACCACCATTGATTGTTACAATTGCAGTAATTTTGTGCGTGAGAAACATACAAAAATAACCAACTTCTGTGAAGTTAATAATGATTCATTACTATAATGAATTATTTTTTATTTTTTTCACAAAGTTTTTCCATTCATTTGTGTTTTCAACCAAGAAACTTTCTTGCTATTTTAGATAAGACAGCTTTTTAATTTTAGTTTAAAAAATAAAAATGACAACTTAATCAATTATGGTTTTGATGACTTTTTTCCCTAATTCTTTAACATGGTGGCTACAGACAGGGAAAACAGGGAAAACCTGGAAAAGTCAGGGAATTTTTGGATGACAGTGAAAACAGGGAAATGTCAGGGAATTTAACTAAAAATAAGGAAAAGTCAGGGAACTAAAAATAAGGAAAAGTCAGGGAATTAAAATTTTTTTATAAAATAACACTTTAATTTTTAAAATAACTGATAAAACTGTTTATGTTTAGTAGATACAAACTTTTTTAATATGTGATCAATAATAAATAAAACAAGCCATCATCCACCATTAAAAATTAAAAAAAAGTAGTCAGGGAAAATTGAAAGATGTTGCCTGGAAAACCTGGAAAAGTCAGGGAATTTTGTAAAATATGTTTTGTAGCCACCCTGTTTAGTTGTTGACCAAAAATAAATAAACTTAAAAAAAGGTAACTTGGTTCACATTATTTCAACTATAAACCAATGGTGCACAAAGTGTGCCTGCTCGTGTTAAATAAATAAAAAACTTAAGAAATATGTAACTTAGTTCACACTCTTTCAACCAAAAACCAATGGTGCACAAAGTGTGCCTGCTTGTGTTAAATAAAAAGGCACACACATACAAATACATACTGTACTAAAAAGATAGTTTTCATTTATCTTTCAAATCACTTTCATAATTTTTTTATATTACTGTCATTATTTCAAATACAACACAAGTCTTCATGTATATGAATTTATTTTAATTTTCTATACATAATAAAACCAAACTTTTCATTATTTATACCCGTTTAGTTATATTTCACGTAAATAAAATTAAAATACTATTTGCTACTAAGCTTACACTTCCTAAATACTTCTTATGGACATAACTGTTTAATTTTTTCAATCCATGAAATTATTCCTTTAGAATATTTATTCATAAAATAAAAATAAAAGTTACTGACAAATATTACTTTTATTATTTATTATTATTATTAATTATTATTTATAATTAATTTTATTATTTATTACTATTTTTATTACTATTATTATTTATTATTATTATTTATTATTATTATTTATAATTATAGTCTAAAAGTTAACTTATAGCTGATTGCTTGCAATTTTGTTTTTCACACAAATTTATTTCAAATATTTGTGTGTGTGTGTGTGTGTGTGTGTGTGTGTGTGTGTGTGTTGTGTGTGTGTGTGTGTGTGTGTGTGTGCATGTGTGTGTGTGTCCGTCCACCTCAAAGGTTTACTTAGGTTTCATCACACAAAATTTGTATTTATGTATGTTTTGGTAAGTTATATTTAAAAATAAATCAATTTTGATTCTCAGGAATTTGCATTTATATTGTTTATTAGTATATTCACTATTTTCTCATGTTTGTATAAAAAAATTAACTCAACCTATATATTTACAAGTTTGAAATAGATTCTAGTATTTTAGTAACAATATATTAATGTATATAAAAGAAAATGTATCCAATATTTTTGCAGAAATTTTAAAAAGTAAATTTATTTCCTTTGATGAAATTAAAAAATTATTGTTTCCTTGTATTTTTGCACCATTAGAAATAATTAATTTACTTTGTTTACAAAGTGAAAGTTTTGATCTTCGAATCTAGTAAAATGTCCAATATTAGCTAGAATTCGAGTGAATCAAAGATTCATATTTGACATTTATATTTTTATTTTTCAGGCAATATGGTCATTACCAACTGGATGCAAAATCGGAATAGCTGTTTTGATGTTACCTCAGGTTTATTGGTTCATCCTAATGCTCCATGGTGCTATTAAAGTATTTTGTCCCCATGGAAGTAAGCGTCAAAGTTGATTGATGTTAGCATTTGAGACTATATAGGCAATCTCAAAATCAATAATAGTGCATAAGCTCATAAATGGGACCTAGAATACAAGCATAATATGTTGAAACTGTTTCAACAGCACAATGTTTATGCTACAATATTTTGTTTGCACTTTATTGTTTTCTTTTGATTTACATTGTAGCTGAGGATGTCTTCTAACCTCTATTATGACTAGTTTTATTCTTTGCTATTAATTTCCTTTAAAATTGTGTCTGTTCACAAGTTTAGAATAATATATTATTCTAATGCTTATTAGTTAAATATCAGCCTAATGTGTTCTATGTTAATCCTTCATATTTATGTGCTTATGTATGTTTGTAAAATGTATTCTTTTTTATTACTTCTATTGAAAAGTAAGAGTATCATATTAATTATTTAAAGTCTGGATTAATGAGGGGATATCTATTGGTTTTAAAGTTACCAAGCCCATGTGTGCCATTTGAAGTTATTAATAATGAATTTGGATTAAATGCTTTTAGAGCCTACTTTTTTGTGTTAGCATGCTATATTTAAGTAATTTTCTTAAACAGATTTCGTTTGCAATTGATGTTCATTAAATCAATTAGTACAAGTGGACTTAATTTTTTTTCTTCTGAATTAGACAATTTTAAAATATTGCAATGTATCAAATAATGTATAATATTTAACATACCCAAATTACAGTTTCATTAGTTACATAAAATAAATCTCTAGATCCTCAAAAAGTATTAATTAGAGTATATCACTTGGTTTGAATACAAAAATTAAGCAAATATTTTAAAATTTGTATGGTTCTATTACTACAGATAAACCTCATTAATTCATTACTATCAAATAAAAAGTTATCATTGAAAACCATTATCTTCACTTGATATTTGAATGTATATGTTGTAAATAGGTAAAGGACTTCCTCAATAAAGGCTTTTTTCATTTTTTTTAAATCATAATATTATACTCAAAAACATTGGCTTGACTGCTAGCTTGTTGGGACAGTAAAAAGTTTAGGAAGAGTGATTCTGAGGACGCAATTTAGACAGGCTTGTATGCCACAAGAGTTTTAAATTAGATACTGATTACATTAGTTTTATCATATTATCTAAATTTACAGCTGACGCTAGTAATATTGGCATCAATAATATAATTTATACACCATTATTTTACTGATACAAATAATTATTCATGCTCATTAATTTAACTCTTTGAGTGCCAAGAGAAATGACAAAAAAATGTGCTAAAAGTGCCAAGCTATTTTCCTGAAAAATGCAGGAGTTTGTTTAAATTTTAATAACTCATTAGTCTTTGAACTTCTTGCACTCAAATTTTTACATAAACTAGTTAACATGCTTGCCAATCCGATGATATAATTATACATATACTTTTTTAATTTTTAAATATAATAAAAAAATCACTAGCCAAGATATTTAAAAAAAAAATTTACTGTTTTATTTAACATTAATTTTTAAGCATTGAAAATTTAAATAGCTTGAAATAGAATAAATCACTGAAAAGAACATAAAAAAACTGAGTAAATAACAAAGTTTACAAAAAAACTAACTTTAGATTTTACGTTAAAATTGGGTTATGCATAGCAGCTGTTTCAGTGACCATCAACTTTAGCAGGGTTATAGTAAAATAAAGTCTAGAATAAATAATTGGGTTTGAATCAGAAGGGGACGGTGAGAGGACTTCAAACATGGTACTTTTGCATAAATATGAAGAGGTTGGGGTGGATTATCCTGATCTTCAAAATGTATTTCATCCCTTTAGGAATAACTAGTATTCACACTCGTGTCATCAATGTCAGCTGCCACTCCTACTTGATCCGATCTTTCAATTTCACTAGAATAAAATTCCTGTTCAGTTTCATTATTTACAAATTCAGAATCAGTGCTTTCAGAATGACAAACAAATTGATCACTCTGGGTTGAGCTGTCAATAAATATTGCAAGTATTTCTGTGTCTTGAATCACAGCTTTCCTCTTAGTAGCCATGTTTACAAACAAGGCCAAAGATAAAACTCATAAAGTAAAAAGTTATAAAATAATTTTCAGGTTCAATATATCGCAAAGACAAATAAAAGTAGCTTGAACATACGAGAATGCAGTGGAAATAAAATCTACTCTATCTGTTGACTTAATACTGAACTAAGAGCTTGAAAACAAGGGATCGCTGTGAGCGACGCTGGCAAGTTTAGCAGGTATTTCGTGCATCGCTCTGAGCGACGTTGGCACTCAAAGGGTTAAGCTTTTAATGCCAATCATATGTATACACATTAAATGTGTAAAATAACTTTTAGTAAATATGCCATTCTTACATAATTTCACATTTATTTGATATATGTTTTATGTCTTTTTAAAACATATCTAATGTATTCTTCTTTTCCACAATAACATAAACTATTTTATTTGTAACATTAATGTGCAATCATTTTATAGTTAACACAGTGACTCAAGAGAATAGCATCTAATAAATCACTTAAGTCAATTTAACTATTTTCCTCATACGTAACTCAATCATATGATGCTTAAATTTAATTCCTATACAGTTATTTTTAGATCTAAATCTTTAATATTATTTATAGTAATCACTAATCAGTATCATTAATGGAAATCATAATTTTTGTTATAAAATACAGTAATATATTGAATAAAACTAATAAAATTATTAGTCCAGCTTTATTAAAATAGTTATCATCACCACCATTTAATTTTTATGCCAGTTTACCATTACACCTATATGTTGTTTATTTCACTGCTTTCTTAGAAAATTACAACTTTAAAACAATTAACCTTATTAATCGTCAGACCAAAAACTTTTAGATTAAATTCCTTTGGCTGTTGTTGGCTTTCTACTTAAATCCACACACATGCACTTAGATTGAATTGATTAATTGGTTTTATTTTTTAAACAAAATATTTGAAACTCTTTTGATTAGCATTAATAATGTTAATTCAACCATGCGAGTAAACATCATTATATTTCTTTTTCATAAACACACATTTTACACTAATAAACTCAATGGCACATGCCACTTACCTGCATAGGTTTAGTATAACAATTGATCTACAATTTACTTTTACTATCTCATAATTTTTTAACATACTATTGATATCAAATAATTGAATCTCAAAAATCCCCAAGTAATCAAAGGACTCATCCATACTATCTACATGCACACAAATTTAATTTAAAATAGGGTTTTCTTAACTCAGAGTAAATAATGGATATGTTTTTACTTTTGTAACTATTAAATGCCAGAACACCATAAATCAGTAAAAAGTAGACATTCAAGCCATAATTGTAAATTAATTTAATAAATTCGCAACCATTTTCCTTTATCTATCTACAAATATATACACTACATTGAAATTAATATTTAGTTCAGATTTAGTAGAATTCACAACCATTAATTCATAGATATATAAGCACAACCCTTGTACCCACAATTTGTACAATTGGCTACATAAATGTTTATTATGAGGCTGTGTTTCTGATGTTTCCATATAGCTGATGATCTCACACGTCCATCATAAACTATGCCTTAAAAGAATAAGTGGTGTGTGACCCTGGACACATGACAATCATGGATAGCTCAGTGGGAAGAGCATTGGCGTGCTTAGCCAAATGTCCTTTGTTCGATTCCCATTTCCAGGTGTAATTTTCAAATATAAATTTAAATTACAAATATATGTATATATGTTGTGTATTTTTAGTATTTTAAACTATCATGATAATAATTTTACTTTTTTCGTTACACTTTTGATCAATTTACAAATTGTATATATTTTAAAACTTAAATACTATTGAGTTTGTATATTTTCATTAAAGTTTGGTTTCCAATTTGTAGGTGTTTATCAAATTATCATCGGGCATTTTGTTAATTTTCAAAAATATTATATTTTATATTTCAATGAACAAAAGTTTATTTCTATTACTTGTTTTACCTTGAATATTTATATGGCTGTGCTATTTGAATTAGTTCCCTTACTGTAGTGGATGTAAAATGTATTTTTAATGTGTGGGAAGACTAGGCATTGCTAATGTGTATTTAATTGTTAAGCTTTGTATTGCACTAAAATGGTACATTAGCAGCAGCTTGCCTGTGTAAAATGTTCCTTTATGCTAGGGGGGAAAAAATGGGGGAAATTGTTGAATCTATTAATTTTCTGGTTTAAGTGTGTTCTCTTTAATAAATACCCTTGTTCTAGCAATAATATAATTTAGTCAAAACTATCTTGAAAATATACTTGTCTTATTTATAAAGTGTTGATTTCTTTAGGAACATCAATATTGGGATCTTATTGAGGTTTTCATTTTGACGAATGATTGTTTCACTCTTCCTTTTATTCATATATTACAGTGACCTAGCGGTCTAGGGGTAAGGTGTCTGACTTCTGTGTTGGGGGTCAGGGGTTCAATCCTCGGTCCCAGCACGGATTTAGCTGATTGCCAAACTCTTCCTTCACTTCTGACAAGACGTGTATTAATCATAACTTGTGAATGTGTGGAATGCCAGGCCTCCATCTTGGTTCGGATTCCACGTTAAACTGTAGGTCCTCCATTTCCTCTCACAATCACCCTATCATTACACATTAGCGTAAGTGTGTGTAACCAAAAGGGTAGTAAGTCGCACTGCTGCTAATAATAATAATAATAATAATAATAATAATCAAATATTAAATAATATGAAGGAAAGAAGAAAAATTTGGGAGATCAAGGAGGAGGCAAAGGGTAGGGTGCATATGCGGTCTAAGTTCACTGACAAAAGGAATGGACCTGTCATAAGGCAGAACACCTAATAATAATACCTTAACGGGTTTAATTAAATATCTAACCTCAGAAGGGTCTACTAGCTAGGACTTTTAACACTATTAGCTTTCACTTGTTGAATTTTATGTAATACACATTAAATATTAGTTACTATGTTACACTTTACATTAGACCACATTGACATACAATTTAATTCTATCAAGATGAAACTTTTGTAAAATGAAAGCATATTTATTATCACAGCCCTGATCAAATTTCAACCAAACCTAGCCCACGGGGCCATGCTACAGCCATTCGTTTGTCATAAGTACCATGGGTTTCATACTTGAACCTTGTTCATGGATGTATCATGTCAAGAAAGTTTACAGTTTTTTCATTAGCTGCTTTATTAAAGGTTATAAATTGGTTTTACAAGTTCAATTTTCAAACTAATGTATTTAATATTACCTTTTGAAAAAATTATTCTAACACATAACAACTGACATGACATGAAATATTAATGGGATTCAATAACCTTGATCACACTTTATATAAATAAAAATAAGAAATTGATGATTCCTAATTATAATTAAGGCTTTACTTTTATTTACAAAACTTAACTAGTTTGAGAAATTACCAAATATATACTCATTTGTTGTTGATATTTTATTTATTTCTGTTTTAATATTTAACATATTTGTAGTTAAGTAGAAATTGTTTTGCGACTTGTTTCAAGTTTCTCAATTATAATTAAATGATTTAATCTTATATTTGCTGCTTCATAAGTTCAGTCAATATGTTTTTCTTTTGTCTACTTCAATGTGATTTTCCTTTGTCTGCATAATTTTATGTGTGTATTTAATTTATTCCTTAATAAATCCACAGCTTTAATGTCGATTTTAATTGGAAAAGTTAAATTTGTGGGTGGTATAAAAATCAATTTATTTTTACTCATTTAATTAAAGTGTAGAAAAATAATATATAGTGTTGTACCATTGCAAGTAAAACTTGGGTTATTTGTTTAACTGATGTAGCAAGTTCGTTGTACTCGAGCACAGAGGGTGCACTATTGAAATAAAGATGTTATTTTGAATAAGTAAGAAATGTTGGTGTCACTATCTGGTATTGATATACTCTTATTTAATCCCAATTGCCAAGTACACTCCGCAAGTTAATTGTTTTTATTTTGAATGTCCTAGCAAAAGTCATGCCACTATCTATAATTGATTTTTGGTAGTGTTGATGTTATGTTAAGTTATCTTTGACACATCTGGAGTTGTTTTAATTTTCAAACCATTCATTTAGCTAGCATAATGTGTTTGTATAATGTGAGTTGCTGGTGCTCTCAATTTGCTGGTCTACTTTAGGGAACCATGGGTTTCGTGGACTAGATTACACTATAGCTTTGGTATTGGTGACTGAAAATTCACTAAGATATACTGTTTTGGGCTGGTGTTATAGTGTTTAACTATTATCAGACCATACCTCATACATAGGGACATGCAAAATTTGTATTTGCGATGGTGCAAATTTTACTATTTCTTACTCTAATAGTGTGAATTTAGCTTGTAAAGAAATGAACTAGGAAGAACTAGTTAAGTCATTCTGTGTCAAGTGCTCCAATATTTTAACACTCTTGTACTATTTTTTTTCAAATTTGGCTCACCCAAATTAAAACACAAAAATATTTTTAAAAAATCCAAATTTTTAGGTTTTATTTGCATTTTTTTTAGGTTATAAACCTCTAAATTTACAAAAAAAAGTCGCAAATTTCTGATTATTTATATAATTACCCGCCTCAGTGGCGTAGTTGGCTAACGCACTAGTCGTGTTGAGCCCGACTGCCGAGGACGGGAAGATCGAGGTTCGAATCTCGGTCGGGTGAACTGGGGGTGGTTTTTCCTAAATGGTTTTCCACTCTCCCTCCACGCGAATGCGGGTTCACCTCCTCTAAATTCAACCTTCCCAATTCCTAATCCATTAGCGTAATTAGTACTTAAGCGTATAATCCGAACAGGTAGTAAGACGCGGTGCTAAATAATAAAAAAATTCATTTATATAATTACAAAATAAATTATTATTCAATCTAGTCTGAGCTAAGCTGGGAAGAAAACGTTTTATAGCTTATTTTATAAGATTTTATATGACACAAACCATCACTAGTTTTGGACATTTTTTAATTTCCAGGTAATGCTATAAAACTTTTGACCATAAATTTTTCAAAAACCCTATTTTTAAGTTTGAAAAACCCAACGAATTTGCATAATTTAGCATAATTTGTGGAATGTTTCATCATGGGATCAAAAGTGTTAAAATATTGCATCACTTGACACAGAATTACTCTTAATGGCTACTGCGAACCGAAGCAATGTGTTGAAAAGCTAATAGAGGACACTATAGGGGATATTATAAAATAACTGCGGTTTCTTTTTCAAAACTTACATTCACCAGGAAATGTGAGGAAACAATTTGGTTAGCATGTCAAATGGTGACTCTGAAAGATTTCTTGCGATGTAGAGTACTATACTATATAACAATGTTCTGACCGACAAAAGAACTAACCTTAACCTGGTGGTGGCGTGGTATTGAAAAATTACACCAGTGGTGTGGTGGGGTGTGAGAAACCCCATACCCGATTTAGATTTAATGATATAATATTTTAGAAAAATGATGAATGATATTTGTAAATATTCAGAAGTATTACCAAAATAAACAATGCATCAAGTTTAACAAAACTATATATTTCTATACAATTATATAAATAATAAAAAAGTGAATTATTCCCCCTTTTCTGAAGTTTTTTTTTCACATTATTATATATAAATATATTATACTAAAATGAGATATATAATGTTTATTTTAATTTTAAAAGCCCGAATAAGTATTATTTATAAGGTTTAGTTTGTTAAAAGTCTGAAAATTTCAACAAAAATAAAAGCTCTTTCATTCAGAATCTTCTTCTAGCAATATTGGTGCCGAACAACCTTGACACACAGGAATGATATGTTCTAATCACAAATGTATTTCACATTTATGTTTAACGATCTTTACTTCTAGGACATGCAACACAACGACTTTGGGTAGATCGTTTTTTCTGTACGGGTCCATTGCTTGATGTTGGTTCTGAAGCATATTTTAGTTTTGAGGACAGCTTTCTTGGAAGATTTGCCTTCTGCCTATCTGAAATATGTTCTTTGAGTAGTGCCAGTGACAAATTATTTAGAAACTTTCTTCAAACTGTGTTCGTTTTGGTGTTTGCTTCGTGAATAATTTGGGCATTTATACCCGCCACATTCATTAGTGCAAAGAACACGGTCAGAGGCCAACGCCTACTGTTTCTGGACACATCGTAAGAAGTTTGTCTACCACATCTACCCCACATTTTGTCATGTTATAAAAGGTATTGATTTCACTTTTGGCCACCTCACTAGTTGAATGATCAATGGCTGCATCATGGTGCATTGTTGATAATAGCAGGATAACTTTCCCAATCTTTGGCACATACGAAACTAACGTTTTATCTTTATCAAAACCAAATGAGCTAGAGTATGCCGTCTTTCCCTGTGTGTTTTGTGAATGATGGGGAAATTTCCCTCCTGTTCTTACGTAAAGTTCCAACTATCATGAGCTTGTGCTCATTCAACAACTTTGTAGCAATGCTGACACTTGTGAACAAATTATCAGTTGTGACATTCCTTCCATATTTAGAAATTGTTAATATCATTCTTTCAACCAAATCATCAGTCTTGTTACTAACTGTGAAGGGACCTTCTGGCTGATTTCCTATCTAAACTTCTAGTGTGACTGTGTAAAATATTATAGAATCAACTAACGCAAAAATCTTAGTCCCGTATTTGGCAGGCTTGTTTGGAATGAACATACAAAATGGACACCGTCCCCTAAATGCTTCTAGCTTTTCATCCAGAGTTCCATATTCTCCTGGAGAGTAGTGTTTCTTGCAGTTGAATATAAAATCTTCAAATAAATCTCGGATTGTAGCTAACTTATCCACTTCTTTTCTAGCTTCACAAGAGTCACTGTCATCAAACCTAAGACACTGTAGTAAAAAATGAAATCTTTGCAAGGACATTGTTACTCTAAAAATCTCAACACCAGTTCCATCATCTCCCCAAAGCTCTTCAAGATTCAAACGATTTGCCTTGTGTGTGCCAGCTAAATAGAGAAGGCCTAAAACTGCTTTTATTTCCTTTTCGTTTGTTTTCTTCACTACATACTGTTGTTTATAGCGATTTTCTGCGCATCAATTCGCGAATTTGTGAACAATACCAAATCTTATATCATTTTGGAGCTACGAATAAAAAAAAGCAATCTATTGGTGTCATGGCATTTTTTTGCAATGCCAATCACACCAGGAAGGTGAGAAATAATATTGTGAGTTCTAGTTCTTACATTCAAAGGCAGAGTTTCTTTCTTCCATTTTGTAATTCCATCTTTGCCCAGATAAAATGATGAATTAGTATTTTCTTCCTCTTCATTACTAAAATCTTATTCCTGCTCGATTCTGAATCATGCAAACTTTCTAAAATAATGTCCTCTTTTTCATCATCTTCCGAATTATATGGATCCGCTTCTTCTAATTCCCTAAGAAGTCCCCTTACTCTTTCTGCTTAAGGCCCATTTGGATCCACCAGAAAAAAAAATACATTTGTAATATAAACATTGAAAACTTACAAAAAATATTTATTTTAATATATATATATAATGGTAAAAACATAATAATAATTTTTATTTACAGTTTAAAATTATCATACAACCATGTAATAAGTATTTTAAGTGCATACATACTTTTAAATTGCAATAAAATAATGATAAATACTTACTTTTGAAATCACAATTTAGTAACATGAGTGGTGTGGTGGGGTGTATGAAACCCCCAATCATGTTTGTCCGTGTCTGATGAACTCTCACACTTGACTGAATCATCAAATAGGGACCAGTGCACTGTGTTGGGATTGGTTGAAAGGTATATGAACTCGCATAGTTCTACTGACTGCCTTCTATCAGCTATTACAATAACAAAAAAGGACACACCACTGCCAGGTTAAGGAAAATAATGCGGCCACAATGACACTGTTTTCATTTAAGAGCCAGGTAGTTAATATGGAGAAACAAGGGTAAATGATGGAAATATCGAGTGTTCCAAGTGCAATTTTTTTAGCTTGTTTTTAAAGGATATTGATATACTGTATGGAAATAAAATTAAACAATTTCACTGTGTGTTCACCATACACTAGTGAAAATATTGAATTATTGATTGTGTATGTAGAAGCGGTGCTAGCGTATTCTGGCCTCTTACCTTATTTTTTGTTCACTATTACTAATTCAATTTGTATGGACGTAAATAATAACACCACCTTAAGCATAAAATACCATCACTTTTTGAAAAAAATTACACAGCTTTTCCCTAAAAAATGACCTCGCCTTTTGCATGCCTCTACTCAAACATCCATATGCCTATTGTTTTATTGAAAGCTCTTAAAAAATCTTCGTGTGTTGTTAAATGTTTTTATTTTCATTGAGTCCTTCATTCGGGTGACACACCATGCGGGCACAGGGGTCAACAGTGTGCACAAGCTTAGAGTATCAAAGTAATAATACTCCACAGATGTGAGCCTTACTCCTTAGTACTTAATTTCTTATGGCAAAGAATCGAGTTGAAGTGAAGGTCATGGCCTCCAAGTGAGGTTCTTACTTTTCTGAAAGGTCATATGGATGAAACATCCTTTTAAGTTGTTTTGAGGCATCACTTTATAAGAAATTTTGTTGGTGTTGTTTAGTAGTTTGTTACCACCACCTCTTACTACCCATTTGGACTATAAGCATATGTACTAATTATGCTAATGTGCTAGGGATGATAAAAGTTGAATTTAGAGGAAGTGTATCAATGTGTGCAAAGAGGGAGCGTGTAAAACTCTTTAGGAAAAACCACTCAGTACATTCGACAGGGGCTCAACCCAGATTTCCCTGTCTTGGCAGCCTATTCTATTGTGAGAGTGACACCTTAGGCCATGTGGCCACAAAAGTGGGTAGTAGTTATTTTGGGTTTAGATCTAATCAAAAATAGAGTTATTGCTGTTATTACATCCCAGCCACATACTTTATGTGTCTGTATAAAGTATTTGAACTACTGTGCCATCTTCTTTGCTAATATATTTTAGGTAGTATAAAATAAAGTTGCTATTACATGTATTGCTCCATTTCTCTACAAGAAACTAAGAATCCTTCAGAATTAACTGGGATACATTGTCATACAGAATCACATCTGGCATTTCATGGATTGGTTGCATTGCAAACATATACCCTGTTCATGGCAAGAAGGAACATCTTAAAGTAAAGGTAAGTTTTCTTACCAAAATCCTACTAAATAGTAGAATTCTGACTGACAGAAAAAGGCCTTTCAGACCACCCTTCCGGTCGGGAACAGAGTTTATATATATTTGGTACCATATCATTGCTGAGGATTTGTGGAATTTAATTGGTTTGAATTCGAAGCATTTAGAAAAAGTTTCTACAACCATCACAAGCTGTTTTGTTTGTCCTTGCCAATGTATGAGGTGGTGCCTTAGGTGGAACTGACAAAGTATTTACAAATTTGACACATTCTGTAAGTGTGGCCAACATGTACAGTCGGCTTACCCTGAAAGGTGACAGTCTTATCCCAATGGATTACATTATGGCCCTCTCTTATAAGCTACACTATGGTGTAATTTGTCAAGGTAAGATTTCTGCCTTTCAGGGTAAATAGTGTAAAATTCAAGCCTTGTGTGGATAAAGCTGTGTTGCCATACATACTGATGGTACTTGGTCAATGCACACATAAAAGCCAATATTTCTAGGTTAGTTTGGAAAGTTTATGTGAGGCAAATTCATATAGTGAACCACCGCTGTATTCATTTTTATGGGCTAATCCCTCAACATTCTAATGGTGAACAATGGTTGGCTGAGGTCAGAATTGGCTACTATCCTGTTACTTGTCAATAGATATTTTATTGCCAAAGGGCTGTCAGCGTGCTCTGCTGTACATTACCTATGACTCTATTTGTATATTTAGAGCCAGACCTGCATTTGGCAATAAAATATCTATTTAAGAATATGTGAAGCTCTACAGATTGCTATAACTTTCGATGTTGGTAAATATATTTCTGTAGCATAAACTTTGAACCCCTTTTCCATAAAAAAAACTCCCTTGATCACTTATAACACATTTTGATTTATGTATTGAACCAGTATTACAGAGGTGCTGGAGTAATTCATGTATGCATCTATTGAAAAACTGCAACCCCTGGAAAGCTTGAAAGTATCCCTCCAACAACCATTGACAAAATATTGGGATTGTGTTGATCCTTAAGTTAGCCTATGTACTTGGTAAAGGTCACATTGTTAATCTTCTATAGATTGGCTGTTACAGTTACAGTATCTACCCTAACCTTATTATATGCTTGGTCCAAATCCAGTTTGAAAAATATTGCCTTTTTAGCAAGCGATGCAATAATTTTGTTGATTGTTAGAAATAGGTGATTATCTTTAAGCAAGGCCTAGAGTCTCCACATTATCTGAGGTAGCCTCTCTTTCTCCTTGACACCATCACAGTCTGTTTGTTAGGCATCTGGCTTCAGGAAATGAAAATTATTCCATCTTTGTGTGTAGAGAATACAGATATAGGGTGTCTTTCAATAACTTTGGTGGTACTGAGCTGTCTAAGTCCAAGATGGTTTCTGCTTCCATATAATTTCCAAAACCTTCCCCAATAAGAGCTTGGTAGTTTCATAGATTAGTAATTTTGTAAAAAAAATGTAGTAGTTTTCTTTAACTTGTAGCCCTATGAGGAAAATCGATTCTGCCTAAGCACACGAGGCCTTCACCCTTCTATCATTACTCATTTAAGTTTCAATTAATTCACTTCATCTGCCTACTTGATAGAAATAAAATATTTTGTTTAAATTCTCTTTAAGTGTACACACATGGTCAAGAATTTATGTTTCTCAATTGGGTTCTTAACACTGTTCACCATAAAAATTAAACTCAACTTTTAGGTGCAACAGAGCCAGTGACACACCCAGACATCTACTTTGGAGGAGGTAAACAATTAAGGCTTTAGCCAAAATGAAATTTTGAGATAGATAGGGGCTTAGGGAGCACCACACCCTAACTGCCAGATTCGAAGAAAATTGATAACCTCTAGAAATAATTTGGATTTATTTTTGTGGTAATTAAGGATAACTATTTAAATGTAATTTTACTACAAGTTTATATTGGGTAGCTAAATAAAAATGTGCTTGATTTATAAACTTCTCTTAAGTTATGAATAAAGGATTAATAAAATTTGAGATATATTTAGAAAGCAGTTTTATTTCAAACCCTTAAACTATTGTGATAAAATTAGCGCTTCATACATTATCAAAAAACAGTTTACAACTGTGAATAGGATTTTCTCAATTTCATAGAAATTAAATTTTGCAGGATTTTTCCATCCTATCAGTAGATTTTTTAATTATTGTTTTAAGTAAATTGTAACTAATCGTCGGCTCCATTCTGTGTTTGAGATATCAAAGGCAATGTATACCTTTATGTGTTGACTTACCAGTCCTAGTAGCTTTACTATTTCGAAGCCTAGTCATGTTGAAGTAAATTATTCTTAAATCTATTAGAAATTAATTTGATATAAGAGATTTTAAAGTCTCTGTAAGGGTTGAGAAAAACTTCTCATTAGTTTGTCAATAATATGAGATACAAGGATGAAATTTTAAATCACCAATCTCTATAACTCGCACTTTAGGAACTACAGCGATTAATGTATGTCGAGTTTAGTTTACAAATATAGCTTAGAACTATTGATATTGATTGGTTTCTTGACAGTTCTTGGCTTTACTCATATTTGATAGTCGGTTAAAATATTGATAACAACATATCTAATATTAATTTTGTTGCCGTTTTGAAACCACTTGATTCGTTTTTTATTCACTCAATAACTAACAAGGAAAATGTCAAATCTTATGTCTTTACTAGTGTTATTACATTGATTTGAACATCCAACATTACAACAACCCTTATTTAATATTGTGACGCTTTTGACTTTTATTAGTTGTATCTAAATTGACATTTTTAACAAAGTTTAAACATGTTTGAAACATTAATAAGCTATTATTAGCTACTTGTTTCAGCAATCACCTTCATTCTATGTATTTCAAGATTCTGCCACTACCAGTGGCACATACCTCAATGCATGGTAACTATATTTATTTTCTGGAATTTTATCTGTTAATATTTTTAAAGGAGAACTTTTTCTTTTTGTAAACTCAAAATTAGTCACTTTTGTTAAACCAATTCAATATTTTAGGTTAAGTCTAGTTCAAAAATGGTACACTTTTTATTCTTTTTCTTCAATTACGAATCTGCCACACTCCCACTTGAGAGATGGAACAGAAAAGGCAGCTATTTTCTGACACAGGTACAGTTGCTCTGGCGACGCAAACAGCCATGGAGTGGACCTGCTTTGGTGATGCGAATGCAAAAGAGCAGGAAAACTGGGATAGGACTGTTAGTAACAAATCCCAAACATAACTACTGTTAGTTTTTAGTAGCTCTATTTGGGTCACCTGTTACGAACAGTTCTATCCTAACTTTCACACTATTTTTGGTGTTTGCGTTGCCAGAGCAGGTCCACTCTCTGGCTGTTACAAGTTGCTGGAACAGCTGTACTAGGGATGGGAAACTATCGATAGTAACTACATTACTATCGATAGTGTCACTCCTGAGTTTTGGAACCTAATTCTCAGAACTAAATTTTAGGTGAAGGGGGGCTTAAAGTTTAATGGTATTCTGAGAATTCTAACTATTACCTATTCACCTAATTAGTGTTTTCATGGAACGTTGTTAACTGAAAACTACTCTTTTAGTGAATTATTTGGAGGAGGAATCGACCTTTTGTCAACCTAACAGATCAGTTTTCCTTTCCATTTACCATTTAGTATTCATCATGCCTCGCTCCATTTCAAAAACCTTGGATCTGTGGGAGTTCTTTGAGAGACAAAGATCTGAGTTTATTCTTTTGTATCATTTTAAAGAAGTAATGTCAAACATGATTTTATGTGACTCGAGGACCTTTTGATGACCCAACATACAATGTGGCCCATTTCTTATTTTATAAACATTAAAAGAGACACCATCATAGATTATGACATTTTTAAATTGTTATTTGGAGAAGACTAAGAAGTGAGGTTGGTGCACTAAATTTTTACATTTTACTCACCAGTAAGGGCTAAGAAAGGGTGGGAAATTTTGTGGAAACTTTCTCTAGGGTAAGGTCCATATATACTGTAAAGAAATTCTGATCAACTTATTTTGCATTTTTTATACATTTTATAAATTTTAACTCCACCACAATTGATAGTGCTAAGGATATTTTCCCAACCCTAGGCTGTACTCATGGCAGAAATTAACTGCCATTTTTTATTCCATTTCTTAAGTAGATGTGACTGTAACAGGTTTAGAATTGGAGAGTAAGTAGAATAAAAAGCACGCCATTTATGAATTAGGCTTAACCAAAAATCTTTAATTGATTTAACAAAATCGACTAGTTAAGTGAAAATTATCCATTAAAAAAATGTTGAAATATAAAATTCCAGAAAATAAATATAATTTAAGTTTTTGAGCCATTTGGTGGTAAACATTTTCTACAATAATTATAATTTTATTACTTTCTCTTGACTCCTTGAAGAAATAAGTATTGTAATTATAAAAAAAAAAAATTGAACTCGAGATTTTCATAAATGTCAACGTTTCCTGGCCTCCTGAAACTGAAAAAAATTGTTTTTGTGATTTTATCTGTCAGTCTTTTTGTATCTTGAATTAGATTCGAAACCATTTAATCTATCGGGCTAAAACTTCTTATATGGTGTTTTTATAAGGTCCCCCCAAGGGTTTTTTTGGAATTGGATATCTAAACCCTAAATTATGGGTGGTTAGTTTACTGAAGGGCAAAAGAAATAAAATCAAGTTTCTCAAAATTCGCTCAAACGATTTTGATTAAATTTTGTATCTAGACACTGTTTAAACATCAACCCAAAATAGTATTTTTCATTTTTTCATGAAAATTACTTTGAGGGTACCATAGACCTACATTATGAAAAGTCAGGATTTTTTATGCTCTTAGCTCTCGACCATTTCATATACATATTTATTTTCCATTGTTTATTTTGCTAATCTCATACTATTCTTAAAACACACAAATTCATTAATAATGTAATAAATAGGCATGCAAGTGCCCATCAATTATAATATCTAAGAACATTTGACTAATTTATATTTGATTCTACTCAATTCTCCTCCCTCAATAATATTAGTAATTTTATATTATTGTTATATAACAAGTTAGGCCTATTGTGTCATTAAAGCTTTCAGCATTTACTGTTTGTCTATTCTAGGCCTGATTTAATCAATATTAATCATTATTAAATTATTCAGCTAAAATATTTATTTATAAAAAAGTGTTGGGTTCTATACTAGTTGTAAGCCCAAACCATGATTAAAGTTGTAGGCAACATATATTCTAGATTTCAACTCATTGACTTCATTTTTAGGCCTTTAACTTTTCATTCTAGTATTTTTCATTCTAATAAAGCCATTGTTAGAATATAGCTTCATCTAAATTTATTACTTTTACTTGTCACTTTCTTTGTTAGAATATAGCTTTATCTAAATTTATTACTTTTACTTGTCACTTGAAAGCATTGGCTTGTTTTATTTTATTTCTACCCGGAAGCAGGGTTCTATTTTGAGACACGTGTGGCTTCACAGAGTAAAAGGGAGGTTTGGCACAAAACCGCCAGCCAATCAGCGCATAGTATTTGGCGTCTTTGATTGTAAAACTGGAGGGGAGAGGCATGGTGGGGCAATTAGAATGGTACACTTCTCAAATATCATGCTAACTGATGGACGTACTTATCTTTTTAGTTGGGTTTACAAGCATTTTGGGATGATGGAAAGGGTATATGTGAAAAAGGGTCCACCGTGATGGGTGTAAGAACACTATATCTTAATAGCATGATAATTCCTGTTTATTGCACGTTTTGAGAGTGATTTGCATCAATTATATTATATAAAAGTGTATTGCATAATCCCCCTAGTAGTTTCAGCTGCCACCACTATTTCTAACATGTAAATTGTAAGTCAAGTGCACTTTTCATCAAATATAATTTCAGACACTATCTCAATACTTAAAATATAAACTAATATCAGCAACTTTATCATTTTCATCTGTCCTAAATTCCCCACCCCCACAAGTATTAAAAATCGCCAATAAGATATTCGATGTGATACCGAGAATGACTGCTGTGGACCAACGACCATTATCCAAATGGAGGTAAAGAAGAATAAAGAAGAGGTGGGGAATGGCGCCCAACATGGGGCCGAAGTTTGGATGGGGTACACGAAGAATGATGAACCACCACGCATGCGCCAACCACACCAAGGTGAACAGCTGAACAGAATGGACTGGAACACTCAACCTTGTGCTCGTCACTCATCAACAAACAGTGTCATTACCCATCTTTGTATTTATTTTGTTGTTTAAGATAGGTATCATGAATTTTTTATAAGCATATTTTATTTATTTTTTACTTTTAACACTACCCGACTAAATTTTAAATATGTTTTTAGATTATTTTTATTGATTACATTTTAAGTTCAGGAATTGGTCACATGTGCTGGCATGATATTTTGTCATGCTTAGTATTATTATTTAATAATTAGATTAATTAGTATTTTGGATGGGAATGTGCGCTGGTTGGCTAGACCTGTATTTTTATTATTGCTTACAACTTTGATAAGGCCTAAATTGTAATCAGGATGTCTAAAGTAGGTATGGCCAAAGTGCCAAATGGAGGTTTCGAACCTAATGCGCTTTTGACAACCTATTACAACAACTATTGTTGGCATATAGGTAACAAAAAGCACAAAACGCCATAATTAATGCCAACATGGACACTTTGTGTTCCAACATGGAAACTAGGCTGTCAAATCAAATATCTAGCTGAAAGGCCAATTTAGGAAATATTTTTGCTAGTGATAAATTAGACACAGAGGTTACTGCTATAAAAGGTGAGGTCACCGTGGACATTGAGAATTGTGTAATTGTCCACTGTGATGATGGTGAGCATAGTGAGCTACTGTACCCCAAGTTGGTGACAGTGATGATGTGGTTAGTGACATTGTCAGTTGTGACTGGGACAGTTGTCACTGTCCCCAGTCAAGTGTACAAATGGGAGGAGTTTGTGCCACAAGTTTGGGATATTGATGTTGATAAGGAAGTTGTCATGGTCCCCAGTAATGTTAGTGATGAAAGAGGGGCCAGCATTCCCCAAGAAAGTGGTGGTGAAAGTGACCTTGGTGTCACTGTCCACTACAATGTGGCAAGTGAAGTGGGCTTCACAACAAAGTCGGTTGTGTGGGTAGAGGGCCAAAGGGCGCATGCCAACCTTGATGGGGTCAATAGCCTGGTAGCTTGTGATGTCCTGAGTGGGACGAAAGAGAATTTGAGGGTAGGGGGGAGTGTGCATGCTTTTTATGTAAGCAAGCCTAGCTATCAAAGGGAAGTGGGCCGTGATAAGGTCATATTTTACTGTAAAGTGATCCAAATTGTTCGCAGCAAGGAGTGGTGTATGGGGTACATCAACACACTAAGCAGAGGTAGGCCAGAGAGGAGTTAGGCCTAAGTATGCTAGTGACAAGACCAAGTACAATCAGGTTGTGGTTTTAAAGTCATTTTACCCGAGCAGCTGAATGTTCAAGGAAAGCAGATCCAGTGGTAAGGTAGGTTACCCGAGCAGGTGAACATCGCGCAAGAACAAAGGATTCATGGAGCCACAATATTACTTTTTTTTGTCCACATAAGGAACTAGGATTGGATACATAATCTCTCCAATGTCAGGCATAACTCCTCATAAATATATAAATAGAATATTATAATAATTATATTGAAAGGATAGCATTTAAAAATAATGAAATAATAAAAAAGTGAAATCCGACTATTCATTAAAGTTTCCAAGTGCAAACTTATTATAAATGTGTGTATTTTATTAGTGTCTAGGGCTAATAATCATTGCATTTAGGATGAATATAAAATTAGGGGTAATTCAAACAAATTTTTAACATAAAATTACTCTAATTTATAAAAGTAAAGGTTTCATGGTCGACTAACAGCAATTGTCCAAGTGATTTGTGGTATCTAAAGGGGATTTAGCCATTTTGAAAGATTTTGTTGGGTATTTTCGGGATTAGATTTAAATGTGGTCCTTAGTTTTAGTGTCCTGGAGAGCAAGTTAGGGACAGGCAGATAATGTAAGGGAAACTTCTGATAGGAGTTGAGTTGAGGCAGGGAATTTCTGCCATTCAGTGGCGTGTTGGGATGTCAGGACTTAGCCCATTCAACGTTTGGCAAGAGATTGGTTTTGTCACATAGGTCTGACTACCTTGTGAGTTTTATGGGGCAGGCATTAAGACCTAAACCACCCGAGTTAGGAAAGTTTTGGAAAGGTTTCTGGGCCAGGCGGCCAGCATTGTATCGGGACCGTCCGTGGGTCCCAGATATTTAAACAAGAACCATTAAGAAAGTCACCTCTTGTGTGTTTTAAGGCCTGAGCAAAGGGATTGTCGGTCAGAATATGATGGGAAGTATTTTGAGGATACATTCTAGTTGTGGGTAGTTAGCACTTAATGATTTTTTTTTTTTTTTTGTTCTCTGGGAGTTTATAAAAATAATTCAATATTATGCCACATGTTTAAATGTTTAAAACGACTTATTCAGAATTGATTTTATTGCAG
This sequence comes from Timema podura, assembly GCA_033556935.1. Classification (NCBI taxonomy): domain Eukaryota; kingdom Metazoa; phylum Arthropoda; class Insecta; order Phasmatodea; family Timematidae; genus Timema; species Timema podura. The sequence goes on from JAVRXN010000010.1 coordinate 81,890,755, forward strand.
TGATTACAATAATAATATTTCAAAGTATGAATTTGCATTATAGCTAGTAAAGTTTCGTTTGAGGTTGTGTACAACAGTCTGTGTTCTGTGGAAATGTTTGGCCTTGAGCTTTTCCCTTTTGTTTTATTTAGAGTTGTGTGTCCACCCAAATAAATATACGGTTAGGTGATTTTAGATTTTTTTATTTTGGCTAGGAAAATAACTTCAAATATCAATTCAGTGAAGTAAAACACATTAGTGTATACACAAAATTTTATTCTTAGATTTTCCATAGAAATATGTACAATATGTATGTAACGATACGCATTTAGTTTTTCAAAAAAACTAGAAATTTTTGATTGCTGAGTATTTGGCCTTAAGCTTGTTAAGGAGTTTTTTGGTTTTTTTTTGTAAAATATAAATTTTGTGTGCTTGTTCTCATATAGTGTATTCGGCCTTAAGTTTGTGGAGGTTTTTTTTTGTAAAATAGAGATTTTGTGTGTGTGCTCATATAGCGTATTTGGCCTTAAGCGTGTTAAGGAGGGTTTTTTTTTTTTTTTTTGTGAAATAAAGATTTTGTATGGTGTATTTAGCCTTAAATGTTTAAGTCATGGAGTCTGCGGATCCATAAGTATTTTTCTGTTAGCTAGAATTTGTCTTAAATTTTGATGATGCTCAGCCAAGTGACAGAAAATATAATCCAAGATCAAGATAAACCCTTTAAGGGATACTGCATTTGGAACAATAATATATTACAACTTTTGCTTGAATCACTAAATCTGTATTTGTTTGCACAATATAACAATGTTATTTACATTTTATTTTTATCATCACACATTGTAAAGTAAGAAATACTACATTGGACATGAGGGAATATTGGGTTAAAGAATTACTGTATATTTGAACATTATAAAAGAAAACATCTCATATTTAAACATTGTTAATTACAAAACCCAGCAAAAAAAAAAAGTATTGTTGTCATTTTTAATATAAATATTACCCGAGTCAATTTAAAATATATATTTTGTCTTCTTTTCTAAACATTTTTAACAGAATTGTCCGACCAAATACACACCCTGGTGGAAATTCACCATAGCAAACCATATAAAACCAAGTAAAACCAGTTATGGTTCTCTATGGTTTTAAAATATCCAAAGAGAACCAAGGAAATCCAGACCATTACTGATGTCTGGTTTACTATGGTTTTCTCAGGAAACTAGGTACCAATAAAATCCAGACAACACATGTAAAACTCTTGTGACCATGGTTGATTCTGGTTCTCAATGGTACAAGCCAAACCAATATAAACCAGACTTTGTCTGGGATACTCTGAATGTAAGGTTTTGTGTTGATTTCTCTAGAATATGACAAATCAATGCAAACCAGAACATGTATGGAAATATTCGGTTCAGAGGTTAATTCTGTATATCTCTGGGATGCGACAAACCAATGAAAACCAAAAATTGTATGGACATTTCTGATTATGTTGTTTAGTCTGGTTCTCTCTGGCTTCTTATAAACCAAAGCAAACCAGACTTTGTCTTTAAATCTCTGATTTTGTTGTTTAGTCTGTTTCTCTCTGAATTCTTATAATCCAAAGTAAACCAAACTTTGTCTTGAAATCTATGATTATGTAGTTTAGTCTGGTTCTCTGTGGTTTCTTAAAACCCTAAGCAAACCAGACTTTGTCTGGAAATCTATGGTTATGTGATTTAGTCTGGTTCTGTTTGGTTTTTGATAGACAAAAGCAAACCTGACTTTGTCTGGAAATCTCTAATTATGTAGTTGTCTGGTTTCTTATAATCCAAAGTAAACTAGACTTTGTCTGGAAATTTATGATTATGTTGTTTAGTCTGGTTCTCTCTAGTTTCCTATAAACCAAATCAAACCAGACTTTGTCTGGAAATCTCTGATTATGTGTATTAAGTCTGGTTCTCTCTGGTTTCTTATAATCCAAAGCAAACCAGACTTTGTCTGGAAATCTCTGATTATGTGTATTAAGTCTGGTTCTCTCTGGTTTCTTATAATCCAAAGCAAACCAGACTTTGTCTGGAAATCTCTGATTATGTGTATTAAGTCTGGTTCTCTCTGGTTTCTTATAATCCAAAGCAAACCAGACTTTGTCTGGAAATCTCTGATTATTTAGTTCGATCTGGTTTCTTATAATCCAAAGCAAACCAGACTTTGTCTGGAAATCTCTGATTATTTAGTTCGATCTGGTTTCTTATAATCCAAAGTAAACCAGACTTTGTCTGGAAATCTCTGATTATTTAGTTCGATCTGGTTTCTTATAATCCAAACTTTGTCTTAAAATCTCTGATTATGTGTATTAAGTCTGGTTCTCTCTGGTTTCTTATAATCCAAAGCAAACCAGACTTTGTCTGGAAATCTATGGTTATGTAATTTAGTCTGGTTCTCTCTGGTTTCTGATAGACCAAAGCAAACCAGACTTTGTCTGGAAATCTCGGATTATATAGTTTGGTCTGGTTTCTTATAAACCAAAGTAAACCAAACTTTGTCTCTAAGTCTCCGATTATGTTGTTTAGTCCTGTTATAGGCGTGGATCTTAAAAATAGCATTTATTAAAATAAAATAAAGTGAAAAACATTATGTATCGGCATCAAAATCAGGCCATATTAACTTAAAACATTACTCAGACAGTATTACAATAATATATTATCACTTAATAATAATACTATTATTTAGATTACTCTTGAACAAATTTACTGAAAACTTAAAGCAGAATATTTCAATAACATCCCCAAAAATAGCCATTTATAAATAGAATAAGATTAGGAATAAACGTGATTTTATCTCACACCAGACCATCCATATCATTGAGTTTATTGATTTCATATTACATTTTTTATTAATGTAGCTGTAATTTAAATAATTTATTTATATATATATTACAAATGCAAGTTGAAAAATATTTGTTCTTCTTCAAATTGCACTGAAGACATTTAAAATATTTGTTATAGCCAATTCAATTTTATTTTATTGAGGTTTTATTGAAGCAATGTTGGTTAAACTGATTGATGACGAATGTTTTATCATAGCTTGGCGCTGACCGTTATTTTTCAAGTCTTGTCTTCATCATTTGAGCGGGACAAACCGCAAACGATTATATTAAAAGAAAATTTAGAAAAATTGTGTGCGTTTATTTTACTGACAAAATCTTTGCGTATGTAAGATTAACAAGAGACCAACATTTTAAAATAATTAATATCAAGGACATAGAAGGATCTAATATAGAAAATATTAGAGAAAAACAAATTTGCCGGGTTGATAAAATTGGAGAATATGAAAAAGCTGTTATTCTTCAGCTAGGAGGTAAATGTATCGATTATATTATAAATTTAGATGTATAGACTAGATATTTTAATTTATCAATTCGATTAGCATTTTGTTTTCACTGTTGCAGAATATAGTTTAAGTTAAGAATAATTAGGCCTATATTACCTTTCTACAGGATTGGGCAATTTTTTTTTTATAAATGGGTGCAGGGTCTGAGAATTTAAATATGATAATTATGTTAATTAGTTGGACAGGTTTACTATGTCCCATAGTTCTTTAAGGATGAGTATTTCAGTAATAATAGGCCAAATACTGTACCTAACAAACCAAATTGTAGTAAGAAAAACCTATTGTCACCCATCTTGAAGTCAAAAAGTATCGCTTCTAGTCTTGTTACTGGCTCGTCTACAATCTGTCATACCCGCATGTCGGAGTAGGAGTCGTAATAGATCGGCTGTCTACAATGTCGTCAGAGTCGCAGGAAGTTTGAAGGAATGAACATTGTCAGTTTCTTCCGACAATGCCGTTGCGACACCTTACGTCCAGCCAATCATAAACTAAGATGGTTGGACTACTAAAATTATTTAAAATGATTATTTGTTTGATCTAGGAAAATAGTTCTTGTAAATAAAAAGAAATAAACATAGGATTTTTAAATTTATAATAAAAACATATAATATAAACATTTAAAAATATTTTTAAATAATTTGCAAACACGAATATGACTTTGTGATTTTGTAGTCATAGTCCATGCTGGTGTACGATCTTTGCCTAGATTCTTTTTCGAGATAGTTTTATAAAAGCTTAAACTGGTTCAAAAATTAATTTTGATTGAGTCTGTCAGGCAATATCCACCTTTTTATAACAAAAAATATCCTCTTTACAAAGATGAATCAAAGAAGACACTACAATGAACCCAAATCGCTCAAATTCTCAGTGAAGTTACCGATAGGTGAACCGTAGGCATGTATTTTAAAGCCAGTTTTTGGTGATAGGCGGTAGTACTTATAAATTTATTTGTCATGCTACAATCAAAACTATTTATCTATCTATGTGTTTATTTCAAAGTTAAAATTGAGAACATTGCTACCTACAGTAGCCCCATGGCTTCTTTGGTGCTGACTGACAGTTCACAGCTGACTTCTGACAGTCAACATTTAGGTATATACCTAAATTTGGACCTTCAGAAGTGACAGCTGCTAAGTACATGTTTTTTGCAGATCATATGGTTCGGTGTAGGGATACACAATTTGGTCTAGTAGCTTTTCAAAGCCGTCAGCTGTGAGCTGTCAGTCAGCACCAAAGAAGTCATGGGGCTACTGTATAGTTACATAAATTGAAGCAGTCCGGTATTTCTTTTTTTAGTGCTTATGTTTTCTTAATTCCTATTGGTTGAAATTACGGGTCATGACAATACATTGTAGACGGTCTATTTTGTATACCACGATATGTCTTAACGACTATTACTTCCACTACTACTCCGACAAGTAGGTGCGACAGGTTGTAGACGAGCCATAATGCTTTGCCTAAGTTCTTGCTCATACTTTAACCCAAAGTTTGTTGGTTAGTGTTAACTAGTTTCAAACTCGCTTCTTTGGCCGCATGGTCTAAGACTTACACTCGCGATAGACTGGCTGTCGATGACGGGGAGGTCTGAGTTTAATCTCGGTTGGGTGCACTAAGAGTAGCTATATCCTAATTGGTTTTCCACTCTTCATGTGAATGTGGGTGAACTTCATCTAAAAATTCAACCTATCTGCTCTTGCTTCATAGTTATGAACCATTTATTTCTTAAATGTTCTAATATAATTTTGGGTCGTGGTAAACCCTAGATACTGGACCAACATGAGATTGTTGTACAGTGTTTTTTTATCTCTGCTCTAAATAAAAAAAATATTAATATAACAAAAAACTTCACAAGAAAACCACAAGTTGGTATTGTAGCTGTACATTTAAAGGGGAGCAAATTAAATGCAAGCAGGAATTTTTCAAATTTAATGTAGGCCCTATTGTCTTCTTTTTTTTTTTAACAATTTAATAATCATATTTTAGACTTGCTGGAACTGAAAATGACTTCAAACTTGCATAAAAAAAGATCAGCAAATTGGAAAGAAAAATCACCGATTTTGAAGCAATTAAAACTAATCTAGCACATACAACCAACAAAGCTGATAAACTCCTTGGAAGTCAGCAATAATTAATAAAACTGCTGAGTGCAGACACTTCAAGTTTTAAGCCCACTTTGGTATGGGAGCTGATCAGATATTGGAATTATGATGAAGATGAGAAAGCGAATAGACAGGTTCTGTTGAGGAAGAGTTGCAGGTGCATTTGAAGAAGTTATGCCAAGTTCGAGACGTTTTGAGATTTTGAGACAGTTGAGGAAGTGATTCAGTAATGAGGTCTTGTGTTTGAATTTGGTACAGGGCACACTGATTCTTTTAGACAAACTACGATGATATACTTTTTCTGAGTTCTTTTGGCGTCCAATGAAACTGTTGTTCGTTTAATGTTTTGATATCTGATGAGATGAGTAATTTGGAGCTGTGTGGATGGAGAGAGAGTAGAAGTGTCAAAACCCATAAGTGAGATGGAGTTGTGATGTGGCTTTGATGATATATTAATAGAATTCAGAAGCTCAATTTTTAGTCATGAAGCCAGTGTCCACGATAACATCACCCTGAGATATATCGCTGCGACATTGTTGTCCCTCACTGTTCAGTCAGCCCCTTGTCTCTTTCCTCCGCACTTGCACAGGCCGCGCCACCCACCCTCTCTACTGCCTGGACCGCTCGACAGTCCATGTCTTCGAAGCCGTCCGTGACGAGTGCACCTCTATACTCAGCGTCAAAGAGAACTCTGCCTCTATTGGCTCGCGTGATGGGCACTTGCATGCACCAATGGGAAGCCTCTGTTTCTCCCATTGGACAAGGCCAGGCAGCAGTGGAGGGTATATAACACGGTGATTTCTGGAGCAGATTCAGTGGTGAGCCAACCTTGGGGAACCACACTCATACGAAAGAGCAAATAAATCGTCGTTTGCAGCAAGTGTCATCGCTATTCTCATTCCACCGCAATCTACCCTACCTCCCACCGCGACTTTACGTTGCCGGGAATCTACCCTACCTCCCACCGCGACTTTACGTTGCCGGGACTCTACCCTACCTCCCACCGCGACTTTACGTTGCCGGGACGCTACCCTACCTCCCACCGCGACTTAACGTTGCCGGGACGCTATCCTACCTCCCACCGCGACTTTACGTTGCCGGGACTCTATCCTACCTCTCCACCCTCCCCCATCCACTTGTCCTCGTCATCACGGGATGGTCTACACTCGCCGCGCCGGCAAAGCCCACCGACGGAAGACCCTGGAGAAAACAGCACCGACCAAACAGTACTCAACTCGTGGACCCATTCTCTACGTTCCCGTCTACAACCACCAGACCCCCGAACACCCACACACTGCGCCCACATCTCCCAGCATCCCTGCCGCCGAGTCATCTCAGGCCTCCCCTCGTCTTCCCTTCTCACCGACCACCCGACTCCCCCCTACTCCAATTTCCCCTTTAAGCCCTGAGGGCTATCATTTACATCCCCTAGCCACCCCCCAACCCGCCTACGTTTTCTCCCCCATCTCTCTCCCTTACCCCCACCCACAAGACCCACGAGACCGGTACCTAATCACAAAGGCCAGTCGGAAGCTGCAGTTCCAGCAAACAAAAACCAGCTACCTCCCTCGAAACCACAATTCAGGGATAACAACATGAGATTGGAGGTTTGGATTTGATGAACTGTGACGATAACACAGAAGCTTTACCTGCTACGAGGTTTCAGCGGAGATCAGTTTCTGCGTTTCAGTCTTAGAATAAGAATAGGTTAGGAATTAGTGCTGCTGGTAGGTAGTCGGCACTAAGGAGTCTCTGTGGATTCATCAAGCAGATTTGGTGAGGGGTGATTTTAATTATGATTCAGATTACACTTTGTAGGTTGTATAGCCATGGAAGCATTGCTATATTTAAGAACAGGTGGTGGATAGCCACGCTCTCCTGGCAAGTAAATTAGATTGGAGATTTGAGGTTTGTAAATTTAGTTTTTTTTATGTATACATAGATATGGTAGAAGAAAAGTGTGTAATTAGGAATGTTCATAAATCCAATGTTATTGATATTCTAAAATATTCATTATATATACAAGAAATACAATGATTAATTATGTTGTAAAGTTTGTGTTGTAAAGATGACAAGTTTTAGTATTGATTGTCTATTCTGTATTTTAACTCTCTACTCTTATGATAAGTGTAAACAGACAAGGGAAAGAGACAATATTCCACCCTAGGACTCGTATGTACAACATTGCAACAATTTTCTTTGTAAAAAAAACTTTTCTTGTTTAGGTAATAAATTATAGGTTCAAAAGGTTATATAGCGATATAATATATAATGCAAATAAGTCACATGGATAAGCGATTGCCATTACTGAGTATTATATTTATGGGCTAATTGTTTTCAGTGTTTCAATCATGAGGCTCTTTTATTAAGTAATTTAAGCCATTTTTAGGTTAGATATGTTCACTCGCTTGGCCAGAGAGGTTATCTGAGGTCGGACGCTGCTGCACGTATCCTTTCCCCAGATAAGGGAGGTAACTGTAATGTATACTTTTGTAAACCTTTAGATTATGGTTATTCTCCCTCTCTCAACTAATAATTATGCTTCACATATTTATTAGTTTATCTTTGACATGATTAATATTCACTGTGTTGTAAATTTGAATCGAGCGGGAGGTCTTCAATCTCTGCTAGAATGCGTGGCGGGGATTGTTTTCTCTGTTGCGCATGCGCATTCTTTGTTCGTGGTTTTTTGTTTTGTTTTGTTTACACGTCCCTGACGCTAATCCAGTCTGGTCTCGCGAGATATTCGGTCGCCATGTTTCTTTTTTCTCTTTTCGGAGTTCTACTATGAACAAAGCATTACAACAGATGATGATTTCATGACAATTTTTTTAACAGACCGTGATTTACCAGGTACTTCAATTGGGCCTGTGAATGTGGTTTCCGATGAAATTCAATCTACATCCTTACAATTACCCCCACAGAGTCCCATCAACATCCTCTAAATTATTTTCAGCTAAAGGTTCTTCAGAAAAAATCCATCAAATTTCATCTAGTTCAGATTCTTCAATATTAAACTTAGATTCATCACAGAAGAAACCATTCATCGGCCCTGACAGTTTCAAAGGGTTTCCAAAGGCAGGAGCAAGAAAAAAAAAATCAGCAACGCAAAATAAGCAGCTGCATACCAACTGACATTCCGGAGAAAAACAGAACTGAAAATAAAACAAAGGAAAAGCTCTATGGAACACGTAAATTGTCATTGGTAAGAAAATAACTCTTCAATAAGAAAAATAAAATAATAAATAGTGAGCCATTATCATCAGAAGATGAAAATGATTATGGCATATATCTACCATGTGATAGTTCCGATGATGAGACAGAGTGGTCACCGAAAATCGACCCAAGTGGTTTTGAGGAGCTGGATCGTGAGCCAGTGTGTGGTGAATTTATTTTAGTACAGTTCAGTGCAAAGAGAGATATTTTATATTAGTACTGTTGTAGCCCCTAGTGTATCAGGGAGTGATGTAGAGATTAGTGTCTTGAGAAAGTGTATTAAAAATGAAGGAAAATGTGTATTTCCACCTGTACCTGATTTGGCTTCAGTTCCTCTTAAGGACATAAAATTATATTGCCAAAACCATCATTTTGCTTGGCTCCAATCATTCTACAGTTTGAAATTGATTTTAGTTTGCTGAACATTCGTTAATAACACAAAGAATATCGAAGGACAGTAGCAACTATAAGTCCATATATGTTTTTATTTTTAATCCTTTAATGTGTTTTTTTAAAAAAGAAACTTAATGAATAATTGATAAACAATATCTGAATTAAAAATTTTCTCAATTTAGGCTTTTAAAGATTTTTCTCTGCACTAAAAGTGTTTATTTATTATTATAAACTAAAAATATTTTTATCTGGATCAAACCATTTAAATAGGTATAAGAAAGTCTTAAGTTTTTGAGAATATTTCTCTTTGTCAGATTAAATAAATCTACAAAAATACAAAAATAAAAATGTTTATTTTGTCTCATGGTGGACCACCCTCCCCTACATTATATGGGGTCAGCTTACAATTAAATTGTCTCGTATTCAATCCCGATCACTTCAATTTCTCTTTTTTCATTTTTAAGAACAAATTACTTCCAGTTTTACACCGACATAATAATAAAATAAATATGTCGAATTTATTCCTTCTATTTAATATAGCTGTTTAATTAGATATGTCAATGTTTCTTTTGGGCAAGTTTTATAGGGTGATTTAAAAGTCCTCGTACGTCGCGGGGCATTGGTTTTTAATTCCTGGTATCTACTTTTATTACAACTATTTTGGCTTTGCCCCACAAGCTTTTCTTTCCTGTTCAAAATATGTAAATTCTTTTCAATGGTTTCACTTCGCGATTCGGAGTGGTCATTTCTTGTTGTCAATAGTTATTAGTAATTGACAATAGCTGTATGACTACCTATTTTTTTATCGTCGTGTAAGTTATTATATGTAGGCCTGAATGACTAATATGAGACGTGATTTTCTTAACTTTCTCCCCTCCAGTACACGTCCAATCGTCTACGGTTAGTTAAGGGTGGTTTTTATTTGAATATTAAATTGTGTGTTTAAAATTAACTAACACTCTACTGTTAGGACATTTAATTATTTTGAAGCTTAAAAAATAGCGTTAAAATACACGCCTGTTTAAAATAAACAGTGTAGGTTTATTTGCATAGGAAAAAGCACGATATATTATAAACTTATTTGTATGAATATGATTATTGAATAACATGACGTGCTATAAACAACAACATAAGCATGTATTTTACTTTAATCTGTTTTACTAACAACTCAATAACTTCACAGATATTTAAATAATGATTTACAATCCTTTCATTCAAATTAAGCCAATCAAAAGCTTTGTAACAAATCTAGAGCTCCAAGAAGCTTAATGATAAGAAATAATGGAAGGCACCCGTCAGTAACTTGAAGAGCACATCAAAATAGTATTGTAAAACGCAACGCCAAGTTTAACCAACGGTTAGACATTACGAACGGTTAATCTACGAGGACTTTAACGTGACATTGTAAGATTGGGCCTAAATCACGTGTTAATAAGGCTAGTACAGAGCTTATTATTTGTATCAATTCAAATTACAGCACACAGAATAAATTACAAATTGTAAATATTAACTAGACGTTCATAGGTTACGCATATTTATCACCAAACTATTATTATTCACGCATAAATAGGCAGGCATTTATTTTTTACACAATAGCATAATACCTTTGATAAAATACAACAGCCATTTTCACAGATCACTAAACTAACGGTTTTGAATCCTTTACGTATTCGGTATCAACAGTTTAATTTACCCCATGTCAGTAGCCATTGTACCAATCATTTTGCTCCTGACACGTTACTCTCCGTGCCAGTAACCATTACATAGATATTTTTGGATTGGCTCAGCCAAACGAAAGACATAGATACTAATTTCTTGATCTTGATAAATTATAAGCTTGCGTCTTAGCTATGGAACTAAATTTTATTATTGTTATTATTATCCTTTATTAATTGCTAATGAGTTAGGGACCTACTTTCATTCCATTTATAATTCAGCCTTTCCTGTCTTACCCTGCCTCGTTATTGAATCTAGCGCTTCCTTGTATCCATGCCACATTACACCATTGGATGTTTCTAATGCAATAAAAAAATTGAGTTCTTCTAGATGTGATGGAATTCCAAGTTTTATTGTTAAAGGCTGTGCCAACATTTTCAGCCTTTGTTAGCCTATATCGTTAACATTAGCCTGCCAAATGAAACATTTCCTCTTACATGGAAACAATCTGTTGTCATACCTATTTATAAAAAAAGGGGTAGAAACAAATATTTGTAATTATAGACCAATTTCGCTCTTAAACACTTTCTCTAAAGTATTCGTGAAAATAATACATGAGCATACTTTCCACCACCTTAAAAATAAACTTTCAGATAATCAACATGGCTTTATAAAAATAAATCTACTGTCACTAATTTAGTTGAATTTCTTGGGCATGTTGCCCCTCAAGTCTCTGCCCTAGGTCAGGTTGATGCTATTTATTTTGACCAAAGTAAAGCATTTGACTTATGTCAGCATAGTATTATTCTCTCTAAACTTGGTAATTTTGGACTTTCTCACTCATATGTAAATTGGTTCAGCAGTTATTGAATCTCTGAATATTAAAATTGATTCACACACCTCAAATACAATTTTAGCACCCTGTGGCATACAACAATTGTATTTAGGTCCTCTTCTCTTTAATGTGTTTATTGATGACATTGGTAAATATTTGAACTCATCTAGTTAGTTACTCTTTACTGATAATGTAAAATTATTTAAAACCATCAAATCAATCGCATATTTTATAGATTTACAAAATGATGCAAATTGTATTCTACAATGGTCTTTGGAAAATGGAATGTCTATTAATAAATCTAAGACCAAATTTATATCTTTTACTAGGAAAACTAATCCTTTCTTTTTTACTTATAAATTGGGCAGTGGAAACATAGTTCGCACCCTTTATATTAATGATCTTGGTGTTCTCCTGGATAACAAACTTTATTTCCACTATCATGTTGACCATGTAATTTCCCATTAATTGAAATTACTTGGACTTATTAAATTTATTACTTCATCATTTAAGAAAGTTGACTGTTTTTTATGTCTGTACTACCCCCTGGTTAGATATAAGATAGAATATGCTACTGTTGCTTGGAATTCCATTACCTTAACTGACTCTCTTAGGTTGGAAAACGTTCAAAGAAAGTTTGTCGCTGCATGCTATGATAAATTCTTTAGTAACCGGATTTATTATGATTATGACAGAATTCGAAACCTCTTAGGGCTCCAAACTCTCTTCTCACGTAGACTTTATTGGGATGCCCTTTTTGTTTTTAATATTTCCAATAAAAAATTTCTTGCAAATTTACCCTTGATCGTGTAGGCATTCATACCCCTTCTCGGGCTTCTCGTAATCCAAAATGGTTTTTTCTCAATAGCTCTTATAAGGTAAACCGTATAGGTCGTTGTATCCATAGCGCCAACTCTAGATTTGTCGAATTCAACTTCTATCATAAAAAATAAAGCTAAACTCAGAGAGTTATTTAAGGCAATCCCATATCAATAATTTATCATGTAGAGCTTCTGCCTATAATATTTAAATTTACAATATTCTGATCTTTTATTTTTTTTGCATATAGTTACTGCTTTTAACCATTCTATAGTTATTTGTTATTAATACTATTTTTTATTCTTATCATTATTAATTACTACTTTTTCTTTTTTTTCGTAACTATTCATCAGTATATAACATTATTTAGTAATTTTTGTTTATCTTATTTTCTCATGTAAATATATGTATTTGTGTTACAGTTATAATTACAGAGGTTCATGGAATTGAATAATCACTATCTATTTTGTGTGCTGTATAAATGGATTAGTATATTGAACGATACAGTTACAAGTTTGATAACATAGCGACCGGTGTACGCACATGGTTTTACAAAACAGGAAGTGGAACAACACAAGTCAAAGATGCAAGTAATAGGCCTAACACACACATAAAAAGGGGTGGAAACATTTGGAACTAATAATTCAAATATAACTATGTTGTTATTCACACAGTTTGTAAGGTAAAGTCTGTTCACCGTAGGAATTGTTTTCTGAAAGGCCTCTTTCCCTACCAGAAATCTATTATATAGTAGGATATTGGTAGGAAGAAAGACCTTTCAGAGAGTAATTCCTACCGTGAATGGAGTATACTTGTGTACTTTTTAGTGCTGGCCTGTAATAGGTCTTACGACTGTTGGCCAGCACTATAATAAAGGAAATTGAATTTGAATTGAATTATTTTATACCTGAATTTTATTTCATACTCAAGGTGGCGGCAAACAATTTGACCACAAGGTTTTAACATATAAAATATAGCCCGTTTACACTCCACACTAATCTCTAACTCAACTTAGTGATGAGCATAATCGAATGATTTTAAGAATCGAATAATCATTCGATTTTTTGAAAAATAATCGAATGAATCGTAAGAATCATTCGAATGATTTTGAGTAGTAGTAAAGAGTCGGTAATAATATGTTTACTACTTCTAAAAGTAGTTACTAGTTGCTCGTTTTGCTTTGTGCTACTATTCTCTTCACCGTGCTGTCGGATCTCCCAACACGCATTCCTTTGCGTTTGCAACTTATCAACACTTTTCTATTACTGTATTTAGTTCCTTGTGCCAGCGTCAAAGACCAAAGTACAGCCACAACAAAATATTATACAGTGAATGAGTGAACGCATTAGTCACATAAGTATATCGCAATTAATATAAATACTTTTGCGTACGATTAGTAATTAAATAATGAACATACCTTTCCCTTTGTGCTTAAAAGAGTTGAAATAATTTACCCTTTAACATTTCCTAAACATAAAAAAGATATATAATCTTAAAAAAACTATTTATATATCGGGTAAATGATAAAATACTTTCGATTTGAATAATTGAATCAATTAATTGCCTCCTGAAAGCTTCACTTAGAATCAAACACACAATTACTACTCCACAAACGACGACGTAAGTTTGCTGGATAATGGCAATATTTTATTAAATTCATAAAATGTATATACTTATATACTTAATAAATTTAAGTCAACGTTAAAAATATATCTCTCAAACCGTTCGTGCTATATGCGTTTAGTTAGTTAGGAAGGTAAAATTTAAAGGAAATGAAAAAGAACAATCCACGTAGTAATGTAGCAAAATAATCTAATCATTTTGTAATTTTCAATTGAATTATTTTTTGCTGTTATTCGATTGTAAACTGTACAACCACTTAAACTTTGTATTAAATTAGTCTTAGAATCATTCGAAAGCGTAAGGTCGATTATTGTTTAGCAATGAGGAATATTTATTGAAAATGAACCTAATAGAAATGAGGACCTGGAAACATTCATAATCATGAGATCGATTTTACTCAGCACTTCTGGCAGGGGAGTGGTAAGAGAATGAATCGGTAAGCTCGCGTCAAGTCAGGTACTGTTTTCATTCGAATGATTTTGAAAGAACCGAATGAATCGATTATTCAGAATAATCGAATTAATCGATTATATTCATCCGATTCTGTCCATCACTACCTGAACGTAAGTTATTTTAGTGGAGGTTTTACCCCGTGTTTAATTGATCTGTGCTACTCCATTGCTTTGTTTACTGTTTATTATATGGGTTTTACATTTTCCTAAATTATAAATGAAATCAAATTGTTTGACTTTTTAAAGAACAAAAAATTATCACAGCTTATGAGTACTGTCAAATATGTCTAGTGAATCAGTAAAAACTGTAAGTAGTGGTTAACTTAAATGTATTCACTTAAAATATTTTGTTTGGTAAAGTGAAAGATCTTAATATAGGCCTAAATAAGGAAAAAAGGCGGGGTGGACACATAAAACTTGTGGCAAATTCGACGTTGCTATTATTTAAACATAGCTTCACATTTTAATTAAAAAAAATTCTTTTGGTAGGTACTAAAAGATCCCACAGAGTGGGTAAAAGTTGATGAGAATAAAATTCAGGATGGGTGTGGGTATTTTTAAATTGAATCTACATTTTCCACCCAAAATATTGAGTCATTTCTTTAGGACGATACACCCAATATCGCGCATTGAAGGCACTATTTGGATAAAATATTCCGTTTTCCTAATATGTTTTAATACTTAGGTGAAAAAAATTGCACATTATTAGAAAATGAATAAGAAAAGTAACTCACATTTCTCTTTTACAATGGCTTGTAGGCCATGCGTCTCCCGTGTGAATACATGGCACACCTCAAACAACATTATAGATAATATTTTCTTTAGAAACACAATAATCTTATATAACGACCTTATTCACTTTTTTACGAAACAAACTTAACCTTACAAATGAGACACCAGTCTCTTTTTATCTTGTTTGAAGACATTTTGAAAATCTACAAATGACATTTTAGAATATATTATTATTATTATTATTATTAGCACCGCGTCTTACTACCCGTTCGGGTTATACGCACTTACGCTAATGTGTAATGGCAGGGTGATTGTGAGATGAAATGGAGGACCTACAGTTTAACGTGGAATCCGAACCACGGTGGAGGCCTGGCATTCCTCACATTCACAAGTTGTGATTAATACACATCTTGTCAGAGGTGAAGGAAGGGTTTGGCATTCAGATAAATCTGTGCCGGGACCGAGGATTGAACCCCGGACCCCCAGCACGGAAGTCTGACACCTTACCCCTAGACCACCAGGTCACCCATTTTACAATATAACCACCTCACACACACATAGGCTCCCTAACAACAACTGGAAAACCCATAGGCCTAATGCCACGCCCTGGCCTTAGATGACTTCACAAATATAAAATTCCAAATTATATAAAAAAATTTATTATGATATAGGCCCTAACTTAATCATAACTTTCACACTTTTTTTAAATGTTCATATTTATTTGGTAATGAGTAATACATGATAAAATTAAATCTTCTTTGTTATTTTTTTATTCCCTTCTTCGTATTTAAGCCTCAATCTTCTATAACAACATGTTTCAGTGTTATATGCTACACCATCTTCAAGTCTTATTTATGATGACGATTTATTTTAAATAGGCTACATATTATCGGAAGGTTTGTGAAATTTTGAAGTACCGAAGTATTATGTAAGAAACTTTTTGTGGGTTGATCAACAATAAGTAGTAAGTTACCAACAGTATGAATTAGGAAGTGAATCATGCTCAGAACCCCTTCCACTGCACAATATCGAAAATAGTTGTGAGTTCATAGCTCTGGACTTAATGAAGTTAATAACTCTCACCACTTTATTCAAAACTGTCTTCATAGCAACTGGCATTTTTCTTGCTGCTAAAGCCTCGCAATGAATGCTACAATGTACAATGACTTCTTTAATTTTGGCAACAACCCCACTGTGTTACCTAGTCATTGTGCGTGCTCCAGCGGAACAAACACCAAAACACCAACACTGTATATTATTCATATTCTAAGTTGTTCAACCAAGCACTGGTTCACAAAACAAGAACTTGTCTTTCACTGTCTATCTATAAATCTTACATACATAAGAAGTTGGGCCATGTTGGTAGTATCAATAGTTTCATACAATTGAATAGAATAATATTTACTAGCCTGACCTTGTTCTATTAAATGTTCTTTAACATTTGAAACCAAATCTGAAATCTTCTTGATATGGTGTTATTGGATATTGGAATCATTTCAAGTTGTTTTGCTGCCATATCTGTAGCTGCTAGTAATATTATTGACTCTCCAATTGTGTGAGGCTTTCCTGCTTTAGCTATTCTCAAACTAACATTGTTAGATGCCTCCAGAGACTTCATTTTAAATCCTGAAAATGACGTTATTTGGAATTTCTTTGTTGACAATCAGACGGCTTTCTCTGGAAACATTCTAAAGGTTTGTGTTTTACATCTCCGTGCTTAGTTTCAAAATGACTTAAGAAGGGAAGCTTCAATGAATGATTTTACAGAGTTTCATAACAAATCACACACTGGGGAATAGGTGCGTCTTCTTCTCCAATAGAAGTGAACCCATATGATAAGTAACTAGGATTGTACTTTTTTTGTGCTGTACAGGGCTTTTTATTGTATTCTACTACAATCAATAATGTCCTCTGTTGGTTGACTAGAAGTTGAAGTACCTACTGGCTTCTTGCTGAGAAGAATTACTTCCCCCATTCACATCGTGTCTTCCTTAGATATTTTTAAGGACCTAGTCGTTAACCACTTATCCATATTGTGTTTTCAATACACTGGCACAAAATACATATGACAACTTCACAAATATAATCCCACAGTTTAGAGAGAAGATGTCCAAGACCAGATTTATTATCACTCAACACAACGATAAAGAGATTACTGGGCGCTGAACCTCACAAAACTGGGCCAATATTTCTAGAAAATGAAAGTCCTCTATCTCTTTCACTAGCTCTTTGTCTGTCACAAACTGCTGCTTCTATCACAGGGTGCCTCTTTAGAATCTAAATGTTATCATTTAATTGCATGAAATGTTTTGAGTAGGAAAGAAATTTATGCATAATTTCAACTATGTATTGAGTAAAAAAATATTTAGCTTTAGCTTTTTATTTTATACTTCTTCCTGTACCACCCAGCACTGGCTCATCTACGACCAGTGGTATGTGTACCATAGGTTGATAAACGCTGCTCTAGATAATATCCGCTCAAGCATTTGGTCTCGGGCCTCTAGTGAACAAATCACTCTGTATTATAAAATAATAATTCTGTGATTTTTTGAATTATGTATACCTTACTGTACAGTTAAACCTTATATTAATGGGTAAAACATGATCAGTGAAAAAATTAAATTTTTGTCTGAAAAACTTGGCAAAATCACGGAATTTTACAAGTGAATTCTTGTGGCCATCCTGAGATGAGTCCATATTTTGAAAAAGTTGGCATACTGGGTCATTCCATAGAATTCAATAGTCATTTCACCACTTATTTTGATTTTGATCAAATATAATATATGTTTAGCGCTCACCTTCTTTATTCTAACACTAATTTATTACAGTACATAAAAAAAATTCCTTGACAAAAGGCCATTTACTATAAATTATAGGAACAGCAAAAAATTTTTTTTTTATATTATTTTTGTTATGGTTGCAGCTTCAGTTGTATGTGAACTACAAAAATCATTTTGAGCTCATTAGAAAGCTCACAAACAATCTTTATGCACTCCAAACATGTTTTCATATGAGTTAATCCTTCATATTCTTAATTTACATGTAGGTATGGATAAAACGTGCAGTAAAAAAACTTGCTACTTATACTAAAATATTTCCCAAGGTTTTTTTTTGTTGGGACTCAAAAAGAACTTACAAAAATAAGTCAACCACACGCTTTTATAATCTTGGTATAAATACCAAGATATAACTTAATTGATATCTTTAAATAAAAATTATAAATGTTAAGACATTTCAAGAGAAAGAATTCTAAGCTTTCTTCCTAAAATTTTGTGTGTCTCAAGAAGAAATATAGGCTAGTAGGTCACTATATAGCCTGCCATTACATAACATTAATTAAAAAGTACAGAATAGACCTGTGTTCTTAAGTTGAATTTAAAAGGGTTGACAAAGATTATCACTTAAAACCGTACAACAGTTTTAGGGAAATGATGAGAATAGACATTTTATATCTGGAGAAAATTACTCTGTGTATGTAAGAGGTGCAAATTAATAAAATATTTATTCTGTCTAATCTTAAAAAGTTGATTCTGCACTCAGAGTAAACAATTCTCGTTTAAAATATTGCGTCTCAAAATGAGCTGAACTGAGATCAAAATTCTATGTTTTGGCTTTTTCCCTATACACATAATCTCTGTGTGTTTGTATAATACACCAACATGTTAAATTAATGCTGGCTGCAATTAAAACTAAATATTGCTATAACTCTTAAACTTATTGGTGATTCTTCTTATTGAAATTTGGTGTTTTGGCTTATGATATGTCCATTCCTTTAGTCAATGAACTTAGGCCGACAATGCGGCATTCCTCGGCCTCCTCCTTGAGCTTCCCGAATTTTTTTGTTTCCATCAATTCATCCAATATTTAAATTCTCCCTCCTAAGCTCCTCTTTCCCCTCAACCTTTTCTTCTATGATGTCATGCAGAAGACACTTCCTGCTAAGGTTATGTCCGATCCAGTTTGCTTTGCACCGAAGAATCACATCCAAAATAGTTCTCTTCTCACCCACTCTTCTTAGAACTTCTTCATTTGTCACCCTGTCTGTCCACCTGATCTTCTCAAGTCCAGCACCATATTTCAAAGCTCCCAAAGTATTTATTTTTTCATCTTCCTAAGAGTCCAAGTTTCTGCTCCACATAGTGTGGTGCTCCAAATGTAGAATTTCAACAGTTTTTTCCTCAGTTCTAAATTCAAGTTGTAGCGGGTTAACCTGTCAAGCCTGTACGACCTAAATCAAACTATCAAGAACAACTTCTCTTGGTGTAAAATGGATATTGACTTCTAAATATGTACCTATTTCTGCACATGTGTTTGTTACATACCATGCCTTGACGACTTCGCTGAACGAGAATGACTCCATCTGACGGGCTCTACTTGTCTCTTGGCCGGCAACGCGGCACTAGATTGTTCCGAGCTATCGACTTGACTTACTGAGATCTTGTATAGCACGCCTGCTCGCGGTTCTGGTGTTTGTGCCGATTCGAATGTCATGTGACGTCATTCCACCTTCTCCTCTCCTAAATGGTTCTCCTAACTCAGCTGCTATAAAACGCCATAGTTCGCGGCGCAAGAGGGCAATATTCATCAACTGACACAGGATTCTACAAGCTGCGTGTGCCTACATTCAACACTTAATCTCTGCACAACTGTGGACACGACGATGGTGCCGGCAGACTGGTCCAACCGGCGGAAATAGCATGCCGTAACGTTATACTTAAATGTTGATAGGGAGTAGGTGGCTACTATAGACTTGTTGTAGGTCTTAGAAATTGTCTTCTCATACAGGAGGGTTTTTATAGCTCTCATGAGTTTATTTGAGCTTATTTTAGGTTAGGTAGTTTTAGCTTTCATGGCACACTGTGCTTGCCATAGGTGAAGTTTCACTTCACCCCATATGCTTGGTCCATTAGACTAGCAGCTTAGATAAATTGTGTCTCACACCAAGGCCTGCATGACCATATTGTAGTCTGCAGGGCCTCCAGGCGTGAAAGGGGCTGTTTAGGATGTTCCAGGCCTGATGGTATGCCTTATTAGGTATTGGTTGGCTTTCCTAGAGTTATATTGGGCACGCCTCATGCTATAACTGTTGTTCACCTTTGTTGCGGTGCTCAACTCGTGGGTCTTTCTGCCCATCTGATATGGCTCGTGTTTTTGATGTATTTTTGATATAATCTGGTTGAGGGGTCATCTCTAACCCCCCTTTGTTTTGATCGCCGGCCCTCATGGATTTGATCTCATTGAGCCTGGCTGAGACCAATTGATTGCGTCCAAGGTCATATTGTACTTGGGTCTAGAACCCTGAATTGGAACTTTCACTTGTAGTCCTACCGGGACATGTGTGTCTGGAATGAACTCTCATCTTTTCATCGCCATAGTAGATTGGATGGAAAAGTTTAAGCTAGCTTCACTATCTTGAGCAGTCCTTTTCCTAATTGTAGGGCAGCTGACTCGTCTCACTAAATTGTCTTTATATTATTTAGAAGTAAATAGTTGCAACTAATTATCTTGCTATTGTATCATGTAGGTCATTTAGGTAGTATTTATTGTATCATAACTGATGCAACATTTGTTTGTTGGAATGGAGCTACCTGTATCGAGCATTAATAGGGACTTGTCTGTTGTGCATTAATTACGGTGCTTCACGCCGACTGAACTATTAGAGAAGGACCACTAGCTCGCTTGTATTAGTTTGATGTATTGTAAGGTTTCTTAACTAGCCTATTCTGGGAAAACTGGAGGATGCTTGTAATTTATTTAACCTATGTATTGTTAAACTTGCCACATTAAAATAATTCATTTATAAAAATCTTTATCCTTTGCTTTCACATGTTGTTTATCACTGTATTCCCTGTTTACGTATTTGGGGTCTCTAGAGTTATCTAGAGCCACAGTACAAACTTGCTGGTCATCAGTAACCTCTTCTTGTTGAAAGCTTCCTTGGCCATTGCGATCCTTGACCTAATACCCTTGGTGCAGTAGGTATCCTTTGTTCAGCAGACTTCCCAGGTACTTGAACTCTTCTTTATTTTCCAACTCCCAGTTTCCAATTTTAATTTTCAGCAGCCCCTCATTTTTTGAAATCCCCATCACTTTTGAATTCTCAATGTTGATCTCCAAGCTATAAATTCTCCCTATCTCCACCAACCCTTAAATCATTTCCTGCAACTATTCTTTATTTTTGGCCAGCAATGCTAAATCATCTACATACTTTACTGTTTTGATGATACGTCCTACTATCCTGAATTTGCCAGGTCCCTCAAGGACTTCCCAGGCAAGGCACTCTTCATACAAGTTGAACATACTGGGTGACAAACACCATCCCTGTCTCACTCCTCTTCCCATATCTACGTTTTTAGATTTTCCATCATTCACCCTCACCTTCAATCGCTGTCTCAGGTACAGGTTTGCAATCAGCCTTCTGTCCCTCCAGCTGATACTGATATTCATCAGTATTTCCATAACTTTCTTCCATTTCACTCTATCGAACATCTTATGCCAGTCGAAGAAAACAATTTAGACTTCTTTGATTTTCAGCGCTCTTTCTGGAATTATTCTCAGCCTGTTGAGTTTTATTGCCACAATCTTCCTTAAATGAAAGATGAGGCTAATCATGGTCCTGTGGTTACTCCATTTCTTGACTTGTTTCTTCTTCTTTAGAGCTACCATGGCTATGTCTAGAAAGTTCATGTGCCAACCTCCTATTTCGCAGATCCTTTTTTATAAGTTTTGTCATAGCCATGAATCTGTTATTTCCCAGTTTCTTCAGAAGTTCAGCTGGTATGTCATCTCCCACAGATTTCCTTCTTTGCATGACCTTCTTGGCTCTCTCCACTCTACTCTTTAAATGCTGGTTCCTTATTTGTCTTCCTCTACCTCTTCTTCTGCTCCACTCTCTATTATCAGTGATTGATTATCTTTGTTGTACAGCTTTTCTATATATATCTTTCCCAATCTTTGTTGTACAGCTTTTCTATATATATCTTTCCCAAATCTTAATAACCTCTTAATGATTCGTCACCATTTGATATGTGATACATAAAATAAGTCATGTTTTCAAAATGGAAAATGTAGGTTTTGATACTCAGGAATATATCATTTATCATATATCATATATCATATGAAGCCAAATATAAACATTTATATCCTGAGGCAAATGTGAGCAAGATACTTTTGTTCTTCTATTTTATGAGTAGGTACTTAGAAACATTGTTGTAATAGTGTAATTATTTGAAACACTTTCACTTTGTTTCAAAATATCTTAATACATACAAAATAATATTTCTCTGCAGGATGAAGTTAAATGATATCATTGCGCTTACTCTCAGGCCACTGTACATACAATTGCCACACATATCAAGTTTGATGGGAAATTCAAAATTCAAAACTACCGAGTAATTTGGAACTTACTACTATAGCACAGTCCTGTACATCCCTTTATTAATTTCAGAAGAAGACAGTTCTGAAGGTTAAGTCCACCCTGGCACCAAAAACCATATACTGATTCAATGGCTCATTACAAAAATGTCAACATGGCCTTGAACATCTTCAAGCTTACACACATGATATTGTGTGGGCTTAGCATTAAAATATTGAAAAATAATTTCACCACAGTTTGCTATAGCAATAGAAAAACACACACAACTTTATGATAAAAAAATACTCTTATCTTTGAAAAGATATGAACCCTCCTTAACACTAAATAAACAAAAATTTAGGAGGTCCAAAATCCAACAAATAAGACAGGGCAAAAACAAGGGGGCAATAGGAGAGAGTGCTAGGAGTTCTAAGCTTTGGTTATGTTTCAGTGACATTCAAAGTCCAGAATCCGCTGTTCTCACCTAGTTGCGGATATGCATACTGGAGCGGTCTATCTCTTGATATGTAATTAAATGAGATTCATAATTATTGATGATACTTCCTAAATCAAAACAAATAACGAATAACATATATATATTTGATAACATTACCTAGGGCATGGTTGCTTATAATTACGAATGATATGTTGACAGTTTTCAATAGGTATTTATTTATCTATGATATAGTAATATGACAAATATAAATATATGACAATATTGAAGAAGCCAAGAATTAGAGACATTTAATAGAGTATATAAATAAAAAATGAGAGGAACCCTCGCATGTTTAAAATATTACCTAAATGGCTCAAGAATCGCCGTTACCCTATAAAAGTGACAAGAAGTAAATAGGCGTTGACACGCACCCAAATGGTTCTTAAAAAAAAATTAAGTTATACAATACTCAAAGGAGATTAAAAATTTAATAATAATTTCCTAAGTTAATCTGAACTGTATGTTTCCTTAATAATCGAGATATTTACCAAACCCGCAATGTATTGAAAGAAATCTCAAGATTAAGTAATATAAACAATACCCATAACAGATTATCAATATTAGGTTCTGACATGTTTAAAAAAAAATTTAAGTCCCCAAGTACATATTACATTTAATGCCCACAAGGCTGAATATCACAATGTTTAACAGATTTAGTTCCCTTATATCGATACTATCATGATAATCGATCTAACTCGTTTACATCACGAACTAACCAAAAGATCGATCTTTAACGAAGACAATATCGATCATGCAAAAGAAAAATATTCTTAAAGTAAAAAAGAAACAGTCTTTTTTTTTTGTTATCTTGAAATTTTATAAATAATATTGCCGAAAAAGGAATTTAGAATAATAAAGTTTACATGATTGAAAATCAAGAAATAATAAATTAAGCTGAAACGTGAATTTTGATCTTACATTATGAATGAAGCTAGAGCTCCTCCTGTTCTTAATTTGTCCAAGCCCAATAGTGCTCATACATAGCGCACACACCACTATATATATGATACGACCCAGAAGACGGAGCGACGGAAGAAAAGGGGAGGGGTGGCCATCTGGGATATTCGGGAAAGATCATGCGCATGAAAGTACTGTTCTGGAACATCGGAACTGTTCCATAGTGTTCTGTAATGAAGGGGCGAGCAGCACATCTTCAGCACCGAAGTTTTTTTTTTGTCTCTATGCTCTTTGGCCTGTCAGTATCAACAATTGAGGCTCAGTATTGAGTTTAACATGTGTCCGGGTGGTTGTGGTAAGCCGCGCAGTTTATTAGTGTTCCCATTTGATGCGGCCAGGAGTACAGTGGGGTAAGTTTCATCACTCTTATGTTGACTCTTTTAGATATATGCTACAGATAAAAAGACAAAATTAAACCTTAATACTGCCTTCATAAGATTTTGTTTCATAATTTAAAAAAATATAGTTAATATTTATGTATTTTGTTGAAAATCTTATTTGTTTTTCTCATACTCTAGCTGCACACTCTTGAATGAACAAAAAATTAGGTTTTAAAAGGTGTTTAAAAAATGTAGGATAAGTGAATTAATTTGTATTTGATTCTTATACAATTTTTGGGGCATTCCATGAGAAAGTGAGCCCCAACACATATTTCTTAAGGTGGGGAAAAACAAACTAATTTCAATATATTTTATAATTTAAAACCCCAAAGTTAACACTGACTGAAAAAAAACCCTGATATTTATTTTTTAAGCATGTACTTGAAGTTTGTGTTTGCACTTGCCTGCTTGGAACATAGTTTTGTAATCTAGGCTGGCAACTGCAGAAGCATCTTTGTTTACATTTGGGAGAGGATTGAGTGTTGAGCTGATGCCCTCATACAAGTTCCACATATGATTATTTTGATAAGGTAAGTATTTTGATCATTATCTAAAAATGAGAAAAGAGTGATTGAGATGTCCCACCCGTGACAAAAAAATAAATAAATCTAAATTTAGTCTGTAGTGAAATTAGTTTGGAGGCTAGGTTTGTAACTTTGTAAAAGTGAAAAATTACTGATGTTTAACACATTTCTCAAATTTTTTCTTATAAAACTGATGAATCACAAGATTTTAAACATTTTAGTTTGTCTCACCCATGACAGTGGGTCTCACGAGTTGGACAAAAGTTATGTTTGGCCCCAATTTCATAGTAATTTGCTGGTTATAGCCATTTGACTGCTTAATGAGATAAACTTCCTTTATGATATTTATTTTTTCTTTAAATTAACCAATGGATTTAAACCTTTTTTAAAGTAGGCCTATATTTGAGCCATAGGCATAGGCCTAATTAAACTGATATTTTTGCACACAGTAAAATTGGCTAGTGCCCTACTAAACTAACCTGTATTGTTGCCAGGATCTGGAACAGTATTTTATATGCAGAATTTTCTTTCTTGATTTTTTTTAGGAAAAATGGGAAAGACTACTTCAACTGAGCGTATGCGGAAACTTAGGAAGACACTGAAAGAAGCCAAGCCTAATGAGTACAAAAGCCATATAGTAAAAGAACGCCAGAGGGACAGGAAGAGACTGGAAAACATGAAGAGAAAATAGAATACATCAACAAGGCTCATGGCTGCAAGAAGATTGAAAGAAACGAAACGAAAAAGAAACCACAGACAGAAGAAGAAAGAAAATTCAAAAATTGTACATGCTGATGCCATGGAACTAGGAACACTCCTAGGGTCCTATTCTTGTGTGCAGTCCCTTGTCAAAGTAGTAAGTCGAGTTAAAAAAATGCTTCCCTGCAGCCCCAGGAAAAAGACCGCTGTCATAAAAAAACTAGTGTAAGAGAATTTTAACAAATCCCATGCTAAAAATAATCTTCCCAATGATATAGAGGAAAAAGAAGTTAAACATGGATTATCTGGAGAAACAATAGAAAAATTGGAGACTTTTTTTTTTATCATGTGGTGATATTAGTCCCAGTCTCCAGGCATAAAAGATGTCAAAACTATCAAAAAACCCAAAACGGGAGAGAGGGTATTGTATTAGAAGCGCTACATGAACATGATTGTTAAGGAGGCATATTCCTTATTTATGTCAGAAAACCCAGACATTAAAGTGAAAATAGCCAAGTTTTATGACCTTCGCCCCACTTATGTTCTCTTGACTAGGGAGATGCCACGCGATGTGTGTGTTTGCAAATATCACAGTAATTTTAATTACATTTTTGAAGCCCTGAACAAGAAAGTTTAGTACTTTCCAAATTCTGGAAACTACTAAACTACTTGAAATGATTTGTTGTGACATAAAAAATGAAAAATGCATGCTCAGGAGCTGTAGCAGATGTACCACTGACCTCACTCTAATTGATGAAGATGTCTTCTGCAATGTTACTTGGAGTAAATGGTCTGAGATTGAAGGACACTCTAAAATAGTTGCAACTGATGGAACACTTGAGGAAGCTGTCCATGAGCTTAACTCCTAGCTACTTCATTTCAAGACATATGTGTATGATAAGAGAATCCAATCTCAAACATTCATTGAGGTAAAACAGACCTTGCAGGCAGGTGAGGTTGTGTTGCAAATTGACTTTGAAGAAAACTATTCAGCCGTCACACAGGATGAAATTCAGTCAGCATACTGGAGTCATAAGCAGATCACAGTCTTTACTGCTTGCGCCTGGCTCCCTGGCAGTGAAATTCGTTCGTTTGTCATTGTAACTATGTTTTGAGCCATGATAAGTATGCTGTTTTTGCCTGTCTTAAAATAATCATCAGCGAGTTGAAGCAGGAATTAAATGATCTACAAGAAATAAAGATATTCACTGTTGGAGCAGCATCCCGATTTAAAAATTGGCTCACACTAACAAACCTTTGTTTTATGCCAGATGACTTCAATGTAGAGGGAGAGTGGTACTTTTTTGCCACCTCCCACGATAAGGGAGCTGTTGATGGGATTGATGCAGTTGTGAAAAGGGCTGTGTGGAGCAGAGTGAAACAACGCAAGGCTCAAATTGATAATGTTAAAGATTTTTTAGAAGCGGTTTGCTCTTCAGTCGAAAATGTCAAAATAATACACCTTTTACTGGAAGAAGTGAAAGAAATAAAGAAATGCTGGATGAAAGATGGAAGTTTGTAATTGGTATTGACAAGCTAGAGTCACTACACTTTTTGAAGGGCTACAATAAGGAAAGTTTGATTGTAAGGCGCACTTTCCAGTCAGAGCTATCCAAGTTTAGAGTTTTCAAGCTTGACTTCTCAGATGTCTACCCGGAGAGTAATTCTGGCAGTGCAGCTTGTGAAACTTCTCCATTGGATTCATCCAACAGCATGGTTCCAACAAAGGCTCCTACAGTTGCAGACCTAACGGCAGGTTCTTTTTTGCTAGTCAAATTCACAACCTCCAAAATCAAGAAGACGATATTTCAACTAAGTACAGATATGCTGGTATTGCTCAAACCTCTATAGAAGATGATAGGGAGGTAAAAGTAATGTTTTTGAGGAATGTTGGGGACAGCGGCAACCTATTTAAAACCAATGAAAAGGACATTTCGTTTGTGACTTTTGACCAGATTCTTGGCGTATTACCTACACCAGATATAAAAAATGTCAAACAGTATTTTCTATAAATTCCCTTGTGAAGTAGATGTGTATGAATAGTGAAATCTAATTCAGTTACTTTTAAGTGTGTTTAGTAAGAAACAGGGAGAAAATAATTTGAAAAACACTTTTGGACTGGTTCAATAGATTATTAATCATATCACTAAGTTACATAATGTGTTTCAAAATGTTTTTAATATTTGTTTGTAATGATTGCTGTTCTCTTCAATACATTAGAAAGGTGTTCTGGTCTATAAATGTACAGTGTGTCCCACCCGTGACACACCCTTGACACACCCTTGTCACATCCGTGACACAGTAAATATTAATATATACAAAATTATTATCATTTATTTACTTAGTTTTTAATTGCAATGTGCAAGTCAAACATTAATTATTTCAGAATTAATAAAATATATTTTTTGCTCGTTAATTCACAGAGTTTTCTTAAAACCATCTACTGTGTTACAAGGCATGTCTTTTTTTCGTCCCATCCTTTGACAATAGGTTAAAGCTCATTAATTTCACATCTGAACTGTGAAATATAATTTCTCATAGCCAGGTGGTGCAGCTATGAGTAGACTATTGCTATCATACCATATTGACAAACTATAATTTATATTATATGGGATATTTACTGTCAAAATAAGAGAAGTGTAGTGATAGTGTCCCACCCGTGACAATGGAATGCCCCTTTTATTAGATTCTCAAACATACATCTCTTCAACCACCTTGAATAACAAACTATAAAAACAAGTTTGCAAGTACATTCAAAGTGTGATCCATCCCCAAACATATTGAGTTTTAAATCTTGTCTCTACATAAACTTTTTTATTTAAACAATACCCACTTAAAAAAACACTTCTGTTGATTATTTTTTGTGTTAAGGACTAGAAGTAACAAGTTTTTTTTACCTTCTACACACTCTTTGAGTTGCTCCCATCTTAGAATCATAATCCTAATAATAGCTAATTATTTACATAATCTATACTGATTTGTGTGATATATTGTTTACAGTTTTCAAGTTTGGAAACACCTGGTTATGTTGGATTTGCAAATTTGCCAAATCAAGTTCATCGAAAATCTGTAAAAAAAGGCTTTGAATTTACATTGATGGTAGTTGGAGAATCAGGCCTTGGGAAGTCAACTTTGGTCAACAGTCTTTTTTTGACAGATCTATATCCAGAAAGAGTAATTCCTGATGCAGTTGGTAAGTGGCAACATATTTATCCTCAAAAATGTGTATTTTTTTTAAAGCTTATATTGACTCTGAATTTATGGAATCAAACAAGGTATTTGGTTAGAAATTATTGTTAAGAAAAATTGAAACTTTCACTTATGTTTTTAAAAAAGCCACTTGAATTTTAAGAAACTTTTCTATTGATTTGCAAAATACTATTTAACAAAGCTTGCTCATAAGTTTAATCTAAAATTCTTACTGTTTTGCAAATGAATAGTGATATAACTGAGAAAGAGTAGGGGGAAAGAAGAGGTGTGTTTGAGAAAGAGTGAGGGAGGAGCGTTAAAGAAGTGAGAAATTGAAGAAGAGGAAAGAAATATCCTTAATAATAGATAATGGCATCCATAAACCAATTATTCCAGGGCCTGCTAATGGTCATATTAGATTATTCCTTTTATCTGGAGTCCTTGAAAAAAAGGCATCATCATCATAGGCATCTATGTAGAGTCATTCCACAACTCACCCATGGTACACTTTCTTTATAGTGTAAAAGCCTTGTTACTTACAGAAGAATTTTGACAACTCCTCTGCTTACCTACATAAGACAACCCCTCTTAGTATGCTCAAAGTTGTATGCCAAGTGAGGATCTTGTTTGCCCTTGAAGTATAGTTATCAAACCAGGCTAAGGGGCCGAAAGCACCATGATTGCTAATTTATCCACACTCAACATTTCTCTTAATTTTTACCAGTTGACCTATTAAATATACTTTTTCCCAAGGGTTAATTTCATGTTTAATCACTTAATGCCATGTGCCCTGACATCTCAGGCTTTCTTTATATTCTTTTCTCTTTTCCTCTTTAGGTACCTATATAAAAATTGGAGCTAAAATATTTATTTCAGATTTTTCTGTGCATAAATTGCCCCAAGGCAAGCTAACAATTTTTATTTACCAAACATAATAGATTGTTAGAAAATTAGATACTTGAAAACAATAAATAATAAAAATGATAGGGGTGTGCGAAGGTTACTTTTTAAATGCGAAGCGAAGTCGAAGCGAAGCTTAAAACTTGCGAAGAAAAGTCGAAGTCGAAGGCTTATATTAATAATTAATGCACACAGGCTTACTGATAATCTTAGTAAATTATCAAAGTTTTAATATTCACTTACATCGTGGAGTTGATAAAATTATTTTGCAAATTTTACACATGCATGTCTTTTTATCTGTATTTCTGTGATGATAATAATAATTATAAATTAAATTCTGTTTTCGTTCCCCACTTTCCGTATCAGCCATTATGAATAGTAAAGAAAACGTGAAGATCTAAGAAATCTTCTGTGACAAAATGTACTTGTAAATTTGTCACAGATAATTCAAAGAGACAGAATATTAAGGACCAAACATTAGACGTGAGCTGGGATGATAGCACAACTAAGGTGATTTCTCTGCTTCATACCAGTGACCGTGGTGTTATTTCTTTATAGGTATTTTTATTTTTTACAAAACTACGTTGGGATAGTGAATATAATACATTAACATTTACTTACCCGCTTTTGATTCATGCTTACGTTATGGTAGTTAAATTACTAGTCATTGATAAAATTTTGTTTAGTAACGATTTTAAAATGATCAAATATTGAAAATTGTAAGATAAAATTAAATCGTTTGATAATTTATCAAAGTTTTATCCCTCCTTCGAGATTCTACGAATATGCGAAGGTTATTGTAGATGTCAGTCGAAGTCGAAGCCGAAGGAGATTTGACCTTCGACTCAAACTTCGACTTTTTGAAGCTTCGCACACCATTAAAAAATGACTAGGTATATTAAATTGTAAATAACTTAATCAAATACTAATTGATAAATCAATATAATTAATGAACACGATTAATACACACTTGTTAAGATGTCCCTATTTCATATACTTTTAACACAAATA
This sequence comes from Timema podura, assembly GCA_033556935.1. NCBI lineage: Eukaryota > Metazoa > Arthropoda > Insecta > Phasmatodea > Timematidae > Timema > Timema podura. Next base: position 81,921,435 of record JAVRXN010000010.1, read on the forward strand.
TGTGATAGGTATATTAAGGGAAATCATGCACGTTATAAATTGGTCATGGGTCGAACTGAATTCCAAGTGAGTAAATATGATTAAATGATCCCCTCCAAAAAACCCTTCCCTCCTAAGACACTGAAATACATATGCTTTGGGTCTCAAGAACTCACTTGGAACTAAGTCTTTCCAGGGCTAAAACCTATGTTACTCGTCTGCTAAAAATCAGCTGCACAGTAAGAAATATATACTTTAAGTCCTTTTAAGGCTGAGCCTCCCCATAAATGCACGGTTCTAAATAAAAAAAAAAGTATTTAAAAACATATTTAATAATTCAACATTGTTGTTTTTTTATTTATTTTAGTAACATATCTGGGCATATTTCATAATTCTTAATGGAATTTTCAAACCCTTTTAAAAATAGTTCTGAAATATTTTCGTTAAAATGTTTCCATTTCATTGCATTTTAAATGGGAAAACAAAAATCATTAATTAATTTATTTATTTTATTTGTAAAATTAAACTAGAGTGTTTGTTTATAACACATCATTTAATGAACAATTTATTCTTTTTAGATGAATTTTTAAATTTGGCTTAGTTTCAATAATCACGACGATATTGAGCTCTGAACGACTTCCAAGTTGACATTAGTAAAAATACATGGTTTTAAATTCAACTTCTCCTTCTACAAATAGTTATTGATAATAGGTGTTGTTAGTATGATCGTTACCCATTTACAAGCTAGTATTGTTTTGCAAACGTTGGCTAATCTGCTGTATCGGAATCCAGGCGGCAATGGAAGGTGAAGCTAATCTCTGTGACCTTCTTGAGTCAAGGAAACATTAATACCATGTGCATTGGGATAAGAAGAGCCAATGTCCAATTATGAAAATTCTCGTAATTAAATATAAACATCTTAATATAGTAAGTAACTAAAATACTCACAAAGTCTTAACTGCTGTGTGAATAAATATAGTTGGTCCCTACTTACTTGTAGTGTAGGCCTATATGAGTCTCACTCTAGTGATACATTATTTTTATATAAAATACATATGCTTCTCTGTATACAAAGTTTTATGACACTAGCCCTTATTTAAATGAGGCAGTCAAACATGTAAAAATCCGCACTCGTTTGGCCTGCATTCTTTCACGGTTTTTCTTATTCTTGAGCATTGCAGGTTGTAATAATAAGTGTTAAAGTTATATTCAGAGTATAAACAAAATTACTGCACATTGAATTTTTAATCCATTACCAGTATTATAATAAATAAAAGGAGGCATTCCTGCTCACATCAAAGATAGTTATTTTAAATAAAATATGGTCCAAACGTAATTTGAAGACGTTCTCAATATGTTTTTATTTTCTATTTTAAGTTTCACGGTCTAAGATTTGACTCTCATTGGACTTTGGAATAAGTTATTTTTCAAAAAAATTAATGAGCGAAGTTTTTGGTAGTCAAGTGTGAACATGCTTATTTTATTAGCCTGTTAGATGTGATTAAAATAACTCGTCTACTTACTTCACAGCTTTTATTGACTAATTAGATGACCTGGCGGTCTAGGTGTAAGGTGTCTGACTTCTATGCTGGGGGATCCAGGGTTCAATCCTCGGATCTGGCACAGATTTATCTGATTGCCAAAGCCTTCCCTCACCTCTGACAAGATGTGTATTAATCACAATTTGTGAATGTGGGGTATGCCAGGCCTCCATCATGGTTTGGATCCCATTTTAAACTGTAGGTTCTCCATTTCATCACCCTACCATTACATTAGCGTAAATGCGTGTAACCCAAATGGATAGTAAGACGCGGTGCTAATAATAATGATAATATTGACTAATTTGAATGTTTTAATTTACTGATAATGTAGTAAACTATACATTTAAAAGTATATATTGACCTGGGAATAAAAAACCAAAGAGTACTACAAATGTGGTCATCGCTATGGAAGTGTCAGCCAGTCAATCCCTTACTAAGTGGTGAAAGGAGAAGGTGTGTTTAGGGATTCTTAAACACCTCCCGATTAAAGTATTGTTATTTTTTTTTTAAATGTTTCAAGAGGGATTCGATGCTTAAAAAATACTTTGCCATTGGCTGGGATACTTGACAGTTGACAGCGAGCTACCAAAAGTAATACAACTCACAAAAAAATTTCTGTTTATGGCCTTGGACCCAGTTGTTAAGCGTGATACAAATTTCTAATGCTACAGATATTAAATATGGAAAACACAGTAATAGTGGTTTCAATTCATCTCATTTTTTGGAGGGGCCAGGGGCACTTTCTCCAGTACCTCTCCCATCGGTTCAATCCATAATCTTCTATATTTGTAAATTTTTGTTCATTGAGGCCAAACATAAACACAAACACAGAGAGCGCTAATGCATAAAGATTTTTTTTTCTAACTATGACACGTGAGCAACATATTGATTACAGACTGCTAACTTTCAACGTCTATAAAACTAAATAAAAAAGATTGATAGCAAAGCTAGAAATACATATGTTTTATCTCCAGAATAATATTAATTTAAATATTTTCTAAAAATATTATTACTAGCTAGGCCTTTTATTAATCTTGTGCAAATCCATCATTATTTTCAATTTCAAATAGAATCCGAATCTTGGCTGGCTCGAATCAAATCTCATGCTTAAAAAATTTGAATCGATTAAGAATTGAATCTTATGCTAGTTTTATTTGATCGAATCCTTTGCTTGAATAAAAAACATTGGATTGAATATTTTATTTTAAAAATAGGTTAGAATCTAAATCAAACAATTTATTTTAGGCTTGCTATGATCATATTTCAAATAGAATTCGTGTTGAATATTTCACTATTTTAAGTTTCCGAGTTCCATTCCAATACTAAAATATTTCAAAATATGATGATAGCCATTATAGACACATTTTAGGTTTATTAACAAAAAATGTAGGCCTATGCAATCAACTCATTTCAAGAGGTGAAACATCAAATAAAGACCACACAATTTTTTTTAAATCAATGTGCAAAGGATGATTAATATTTTAAAAAGGGTAGGCCTAGCTACTTTTTTTTAAAAAAAGGAAGATATTCACTGTCACCCACATGATTCCTTTACAACCTGAAACTCAAGTTAATTTCTTTATTCACTCGACTCCGCAACTGGTTTTTGGTCTGTTTGTATTTATTTGCAAGTAAGAGTTATAAACTCAAATTTTAAGCTAGGATCTATTTAGATTCGAGAGTTTAAATCAAATTTATATCTTTCTAATACTAATATTTTAAATTTTGGATTGGATCCGAAAAATATTCAAAATTTCGAAGATTCACACCATTATTATTATTATTATTATTATTATTATTATTATTATATTATTATTATTATTATTATTATTATTATTATTATTATTATTATTATTATTATTATTATTATCATTATCATTATCATTATCATTATCATCATCATCATTATCATCATCATTATCATTATCATTATTATTATCATCATTATTATTGTTGTTATTATTTATTATTAATTAATTTTATTATAATATTTATTATTATTATTTACTTATATTGACATCTAATTTATGTAAACTACTTAGAACCTTCAATAAATATGGTACCTAAACAAGGAGCTTTTTTTAAATTACTAAACAGTGGTTCCCAATTTAATGCTTTTTATGAAAAGAGATCATATATTATATTGATGACATTTATTTGTAAAAAGCTCTGTAACTAACAAGTTAGTAAACTGCAATTATTATTTGGAATGTATCCAAGTCCTTTCATAGTTATGTATTTGAACATAATAATGTAAATGACACCTTGATACGGGATCTATTCCCACGTGTAGGTGTAGTTTTAAACTATATTTAAATTATTTAGGTGCATTATTTTTAAATTAAATAATATTTTAAAAATGGAATAGGCTCTAGTGGTAAATTAAAATAAATAAATGTATAGTTTTACTATTAATTTGACGACAGCACGTTTGCTTACTGAATTGTGGACTTTGTGTTTGTTCACACAATATCTGAAATAATTATTGTGGTGAAATTAGGTTTTCCCCCTACATAGTGATACATTGATGGCTGGGAAATTGAGTGTTCTATATTTTATATGAATATGTTTGGGTGTGTCATGTTCTGGTTCAGAATATTCATGTTTAAAATAAGGTCCATCCATGTACATATATTTAAAATTAAAACTAAATCTGGCTTAGCGGTATTAAATTTGTTGGAAAACTTGTTTACTTTTAGTAGTTTATGTTCTATCGATAGAACGGTGTATAGGGGTTCATAATTATATGTTTACATTTATGAGACTACGGGTATGGATGATTGTGTCGCGTATGAATGAGAGTATTGTGTATCATCCTGAACTAATGTATTTTTTCTCAATACTATGATTTCACACACATGATTTTTAGAGCATAAAGCATCGTTTCTCCTTCTCTATCTATATCAGGGCGATAGGTTTTTGATACATCCCCTATATTTCACACCCTTTTGACGTGAATACGTCTTTAAATTTGCTAACATACGGGGGCAATCCAAAAAACTAATGATAACAAAATCGGGGGATACAGTTTGGTGTTGTAGATTCGAATCTTTCCTCTATATCCAAAATTAAAGTATACCATTGGATAGCTAAAGGATCAAAGAATTCATTACGATAAGCGAGAACAGTGATGCATCGCGCGTGGTGGAGGGGGAAGCGCCGCCATTTTGAGGTTATTTTGCTGCATATCGAGATTTGCAATTAGTATAACTTTTGACTCGGAGAAGCTACGGTGTTTGTTTAAGTTTTAATCGTCAGCTGTTATCAAAATCTATTGATTGTATATAAAGTTATATTGTAACACAATAATTATTTGTTTCCTTGCTTTTATCCTAAATACATAAATAAAAATATTTTATTTAAAAAATATAACTCGTTACATAAACCTATTCACGTACAACACACGGCCGTGTCCATGTCACAGCCACACCCCAGTTTTTTGTATGAAACATCCTTATGTCCATGTGTTTTGAGTTTAGGAAACACTCGGTAGATGACGTACTAAAAATAAAAATAATCTTTTGTAATTAAAAAGGTATCTTAGAAAAAAAAAAATAATATTAACTAAAGCAAGAATATTTTTCTAGTACAATATTTATATAGACTCAATTATTAACTTTCCATATTTTATCACTGCACTGTAGGGTGCCTTGGGGCCCCATTGAGAATGTCTGGCTTAGACTATAGAGAAGTGATTCCCAAACTATGGTACGTGTACCACCAAAGAAACGCGATGTAACACTTAAGTTTTATGAATCATAAAATATAATGTAAATACAACATACAGTACTCGTAAATTTAATTCACCACGTTTAAAACAATCACCCCCGTATTTAAGTAAATTTTGCAGATTAAAATACTTAAAATTAATTTGAAATATTTTTGAATGTTAATACAACACACATTACTCCTAAATTTAATTCACCACATTTAAAACAATCACCCCCATATTTAAGGGTAGTTTACTTTGACTGTTATTTTAAAAATTTGAATTAAAAAAAATCTCTAGTGATTTGGTTCAAAATGGGTATCTCTTAAGTTCTTAAATAATAAACAATGATTTTTTTTTCTAAAAAAATAATTTTATAATATTTTATTGATGACAGATTTTTTTTTAAATTAGAATTTTTTTGGAAAATAGATAATGATTTTGTTCAGAATTAGTATCAAAGGACTATTTTACATGATAACTAATAACATATTTTTATATTTCTTAAATTAATTAATTTAACTGCTTTTACTTAAAACAAATTATAGAAAGTTTTAATTTTTTTTAAATTGGCCATGATGATTGAGTTCAAAATGGGTCTCTGGGAATGGTTTTCCATAATAAATAAGAATAGGTTTTTATTTTTACAAATTACATGTAATTTTAGGGTAGGTTAGAAATAGCTTATTTTTGAAACTTTGAAATTTGTTACAAATATAAGAACAATTTGGCTTAAAATTTATATATTAAGAAAGTTTATTGTAATTAACAAGTTGATGTGTTTTTTTTATGAGAAACCCTATTTTAAGGGTAATCTACTGTAAACCTCTATTTTAAAAGTTTCTTTGAATCTTTACACAATATTAGAAATTTTTAGATGTGTTGTAGCATTTAATTATTAATTTTTTCAGGATTGCTTACTAACATTTCCTATGAATTTAATGAATGAAAAATAATTTAAAAAATCAATATATTTTCAACCCATATTAACTTTGAAAAAACCTGATTCACTTGCTGAATGGTCTAAAGCCTAGTACCCACTGGGCGATAATTGCCAGATACAAGTATCCAGTGACTCGGCAACATCGCCCGTGGATACACCAACTTGTTTGTGGACACAAGTCTCCACTGATGTTTTGCATCCACACCGAGCAACCACATCTCATAGACCCTCTCCACATGCATCAGCGTATTGCAGCTGATGTTTCTGCTGCTTTTATTATAATTAAATATCACCAAAAGTGAAAAAGACTTTGTTGGAAAAGGGAGTTTTTAAGACTGGAGAATTATGGTAATGGTTTCTTGTCAGATCTATTGTTGAATGATGGATGTGTATTTAAAAAAATTCGTATAAATGATGAAACCATATTTTGAATAGGTATTTTGTTTGGTAGCACCCAAAATTACAAAGTAAGATACCAACTTTTCAGCTGAAATAGTAATGCAATCTCTAGTAACCTTAAGAAAGTCACCACCAAAATACAAAAGGAAACTCTTGTTGACTAAGACGGGGAATAGAAATCAACTGAATTAAATTCAAAAGTTGGCTGCCAATGCTTGCGCGTGGGTCCACACTGAGCAATGTTTCCCTTTGGAGGTGGGAGACTGGAACACTGGCAACATTCTTTGATCTTTTACCGCTGGACACTTAGATGATGTTTCCGTGTATTCAGACACACAAGAAATGTTGTTGGGAAACATCAGTGGTCGGCATGTATCTTGTGATTATCGTCCAATGTGTTCTGGCCTTAAGGCATCACTTTTGTGTTAGACTGGCCTGCTGAAGATAGAAAGATTGGGGTTTAAATCCTGGAGGATTTTATTGAGGGTGGTTTTTCCTACATGATTGCCCACTCCCCATCTATGCAAATGCAGTTAGATTACCTCTTAACTGCTTCCTTCCTCATCCTACCCCACTAGAGTCATTATCATATACAACCTGAACAGTTAGTAGGACGGGGTGATAAGAAAGTTTGAAAAATTAAAAACAAAATATTATTATAATTTAAGTTTAGTGACGTGTTGACAAAGAATGCTCACTAATATCAAAAAATATGATAATAATATGATAAAATATGTGATTTGCTATAAGTGGCTTAAGCACAAGTACACAAGCCATAATGTATTCTAACAAAACATAAATATTTTTTAATTCATAAACCACATAAAACACCATCTTCATTTATTTCTCTAAAAATGTTTATGCAATTCTTGTATTGTCTTTAAAATATGAAAATTTGTTTTTTTGTGGTTTGGAAGCCATAATATAACCTAACATTTGAGAAATAAATAAAAAAATAAAACATACATTACTATATAAACTATATTAATTGTCTAATTGTTTTAAAGTACAGTGAAATCTCTTAATAGCCGACACCATCTGGGACCAAAAACATGTCTGTTACTAAGAAGTGTTCGTTATTTGGAAAAATAATTTTAAAATGTTTAAAAATGCATACCACTTGAACACAATTTAACCTCTATGGACCTATATGCAGTATTGTGGATATTAACTGAAACAGTATACATAATTACTGCACTGTGCAGTATTGGAAGTAGGATGACTAATAAAAAAATATTGTACAAAGCATACTGTAAATGACCAAAATGAGGAAAAGTAAAGAAAATAAATTTAATTGCTTATTATTTAATTATGTCCAATTCGAAACTATTCTAGCCAACTAATAGAAGCCTCGAAGTCACTTAAACCCAATTCCTTAGAAATTTCCAATGCCTTTCCACAAATTAATGCCCCATACAAATGAATGTTATTGGCTCTAGTGCGACAGAACTGTTCAAATGTCACATTATCAACAGGTTTTACTTGCGTTTTCAGATGTGCTCTTTTATTTAATTGGTTTTCATTTATGGCCCAAGAGTTCAAACATTTTATTTTTATTCTTCAGAATGTCACTGATATGGATTTTCCCCACGTTAAATTTAGTCACCAAATCACGAACACTTAACTTTTCTTTCTCTCTCACTTTCACAAATTCTATTTTGTCTTTCAAAGTTAAACACTTATGTTTTTGAGACATTTTAAGAACCGACAAAATGTACCATTTAAATAAAATTACAACTCCGTTATAAAGAATATTTTGCTATTCAGAGGTGTCCATTAAGGGAGATTTCACCATACTAAGAATAAGCTTTAATTTGACCCCAAAATGAAGCAGGAGTGGTTAATAAATAAAAACGCTATGAATATTCTAAGTAATTACAATCCATGTCAGAGCAAATATTTTATTTTTAGCAAGAAACATTTTTTAAAATAGCATCATGCACAGAAAGATCTGAATATATATACATATTTATATAGGTTATTACCTCTATATACCTATAAAGAAACACATAAAGAAAATCTGAAATGGAAGGGGGGGCACATTGATGATTTCAAATTGAGTGGTTTCATTTGGAATAAGCCTGAACATGAGGTCGGGTGGAATAAAGGAGTGTCCAGGAAGGGGGAAGGTAAGATCAACTTCACGAATGTTATGGGGGGCTTCGTACAACCACTTCATCAGCATACCATTCTTTATCACGTTTTTGTTCTGCCTCCCACAACCATCAGCAAACAAGCGCACAATTTTCTCCTAAGTCAGTATTGGTTAACCGATGGTAAACCGCAGAAGCCATTTTAGATGATCCTTTATAAATGTTTGCCTCTGTCCATGTGTAAATAAAATTTGCAATTGCAGGCTGAAGGTCTTTCGATGTTCCCTCACACACTATAAAATTATACAGGTACAATTGAAGTGAATAATATGTGGCTTGATCATGAATTTTTGGTAGCACCAAGTTTTTTTGTCAATCAAATGTCAATGTAATAGCTTTCTCTACATCTGTTTTCAAAAGTGTGTAAACTGCATTGGAACACCTTTTATGAAGCTCAAACTCAATTTCAAGAGCTTTAGCATTTCTATTTGACTTACATCTTTGCTTCATTTTGAACATGCATTTACTACAGTTGAATCAAAACTTAGGTTATTATATTCCTTGACAAACAATTTCTAAAGTATTCATACTTTACTTTCAAGGCCTCTTCAGAACATAAACTATTGTAAAAGCATGTGGTTTTGTAATTGGCAATGTACTGTCTAAATATTGCCTATTAGTCTGGCTATTATGGCAGTAATGGGACTGTAATGGCACAAGAAACTCATTGGAAGTTTTGACTGAATTCTTTTATCCTTCACGCTGTTGTCAGCGATGATCACCTCCATGATTTTCTGTAGCACATGTGCCACTTTCAATATAGGACCTACAAACTCTCTGGACCAATTTTTTTGAAATGTTTAAAATGCTCAGAAATTCCTTTTGGCAGATTTGAACTTATTTTGACTGACCATGTTGTGTTATAGGTATGTAATACCTATAGCAAGCTTGGGTATCTTGTTTACGTTCTTCTCCGGCTCATTTACGTTTAGGTGATACTGCTATTATATATTTCAAGATTAAATTTTCTTGATAATTTTGCTGGGATAAAAACTGTTGTGAGCCTTATGCACATCTTGAAGTGTGAGCTGTGAGCAATATAAATCATTTTGGTGCTGGTTTTTGCAATCAGGTATTTTTGGCAGGCACTTCGGAGGATACTTAATCTTTTTGTCCACATTTTTCTTCCATAAATTCGGATTCCTCTCTTTTTTTCTGCCTTTTCCTTTAGAAGAACATCTCACCCTTCCAACTTGCCTAACCTCACTTTCTCCACTAGCTGTAGGCATAGGTTCTTCCATAACCCACAAAACTACTTAGCCAAAAACTGTAATAGTTCCTTCAGATAAATAAATAAACACTTAATGGCGGAAGACTAAAATACCTCAAATACAACTAAAAATTATTGATAGTCTCATAAGGCACTTTTCACAGGTAAATGATAACCTTTCTGACTGTTGAACATATTTTAGTTTAATTTTGGTTTCAATGAAAATATAACATTACCAACTACACATGTATTATCCAATTCAAATAAACCAAATACTAAAGAAAAGAGATTTTAACAAGCCATGTAACAATGCTTGAGAATTGGACAAGGTTTGTTTCGAAACTCCGTTCAACAGTTTGCTTACTGAAGATATGGGAAAAGGAGCCTTTTGTTCCTATATAAGGTATGTTTTAAGGTGCTGCCATTTTGGATAATTGGTTGTGGACAAGGGCCATTTTGGAAATTGTAAGGATTCTCAAATAATTTTCAAGTGTTTAAGGACTTTTGGAACTGTAAAACATACGTGAATACATAGATGATCCCAAGTTGAAACCAGTTGTAACAATAACTCGATTTTTAATTTTTATGGACAAATCACCCTTTGGAAAATGGACGCCTCACTTTTTTTTTTGTCAAAAACTTTTTTTTTTCAATCCTAACATACAAAATAACAGTACAAACATATATACGAATTTCACCTTGTAGAAAAAACTCACCAAACTGTGAAGTTGGATGCTTCTACTGTGGAAATTGAAGAGCGAGGAGTGAAATTGCGCCTCACAGTGGTGGACACACCGGGTTATGGAGATGCCATTGACAACAGTGACAGGTGATGGACATTATTTTTTATACTATTTAACACTTTTAAATGAGTTACGACCGTTTGGATAGAAATGTTTACTACATATACACCCGCTTTGGTGGCCACATGGTCCAAAGCGACACACTTGTAATAGACTAGACCGCCGATGATGAGATCCTTGTTCGATCCTGGTCGAGTGTACTGAGGGTAGTTTTTCCTAAATGGTTTTCACCTTTCTCCTTTCAAATGTGGGTACACTACCTCTAAATCCAACCTTTCTAATGCTGATCCAATTAATGTAATTATTATATAGGTGTATTACCCAAACAGGTAGTAAGACGTGGTGCTAAAAAAAACTACATATACATCTCATGATTACAAAATTAAGAGAGCACAATTTGCTTCAAAATAATTTTAAAATTTATTTTTAATTTAGTTAAGCCAAATATTACTTAGCAAAAGTAAGTTCATACAATTATAGTGACTAATGCTGTTTATCAACTTCTCAGAAAAATCATTAGGTTGTATTTGCTTGGTCTGTAGATTTTTACAATTACATTTTTGAGGTTTTAGTATTCAGATGATAAAATTTGTACTTCATGAGATTTTTTTTTAAATATATTAGATATACTGCGTCATACAATTATTAATTTCTATAAGGGCTCCCTACTCATATTTAGAGCTCATTTTATTTAAAATATGTATTAACTTTTCATGCAAGTATATAAATAAGATCTACCAACAATGTTCTTCACAATTTTGAGGGGAGGTGCAATGATCATTTATATAAAAGCCTACCATGATATAAATAAAGCCACAACCTAAAGGCAAAATTGGTAAGACCTTTCACTCTTGCTCATAAAAAATTCTCGTGTGCTGATATAATCAATTGGTTCAGAAAGTGCATTTTAAATACCTAAAATAAAGAAAAAAAAATGTATGCATCGAGTGACAGTTTAAATGAATACACTCAACTACAGCTCCAAATAAAATAAAATACTTTAAATAAAATACACTAATCTCTCAAGAATTCATCAGACTTAGAAGTGTCAAGTTAAATATAAAATTGTGTTGTATGATTGTTATGACTATAATCATTTTTTTAATCTAAATTTTCATCTTTCTTTCACAAACAAAACCAATCCCTTGTTCCACTATCAACTGTTATAACACTGACACAACTGTTGGCCAGTACTTAAAAAAATATTAAAATATATTTAAAACATCTATTATCAATAGTTTTTATTAATTTGGGACACTTCAACTATACTTTCTGACCTGAATGATTTTATTAGCACAAACTTAGAGAACAACTTACAAACACAATATCCAGTCATTGATCATTGAGAAAAAGAAGCACCAATTATACATTTTTCAGTCATGTCAGGTATTGAAATTTGGACCCTTGACTTAGTAAGCAGATGTGCCACTGATTTAGCTAAGGTGTCTGACAAAAAAAATCCCTGGTATAGTCAAAACGAATTTACAAAGCAATATATGCTGGTTTGAAATTCCTACCTATGATGTGCAAAATAACTAAAGGTTGGTAATTTAGTATTTCCCTCCCTCAGTAACAATTGAACTAAGTTTCATATTTGATTCAAATAATCGTAACCCTTTCAGTGCCACGAGCCGATGATCTACTATCGCTAAAAGTGCTAGAGCCAATCTGATTCGCTCCGTCTACTATCGTTAAAAGTCCCAGAGCCGATGAGGTCAGCTCTCCAGATTTGAGATAGTTCTTGCTTTATCTGATAGATAGTATAGTAGTGTCATATATCACTGGAAAAAGAACATTTCCCTCTATTATTTTATATAAGGTTGGCAACAAAAATCAACCGTAAATAGTTGTTATTAGAACTGGGAGTTTAGTACTTTTACAATTACACGGTCTTGTACTCAATGTGATAAGTGCAATGCAAATTTAGTACGAGTTGCATGTGGCTCACATTCATACGGATGTAAACAGTTTTCAAATGTACGGGTTAGATTGTTATGAGTTTACAAAAATATACTATTTAGATTTTCATGTTATGTCTTGTGAATGAAAAGATTTCTTTACCAATGTAAGTAAATAGGCGTAATGACTTTATAAATTCATATAATAATTTTTTTAAATATGAAATTATTCGTTGTATCTTTGAAGTGAACGGAACATTTCCATAAGTCGTCTGTTGGACCATTTTCTTATCATACATAACAGTTTCGTATGTCTACTCCATTGGGTTAGATAAATATGTATATATATAATTTTGTTCAATTTAAACTACTTCTAAAATTCCATTATACCTTTTTTTTTTCTCCATTTGTCCTGACATCTTATTTTACTATAAATAAGGACTTTTTTTGCTCTGTTCATATTACAATATGCCTTCTATATAGTGAATTAAAATTTTTACACATAAACTTTCTGGAATATAAATATATATACTACTAAAACTACTTCTCCTGTTATTGATCATTACCTATTTACCTGACCTGTGCCTGTTAGCAGCTCATTTTACTATATATTAATACCATTATTTAATTTATGATAACTTACACTAAACTTGTCCCTCTTTTCCTATTGAAGTTATTTTGACTATATACATTCATTTTTTTCCTTTTGATATGCCTGCTTTGGACTTAAGTCTAACTTAACCTTACTTATACTTAGTGCCGTTGTCTACACATTCAGTTTATATCTTTCCTTGTAGGGAGTCCCATTTTCTTTTTCTTCTCTGGTCACTTCCTACTGTGGCCAGTCAACATCCCTGGAGTGCTCGATAGCTCCAGCCCAGCATCACGCTTGTTTCCAAGCAAGCAGGGCTCTTCGATTAAGGAACAACTCCCGACGTCTCATCTGTATCCACTTTACTTTCCTTCTCCCCTAGCCGGTATTCCAGGCATCCCTGGTACATCAGCGATATTCATCACTGGTATCCCTGAGACGCCTTTCCTCGGCTAGATCTTTAGATATATCCAGAGTCCATCAAAATCTAGTCCACAATCCCTTTTATTATACTTTCTGTGTTTTATTTCACCAGTTTGGAAACGTCTCGTCTAAGTCTGATGTTTCTTCTCCTTCTCTGTCTCCCTCGTCTTCACTTGTCACTTCTTCCTCAGTTGTTTCTTCCTGTCTGTTTTGTCTCAAGTCTTGGTTCTGTCTTTGTCTTCTTTCTTCTAGTTAGTCCATATGTTTGTCCCTTTCTGCTTTCGATATCCTCATCGAGGTAGCTTCACCAATCCACATCCCTCAATATATGGTATATGGCATTGGCCTTTATAGGCACTAGTAGCTCCGCTCTTTCCCTTTCAGTAAATATACACTCCAAGTTCACATGTTATGGTGTCGCCTCACCTTCGCAACAGCAAAGACTGGTTTCACTAAAGTTCATCCTAAAGAGGGACGCTCGATATGGACCATGCCCTGTGATATAGTGGACAAGTCCTTGGGAAGGTTGAAAATGCTTCATTCTCAGTCTTTCTTGTATTTTGGAAATAACTGGAATGTCCTTCTACCTGTGGTACTCTCTTCTCAGTCTGCTTGCCACTCCCGCAGGAGAGTCCCCTTGATACTTACACTGTTAGTTGTTAATTCTATTACGTTGTCTAACTTCCCTTTTATAAGCCAACATTCAGCGGCTTTCTTTCGTACCTCTAAGTCTCGGGGCCAGACACCTAGGGTGACACACAATGCGTTTGTTGGTACAGTTTTGTAGGCCCCAGAAAGTCTCATGAGAATTTTCCTCTGAAGGCCCCTTAGTTTCCTTTTAGCTCTATCCCCTCTCAGTTGTTGTGCCCACACTCCTTCTCCATTACCCACTATGGACAAAAGCAATGCCTGATTGTATAGTTTAATCAGTTTTAAGGGTATATGGAACTTACACTACCCTATACTGACTATCCCATTCATAACCCCCCAAGGCTATCCTGCATACGTTGTCCATGTGAGCTAGAAAGCTACGCTTCTCGTCAATCGTCACCCCCAGGTATCTAACCATTTTGCTCCTTCTAATTATTTGTTTGCTATCTTAATTATAGGATCTCTCTTAAGCACTCCCCTGAGCAGCATGTAGGTTGTCTTTGTCGGCGCCATGCTGAGTCTTACTTTCCTACACCATTTATCCAAGCCGCTCAGTACCTTATTACTTTTTCCTTCCAGGTTCCTCCTCGAACTTGCCTCCACCACTATCAGCAAGTCGTCAGCAAAAGCAACCACCCCCACCACCTCAGGAAGTGCTTCACTCTCCAGCAACCAAGGCTCGAGACCAATGTCCCAAAATACCGGACCACGACCGATCCTTGTGGGCATCCTTTTGTTAATTTTTTGCTTATTGTTATTCCTGGGCATCTCAGGTTTGCATACTTGTCCCTACAGTAGGCCTTAAAGCTCCTGTAGAGACTCCCCGGACAGTTTAGTTCTCTTAATCTCTTGAATAAGGCTGGCCACCAAAGGTTATCAAATGCACCTGAGATGTCCACAAATATTCCTATCAGATATTTTGCCCTAGATTTTTCTACCAGGCTAAAAGCACAGATTGCATCCTCTGTAGACCTTTCCTTCCTAAAGCCGTACTGTTGAGGGTGCATTCCCACCTCCTCTCTATGTTTTTGCAGTCTCTTACATAGAATTTTCTCCTGCAGTTTGGCACATACACTCATTAAACATATTGGTCTGTAAGACTTTGGGAGTTGTGGACCTTTGTCCTCCCCTTTACTCAGAATTACCACTTCGCTCCGCTTTCACACATTTGGGATTCTGCCCTGAGCCAAGCACTCATTCATGAGCTGGGCCATAAAGGGTGCTATCTGTTCACTGATTTCCTGAATCACCTCTACCCTGATTCCATCAGGTCCAGGTGCCTTCTTCTTTCTTTTCATTCCTGCTATTAGCCTTTTAATCTCGTCCTGTGTTACTGGTTCCACTATCACATTTTCATTATTATATGCCATTTTCATATTCTTTCTAACTCTTTCATTCTCCTCATCCCCCTCCTCCAGATTATCATCAGGGAGCAACACATCCATTAGTAGCCTAGCCGATTCCTCTAAGCAGGTAGTCATTCCTCCTTCTGATTTCTTGAGTGTTGAAATTACAGCTAGGGGTCAAATTTTCCCTGATGCAATCTGCACCCCATGCATTCTTCCTCAATTCTTCTTGAACAAATCTTTCCCAGCTATCATTTTTAACAATCTTTATTGTATTTTCGAATTCTTCCTTCCTTTGCCTGTATATATTCAATAATAGGAGTCTTCCTGCTGGTTCTAGGCATCTTTGGTATTATCGTCTTTCTCTCCTTGCATACCCACCTAGCTTTTTCAGCTGCTCATTCCATGGTCGACACATCTCGTGACTTCCTTCCTAACCGGTATTGCTCTCCTCATAGCTGCCTGCAAGGCCCACGTGAGTTCCTACGCTTTTAGGTTTATATTGTCTCCCTGTGACACAGGTTGCGGTAGTACCAGCTCTCTTCTTAACTTTTCCCAATCTGCCTTTTTCAGGTTGTAGAGGAGTCGCGTGCCTACATTTTCCCTGTCTACTTCTTTACCCAGTTCAAAAGTTGTCAGATTATGATCGCTGGATGTCTCCCAATCATGCACTTGCCAATTCCCCATTGGTTCTCTTTCTTCCACATTACACATGGTGACATCAATGTTAGAGCTGGCTCCTGCCCTTCCTACATACGTTGCAGGATTTCCTGGCTGGTTTACCACCTCCAGATGCCTTGATGTTATTGTATCCTCTAGTAGTTCCCCTCTTTGATACGCCCTATACCCTCTTATTCTACCATCTTCCCTTCTTATGTCATTGCTATGCCAGAGTGGAGACCTGGCATTGGCATCCATCATGTATACAACTGGTATATTAGGGAATGCCTCATCTATATTTTCTAGTTGTTCTATTTAAGGTTCTATTTCCTCTCGGAACTGAAAATACATGTTAACTAGTAAACATCCACCGATCCCAGTTCGAATTTCCACACATATGACCTCATTGCAAAAGTGATTAATCCTTGTTACTGTTATGTGCCTGTTGAGCACTATAATGACACTCATCGGTGCCTTCCCATTCGATATAATTCTGGCGTCTTATGGCATATGCAGGATAATTCCATATCTGGTGCTGTCGGGCTCCTGTAGGTACACAACATCCAACGCCTTTTCTTCCGCCACCTTCCTCACTTCTAATGTATCTTTATATAATTCAATCTCGCCATTTTATCACTTATATAATATTGTAATATCATGAATTATATAAATATATTTATTTACTTTCCTCACTGCTGGCCATTTATGTGTCATGTTTTGAAGTTAAAATATAGTTCAATAAAAATTAAACATTTGTTGCAGCATTAGCTTTACATCACACTATGCTTTGTTATAAAAAGGTTAAGTGTTAAATTACTTCTGCAACATCCCAAACATGCAAATTTAACAGACTCTATAATATCAAGAAAAAAAAGTAAATGTATTATGATCACAAAAGTTGCGTTAAGATTAGGAATAATAAGACTTGTAGCAAACTTTATATTTACACAGGACTTCAGTAATGTTAGGGGGGCTATAATAATTCTAAAATATTGGGACAATTAGGTCACATTTTATCTTCATAGCTTATGGCAAAAGATGAGGCTGAAGCAGAAGGGAAAGAAAACATAGGACTTATATTGCCTTAAATGTAGGTTAGGATGTGTTGCATTTAGGGTTGATGGGTGCTGAAAACCATATTAGATTTAGGACTTATACTTGAGAATAGTTTTTTAAAAGACTGGATTTAGAAATTATGTGGACTTAAATAATGTTGATTAAATTTATATTTTTAAATTTATTAATCTAAAAATTGGTTAAGCTATGAGATTTTTGGGATCTGTAAATAGTGTTTTGGAATGATTGTGTAGCTCAAAAATAATGCCTGGAAATGTTACTTGTTATTACAATTATTAATCAACTGATTTGCCACTTCTTTATAATAATATGACATTAATCAACCTTTGTTGTTGGTCAATTAATTCCTAGTAACATCTCATTTATTGGCACCCTACTTGATAAATAAATGCTTTATCCATCCTTCCCACATAACAAAGAAAATTAGAGTTGTTATACTTGAAATCTCATGGATCAACACTGCCCTCCATATACACAAACAACAACCCTACATTTAAATAATACACCTTCTTTATGATTTCAGAATACATCTTGAAACATTTTTAAAATATTGTTGCTACACATTTTACTACTAATTCGGCACACAACCAATTACTGGCAAAACATCATTTCCACCTGAAAATTTAACAGTTTCTCATAACCAAAACTAATTTTCTTTGTAAGCCTGACATTAAAGATGAATTATTCTTGTGCAGTTTTTTAGTCTAAGATCTAGAAGACATATTTGTACACCTACATGTTATACTTTTGAATGGCAAAGCTACTCTCATTTATTTATAAAAAAAAATAACTCTTTTGTTTGAATTATGAGTGATTGACTTATTTATTTCCACATTATAGCTTTCGATCAATAATACAATACATTGATGACCAATTTGAGCGATTTCTTCGTGATGAGAGTGGATTGAATCGACGCAATATAGTGGATAATCGAATCCATTGCTGCTTTTATTTCATCTCACCATTTGGTCATGGGTATGTTTTAGTTTCTGTAAATTATATTTTGTTTGTATATATTTAAATTACTTAATATTTTAGAGGTGTTGTAATAAAAAAATCCTTGAGATACTCACACCCACTTTGTAATAAAAGGATTCAATGTTTACAGTTTCTCTCAAATATTACAACAAAAATTTATAGCTGGGTCAGTCAGCTCTTTTGCCGAATAGGTTTCCTCGATCATTTTGTTTATTTTCTTTACACTATTACAAAGTTAGTATACAAAACAACTAGGGTTTGCAAGCTTGTGTTGATTCAAACTCGAGTTCATGTATAGTCATGATTTTAAAATGTTAAGCATATATATTTGTTTATTTAAAAAATAAAACAGTATATTTAAAATATCACCAGTCAAAAGGAACATAAAATGTAAATATCACATCTCTAAAATGTGATATTTTAAAAAAAAAATTGAAAACATATCATGTTCTTAAAATGAGAGCGACATTAATTTTTATTAATAGTAGATACTTTTGAAAAAAGTTTAAAAATTAGAAATATTGGTTTTAAAATTAGAAATAACAGAACATTATTTAAAAATAATAGCAACACTCAAAAAAATATAGGTCTGATAGAAAATGTATTAGAAGGGTTTCAACACTCATGTGCCAATGACATTAAAATTACACTAACAATTACAACAACAACAAAATCATAAAATTGTCATTTTAATGAGCTAATAATTCTCCAGAATAAACCTCTCTAACTTTAATTACCCTATTTGAAAACATAATAATCAAAAATATCTCAAAATTTTAATTTATTAGTTGTTAATATAATACTTATGCATTATCACTTCTTTTGTTCCAATTTCATTCTTCTATGCACATTTGTACACACACCATATTTATGGGCGGGCTCTCACTAGAAATTTACCTTATTATGAAATTTATTTCAATTCAATTTTTAGTGCTTATAAAAGTTATATTCATACTTAAAAATAAATAATAAGATGGTTAAAATAAAATTTTTAGTAAACATTACATAATAAATGTGTTTTTTTTTATATTAAATATGCAAAGTTTGTTAAAATGTATTGCAATATTGATCTTAGCTTATTTTAGACTTAGACTTTTAGATCCTTTAACATTGTAGATTATTAATAACTCCAATCTAGTCATTTACCAATTTCCATTATTCATTTTGCTTATCAGCTAATCTATAACCTGCTATTACTTTAAATATTGCATCAGCACAGATTTATATTCTTTCCTTGTTTTTTGCTAATTAATTTCAGAACATTACTATTTAACAATCTCAATAATGATTTTTTAGAAATTTTATTGTACTTGTTTTATTTGACTTAGTTTGACATAATTCATGATAAATTAGTTTTTCCTTGAATAAATTATCTTCATGTTATGGTTCTTATTTTATCTTGTTTAGTTGACTAAAGAAGTTGTACTAATCAATTTAAGTACTTGCACCATCCAAGTACGTTCCTAATATTATAAATTCATATTTCTCCTTACTACAACTATAATGAACATTACTGAAAGTATTAATACAGGTTTTAAATAATTGAAGTTTAAAACAATCAATATGTATTCACTATATTATATTTATTTAAAATGAAATTATAAATTTAGAAAGGGACCATGTAAAGACAGTAAAAATAATAATAAAATTAATAATAAAATTATTATTATTATTATTATTATTATTATTAGCACCGCATCTTAATGCCCGTTTGGGTTATACACATTTACGCTAATATGTAATGGTAGGGTGATTGTGAGATGAAATGGAGGACCTACAGCTTATTTTTATTCTAGGATTTAGTGGTTGACCTTGGTGGTCTTGAGGTTAAGTGCTCGCCTCAGGACCCGATGTTCGTGATTTCAAACCAAGCCAGGGCTAACAGTTTTTTCTTGAACAATAAAAGTCCATAACACAACTTCGTTTGTAGGGTAAATAAAGCTGTTGGTTCTATGTTGATTGTGGTATGTGAAAGTACCCTGCAAGGTATATGTAAATGCCCTTCCCGGCAAAATTGATATTACCTTTTGTTCTCACTCATAGAAATTCTTAAGTGCTTATATAATCACTCAGTTTTGAAAGTGCACATTAAATACTAAGTATTTAGTGATCTATATAGATATTTTTATTTTCAATGCATTGTCATGGAAATGCAACTTTAATCGAGGATAATTCAAAATGGACAAAAATATTGAATTAGTTTACTGGTCAAAAATAATTGTAGAGCCTTATTACACTATTAGTATGAAATTTAATATTAATTTTAACACCTTGTACCAAATGAGCAATAAATGAAACTGCTGATATTAATTAAATTAATTGGCCTATACTTACCAATGCCAGATTTTATTTTAAAAATGTGCGTTCATCAAGAGGAATCTCGAAAATGACAAGCATACAAAGCTTTCGATCTTGATCCTGAGCTTTATTGACAAGCTCAGCTTGAATCTTGAAATCCGAGTACTCGCAGATCCCTAAAAACAACTTACATTCTTGAACACAATTTTTTTTATTATATTCTTTGTAAAAAATTAATAAACATTCAAAATAACCATGATAAAATACTTTTACATATTGTGGCAACTATTTGATAATGGAGGAGAGTGAATTACAAGGAGATAAGTGTTTTAGATCTCTCCGATATAAATCCAAAATGCTCATTTGTGAGCATAGCTTAGTAATCATTTATAATAATTATTTCAAAACTAGCACAAAGTTATTCAAAGTCTAAGATTTTGTTTATTTATTTTCATCTTTTTCAGGAATGGTAGCTGACAAGTATTATTTATATTTTAAGCTAGCTGGTGTACTCATTCTTGTCATGAGTAATAACTTAAGTATCTTTGTTATTTTTTTATATATAATTAACCACAAGGAAAAGTTACCAAATCTTAAATTATGTTTGGATATTAATAATTTATTTATTTGAATTGTGTTACAAAATGGGAAATTAGGATTAGTATGCGTATAACCCGAACGGGTAGTAAGACGCGGTGCTAATAATAATAATAATAGGATTAGTAATATACAAGGATAAGTGTATAACCCAATGCGGTAGTAAGGCGTGGTGCTAAAAAAATACATTATGTCACAAAAGAGATATAATCTGAACAGGTTTTAAAAGCTGATATTTCTTTTTAAGATCAAGTTATAACTTCTCCATACACACTATTTTGAAATCTTGCCTCTTGGTGCTAATAAAAAAAGAAAAAGTGACATTGCACAAATGGTTGTTAAAGAGGTAAAAAAAAGTTAAGCTAAATAGTAACTGTTTACAGTTTAGGAAAAGAATTATTCATTTTCAATGTTTCTGGACTAATTCAATCCTCTATTTTGAATCCGCCATGTTAAATATACATATTTTCTATAGAACATTATTTTAAGACCTATTGGAATTCCAAATTTCAAATTTATAGGATGTTTAAAAGTGTGGATAATTCATGTGGACAGACTAATATCAAAACTATATCATACTAGGATGTTGTATATATGGCTGCATTATTTATATAATTTATTCCTTTACAATATCAAGATAAACTTGACAATCCCAAACCAAATGTCAGCCAATATGTTTTAAAAACACTATTGAAACAAAACATTTATCAACCCCTAAACTCAGTTCACAATCAAACGCCATATTTGCCAAGGAGTGATTATAATACATACCTACCTGCTTGCCCCTACAAACACACACACACACACACACACACACACACAAATGCTCTGTGAGTACTCGGATTTTGAGCTTCAAGCCAAGCTCGTCCTTTAAGCTCGAGATCAAGCTTGAACTTTTGTAGGGTCGTCATTTTCAAGCTCTCACTTAATGTACATAATAATCAATTTTTAAAACACAATAGTTAGCATAGGCTATTTAATTGAGATAATATCGGCATTTCCACTTATAAATCATTTGGTTATTTAACAAATTGTTAAAAATTAATACCAATTTTCACATTAATAACGTAATAGAGCTTTAAAACCACTTTCCCTGTAAATTTATTCAATATTGTCACCCATTTTGAATTATACTTGATTGAAATTATTTACTTGTATTCCCATGACAAAGCAATGAAAATAAAAGTAGCTAAGTTGATTACTAAATAATTGAATGATTCTTTTTACTATTTTTATCTGGTCCCATTCTAAAACAATAATTTATGTTAAATTAAAAATGTAATATCAAGAATATATTATTATATTATAAATGTTTTCAAACTTAAGATATTTTAAACTTGTATTAATTAATACGCTTAGCTACAAAACTGGCGCTAGTATTGTTACTATTTAGTTATAGAATTATGTTGGTTAACCTGTCTAAAATCAATGTTGATCTTTTTTATTGCAATACATATTTTACTAAACCTACCACATTTATATTAATAAAGCATTTACACTTTCATATTGTTTGCTAGAAATATTATTTTAGTCATATTATTTTTAGTTTTAAAGTATGAGCACCAACTTTTATAAGAATTAAAAATTGAATTGAAGTAGATTTCTCAGTAAAATAATGTTTAACGAGAGCCTGTACAAGGCACATGTGCAACTGCTCATAGAGGAATGTAAATGGAACAGAAGACGTGATCATGCACGATTACATTAAGGAATAATAAACAAAATACGAAACACTTTTCTAACTGTTTATGATTCTTACCTTTTCTTATAGGTTAATTAAAGTTACTGAAGCATATTTTGGGGAAATATTAACTTATAAAATGTCAGTTTTATTAACTTTTATCAATACAGTGTAGAAACACTCTACAATAATGTAAAGTGATAGTAAAGGAAGCCAACCTGAAAGGATAGTTAGGTTAGGCCTAGATATAAACAAACACACTTCTCTATTTCTTCTTACACTTCCCACTTTTTCAAACTTCCACAGTTGCACATTGTTTTAAATTTTCGGAAATATTTATTTTTCATATGAAGAGACATTATTAAAAAAGTAATATTTCCTAAAATTCAAAACAATGTGTTACAATGGAAGTTTTGAAGAAGTGGTAAGTGTAAAAGTGTTCGAAGAAATGAAGAGAGAAGTGTGTTTTTTCTCTATCTAGGCCTAACCCATTATTTAAGGTTGACTTCCTTCACTATCACCTTAAATTATTGTAGTGGTTCTACACTGTATTATTATATATTTTCAAGCCATCATGCAATTATTCATTTTATTACTTTTTTTATAATTGTTAGTGTAATTTTAATGTCCTTAAAGACATGAGTGTTGAAACCATTTTAATTACTTTTTCTGTTAGACCCTGTCTTTTTTTTAGTGTTGTTCTTATTTTTAAATTGTGTTTTTTTTTTAAGTTTTATTTCTAATTTAAAAACCAATATTTCTATTTTAACTTTTTTTTTCTTAAAGTATTTATATTTATAAAAATGAGTGTCATTTATATTTTAGGGACATGTGTTTTAGTATATTTTTTAAATCTGAAATTTTTTAAGATGTAATACCTATTTACATTTAAAATAAACAAATATATACTCTTAACATTTTAAATTTATGAATATATTCGAACTCGACTTGAACTCGGTAGCTTTTAGAAATACTCGACTCGAGTTCGACTCAAATGAAAAAACCCAAGCTTGCAGACTTCTAACACATACCTATACCTACAACACACATACCTATACCTATCTACCTACCCACCTATAACTATATACATACATACATGTGTGTGTGCGTGTGTATGTGCATGCATGTGTGTGTACATACAGACACACACTTCTGGAGTAAGTAAGAAACTCTGCATGCAGCTCAAAAAAAACTCCTTACTTAATCCATCCATACTAACTTTCTACACATTTCCCTATTCTTGCATACTTCTTTTGCTTCAACAATATTCATAAACAAAGTCATGCATACTCTTTTATTCTTTAAACTCTTAGCGTTTCTTTTTTTCTTGCATAGCCTACCCCTTCCTTTTGATCCACATACTCTAACTTTATTGCAAATGTTATAAGCTGGGTCTTTCAATTAAATGATCGTTTGTGCGGGTCTTGAATGTCTTAGTTCTATTGTTGCCTTATGTGCCGGTATTGGCATACCACATGTATTCTAATACTAATGTATGCAAGCATTGATATTACTAATGTTTTACTTTGTAACTAAAGAGTACTAACTTTGATGCTAACTTTGGCCCTTTTACTAGAACCAATCTCTACTCGTGCTTTTTGTACATACCTATTGTTATCTTTATTTCTAATAAATATTATTCTTGCTACCCACTGCCTATTATTTCCTTTGGGGAGATAGAGGGCTGGGGGTTTCACCATGGTTAAAAAGTTTTGGAGATCATTCACAATTGGCTTATGTTGAATTAAAAATAAAACACCACCCTTCTTTTGTTTTACATTCCCTTCCATATATTTGATGGAAACTGTAATGATGCTGTATGTAACCCCTAACTTGAAGAAACTATGGAGGGCTCTTAAACATCCATCATGTTGTATTCAACTTTTAAGTTATATTATTATAGTAGGTGACCTGGTGGTCTAAGGGTAAGGTGTCAGACTTCTATGCTGGGGGTCCGGGGTTCAATCCTCTGGTCCCGGCACATATTTATCTGATTGCCAAACCCATCCTTCATCTCTGACAAGACGTGTATTAATCACAACTTGTGAATGTGAGGAATTCCAGGCCTCCACCGTGGTTCGGATTCCACGTTAAACTGTAGGTCCTCCATTTCATCTCACAATCACCCTACCATTACACATTAGCATAAGTGTGTATAACCCGAACGGGTAGTAAGACGCGGTGCTAATAATAATAATATTATTATAGTAAACTAAATATTATTTGTTATTATTCCATTTTTTGTTCATCTTCATTGATAACACTATCTTTAGTGATTTATCATCATAATTACTGTAATGATCTAGAGAATATTTATTCGATTAAATATAATACAAACAACAAATATTGTAATTTCAGCTTGAAGCCACTAGACATTGAATTCATGAAGCAACTCCACAACAAAGTTAATATCGTTCCCGTGATTGCCAAGGCAGATGTTTTAACCAAAAAGGAAGTGCTTCGCCTTAAGAAAAGAGTAAGTAGCATTCTGTGAACCTTTTATAATAATTTATATTATGTAATGTTTATAGGAGCATGCGAAGCTTCAAAATACTTAACTTGAATTAAAGTTACAACCTCCTTCGCTTTGACTTCACATATTCAAAACTTTTCAAGCAAAATTTTTTTTATATATTTTATGAACAAATTTAATATATCACTATATAGGACTTTTATTAAATATATAATCAATATTTAGTACAGCTACTAAACAATATTTTAACACTGACTAAATAGCATATATTACATAAGTATAGATAAAGCATGTAGGCTAATAATATCACCAACATTATTTGATTCAAATGAAAATACCTGCCAATTAATTGACAGTCACTAATAGATATCAAGCAAAGAAAATACATAATAAAAAGCACTTTAGTTGTGATGCTACTTTTCTTGCTTGCATTCATTTTATAACACATTTATTTAATATTTTGCCTTTGATATTTTCTCGCTTGGAATTATCCATGGCGAATATACAAGGGCATTTTTGATACAGAAGATAAATAAATTCAAATATGTCAGCTTTACAAAATATGATGGATTTTTTCCTCTACACCCTTCTTATTACCTAGATTTTTATTTGCAATTGGGGCATTCTGTGAACCTTTTTAATTAAAATTGATTTCTACTGTATAGTGGTTTTTTTTTCAAGCTTTGTTAACAAATACGTATATCTACAAGCCCCATCCAGATAAGTTCTTCTATTAATATCAATTATTGGACTTTTTACCATTTTAATTTCTTTTAGTAATCAGTTTAGAGTAGACAAGGTTACTAGCCTTGATCGTACCTACACCCATGACAGTATTCACTGCTTACAGTAAGGATGCTGTACCAATCAATGTTAGCACATTGTAGTAGTATACCACTAGTACAACCGTTGCTCAGTCTAATCCAGAGCACGCTTGCACTTTTCCTTCAAACTAGTATCCTTACTATAGAGCTTGCCTTGCTGGCTAGTATACCGTTGTTCATGTCGCTACCACTAGGAGGTAAGGCAGTGCACCGACACACCAGGATTAGGCATGGAGTTTTTTTTTAGCAATATGCACAGTTTCTTGCCTAGCCCATAAAGGGAGTGGCGCGATTAGGTATGTGTATGTTTGTGAGTTTTTTTGTGCATGTATGTAATAATCTTTTTTCTTCCATTCATGTATGAAGACTACAGCAACTTATTTAAAAGTTTGCTAGGTCGTTTCATCACTCCATAAGTACCCTTAGTTCTAATTTTGATTAACAAACATTATACATTGATACTAAACAGAAAATAATTAGATGTCTATACAATTGTTATTTGACTTGTATTAAATATTTGTAAGGGTGTGAAATAAAATTAAAAGTTGTGCTCAACGATTTTTTTTAAATAACAAAATTGTGCTAGGATTATCAGATGCATTCGAAAATTAATTCCTTTGTTTCTGAGACATTCCAGAGAATAAAGCAGCTTTAGCTACATTTGATAATAAGCACCATTGGTCAAACTATATTCTTGTAAAAATACTTTGTAATGGGTTTGAAAATAGAGATTTGAAGATTTTTGCTAAAGAACTATATTATTTTTACATTGAATTAATGCTTCTGAACACAACTATCTTTACATTGAATTACTGCTTTTGAACACAACTATCTTTACATTGAAAAACTTTTTTTGATCATAGCTTTTTAGAATGCAAGCAGCCAACGCTTTGTTGGAAATCTAATTTAGAAAACATTTATAGATAAAAAGTGTAATAAAAATGCTACTTTAGCTTTGGGGATGTATGCCCCATAGTTCTGCCATGGCAGATATCTGCTCTTATTAATATTCTATACTTATCAAAGCTCATTAAACAAGCTTAACATGCAAATTTTTTTGTTATAATAATACTTAGCACCACGTCTTACAACCCATTTGGGATATAAGCTTAAGTACTGATTACACTAATGGGCTAGGAATTGATAAAGTTGAATATAGATAAAGTGAACCCGCGATTGCATGGAGGGAGAGTGAAAAACCATTTAGGAAAAACCCCCCCAGTTCACCCAAGCAAGATTCGAACTTCGATCCATCCCCTTGTCCTCGGCAGTATAGCTCAACACGAAACTAGCATGTTAGCTAACTATGCCACTGAGGCGGGTAATTTTTTTTTCAGTTAAAGGAGATTTTGTAATATTGCTACATTCATTATCAATAGGTTTAATGGCTTTATTCTACAAAATGAAGAGTTGAATTTATTTTACTTTTTTATCAAAATGCCTATTTTTGATCTTGAAGAAAGTGTATTTCTTTACAAAATCCAAGTGTACATTATATCATATGATGTACTGTGTTTACACAAATATTAGCCAAAATTTTAATAATCCCATCACATAAAAAAAATCTTAAAATAAAAATTTTAAGATTTGAAATTTAACGACTGGCTAACTTTTGTTTTTTATATTATTTTTACCGCAGCACCTATTGTTGAAATTTTTGTATTGTGTTATTTTTGCTTTTAAGACACACCCCAATTTTTACTTTAAAAACATCTATCTCTTTAAGAATATCATCATCGCTTTTGAGATATGTTTTGTATAAATGGAAGAAGGTACATTAATAAGGTATGGAATCACAAAAGAAAAGAACACAATATTTTTTTACAATGAAAATAAGAACATAGTTCACACTTTACATTTACTTTGCTGACACTTTAAAAAGAAGAAAAAGATTAACCATAACAGCCCAATCCCTTAACCTGGGCTTAATTCTTTCGAAACTAATCAGGAGGGAATGAGATGCGCAACACAACTTCCTAAAAGAAGAAACCATAAAACACAAAAAATGAGAAAAAAGGAAATTGGCAGCAATGTAAAGTATAAATGGTGTTCTTTTCATTGTAAAAGCCACATTTTATCCGTTCTCCTTGGAGCTCTGCGGGTACTCATATTTCAAGCTTCAAGCCAAGCTTTAAATTTTGAGCTCCTGGAAAAGGATTATTTCCTTGCCTTGGATAAGCCATTGCTTACTCTATTATTTGCTTATTTGAATTTGGTTTGTGGAATAAAGAGTGGGAGACCGGGGTCGGAGTGGAAAGAGAGGAAGAACCCAACAAAGAGGGTATTTTACAGCTTGATATTAGAATGTCAAGGTCAAAACTGAGTAAACTGTTGTTAAATGGAGGAGGAGAATGAGGTTTGGATAAAAGAGTTATAGAAAGACATTTCTCTATAGAGCTCTCCAAACACACCGAAGTGTAAGATTGTATCAAGTACACCTTCATGCAAATGTCTACAAGTACAGCCCAAAAATTATTAATGTTTAACACATCTCTCTGGTAGGAGATAGGTACCAAGTGAATAGTTACACTGGACAGGAATTTAATGAGGTTGTTAAGTTGAAAAATTGCAAAATCTGTACAAACAAACCTATATTAAATATATATATTTTTTAGCATCGCGTCCTATACCTGTGCGGGTTATACACTTACGTTATAATTACGCTAATAGGTTATGGATTAGGAAGGTTGAATATAAAGGAAGTGAACCCACATTTGCATAGAGGGATAGCGGAAAAACAGTCAGGAAAAACCACCCTCGGTACACTCGAGCAAGATTCAAAGCTTGATCTCCCTGTACTCAGCAGTCTAGCACAACACGAAA
The DNA here is from genome assembly GCA_033556935.1 of Timema podura. Taxonomy (NCBI): domain Eukaryota; kingdom Metazoa; phylum Arthropoda; class Insecta; order Phasmatodea; family Timematidae; genus Timema; species Timema podura. The sequence continues at coordinate 81,950,493 of JAVRXN010000010.1, forward strand.
CTAGTGCGTTAGCCAACTACGCCACCGAGGCGGGTATATATATGTTTGTAAAAACTGTCCTTAATAGTATTGAAATAATCACAATTAATTTTTCTGTTTCTCACAGCATATTTAAAAAGTATCACTATAATTTTACAATTATTACTATGGATTAGTTTTTTAATGAGTTAAAAATATTTTAATAACTTTAATACATATTTGTTTTTTATATACATAATTAAGTTTTAAAATGATGTATTTACCAAACCAAAGCTTAACTTGACTCAATAATCAGAAGCTTCATGAAATGATCACTCGAGATCAACTTTAATGAAAAACCTTGTGCTCACAGACCCTTAATTCACTTTTATGTTTTATCCTCAACATTATTTGCATCTACAAAATTGAAACATTACCAGGTTATTTGTATCTTAAAAATTCAAACATTATGATTTGTATTTAATGTTTATGTGCCATTATTTCTAACTATGCAAATCTTATGTTAGTTAGACATACAGACTACCTTTCAGTAAATGAATTAATAAAATAGGCTTGTATATGTTACACTACAATAATTCTGTGTAGGTCATGGAAGAGATTGAAAGTAATGGCATTAAGCTCTATCCCCTTCCGGATTGTGATAGTGATGAAGATGAAGACTACAAGGAACAGGTAAACATCTTAATTTTTAGTTCATTTGATACATATTTTTTGCTTGATTTTTAAAATTAAAAAATTGCAAATAAGTTTAGTTTGATAAAATCAAATATGTTGATTCACTTAAATTTACAATTAACATAACAAACGTTTTTATTTAAGCAAAATAAACAAAATTTTCCTCATAATCTTTGTAATCTAATTTTATATATATATGTTAAATTACCTTTGGCCAGAATTGTTTGCATATGAACATCAACCACCACTGATTGACTTTATTGTATTTACTAATGCTTTTACTTTATACATACTTTATAAAGCACTTTTGATGTCTTAAACCAGATTAAAAGACTTAAGGCTAAACTGCTTTTGCATGGGGACCATTGCTAGAGCTTTACTCTCATGTCATTCATGAAAATGAACTTCTTGAACTGCTTAAGTCTACATTAGTATATTAATAAATAGGAAACTCTAAGAAATTATACTACATGGTAAACTTTTTTCCAAAATAAGTGAATGGAAGGCTTTGCAGTACAAAAACTTTAAGGTAACTACTCTTCCTCCACACAATTGCAGGTACATTTCTTCTTAAGTTCTACTTACCTAACCCGTTTGTGCTAACATTCTAATAGCCTGTATTAGACCTAAGATATGGTGCACACAAAATCAACTAGAAAAAATACCTGCCTAATTTCCTCATGTTTCACCACGATATTGTAACTTCACATCCTTAACCAAACTACTTATTTTGCTCTTAAGTATTTGAAAAATGTTTTCAGCTTAGGGGTTAATATAGTATATATACTTAATATATTTTCTTCCTGCAACAATGGCCACATGGTCCAAGGCACAAGGCTCGTATTACCCTTGGTCACTCTAGATAGGGAGGCTAATATTCAAATTTTGGTATGGTATGGTAGTTGTTTTCCAAATGTGATTTTATGATTAATGTTCTTGTCCATGATAATATCTGTTTATTTTTTTAGAACTTTATTTTATCCCTAGCTCTTGGCTTAACCCATTAATAGTTTTGTGTTAAACATATTATTAAAAACAATCTATCTAGCTTATATTTAATTTTAGACAGGTATTCAATATTGATTTATCATAAGAAGCAAGATTAATGAACATTTCTTAATTTTAATTAATTTAAACAAGGTTTAAAAGTCTTTTCTTAAATGTATATAAAAGTTGTTAGAAATGAAATGAGAAAAATATTAATAATATTTATAGCATTGTATTCCACTAGGCCACTATCATTATGGGAGCTTAACAGTTCTCCATCTTCACCCACAATAATGAATTAAAAATAGGGTTTTAAACATAAAAAAATTAGGATAAATAATTTAAAGCACTTTAGACAGGTAATACTAATTATATATGGTACAAAAAGTAAATAAATTAAAATTCTACAATATTAAATCTTGGCTCAATGTGATAATAGTTTTATACCCTTTATTCTTAGTGTTTTTAACCTTACAGGTTCGTCAGTTAAAGGAAGCTGTTCCATTTGCAGTGTGTGGAGCTAATACTTTGCTTGAGGTACGAGGTCGCAAAGTACGAGGCCGTCTTTATCCATGGGGTGTTGTTGAAGTGGAAAATCCAGACCACTGTGATTTCATTAAGTTAAGGACAATGCTAATGTAAGTAATAATGTTAAGTATTTCATCAAATTATGTATCAAACATTGGTTTTAATGAAAAGAGGGAGCAGAAACGGAGTAGGCTTCATAGCAGGAGAAGGGCTGCAGGCGGAGGTAAATGGTATGAATAATAGAATAATAATGATGATGGCAATAAATGGCAGAAGAAAAAAGGTGGAAGTGATACAAGAGTATACCCCACAAGTGGAGTGTCCAGCAGAAGGAAAAGACAAGTTTGAGGAGACCTAGAAAGGCATACGGGAAACGAGTGTCGGATAGTAATGGGGGATCTAAACACAAAAGTAGGAAAAGAGAGAGTATGCTTTGAGGAAGTGTTAGGGAAGTAAGGATGGGGAGAGAGAAACGAGGAGGATAGAAGTCTGTTAGAGTTAGAGGTCAGAAAAGTACAAAAATTAAAATATCTTGGAAGGGTAATTGAAGCAAAAGGTGGAAGTATAGAGGATTTACCAAGAAGAGGACAGCAGTGAGATTTGTTCTATAGGTGTGTAAGAGACCTGCTTTGGAAAAGAGAAGTGCCCTTGAAGTGTAAGGAAGTGTTGTACAGGGTGTACTTACATCACTTGTCACATATACCGCAAAAACATAAACATTGAATTTAAGAGACTAGAAAAGTGGAGACCATGGAAATGAAGTTGTAAGGAGCATGTTAGCTGTCACGAAGAGAAACAAGATTTGGACTGAATCTACCCGGGAAAGAGTTCTGTTACAGTGAGTACATGAAATAGTAGAGGAAGCAAGACTGAGATGGTATGTGCATGTAATGAGGATAGAAAAAGGAAGGATGCCAAAGAAAATTATGGACATGAAGTATGTAGAAAAAAGACTTCAAGGAAGGCCAAGAAAATAGATGGGAGGAGCAAATAACAAAGTGTTCGAGTAAGAGGAGAATAATGGAAGAAATTAAATGAGAAATAATGATGGAAGGATAGGGGAAGATGAAGGCATTTTGCTAAACTGACCCGGCCAAGGGCTGGAAACATTTGATGATGATGATGATGATGATGGAGATTAGAACCACCTAAAGGTATTTGGCATTGTATACATAATATGTATATATAAAGTAAGAACTGTTCATACTAAGTTGTAAAAAATTATACTTAATAGCTTTTAAATTCACTATAATAGTACCTTTGTTCACTAATTTTTACTCTTATATATACTAAGCTACATTTTTATATTCTTTTAGAACTCATATGCAAGATTTGCAGGAAGTAACACAAGAGGTTCACTACGAGAACTATCGGTCAGAGAGGCTGGCAAAAGGTGCACCTGTGCCAAAACGACAAACGTAAGCAAATAAAATTGTAATTTGTATTTTTAAAATTATTTTCTTTATCAAATGTTTTAACAACACTTTTCTTGAGTTGAATCAACTTTTTTTTAAGTTATCTTGAATTGATACATATTTGGAAAAACTACTTGATGTTTAAATGATTATAGAAAAGTCAGTTCATAAACATATATTTTCTCATCTCTATAATTTTACAATGCAAAAACTAATGAATAATATTTGCGTGGTTTTTTATCACTGCATTTTACTACCTGTTCAGGCTATACTTATATATGATAATTACACAATACACATAATTATAATTACAATGGTATATGGAGAAGGAAGAAGAAATTTTAGAGGTAATCTAATCACATTTGAGTAGAAAGAGAGTGGCAAACCATTTAGGGAAAACCACCCTCAGACCCGACCAGGATTTTAACCCTGATCTCCCTGCCTTCAGCAGGCCAGTCTAACATGAGAGTGATGCTTTATATCATTTAGCCACTGAACTCAGTTTGTTTAGTTCTTGGCAATAATTATGTAAACAATGAAAGTAATTGTTGTGTTTTCATATTACAATTATTGTTTGGTTATACATAGGGCCCCATATCCCAGTTTAGCGCTGCCCACTTTTATTTGGTTTTAATTAAAGCATTTTTTTATAAGTCACAATGCCTACACCATCACCCCACTTTGTCTCCTCATTGTGGGCATTGTGCTATCATATCACTGTTATCATCATCATTATCATATTACCATCAGTGATTGTCACAACAAGAAGAATGGATAGGAAAATAGTTTGTACACTTTAGTCTACAATACACATTAATATGTCCTTTATTTAATGTTGGTAATGCCTTACTGTGAATAATTTATTAATTAAACTTAACCATATTTATGTATATTACATGAATATCACATTATATAATAGTTCGGTATTATCCGCAGTTTCACTTAACTGCATTAGATCTAGGAACATATTACCCGCGGATATGGGGGCCCTACTGTACAATATTTCCTGGCATGAAATACTATAGTGTTTTTATCAGATAGACTGATCATACTGGTTACTGTTGACATACCTTAAAGATAACATTAGATGCACATCAAAAAACATTTCAACCTATCATTTGTGATATACCATAATTATATAGAAACGTGCTTGTGTATTAATTAGGTCGGTGAAAATAATCTCTGAATATCTCTGAATCTTTATAGTCTCATTGATTGCACTTCCTGTGAATCAGATTAGGGTCAGTTCATGTAAAATCAACCAGTCACTCAACCTGACCAATCTGTATTTAAATGAAATTTTTACAAATTATTCTTCCCTTAGATCTAACCATAAAAAATTTTTTTTTGATTTTTTAATAGCCCCGTTTTTGAGAAATCGATTTTTGAAATTTCAAAAAAAAAAAAAAATTTTTCTCCCACACCACATTTTTCAATTCTTATTAATTTCTGTTCTATTGCAGCTAGAATTATGTTTTTTGATTCATTTTTCTCATTTTGAAATGGGCTTTAATCTGATATACAACTCAGCACAGTTTTAGCAATATTTTTTTTCTCCCACCTTTTAAAAAAAAATTGAAAAAATAATTGTGATAGTGTTTTTTGAAATTTTTGAAAAAAATACATGTTACTTAACTATTAATTATCTATATAAACTGAAAATTTCAAAATGGGATGCCTATGGGATCCTGAGTTATGATGAAAATTGTAGTGCAAGTAACAATATTTTCAGCCTGGCTTAAATGTTGTCTTAGGACACCTCTCAAAATATATAATACTTTAAAATTTGCTTGGACAGTTTTAGCTAAAATCACTCCTTTAATAATTTGATATTAATTTTGCTATCCTTAAGTTTAATTAAAATTATTCGGCAGTTTGCTGTGAAATGGTAGAGTAGCTATTTCTATACCTTCTCTAAATGTTTCATTGCAAGCACTTCACTTGTAGAGCACATTGAGTCATGTGGCTCCCAACTGTTTGTCTCTCCACCAGCCTAATAATCCCCCTCCCCCTTCTTCCAACATTCCTTAGGCAAGCCACATTCCACAACCTCTTGCTTTCTGCTAACATAGGTATTCCCCTCCCCTTGTATTGAACAAAGGACAGAGTATTTTTATCTCTGAGTCACCAGATTATCTGGCTACCTGCTTTTCTCATGTTAGTTTCTGTTCAGAATCAGTGGTGTCAACAAGTGGTTCTTAGTGTGTTTGCAAATGTTCATTTAAATTAGTTTTGATTTAATAAAACTTTTTTTTTTAATTTAGCTCTACTGTAAGGTGCATTATTTTATTTCCAACTAAGAACTTTTAATTTTTAGTTAATTTAAACAAATTCTTTTTCTCATCTCACCTGACTAGTGTGGTTTAATGTGTGATTTTGTTACATTTTGGATGACATCTTAACTAATTGAGGCATAAAAATCAATGATAGGACTGAGTGAAAATGGAAGAAGCAGACATATCTAAAAAATACTTGAGTGTTTACTGCTGTAATCCATTTAGTAAATCTAGGCATAATTTTTTCAAAAAAACCTTAAGATCTGTTAATGACAATATTGTGAGTCGCTCCAAATTAATAAGATTTGGTGATAAGATTTGTGATACTTGTCGGAAGGCCGTTCTGAAATTACCTAAAATTGATGAAGAGGAAGTAACCTCACAATCCTCAGAAAATGAGGATGATAACAATGATACAGAAATAATTGAATTGTCAACACCACAAAAAGCAGAGGCCTTAGGTGCGGTGAACAGGAGTTTGACTGTTCTAGGTGAAACTCCAATTAAAAAAAAGTTTATCAGAGAAGAAATATCCCGAGGAAAAGTTAAAAAAAGTTACTGAAGCTTTTAGAACAAGAATGTTGAGTATAAGCCCAAGCAGTTCATCTGTAGAAACTTGCAATACCAATACAGAAATCATAACTCAGCTAAAGGAAAAATTTAAACTCCACCACAGACAAAAGCATGAAGATGCAAATTTTAACAACCCTGCCTGAAAGTTGGACATTAAAACAAATCAAAAATGAATTTACTGTTTCAAATTTTATGGCAAAAAAAGCAAAAAAACTTGTCAAGGAAAAAGGTATAATGTCATCACCAGATCTGCAGACAAGGAAAACGTTAGATCCTGACACTGTTTCATTAGTAAAAGAATTTTATGAAAATGATGAAGTTAGCCGTCAAATGCCTGGAAAAAAAGATTATGTCTCAGTAAAATTAAAATAGATGGAAAACGAACTCATGTTCAAAAATTTTTTGATTCTGAACCCTTTAAGAGAGGTTTATGTATTGTCAAAGAACGACATCCAGAGTGTAAAATCGGATTTACAAAGTTTTTTAGCTTCGTCCAAAGTATTGTGTCCTCGTTGGATCAAGTGGCACACATTCTGTATGTGTTTGTATGACGCATCAAAATGCAAAATTAATGATGGATCATTGCAAAATGCCTGAGATGTATGATGGAAGAATGCCAATAAGAACATATAAAGATTTGATATCTAATATTATTTGTTGTGAACCAACAACAAAGTGCTATTTTAGTGAATGTGATGACTGCCCGGGCACTGACAAACTCAGATCTCATTTTGAAGATTGCTTTGAGCAAAATTGTATTGAGAATGTTACATTCAAACAATGGTTGCAGATAGAGAACAGGACAACACTAGAAACTATGACAAAACCAATTCAGGAGTTTTTGGACTCCTTATTTGAAAGTATGCCAAAATTATTGTGTCATTCATATATTGCGAAACAGCAGTCAGCATATCTGAAGAACCTCAAGGAAAACCTTCCCCCAAATGAGTATTTAGTTATATGTGACTTTGCGGAAAATTATTCTTTTATATTACTAGACTCTGTACAAGGCTTCCACTGGAACAATGCACAAGCCACAATCCATCCTTTTGTTATCTACTACAAAACCGAAAATACTGAGAAGTTAGAGCATATAAGTCTGGTGATTATCTCTGACTGTATGTCACATGATACAGTAGCTGTACATCTCTTTCAAAGAGTAATGATCGATTTCTTGAAGCAAACTTTTCACACACCACCTGAGAAAATACATTATTTCTCAGATGGAGCAGCATCACAATATAAAAATAGGTTATACTTTCTCAACCTTTGCTTTCATGAAGAAGACTTTAGCATGAAAGCAGAGTGGAATTTTTTTACCTCCTCACATGGCAAAAATGCTTGTGTTGGTGTGGGAGGGACTGTAAAACGGCTGGCTCCCCTGGCAAGTCTGCGCATGGTATACAATGAGCAAATTATGACACCTCGTCAGCTTTATGATTGGGCCAAAGATAATAGACCAAATATTAATTTTTTGTATTCAACCAAAGAAGATTATGAAACAGAAAACACATTCTTACAACCAAGACTAAAGAATGCAAAAACTGTCAAAGGGACACAACAGTTGCACAACTACATTCCAATTGGGAATAAAACTAGGCTGAAATCTAAATTTTACAGTCTGTCAACTGAATCAAGAGAAGAAATAGTATCTGTTGAAGAGGAAGACAACCTATTGGAGATAAGTGACATTGTTGGATTCGTAACTTGCCAGTACTCACACCATTGGTGGTTGGGGTGTGTTCTTGGTGTAGAAGAGGAAGACATCAAGATAAGTTTTTTAGAGCCATATGGACCCAGTCCATCTTTTAAATACCCCCAATTCCCAGACATAATGAGTGTTAATAGAACTGACATTATAACTAAAGTTGATCCAACGACACCAACAGGAAGAGTGTATCGACTGACAGTAGAAGAAATGAACAAAGCAAACAATTTTTTACTAAAAAGGTGTACAAAGAACTAATTTTTCAAAATTAGCAATGATCAGATGCAATTTGCTCTACACATTTGTGTACATATACATGTAAGTTTTATCTTATAAGTTTTCATACCATTCTTTACATTGTTTTAATATGGCTAGCCCTTGTCTCTAAGTTGTTAATAATTAAAAAGGCTTCAACAATTTAGTTCTTATGTATTAAATCACCTTCCATACCAGAAGCTTAATAATAATATAATAATAATAAAATAATAATAGTAATAATCATCACAAATCACAGTACTGAAAATATTGTTACTTGTACTACAATTTTCATCATAACTCGGGATCCCATAGGCATCCCATTTTGAAATTTTCAGTTTATATAGATAATTAATAGCTAAATAGCATATGTTTTTTTCAAAATTTTCATAAAACACTATTACAATTTTTTTTAAATTTTTTTTTTGAAAGAGTGAAAAAAAAAATTACTGCATTAAAAGTGTGCCGAGTTGTATATCAGATTAAAGCCCATTTCAAAATGAGAAAAATGAATCAAAAACCATTATTCTAGCTGCAATAGAACATAAATTAATAAGAATTGAAAAATGTGGTGTGGGAGAAAAAATCTATTTTTATTGAAATTTCAAAAATCGATTTCTCAAAAACGGGGCTATTAAAAAATCTAAAAAAAATTTTTTTATGATTATATTTAAGGGAAGAATAATTGGTAAAAATTTTATTTAAATACAAAATGGTCAGGTTGAGTTTTGTTTTTTTTTTGGTTGGTTTTACATGAAATGACCCATTAACTCTGATAGTAGGGAAGGGTTCACATTTTGGAGTGATTGTGATCCCAAAGGGATCCCTCACCTAGCTCTTAAAATCAGTTTTGAATTTTAATATTTAGTGCTGTGTACTAAACTTCGACAAGTAATGTACTAATGCCATTTCTTAGTCTTTAGCTTTTACAATTGTTAGGATGGCCACTGATTGGGAAAACCAAAAGTTTGCTTGAATTTTGCTGTCTATCAGGAATTGAGACATATTAAGCATCTTTATTCAATGGTGTGGCCAAACTACAGGACTGACTTTATGTAGTTATATAGAAATACAATAAAATAGTTTATAATATCCACAACATCCCTTTAACACTTAACTTTGACAAGGCTATTTAAAAATAGATAGACCCTGACACTCTTTTTTTTTAATATAAGTTTGTCCCATAGTGGCTGATGAGATAAAATGTTCATATTTCAATATATGTTTTAGATTCCCAGTTATTGATATAATAATTCAAACCTAAAAGGTAGGCTATGCGGAACAACGAATCTACATGGGAAATCATTGTTAGTAAAGTTATATCTCAATATGAGATTTTTATTCACCTACCCTCTTGAATTCACATGTACCCTTCAGGGTAACAAGTTTACCTTGTATGGTTCTACTATAGCACAGCTTATAGACAGGGCCATAGTGCTATATACCGAAAGACCCTTCCTTTACCCTGATATATTATTCTCTTGCCCTATCTTATAAACTTCACCATGGTGGAACCATGCAAGGTAAACTTGCAACCTTACAAGGTAGATAAAGGATACATTCACAAACTTCTGGACACCTTCAATTTCATTTTTGAAAATCCACTTTGTTAGAATAAACAAGTCACCAGTTTGGTTTAAATGCATAACTATACTATAAGCCCCTGTTGGTAGAAGCTAGAGTAATATTGCACTGTTTTCAGATGTGTGAGACCATCTCAAACGTTGGGACAAGTCTGTCAAGGCTAGTGTATAGTAAACAGTCTCAGCCAGTACTTTGTCTTGAGAGAAACATATATTAAAAAAATCTACCATGAACTCTGTTCATGACAGGGAGGGTGGTCTGGAAGACCTTTTTCCCTGTTAAAATTAAACTATGTATTAGTATTTTGGTAGGAAAAATGACCTCCCATATGTTATTTTCCTCCATGAACAGAGTTAACCTGTGTATCAATGTCATTTTTCCGCCCTAGGCAAATCATGAAAAATACCACCCTCGCCTCAAGATATTAAAAAAAAAAGCAACAAAATGATATTTTTTGTTTACTGTACTGTAAAACATGATAGCTAAACTTTCAAATCATTAGTTTTTAAAATTTTAAGAAAAAAAATTAATTACTCAAGATTAATCCATTTAAAAACTAAAATCGCCAACTCTTATCAAGGGAAACCACAGTCCTCGACTGAAGTATTTTGATAATAATGTACAAAAATATACCTTTCATATGAAGTCTTCTCATAAATAAATTATAATACAAATAAACTAATTTTAGTGTTAGTATCTTATGACTGCTGAGAAAGGATCATATTAATTTTAATTCTCCAAGACATTATAATCACCCACTTGATTATGGGTGTAAATAGATACTCGACATCATATGTGTGTAATGACATCAAAGATTTTACAATATCAGCAATTTGAATTATTGCTTTTTCAATGTGGATAGGAAGCACAGCAGATTAAGTCACTGTTAAGGCAGAAAATTGGTCCGCTGATCAGGTTCAATAATAACTTAGGAGTATATGCTGATTGAGTGAACATCCCTTGTCTGTATTTTTGTGTGTGCTCACATGTACACGTTCTAGCTTAGGTTATTTGACCATTAACATTTGACTGCAAACTTTAAACAAGTGTATAATTATAAGTTATAAATAAGGGTTTAATGATTTCAAATCATTTCAGTTTACACGTTATATGGGGGTCAAATCTGCTATTTTATGCTACTATTGTTAAGATAGAATAATTAATGTAAGGGTCTAAAATTTAATTTAACTAGACATTCATTTGAGTTGTATGGTTTTATATTATTTTTACTGATATTAATTTTGTTCAATGGCAATATTGAAAAGTGTGAACTGTGCTCTTTTTATTGTAAAAGCCATATTGTGTTGGTTCCTTTTATGTGTTTCTATCCACCTTTCCTCTACCTTCTTCCTAATATAATACAGGGTTCCTACAATCTGGAAAGTCAGGGAAAAAAATAATGGTCAGGGAAAGTCAGGGAAGCTTAAGAAAAGTCAGGGAAATTACAATTCATGTCACACTTCAGTTTCATCGGAAATTGTAAAGCCGCAGAAAGAAGGTGTTGCCAAAAGTGAAAGTAGTGTAGTGGCTCGAAGAAACCCTAACACTTTTGTTATGAAAGATGATATAAATAAGGCGGAAGTCATTTGGGCTTTGCAAGTTGTTGACAATAAAATGTATTTCAATTCATGCAATAATTTAAGTACAATTTTTCAGTTTATGTTTCTCTAGTGTTCCGAGTGGCCTGTTCCATTCTTTCATAACAATTTACTGGACTAACTAAAATCATGTAACAACTTTGTAATTTGTTTTGATGAAGCATTGAATAAAGTTATTCAACGAGGGCAAATAGACATTGTATTCAGATTCTGGGACAAGGAAAATCATAAATAGTTAATGATTGAAAGAACGTCTAAATAATCTCAAGAGGTTTAAATAATAGAGAAATAACCAAAAAGGATTATTAAATTACAGACATAAGAAAAGTATATCATGAATTGAAGGTAATAACCTTGACACAGATAAAAATATTTGTCAGAATTAAGTTCAAGTCATACTTTATATGAACACAATTGAATGGGATGTTTGATTAATATTAAATTATTTAACCATTATATATAGAGTGAAATGAAGTAATAACAAAAGTAAACAATTGAATAGGGTTAATATAAATTATTTAAAGTGAAATGAAGTAAAAACAATAGTAATACAATTGAATAGGGTAAAATACACTAAACATATTAAAATGTAACATAATATATAACATAAGCATTAATGTTAAAATTGCAAGTTAATAATTAAAACCATGTATTGAATCATTTGATTGGTGAATGAACTTATTAACAACCAGTATTATTACATGAAGTTCTCAGTAAGAACTATAATAAAAGTGACAGGGAAATTATTTTATAAAATTCCTGAAGAGGTTAAAGTAATTAATGTGAAACATTTGAAAAGGATGAAGTGAAATTTAAAGTAAGATAAATTGATATATGAGATTGATTAAAACGTTCCTTAGCTGATTATAGTTCCACTCCTTAAGTCTTGTATCGCCAAATGGCAGGTTGACTTGACTACATGTTTCGACGTACAAACGCCATCTTCAGGTCTAAGGAAAACCAATGATAATTAAGTTAAAGTTTATAATGAAATGTGGATTTAATTAAAGACAAAAACACAAATATAAAACTTAATCCAAAGAATAAATGAATTGAAAAGTCCAAGCTAACCTAAAAGAATTAAGAGATGTATGAAATAATAAAGAACTAGGAAAATATTAAGCGTAAAGAAAAAGTTAAACTTCCAAGCTTACCTTCAATTATTAGGGTTAGATGTTTCCCCTGTCACGCCAAAGGTGTAATGAATGTAATGAGAATGAAAATAAAATTCGTAAATGAAAAAGAATAAGCCAGAAGATATAAGTACCAATATGAAAAACAAAAATTAAAAACTAAGTAATTCACGGAGTTGCCACTATGATTGTAATGAGAGAGTTGGATTAGATATAGATAGATACTAAAGGTAAAATAAGGTAGATGACAACAGGAAAAAGAGAAAAGTTCTAATCTTCACGACCTGGCTCGATCAAGTCTCAATTACGATGGTAGGAGGGCAACAGGGATAGAGATAGGAGAGGTTAAGGTTGCATATTAATGAAGGTTTTTAATTATGTTAATTAAGGTTTGGTTTTCAAATTTTGTTTGTTCGTTAAGGATGTTGTTATGATAGAAGCTTGCATTATAGATATGGATATTTTCGGCGATATTCATTTTATGGCCTTTGTTAGAAGGTAAAAGAAGTTTCATTCATTGTTCAATAGGGGTAGGCTGGTGTCCAGAAATTTTTAAATGTTCTGCAAATTTTGATTTAGTCCTGTTAAATTTGAAATCGCTTAAGTGTTCAAATATCGTTTTGAGAGGGCCCGGCCAGTTTGGCCTATGTAGGCGGCATTGCAATCACAAGTTAACTTATAAATTCCGCTTTTGCTATAAATATTATGAATATTAAGGTTGGAATTGGATAAATGTTTTTTTGACTGTATTATTGGTTGAAAAGGCAATTTTAATATGATGTTTTTGTAGAATTCTAGAGATTTTGACAACTTCTTGACCAGTGAAATTTATTTTGATCCATTTAGGTTGATTAGGTTTATCAGATATTTTTGTAAGATTGGATTTGGGAAGCATTTGGGCTTTTTGTTTTTGAAGAATGTTAGAAATAACTGATTGAGGGTATCCATTCACAGTGGCAATTTGTTTGATGATATTAAGTTCCTTATTATAGTTTTTCTTTGAAAGTGGAATATGTAGAAGTCTGTAAATTAGACTATTGAAAGTTGCAAGTTTATGAGAGATAGGATGGTTGGAGTTGAAAGGAATAATAGCATCTGTATGAGTTGGTTTCCGATATATTTTGAAAACAAATTTGTTGGTCTTAGACTTGGAGATATTGAGATCTAGGTAGTTAATATTGTTATTTTGCCCGAGTTCGATGGTGAGCATTTCTCTGATGGTATTTCTCCTCTTCCAGTCTCTAAGTTTATACAAGTGTCACTGAATGGCCCAAATGTCAATCTAAAGTTTATAACGCTTCTTCAGGAACACATAAAATCTGTCACAGACTATGAAGTATGTATTTTGATAAATCCTTGAGAACAGGAGTGTAACCTATCCATTGGGATAAAAATTGCTTATTGTGTCACACGTACTACCTATTCACTGACTCTTCAGCTCGTCAAGCATTGTTTACCCAGTTGACAGGGTGTACAACTTTTCCTTTGAAGTTCTGTGGTGTGCAGTGATTAGAGAATGCAACGTTCTTTCAAAAGGCATTACAAATTTGGGACCACGTTGTTAAGTTTCACAAAGAAGAAAAGCTTCCTAAAACAAAACGTGTAGGGATACTGAAAAGAGCAGCCTGTGATCCATTCCTGAAGTGTAAACTAACATTCTGCAAAACAATTGCAGATGGATTTCAGCTTTTCCTTTTTGATTGGGTTTGATATATTTTGTTATTTTTCCATCATTTTCCCTGAACTGATGGCAAGACGTCTGTGTTCTTATTTTTCCATGAGAGGTGGGCATGGTCGGCTGTAGGGGAGGAAGAGACAGAAATAAATGTAATTAAATTAATATTTACACATGAATAGTACCATAAAATTATAGTGGAAAGTGGAAATTTTGTGAGAAGTTGGTCAGGGAACTTGGGAAAATAGTCAGGAAAAGTCAGGGAGAATTTTTTTACAAATACTGTAGGAACCCTGTAATACCATTACCTCATAAAGCAAAAAGAGATTTTCCTTATAGATTAATATTATAATTATTAATACTATAAATATTTCATTCTATACACTTCATATGAATGTCTAGTTATATTAAATTTCATCTCTCTACATAAACTACTTTACCTTGACATTGGTATAAGAAAAGCTAAAAATAGCAAGTTTGGCATCTTGAATCTCATGAACATTAATGATTTGAAATAATTTAATCACCATTTTTAGCAGATAATTAAACACTTGCTAAAATTGTACAATACAATTTTAATGTTCAGCAGAATTACATAAACTTTACTAAAACTAAATAATCTATTTATACACTATTTTTTGTGTTAATTTTCAAAGGCATCAGTGTCTCTAGTTAATGCCAAGCTTGTTTCTTTAGTGGCTCGAGGGTGTCAAACTATGCTAATACATTTTTGGTCAGTATGTGCTATTTTGTTTTTAGTTGGGGACCTTGCTTCAAAATAATATTTTTTTCTTTTAAGAGACTAAAGGATAACTTGTATTTTTATTTCCAGTGTGTTTGTCACAGTTTTAAGAGTCGAGCTTGAGTCAAATCTTTCAGTGGGTTGAATGAAGTAGTGGGTTCTGGTTGATCCCATTATTCACATTAGTCCTTAATTCTGAAGGGGTTTATTTGTGTTTTATCTCTGCAAAACCCATAGACCATTCACAAATACATGTACACTCCAACTTGCACTTATCAGATCCACTGGCTGATTTTGTGATTCCTATAATTAAACAATTTACAAATAAACAGTGTACATACTGTATTTACCCGAATCCATGACGATCACGAATCTAAGATGACCCCAAGTTTTTCAGTGGTTCTGGATAGATTTTTTAAAAGTGGTATTTATTTTATCAGGAATGAAGAAAATAATAATTAATGTAGACTTATTTTGTAATGCTAACAAAATTTTTTCATTTACAAAAAACAAAACAAAACACTTATGTTGACTTAGAATCTAACTAGGGTTGCAGAATTGCTAAGGAATTTCTTTTTTTGTCGCTAATATTGCTTTTGCATAAGAAGGTTAACTTTGAAAACGTTTCATAAAAACAATGAGAAGTTGATTTTTACTATGACAAATGATAATCATTAATGAAAAGCCGAGTTTCATATGATAATCATTAGTGAAAAGCCGAGTTTCATACATACCCTACTTCCCCTAAATAAGAACATTGGACTCGACCATTCTAAAACATGACACTTTCACTTTCACAATGATATAGAGAAAATAAAATAATATAAGGTAAAGAGATATAGGAAGAAATCAAAGAATAAATATACAACAAACTGTTGCTTTTACAAGGAAAATATAAAACACATTCACACGTTACAAACAATCTAACCGATAAACACGTCTCCCGTGAAATACAGTAAATGTCAGCCACCATGACAGCCAAGTGTAAAAAATTAGTGATTGATAACTAAACAAGCATCTTTAATCTTATTTCAAAACCAATGTTCTAGGAACATCTAATCGAAGATAATAATTTACTTGATATTATTAAAAAGTTAGATATTTTGTGGAGTTTCACGAATTAAAACTAAAGTTTGGCATCACTAAAATTGTCTTTTAAACTCTATGTATGATCGATTGTTTATTTAAAATCTATTCGAGTTTTTCTCATCACGTCTTAATTGACAAGCGCTAGCTATGTAGGCAAAGTTTTAAGATTAAATATGTAAAATTTGATAATTCATTGTTTTTAAATCTATTTTGAATATTGTGAATGGCTGAATTTTTAATATTGTAGTGAAGTAATTGGAAAAGTAATCAAAAACAGCACAGCTAAATAAAATTAAATTTGACTATGCCCATCACTATCCCCACTCCATTTGAGGAGTTAACTGTGTTGAATACTAAAGAGGGGTATTGAGATTTTTAGCATATACTATTGATTATTGTGAGACCAGCCGATACTTTGGGTATCGAGGAATCTAGTATCGTATAGGGCCACAACTAGGTAGTTATTTTTAACGATAACCTAAAAAAAAAAGCTTAAAAATCCGTGAAAATAACCAAATATTCTGTAATCTGTGTTATACCTTTAAAATCAGCGAAAATTGATAAAATCTGTAAAAAAAAGGGCAGCCTTGAATTAATATATTTATATTAAATGAAGATGTAACATTTTACCCTTTTTATGTAGGCCTAACCCAATCCTTGGCCTGCGATTTTAAGACAACCTCGAGATTTTGAAGCTACAAATTTGGGGAAAAACCTCGTCTTAGATTCAGATTACGGTACTTCTTCGGTGAAAGTATCTATTGCCATGCTGAGACCACAAAGCTTCCTTCCACTGCTCACTTTATTATTATTTTACTCATTTATGATAGTGAGTAATATTTGTTAATTTCTTATTTTGTCTTATCCAGGGTTGAATTATTGTTATCTTCGAGCCAAATGTATTTGATAGTATTAAATTTTATTTAGTTCAAAGATGAGCCAATTTCACTTTGGTTTGAATCTTAATCTGAATTTTAGAATCATAAGCGGATAACTTTCTCACATAAGTAAATTAACTATATTTATTTTTCTTCATTTCTGATTTTGTAGACTTTATGTGGTAAATTAATTGTCTGTTGTCTGGTTGTCATATTGTTATAAAATGTTTTTTGGCTAAGTTGATAATAAGAGCATACATAACCGCTCTAAAAATAATTCGAAGTCGAATTTTGAATAATAAAAAGAGTTTTTAAAATCTTATATCAATTTATTTCTAATCCTTATTGATTTGAGGTACTATAAATACTGATCCCTAATTATATTACCAAATATCACTAGACAGCCTAAAAAATACAGTACAGGGACTTTCTTATTATATTTGTGTCTCTTAGCTTATTTTACATAGGTGCTATTTATATTAACATAGTTTAACATGCAGAGAGAAGTACCACAGCCAGATAACATTTAGAACAGTTTGGATATTTTAAAGGCATTTCATTTGGTTGTCATAAAGGGGCCTGAATTGAAGGGAAACACGAATGTTGTCATTCCATTGGCTAAACTCATGGGCTACATGCAATACTTTTAATCAGATGAATATATCATAGTACTAGCTGTTAGTGGGGGTATAGGGAGTACACGGGATAATAGAGGAAGCAAAACCAAGTTGGTTGGAAGCAATTAAAGGAGGAAGATGTAGGCATTTTACTAAACTGTCCCAGCCACAGCCGGTAAACAGTTGATGATGATGATTAGCTGTAGATATTTGAAAGAAAAAAATATTGTGAAGCTTACTCTTAATTTGATGTGTCTTCATCAATATTTTAGATTTTCATTCTACTTAGATTACTTTTGTTGGTTTATTTCTGCAAAATGTTTTTAATTTTCCTAGCCTATTATTGAATACATATTCAAATTATTACCAATTGTTTGTCTAAAATCTGGATTTTTTCCTAGAGATTTCGTTTGTCATTGATCTATTACAGTTCTTTTAGTGATTTCACTAATAAATGGCTTGTAATTTTTTCGATTACATTTGTGATTTTATATTACAGATTGAACCCTGAGGAAAAGCAAAGTGGTGAAAAAGATCGGATACTACAAGAAAAGGAAGCCGAGCTTCGCCGTATGCAAGAAATGTTGGCTCAAATGCAAGCCCGTATGCAACAACAGCAACCAAATCAATAGCATTTTAAGAGCATTATATGTTAACAAAATGTCCATTAATTTGGTGCCCTTTATCTTGGAAAGACTTGGCTAGTGAAATGAGTTTGGAGGAATATTTGTAAAGATATTATCAGAAGATTTTCTT
Organism: Timema podura; assembly: GCA_033556935.1. Classification (NCBI taxonomy): domain Eukaryota; kingdom Metazoa; phylum Arthropoda; class Insecta; order Phasmatodea; family Timematidae; genus Timema; species Timema podura. The sequence continues at coordinate 81,968,961 of JAVRXN010000010.1, forward strand.
TACAGTTTATTCTTACTTTAGAAACGTCTTTACAGTTTATACATACCTTAGAAACGTCTTTACAGTTTCTATTTACTTTAGAAACGTCTTGGCTTCTCACTCTAAGAATAATTCTGAATTTGTTTTTACTTATTTTGAAGTGTAGAATGAAATAGAATTTTTAGCTTAACATATTTATATTCTGAAAACAAATAACTTTGTAAGCAAAAGAGAGTTAATTTTTATCAATTCCTTCGCTTAAATTGTCTTAGGGAAAAAAGCATCCATAACAGCTTATTTCACACATCTTATGTATTAGGAAAAACAGTTTAACATTTAATTCTGGCGTGGTTTTTTTATTTTCACTAATTTAAACAGTTAGCTAATTATTTATGTTTGTCACATTTAAAAATGTTAGCCTTACAAACATATTTATTTTGAAAAATCAGTTTCCTTTCTAAAATTAAATGACTAATTTGACAACAATTTAAATATTTTTTGATGTACAGTATCATGAAACCTATAGAGACTTTTATTTTAAAACATTTTAGGAGTCTTAAAATGAAAAGTATCAAATCTCATTTAAGCAATTATTTTGTTAATAATTTTCTTCCACTGTACATTTAGTATGTTTATAAATGTTTTTATTTCATAAAACTGTAATCTTTGACTAGTTAATTAAAATTTGTAAGTAATTTTAATTGATGCCTGAAATTCATTTTCTCATCAAGAAGGGAATATACAAAATATTTACAAAGCTCGAACAAGTTTAAGACACATACACGAATTGGTATATCTACATCTGATAAAAATCTCTTTTATCGATAAGGTTAGCTTAAGCCTCTGTCACACTGTATGATAAAACTTAGCCGAGAAAGTGAACCCGCATTTGCGTGGAGGGAGAGTGGAAACCCAATTATGAATATCCCCCCACCCCAGTTTACCTGAGTGAAATCCGAATCTCAATCTCCCTGTCCTCGGCAGTCTAGCTCAACATGAAACTAATGTGTTAGCTAACTACGCCACCGAGGGGCTTAAGTTTTACTAAACAAAAGATCTTTTCTTAGAGTCTACAATTCAATATAATGGACCAATAAAACAGCAAAACCAAGTATTGAATCCACTTTAATACAATCATAAAAGTTTGAATCATTTTAATTCCTTTAGGTTTGACAAGGGGGTTGTTATTTAACCGTTATTCATTTTAACCAAAGTTATTTTTTCCTTTCTTATGCCAACCTTAGCCAAGTTGTTTATATTATCTTGTAGTCCTGGAATTATTTTTCATTTATTATGGTGTTCCGAGTATTTAATTGCATATATGAAAGTGTATAATACAATAATTTTGACAAGTGTAGATTGCACCATAATTAACATAAGTAGTGTTGATGTTAATTCAACTGTTAAACTTTTCTCTAAATTTATTGAAAGTAAATAATATTTTTGCAACACATACTTGAAGTGAACTCATATGTTGAAAAATACAGAAAATAAGCAGATGATATGATTCAATTATAACTATAGAAGAGAAAATTCACACTTATTTCATCATTTTTCAACATAATGTTAAAACTTTAAATCTTTAATCAAGCCCTAATCATGCTTCCTTTTATATTAAATGTTGAAAAATGCAGAAAATAAGCAGATGATATGATTCAATTATAACTATAGAAGAGAAAATTCACACTTATTTCTTCATTTTTCAACATAATGTTAAAACTTTAAATCTTTAATCAAGCCCTAATCATGCTTCCTTTTATATTAAATGTTGAAAAATGCAGAAAATAAGCAGATGATATGATTCAATTATAACTATAGAAGAGAAAATTCACACTTATTTCTTCATTTTTCAACATAATGTTAAAACTTTAAATCTTTAATCAAGCCCTAATCATGCTTCCTTTTATATTAAATGTTGAAAATGCAGAAAATAGCAGATGATATGATTCAATTATAACTATAGAAGAGAAAATTCACACTTATTTCTCATTTTTCAACATAATGTTAAAACTTTAAATCTTTAATCAAACCCTAATCATGCTTTCTTTTATATTAAAAAAATTATATAATTGATTACTAATTAAAGTTTAAAACTATGTATTTTCAACCTGCAACAATGTTTATGTATTCTAATATGTTAGACTCACATTATTCTTGGAAAGCATTGCTTGGGGAGTTTCTAATTTGAAACGGGTTTGAATGCAGTTATGCTATTTTTTCCTTTGTTGTTTTCTTATCCTACAGTAATGCAATTTTTTGTTATTTTTTTTTTCTGTTCCTAGTCCTTGGATTTAACCATTTATATCATTGTCTTAAATGTAATAATTAAAAACTATATTTGCTATCAAAATTGAATTGTAATTTTTATTTAGTTTTTGACAGGTATTAAAAATGGTTTGCTCATAAAAAAACAGAATAACAATTATTTCTTATTTTCTTCAAGAATTCAAATTTGATTTAATGCTTACATTTGTTTAGACATTAATTTTTTTTAATTGCAAATATTTTTAGCTTTTATCATCTCTTTTTGTCTGTATGATAATTGTTTACTCTTTTTATTGGCATAGTCATTTTTCTCACTTAATAGTAACTTTGATAGTCATTTTTTCATGTATTTATTTGTCCTCGTGTTTTATTGTCTTTGTATGGAAAGCTTTGATAAAACTAAGCCATCATAGAGCATTAAGACGAAATTGAATTATATAAGAACAACTCAAATGATATGGGGAAAAAATTTTATTTTGTTAAAACCGTTAATGCAATTTAAAATATATGAATTTTTTTTAACCATTTCCACAAAATAAGTTTTTTCCAGACTTAACAATTAAAATTGCCCTAATCAGTCATTTAGTTACATTTAGTTCACTTGTTCTCATCCTGGGCAACAATATTACAAGATTCCCCCTCCAAGACACTTATTGGTATTTTCTATTTATTTGCGCCTTTCTTTGTAAAACAAAACAAATCCTGAGACTTTTGGTATGATGGAGGGAAGGGAAGAAGGACTACTTGAAATTGGTCGGTCATCATCCATATACAGGAGTTAAAATGAATGCAATTCAGCATTTAGAGCTCAACTCTTTCTGCTACAAAAATTAACATTAATCTTTTCGATGAAAGTTCTATTAACTGATGTATACATCTCTTTGAATATATTATTGGTTTTCAGTATGTTCATTCTAATAAGATAGTAATAAATTGGTGGATAAAATCAAGTTAGGATCCTGTCTGTACCTTGCCGCTTAGAGCTGTACTCTAAAATATAACTTTGGACAAGAGTGCTGTTCTGCCATAACACTCTGTCAACCATGTGTAGACCTAAGCTATCAATGAACTGTTATAACGAGCCTGGTTTGTAAACAAAGAAAAAAATGGCGCCAAACAGTTGTATTAAATTAAACAGTGAAAGGAGAATAGAAGGGCAAGGCCTACACACCAGAAAACTGTATATTTCAAAGTTCACAACAAAATATAGAGTTATATAATTTTCAGGGTACAACACTCACCTTCTTCAGCAGAAGAGAATAAAACTCAGACTGGACTATGGTAGCATGACTAGAGATTGATCATGGTCACTTAGATTTTGTTGTTGCCTGTTTCTTGATTCAATAAAAGGTTTAGGCTTGGATTCTACAGTTGCCTGTTCAAACTTGCGACTTGACACTTGGTAAATGGATAGAATTTGATTATTAAATTAAATTATCTGTTATTATTGTTTATATAGAAATTACTGGCTGGTGTGAAGAGACCTGCTTGAAGAAAAGGAGAGAAGGCTATCTAAGGTTGAGACTGGGGGGTGCCTGGATTTGGTTATATATTAGTGAGCAAGTTCCCACCTACGAAGTTTAGAAGCATTACAACTATCGGGGAGGACTCCTATAACTTGAGTACTATAGTGTGAGTCGAAATCTAAATTGTGTTTTTGGGCATGAAGTGCTACTGGTTTGTCCTGAGTGTTCCTGTGGTGAGGACAATGTATTCATCACTGCGGTAGTTGCATTGTAACTGGTGTATAAGATTTTATTTGGAGCAGTCATAGTGGCCTTTCATAGGTTATTTTATTGGTGTGAGTCTGATGTTGAATGAGGTGGAAGGTTGGTGAAGCCACCAACCATCAACAGTACCTCCATTTCCAAAGCAACCAACCTATTTATATAAAACCACTGCATCATCCTATAAAAAAATCTTCTCAACAGTGCTCCAAGAATCACATTAAAATGCCCCTCTAATTTCCGCAACATTCTGGTTCACCCTAAATTGACTGACCCAGTCACAAACAACAACAAATAACCGAAGGCCAAAGGTTCCTACCCTTGCAACCAACCGAGATGCAGTACCTGCAAAATTCACACACCTTGCAGCTCATTCAACAGCAGATTCTCACACAAATGAAATACCCTATGAAAGGACACTATGACTGCTCCCCAAAAAATATTATATACCAGCTACGATGCAACTACTGCATTGCTGAAGACATTGGCCTCAACCCAGGAACACTCAAACAATGGCTGAATGGCTACAGTTTTGATACCAACCACAACGACCCTGATAAATAATTAGAAATGCATGCCCAAATAAATAATTCATAATTTGACTCATGCTTTAATACTATAGTTATACCAGCCCTCCCCAATAGCTGCACTGCTTCCCAGCTTTGTGGGTGGAAATTTGCTCACCAATTTATTTATTTTTTACATCCATTACAGTTTTCAGCCTGTGGTCTGGGTCAATCTTTTATTCAAGCCATATATTTTCCACTACCAACTTTGTAGGCTTATTGTAGCTTCATATGCCTTATAATCTTAACTTAAGACTAGGACAGGCACAACATCCTGTCTCCGGCTGTTAATTCATCACTGTGAAACAGTAAACCCACATTTAATCAATGAATAATTTTTAGGTCATGCCATGAATTGAACCTGGGACCCTTAGCTCAGTGGACAGACACGCTACCAACTGAGCTAAGGATAAACAATAATAGATAATTTAATTTAATAATCAAATAAATATAATATAAATACAACATTCTATCCATCAACCAAGAGTAAAGACACAAGTTTGAATAAGCAACTGCAGAATCTAAGCTTAAATCTTTTTTTGAATCAAGAAACAAGCAACAACAGAATCTAAGTGACCATGATCAACCTATATTCAAACTGCCTTAGGCCAGTCTGAGTTTAAGGCCCTTATGCAAGAACGATGCTAAGCACGGCCAAAGTACAAAGTATAAGATGCGTGCTAGGACAATCGATGATGCAATATCTTAAGTCTCGCCTAAGTCTGGTCCCGAGCTTACTTTGCCTGTACTTAGCTGTACTTTAACAATATTTCCACAATATGGCGCTGCGTGCATATACATTCAGGACAGCTGTTTTCATGACAATAACAGGTCTAGATCATCTAGATGTTACTTTTTTTGACATTATTGACGAGTTTGTCGAGGAAGAAGATCATGAAGTGGTGAGGATTCCTCGAAGGCATGTAAGGGATTTAGAGAATCCTTTGCAGGCTTATTCTGACAATGAGTTTCATTGAATATTTCGATTTTCGTAGGAAGTTGTTCGTCAGAATTTCTTGCCTATGCTGGGACTGGATATTACTAACACACGATGAAGATTTCCACTTCTTTCAATACAGCAACTACTAATTGGGCTACGATTTATGCAACAGGAAGCTTCCAGGTAATACTTCAATAAAAATACTTTTGTTTAAAACTGTTATTTTTAATATTACCAAACTAAAAAAAGGACTTAGGTTATGACGTGTTTGTTTTAGAGTGGGAATCGCTAATTTAATATATTGTATAACTCTTAGCTTATATTATGTTGGTTTTTATATATGATTATATACGGTTAAGTTTCCAGGCGAGTTTTTTTTATAGCAGTGTGTTTGCTGATAACAGTGCAAATATTCCAGTAGTTAGTCTACTTTAATGATAGGCCTATATTATTGAAGCAAGTAGCCTAGTAGGTTTATTATTTTGTAATTTATATAGAATTTGATGACGGTTAGGATTTTGGTTGGAGTAATATTTATACAGAAAGATAACCTAATTGTTGGCCTGCATAACCTAACCTTTTGAACAATCGTGCATTCTTGAAAGTTAAGTTATAACAAGTGCTTTGACAACAAATGCATATTTTAAAAACAGCTTTGTACTTTATAAAATGGTTTGTAAATAGTCATAGCCTTGCCAAACCCTTCCTATTATTTATATAATAACATTTAATGAAAAAATAATGGTAATGCTATTCCAACCTTGTTGTAAAAATATAGTAGGCCCAACCTTTTATATTCTTTTTTTTAGATTGTTAGTGGGGACTTGTTCAATATAGACCAGTCAACTGGATTTCGGGTTGCTAAGAAAATCTCCATTCTGTTAGCAGATGCTGAAGTTTCCTACTGGAGTGGCTGAACTGACAGCTGTGAACTTACAGTTCTATGACAAAGCCAACTTCCCTGGTGTGTTAGGCTGTATAGACTGCACCCACATTGCAGTTCAGAACCCCGGTGGACCAAATGGATAAATTTTCAGGTAACCCTTATGATATGCTAAAATAAATATAGGACTGACATAATTTTCTCAAAAAAAGTTTCCTCCCAAACAATATTCGAACAATAGTGGAACCTACATCTATTTTACATAGACCCATAGCATTTGTATAGTTACTGAAAACTTTTATTTGTATACATCTAGTTATGCAAAACTTCAATTTCATCATTAAGTACCTATTAGGCCTACACACTAGGCCCAAAGGTTTCATCATATTGTAGACAGTTTTAGGTTTAATGTAAGCTCAGTTAGTGAACATCAAACTAAAATTACTTTTACTGGCAGGCCTACTTTCTAAGGTGAGTACTAAATATAATTTTTCAATTTAATTACACAACACCATTTACACAGGAGTGAACACACAAAACAAAACCAAAATCCAGGTGGGGATGAAACCTAATAACTATACCTTTGTAGGCCACTTTTTTTTTATAAAAAAAACCTGACAATCACAAAATATATGCTAGCATTATACTCACAAAAATGCGGAGAATCTAAAAATACAATATCAAATATCATTAAAAAACTTTATTATGAACAATTCCAAACCAAACTCACTTTGAAGTGACGCAGGAATAAATACCATTGACAAATCTGTAAAATTGCACTAGCTAAGCTTTATGTATATTATAGGGCCAAATTAATGTGCAAAAATCTTTTTCATCGACAGTACAGTAAGAGATTAAAAAAAAATTATACAAATATAATTTGAAGCTTATAAATGTCAAAATATTATATTATAAGGTTATTTCTAGCCTAGCTTAACCTAACCTTCACTACGGTAACTATTTCGCTAACTTGGTCAAACCTTCTAGGTACCGTTTCATTCGCTAATAAATTAGAATCTCGGTTAATATTCACAAAATAAACTATTTGACTTTTTTAATATAAGATGACATTACATAAGGGATTCCTTCACCTCTGACAAGATGTGTATTAATCACAACTTGTGAATGTGAGGAATGCCAGGCCTCCACCGTGCTTCGGATTCCACGTTAAACTGTAGGTCCTCCATTTCATCTCACAATCACCCTACCATTGCACATTAGCGTAAGTGCGTATAACCCGAACGGGTAGTAAGACGCGGTGCTAATATAATAATAATAATACATAAGGGATTATGGGCAAACAACGTGTGGGTCTAGTATGTTTATGTTGGGACTTAATTATTTGTATAAACGTTGTGAAAATAAAGGCTGGACCTACATCACCAGGGTCTTGTCTTCACTGCCCGGACCTACTCCACCAGGGTCTTGTCTTCACTGCCCTGACCTACTCCACCAGGGTCTTGTCTTCACTGCCCGGACCTACTCCACCAGGGTCTTGTCTTCACTGCCCTGACCTACTCCACCAGGGTCTTGTCTTCACTGCCCGGACCTACTCCACCAGGGTTTTGTCTTCACTGGCCGGACCTACTCCACCAGGGTTTTGTCTTCACTGCCCGGACCTACTCCACCAGGGTTTTGTCTTCACTGCCCTGACCTACTCCACCAGGGTCTTGTTTTCACTGCCCGGACCTACTCCACCAGGGTTTTGTCTTCACTGCCCGGACCTACTCCACCAGGGTTTTGTCTTCACTGCCCTGACCTACTCCACCAGGGTCTTGTTTTCACTGCCCGGACCTACTCCACCAGGGTTTTGTCTTCACTGGCCGGACCTAATCGACCAGGGTTTTGTCTTCACTGGCTGGACATACTCCACCAGGGTCTTTTCTTCATTGGCCGGACCCACTCCACCAGGGTCTTGTCTTCACTGGCCGGACTTACATCACAAGTGTCTTATCTTCACTGGCCTTGTGTGGCGTTACAAAAAATTAGAGATGGGTCGAATCCACTGTTTCTCGAATCCGAATCTACATTTTATTTTCAAATCTCGAATCCGAATCCTAGCAAATTGTTAGAAATTTTAATGATTTACAAATGGACCTACATTACACAATATAGGCCTAAACTGTAAATTAAGATTTATTTCAATAATGCTTTCAATTTTAATCAACCCCAACCACCCCTCGAAAAATACTGGTTAAAATCCAGCCACATTAAACAATCTAGACTCATATTATTGTTTAAAAATCAAATCAATCAAGATTTAAGGGTCTTTTAGTTATTTTTAAAAGTGTTGATAGAATGAGTTAAGTTTCTAAAAAAAATGTGAAATAACAAACAGACTAGCCCTAGTTACCTTTTGATCAACTTTAATCATCATTGAAGGATTATAATTTATTTTAATAAGAAAGCAAAAATAATTATACAAACAGATAAAAAAAAAGACTAAAAAACATGCTTAACAATTGAACATGCATTGGAAATAGTGAACTTAATAATGCCTAAGTATGTATTATTATTTTATTTTTTATACCTATTGTCTATCTTTGCGTATACTCCATTCATGGTAGGAATTACTCTCTGAAAGGCCTTTTTTCCTACCAATATCCTACTATATCATAGATTTCTGGTAGGGAAAAAGGCCTTTCATAAAACAATTCCTACGCTGAACAGACTTTAGAAAACAAGAAATATATTCGATTCTTGCGATGTACCAATTTCTGAGAATACATTATATTTAAAACATGAACATATTTTCGACTCTTGCAATATGTTCATTCCCATTTTATTATGCAGGACTACATTTGAATATTTTTACAATTACTTCAATAAAATATTTTTTTAAATAATAAACTCTTTTTAATATCAATTTAAAAACAAATTATGAATTAGCAAGTCGTTATTTGATTCTTAAAACTTGATAGCACTTACTAAGTGATCAGACTACCTGAATCGATTTAAACAAACAATACGTAGGCCGGTAGGCATAAATAAACAGTTTTATCGATGTCTAACTGTTGGCAGTATTTATTTTTCATGAAACCCAACAAAACATCTAACTTAAGGATCGTATGAAATAAATTGGGGTTATTTGCATAGTTGTAGATAATTAAAACCAGTCGGTAGTAAGAATTAACAGTCGTGTTTATTTAATCATCACTCTGGCGAGTAAACATATACGTCATGGCGGCTGACTTTGTATCGTGTATCATGTACTCTTATTTCTGTTTAAAAAAAGTCATAATTTGTTTTATTTAGAGTTTATTTGTAATTCTAGTTTTGATTTTCAGTTTTTGAACAGTTTTAATGTTTTCATCAAAATTTTTACAAGATTGTTCGTGAGGGGAAAATTTTAGAAGTGAGCATGCGCTACAATGGTGGAGTCCAAGTTTCCCATAGAGGTGGGAGGGTATTAGGCACGTTATATTTTCCACACCTAACAATTATAAATAAAAAAAGATATTTTATTAATCCTTATCTCTTTTGTCCGACAAAATAATGATTAAGTTGTGCTTTTCAAGTAGGCCTAATTTTTTAATTCAAAATAATTATGCTTTGTTTATGAGGTGAAAGATTCGAAAACTCAAAGATTCAAGTGGCCCATCTCTACAAAAAATATGTTGTCTTAACTCACATCTTGTTTATGCTGCATTATACGTTATTACATGAGGCCTTTTAAGGCAATATTTTGCAAATTTCCTAAATATCTTTTGTCTTAGTAAAATCTTACTATGGAACAAAATTGTTGACTTATCTTTTACTTTTGTGTTGAAAACATTCCTAATCAGTCTTCTAAATCCTTATTTTTTCTTAAATTGTGAATATATATTCTTGTAAGAATCGATGTATACTGCATCAAACATTTAAGTTAATGTGTTAGCAATTAGCACATACATCATAAATGCTTATCTAAATTTTTTAGACATGCTAAAATTGTATGGATCTAAACTATTTTTTTTTGTTCCCGAGATATGTTTTTAGCTGGTTTGGCTTCTTCAAACCGGCATTAGATAGATTATATTTATTTACCATTTTTCAATTGGAAACATGCGTATAGTTAAGTTATTTTTATAAATCATTGAGAAAATAAATTATTTAAAAAATTATACTTAATTTTTTTCTTTGGATCTCTGGTCAACAAAAATAAATTAAAATGATCTATTCAAATGGTATCCTGAATCATAAATAAATTCTGCAGTTATCCAGCCTCCAAATTATTTTTTATATAAACAACATATTTTGTGATAAATTATGTTCCATTTACAAATATTATAATGGTACTAAAACTAGTAAATATAATTCTTTAATAACCATAACCTAATCAAATAAATGGTACGGCGCACCGCACAGACTTTCTCTCTCATTCTATAAACTCACAAGATTTCTGAACGGAATAATGTACATTGTATCATCACCACTCCACATAAGAACACGCATAAAATAATATACAATGATATAGAATCAATGAGAAAAGAGGCGCATCTTTGTCCACCTTAGAACATTTCAAACAGTTTAATGTCTTCCACAAGGGTCAACACTTCGTATTAAAATTTCGATTCTGGTTAAAGTTTTAACATTTTATAAGGTGTTGCAGATCTTCAAGTCATCGCATTGATATTTAATTATTCATTTATACATTTTTATCAATAAAAAATTTAAATATTGACTATTGAGTCTAAAATGGAGATAAATCATTGCTATGCAAACATTTCTCCTAAGAGATTTAAAGAAAAATAACATACTTTTTTAGATACTTATATTTAATTACTCTATGGCATTGGAGAATTATTGCATTAAGACTTAAGTAGTATATGTTTACAACTAAAGTTCACAAAATTGTATTAATATATTTGCAAATATCTCAGAAACTGCTGCTTTTATAAAAATATATGTCAAATAAAAGTTTTTTATTTCTAATAGTCCTACCATTTTGCAATGATAAGTTGTTTAGTTTCTCCAATAGTTGTGGAGATACGGAAATTAACGCTTCTGTAAAGTACCCTAAAAATCATTTTCATAGAAAAATGAAAATATCCAGTTTATTTATAATCTTAATCAACGCCTAGATGCGAATTTTAATCAAAATCGTTTGAGCAGATTTTGAGAAAACCAAATTTTTCTCTTTTCGCCCTTCAGTAAACTACCCTTAATTTTAAGTTTTTATAGGCACACAGACAGACGGCATTGCAAAGACTATTTTTTAGGGTTCGGGGGGTCATGAGACGTTGACATCCATCAACATTTCAGGTTAGTTTTTTTTTACGGTCGCAATACTTAAACTTTAATGTCCAAAAAGTTAAAAAATTCATATAATTGCGTATAGATTGAAAGTTATTGATTTTATAAAAATATGTTTCGGATAAAATATATGTATTATAAATATATATACATATTTGTAATGCTAAGTAATTTCATATCTCAAATAGTTTCGGAGCTATTTAAAAAAATGTTAATTGACGCATCAGACCGGAGCCCTTAGAGCCATTTTGCCGAAATATTGAGGGTAGCCATTTTGTTTGGAATATTTATTAATGTTTATAAATGAAATTTAATCAAAATCGTTGGAGCCGATTTTGAGAAAATCGACTTTTTCTCTTTTTGCCATTCAGTAAACTACCCTTAATTTTAAGTTTTAATAGACACACAGACAGAGGGCATTGCAAAGACTATTTTTAAGGGTTCGGGGGGTCATGAGATGTCGACATCCATCAACATTTCAGGTTAGTTTTTCTTACGATCGCAATACTTAAGCTTTAATGTCCAAAAAGCTAAAAATATATATATATTTAATTGCGTATAGAATGAAAATTATTGATTTTATAAAAATATGTTTCGAATAAAATATTTGTATTATATAAATATATATACATATTTGTAATGCTAAGTAATTTCATATCTCAAATAGTTTCGGAGCTATTATAAAAAATAATAATTTACGCATCAGACCGGAGCCCTTAAAGCGATTTTGCCGAAATACTGAGAGTAGCCATTTTGTTTGGAATATTTATTAATGTTCATAAATGAAATTTAATCAAAATCGTTAGAGCCGATTTTGAGAAAATCAACTTTTTCTCTTTTTTCCCTTCAGTAAACTACCCTTAATTTTAGGGGTAGATATCCAATTCCAAAAACCCCTCGGGGCAACCCTATGAAAACTCTAGATATCAAGTTTCAGCTCAATCGGTAAAATAGTTTAGGCTCTAGTTGGAGGTACAGACAGACAGACAGACAGACGGAAATTCAAAAACAACTTTTTCGGATTCAGGAAGTCATGAAACGTCAAAATTCATCAAAATCTCGAGTTCGATTTTTTTGACGATCACTATACTTTCTCTACCTGTAAGATAGAGAGAAAGTAAAAAGGAAAAGAACAGGAACTTATATTTTATTAAAACGGATTCTTAAAAAATGTGTGTGGAGAACCAGAACTTAAGTATTTTGGTGGTGGTTTAGTCCATGACAATCATATATTATATACTTAATATTATGGTACACTGGATTCCGATCCAGTGATTGAATGATTCAAGGTTATAATGATACGGTGTTATTGGAGATATAATTGGTATTTATAGCCCTGTGATTGAGCGCCAATTATTACGATTTTTTACTTGAATAAATACAACTGTTAATGTTGCAAACGATTTATTGGAGTGATTTTATCTTCTTATACAATTTTACTTGAATTACAGGTTATTTTCTATGTATTCTTTGTATATAAGTTAGTAGTACTGTCGTGATATTACACGTACTCTAGGTTTATGTTGCTGGCACTCTGTGTGTTCATATGCACAAACAGCTTATATATGACATACCCCTTGCCCCTTGGACATCTCGTGACCAGTGTCAAAACCAACAAATCGAAAGCGTCCCTGCGACAGGTGTCTGAAGGCTAGCTTCCTATTGGGTATAAGAAACTAACGTCTCTTGCTTACTTTTAACTCTCATGTAAAGCTGTTTAGTACAGGTAGGTCTTCTAAGGCCTACAGCTGTATCTCAAGGCTTAGCTGCAAGGTAATGTAGTTTGATCCTACCTACAAAATAAATTACTAGTGAATAAGTCTCATAAAAATAATAGCTGTTTAAATAATTAAATACTTTTGTTTGATTGAGAGAGATTTTGGGAATAATGCCTAAGCACCATACCGCATAATAGGCCTAAAATATATTTAACTTATGATATCAACTAAAAAATTTAAAACTATGAGTACACTTTTACAGATTTTTAAACAATATTTGTTTCTGCATCACTTCAGCCTAGTTACTATAGACCTGATAAAGTTTTTTAATACCTAATCTTGAATTTAGTAGTGGATTTATTGTATTCTTATGAGTGTTAAACTAAGTAATATAAAATTTGTGGATTTGGGGGTTTTCAAAGAGAAAAAAATCGCCTAAATTGTATTATTCAAGTTTCTTACCCGACTTGTCCATTCCTATGAATATTTAAGCGTTTCTGAGATTTTGATATTCAAACCATCATAATAATATAGGTCTAAACAATAGATTGTGTCTGTTAATAGTAAAAACACTTTTTAATGTAGCTTATAATGACAAAAGAGAGATTTTTATTGAATGCTCGTAATTTGTGAACCCCCCTCCTCATCATTTTTTATGACTTTATATAAGCAAATATTAAAATTATTTTAATAAATTTATTAACTAACTTCTACTTTTCTTCTAACCATAATCATACTATAGCTTGATCTTTGCGGGTAAACGAAAGCAAGCTGTTTCAAGGTAAAGTTTAGAATGTACCACGAATGTGAAGAATTTAGAAGATTTTATTTTACTAGCAATTAATTTTATTAATAAACCAACTTATTTATTGATATTCATTGGTATAGTATAACAGATTCTAATGAAAGGCCTACGAAAACCACTCACCTTTTGGTAATTACCAGTAGAGTTGAAACTCCTGGTTATTTCTTCCCGCGCGTTCTTCTTCGTAGCTAAACTCCCTACATCCGGTGTTTTACTTTCTATAATCGTGTGAGTCTAGATTTGCTCCAGTAAATATATTCGCTTGTTCTCGTTATAAGGTGGATGTTTATGTTTTTCCACCATTTTCAGAAATGTTTTGGCATTTATGATCAGGTTTGTTAACTTTACCAGCAAAATCGTCACCATAGCTTGACAGAGATTTATTGATCTATTCGGCCCCTTATCAAGATTACGGAAAGGACACAACGTCCTACTTACCATAATTGATGGATTCTCAAAATGGGTATGGATGGTGCCATTGAGGCTGGAACCTTCCAACTCAGTAGTGGAAACTCTAGATACTACCTTGTTTCCCAACTTTGGGTACCCTCATATCTTGGTGTCCAACAACGTGGTCCAATTTACATCCAAAATATTTAAGGATATGTGTTTTAATAATAGTATAAAACATGTTACCACCACCCCTTACCATCCACAACCTTCGCATGTGGAAAGATTCCGCCGAAACCTCGAGGCCGCCTTAATCGCCTTTCACCATGTCCATCATAAGGACTGGGATGAGAACCTAACACCGTTGCAGATAGCGTTCAATAGCGCTGTAAATGACAGCCACAAGAAGATCCCTTCTTCCTTAATGTTAGGCCATGACTTGCTCTCCCTGATCAACCTGAGGTGGGAAATACTCCCCGGCGCCTTGGAGGATCAATCCAACACACGCATTGAGGCCAAGTGGGGGAAAGCTGTAAGTCAGCTGGTAAAAAACACGAGATAAGGTAGCACGTAGGTACAATGTAGGAAGATATCCGGTATCATAAAAAGTCGGAGATAAAGTCATGTATGAATTACATAATTATACTAAAACCATTGACGGCAAAACAGCGAAGTTAGTTATGGAGTAATCCTCACTAAAATCATAAATAATAGCTTTGGCTATTTGATTCTTACTATGCAATCCCGTACAATTATAATAATTGTACAAATGGCTGCAATAATTCAACTACCGAGTCGAAGATGGCTGCGTTATCTGATAGCTTGTGATATTAATATTATCACACACTTGTAGCCGACGATTTCCACATGTCCATCACAGGCTCTGTCTTAAAATATGAGTGAAAAATTACCCTGGGCACGGGACAAATCCTGGATAGCTCAGTGGTTTAAGCATCGGCGTACTAAGCCAAAGGTTCCGGGTTCGATTCCCATGTCCAGGTGTAATTTTTCAATTTTCAGAATATGATATCTATATGGAGTAAACCTCACTAAAAGCATAAATAATATCTTTGGCTATTTGATTCTTAAAAATTATTGTTTAGATTGTCTTAAACTTTAATATATGATCATAAAACCATTCAAAGATATTATGTACCAAATTTGATCAAAATACAAGAGGGTGGGTTAACTGGCCTGGATGAAATGACACGCAATGACCCACGTGGAAAAATCAAATCTGTTCAGATTTAGAAGGTTCTGGACCAGATCTGAATATTATTAGAAGATAATTTACATGTATTTTATTAATTTATTTGGATTTTTGCTTATCACAGGCCTATATATATACACTTTCATATTTGAGAATTAATGGGATTAAATTAATGCCATGCATAGTTATTGGGCGTGAGGAAAAAAGATTTATTCAACTATAAACTTGGTTTAAAATAATTTGTTCTAAGTAAAATTATTATATACAAATTTAGTCACTTAATCATGTTAGGACACATTTCCCTACAAAAACTATCACAGGTACCCATGGGTTATGGAATTAAATTAACTTAGACATTTTTTAATAAACTGGATAAAAATTGCTTCATAAAATCTACATAAATTTATTTATAACTAATTTAAAGTGTTAATTTCCAACATCCTAAATAAATATAAATAAAATGTATATAATAAAACCAATCATCAATTTTTAGTAGGGTAGATATATTTTTGTTTAAAATGAAAATATTCATACAATATAATTTAATATTTACAGTTTAGTTTAAAATATATTAATGTAGTAATTTAGTACATACTAATATATCTTAATAAACTGTCAAGTTCATAAATTTTTATTTACATTTTTGAATTAGGTCATTTATTTTATGATTTGTTTTAAAAATGTGTTGCACACATGGACATTCAAGAATAGGTGGGTATCAGTGATCTCCATATTATACTGGATGGACATAAACATACGCATTGCCAAGGACCAAAGCGTGGCGTTCAAGTTTATCATCTGCTTCATTGTGGGGGGACAGATTTAATCGTTTATTTCAATGTCTTTGTGCGAAAACATGTGTCTGATGAATAAAAGTGTTGTTTGAAAATAATAAAGTATTATACCAACCTTGCCTGATGAAACATTTACATTAAAGGATATACAATTCAGTTTTACAGGTAATACTGTACAAATATGAATAGAATCTTTAATATATTTAAATATGTAGTTATCATACATGTTGTTTACGGTATGCAAAGACTACACTTATATTTAAAGTTGGCTATTAGCTTGTATATTGGTTTCAGAAATCATAATATATTGAAAGTTCGGTAAATATATATGATAAGGTATCTTAAAACTTGATTCACTTTGATTGACAAACTTTGTGTAGTTGCCATACGTTCAAACCATCACTTAGGTTATAGGCTTTTAGAAAGTATTATTATATTACCATTTTTTTTTAAGTTGGCTTTTATCTTATATATTGTTTTCAGAAACCATATGATGTTGAAAGGTCGATAACTATACTAAAACAAGTTTGCTATAAACTGTATTACATTTGTTTGAATGACATACTTTGCTTAGAAGTCCTACGTTCAAACGATAATTTAGGTTATAGGCTTGTAGGAAGTATGATATCTACTAAACCCTGATTTTAGTAGAAATCCCAATCTGCAAGGCTTTATTTCGTACCAGAATACTATTATTTATATTAGTATTTTGGTAGGATAAACGGCCATTTAGTATGAAAGTAGAAATTCCCTTTTGGAAGGTCTTTTATCATACCTAAACACTATTATAGGGTAGGATTCTGGTACGAGATAAAGCCTTCCTAAACGAGCTTCCTTCAAAAATCATCGTGTATATTAGCCTACATCAACTTATTTAAAGCACTCACCAGTTTCGAATTTTGTTACGCTCTTCAAAGCTCTTGCTAAAACATTTATTTCGTTAAACTAATCACACATTGTTGTTTCTCATATATTCAATCAAATTAATGAATGATGTCAAATTGCCACATTACCTTGTATGGGTGTAAGAGAGAAAGATATACCCGAAAGTTTTCTTCTCTCTTACACAATAGTATGCAAACGACAGCTCGAAAATGTCAACCATAGATGTCCATTCAGTTATATTATAGAGATCGATGGTGGGTATAAGCTGGCTGTTCTATCCTCTACGGGATGCAACATATATAAATGGATCTCGCGTCGACTAAATAAAAGCTTACTATTCATAAGCTCGGCCATTACTACCAGAATCACAAGTTTTCTCCGTTCCCTCCTCTCCATCTTACCGATTGTCAGGCTGCCAACCTCTGCCAATCGACACCCGGTTTCTTTTTCTTATTATTATCAAATACCACACTTTTCCTCTTTAAAATAATTACCTTGTCTCTCCTAACAATTTACAGCATTATTCACAGTGTTACTTAAATTACCTAATCTAATTTACAAACTCTTCCCTATCTCACTTTCAGTTATAGGGCAGAGAGGGGTGGTTGGATCATTACAGATCCAGCTTCCTCGGAGGCTTCCTTACCCGAGGAGTTTGCCTCAGAGCCAGAGGGGTGCATGACCGAGGTGATTCCGAGGCACTGGGGAAACTGAGGGATGGTTTCTCTAGAGACGGATCATCTGTTTGCCCTGGAGAAACTTCTTGTTGTGAATTATATTCTACCAAAGGCAAAAGCACTCCTTCCACAGGGTCATTGGTTCCTAGGTTTTGTCTCAAAGGGCTTCCGTCCCACTTACTAACATTGAATTCCGCAGTTATCCGCATTCACAAACCTCACCATAGTTCCAACCCTAGCTAGATAGGTGACAGGACTTATAATCCTTATTATTTTCCCTGGCATCCATGCTTCAGTTTCTCCTCGAACCGTTTTAACCAAAACTACTTGACTTTTTTCAGATGTACGAGGTGATCCCGCGTTTCTATTCCAATTTATTTCCACTTTTTCTTTCTTTTCCGCCACTCTTGCCGCAAGATGAGGCTTCAACATTGACAATCGAGTTTTCGGTCTGAATCCAAGAAATAACTCAGCCGGGGTTTTACCCGTAATTGTGTGAGGGGTATTCCTATAGGCAAAAAGGAAATTATCTACCCTATGCTGGAGAGTTATTTTCCTTCCTTCCTTACGATCCTGCTTCAAGGCTTGTAAAAGCGCCTTTTTCACTATCTTCACTGAGCTTTCCGCCTGTCCATTAGATGCTGGATGATAAAGTACTATGTGCACTACCCCATTTCCTCACAGAAAATCTTCCATCTCTTTTGACACCAACTGTGGACCTCCATCAGATACTAGCTTCTCCGGCATATCATAGGCTGCAAAACATGTCCTTAGTTTTGCTATTGTTGGTGAGGTCGTCGTAGTAGACATGGGGAACATCTCTGTCCATTTCGAATGAGCGTCAACCAACACTAAGTATTCTGTTCCCTCCAGTTTTGCGAAATCAACATGAACTCTCTGCCATCTTTTTAGTGGCCAGCTCCACTGTTGCGACGGGACTCTCGGAGCAGCATTTCGAGTCTCCTGACAAATTGAACATTTATTGCACATTTATTCAATCTGCGAGTCAATTCTTGGCCACCACACATACCCTCGAGACAACGCCTTCATCTTACACATCCCGGGGTGTTCTTAGCGTAACATTTACAAAATGACCTGACGGTACGCCTCTGGGACCACCATTCGATTCCCCCAGAGGAGACACCCGTCTTCAATGGAGATCTCATGTCGCTTCTGAAAAAAGGGCATCCATTCCGGTTCCACCTTGAATGGCCAATCATGCAGTGTCCAATCTACAATTTTACTAAGACATAAATCCTTCCTAGTTTCTTTCCCAATTTCCTCACTAGACATTGGTAGCTCCTCTAAAGATGCAAAAGTAAAGTTTACATCCTCCTCTAACATCTTCCCATCACCAGTCGGAAATCGTGAAAACATATCCGCTTTAACGATCTCAGATCCTTTTCTATACTCCAACTCATATATGATGACAATAACAGCGTCCACCGACAGGTATACGAGCTTCTGCCATCTCTGGAATACTTTTCTTGGAGACAACAAATACAACAATGGTTTATGGTCAGTAACCAGGGTAAATTTACGACCAAAAACATACTTGTGGAATTTTTTTACTCCGAAGATCAATGCTAAAGCTTCCTTCTCTATTTGCTGATAGTTCTTTTCGGCTTTTGATAATGTCCTGTATTTAAAATATACAAGTCGAGTGGAACCATCTGGGAACACATGCCTCATCACACTCCCAAGACCCTTACTGAAAGCATTGCAAGTTATCTTAATGGGCAAAGAAGAGTCGAATGGCACCACTGTGTCACTTACCACTAGTAACCTTTTACTTTTCTCAAACACTTGTCATTCGTCTCGGTCCCATTTCCACTTCCTGCCAGACTACAACCATTTATACAAAGGACTCAACTCTGTTGCTAAGTTGGGTAAGAATTTTCCATAAAATTGCAAAAGTCTTAGGAATGCTCTCAGCTGTGTCACATCTTCTGGCGCTGCTGCCCCTAATATGTCCTTCACCCTTTCCTTAATTGGATGAATTCCCCTCGCATCAATCCGATGACCCAACTAGGTAATTTCATCTGCCAGAAAAACACATTTGTCCTTGTTTACTTTCACCCCATAATCCCTTAGTATCTGAAGCACCTCATTTGTACGTTTCATGGCCTCTGCCACTGTACATGCTACTACTATTATATCATCGATATAACAAAAGGTTTTCTCTAGTCCTAACAAAATTCTGTCTATGACAGACTGAAAAAGAGAACACGCACTCCATATACCTGGACTTGGTCTGCGGAATCTGAACAATCCAACATGCGTATTCACAGTTAGTAAAGGTTGAGACGCTTCACTAACCTGCAACTGTAGGTACCTCTTTGACAAATCAACCTTGCTAAATATCTTTCCCCCAGATAGCTTTTCAAAAAAAACACTCCATATTAGGCAATGGATAGTGTTCGTCTTCCACAAATTTATTCAGGGTCACTTTAAAATCCCCACATAACCTCACTTTTCCATTTTCCTTAAGTACACACACTAAAGGTGTAGCCCATTGACTATGTTGAACGGGGTGCATTATTCCCTCATCACGCATCAACATTAATTCTTCCTCCATCACATCCTGCACTGTTCTCGCTTTACAAAATATAGGCGTGGCTCCTTCTTTCACAACCACATCTACTGTTATTCCCTTAATAGCTGCATGTTTAGAAATTGTGATTTCACCAGACTTGATCGGTCCTGTAGCATGTTCCCAACATACTTAACTTCTGACTGCTAGTCCAACTTCAACAAATGTAACCAATTTCTCCCCATCAATGTCAGAGCTCCTTTCCGATTAGAGGAAACTGTACCATGTCCTTTACACAAAATGACATCTACAATCAAGTATTCTATAAAGACTTCAAAGCAACAGAATTAGAACTAATCTATTCCATTCAAATGTAGCAGATATTGACTCACCCTGGATGGATGTTGCCTGATACAAACACCATGCCCTGGCGAGCCGTTCCGGGAGCACCGGCATTGCAGCGGCTTGTTCATTGAAAACACGTGGTTGGAAAAGACCGACGGTTTCCTCAACTCGACGCTCCTTCAAAGAGCGCCACTGCACCAGCGGACTTTCCATGCAACTCTTCCCCAATCTCCCAACTCCCTCTTCCCCCCTTTTCCCTCTTCTCCTTAGATTTCCTGGGGGATTTCTTGTTCCGACGCAGTTTCGTAGCTGTTTATAAAGAAGCACCCGGGACTTACTTTATGGCATTTCATTGTAATAAATCGAAGGAAGAACTTCTGCACCGAGCTTCACCGACATTAAATACTGGTGGTCACGATGTGTCAGGCGACGCACTCACCGCCGCCGCGCCGAGGAAGCCTCTTCTGGTTCCATGAGTATTAAGCCAAATGTTTGACGTAGATTGATATGTCCCTCTGACATGGCCTGTTGTGTTATATTGTTAACAAATTTTGTATGTCCATCAGACATAAATGGTTTTCTTTAATCAGAATGACTAACATATTTTGAATGTCCATCAGACATGTTGTCTTTAGTCAGAATGACTAATATTATTTCTATGTCCATCAGACGTGTTTTCTTTAGTCAGAGTGACTAACCTTATTTTTGTATGTCCATCAGACATAGCTGGTTTTCTTTAGTCAGAATGACTAATATATTTTATATGTCCATCAGACATGTTGTCTTTAGTCAGGATGACTAACTTTACTTTGTATGTCCTTCAGACATAATTTGTTGTATTTGAATGTTATCTTTAGTCAGAGTGACTATGTTTTTATGTCCATCAGACATAGATTAAGTACGGGGGCTGTATGCTCTATATAAGTGTAGGACAAGATGTTCAAGTTGACCCTAACTCATAAATCCATTTTTCTTTTCTGAGTCCTTAAGACATGGTAATATTTCATGACGCCCTAAACGGCATGTTCACTTTTTAATTTCCGTAAGGCTACAAGCAGGTAATCTAACACTTTTGTCAAGGACCTAGTTAGGTCACTGACTGTATGCAGTCTTGTTGACGCCTGTTGTGTAACTATTTGCGGTGTGCAACTTGCGGGAACACTACTAGTTTGAAGTAGTGGCCCGCGTGGATAGTACTTTCTTTCGGCCCCTTTTGGTACCTTGTTGATTTAAGTATTTAAGGATAGTGTCTAGTAGTATTAATGTATACCACCGGGTGTGGGAAGTAGTATAAATATACTATTGAGTGCTTTGGCAGTACTTATGAGAAAAGGATCGGCCATAGTATAATTCCGTGTATATGCCTGATAGTTAACTAGAACCGGTATCCATGTTTCTGGAGTTATCAAAGCAAATTACCACATGTTGTATCTAACGTTGACGGTTTTCCTTTAGTTTGTATCAATACCCGGCTGTCTGATCGAATGTCTTTGACATTTATAACTGAACACGATTATCATCAAGTTTCCAGAGCTGTATCTTGTTTACCATATGTAATCCTATTTCTCATTGTTTTTTATGATAAATTTATTTCTGTTACTTATACAATCTTGTTACTTATACAACCTTCCATATCCTTCATCATGTATAAGTCAACTATGTTCTAGTAATTGTTTCCTTCTCCATAAATTAAGGAGAGGTAAACAATTCAAAACTACTAAGATTGGCAACTCCATCTTGGAGGATCCATGCATTACTTCGGCCCTAAATTCTCCCTTCAGATCTAGAACATGAGCCGAGTATGAACGAGTATGAACTCAGATCCACTGACGGCGGTCTTAGAGTTTTCATCCTAAACCCTTTTTTATACACACTTTCTGACATCAAAGTGCGTGGACAACCAGTGTCAATCACCTTTTCTACTGGCTTACCATCCACTTTCACTGTTGTTACCCACTGCGCATCACTGCCCCCTTACTTCGTCCACATGACATAATTCTAGCTCGTTAACTTTTTTTAAGTTCAGGCCCATTCTTTTCTTTCTTTAATCTACACGTCGTAACTATATATCCTACCTTGCCACATGTGTAGCATTTGTTATTTTTCAAGGGACACTCCGCAGCCAAATTCAAAGGACTGTTACACCTAAAACACAACCTCTTCCCCTGCACTCCCGGATTCTTTCCAGTACTTTTACACAATTGCCTGTACTTTCCTTTCTTCCCCAAAAAATTTACAGAATGAGGCTCCACCCTATGAAAGGTCTTAAGCTGGTCGTTGGCTAAATCTAGACGCCCTGCCATTTCACACGTCTCCTCAAATATTAGAATCTTATCCCTAGCTAACTGGCATTATCATTATCATATCTGGCTGTTTGAACACTTATTTAAAGCCTAAACTGAGATAATTTTCAACTAAGAACTGTAGTAACTCATGAACTGACATATTCTAGAACTCATTCGAACAATAAAGTACCACAAGTATCAGTCTTCAATCGTACAAGTCCAACATTCCTCTATAAACGTCTTTTAATTTAGTGATGAGGTCCTCTGGAAGTTTTTTCTTGAAACTTGAACTTTTGCTCATAAAGAGGTGTAAATACTCAAGTTTATTTAAAGCCGCAGACCTTGTTTCTGTGTGAACACTAATGTTATAAATAATTCCAAAATACAGTTGGCAGCATCCATCTTTTCCTATACAACAAGACGTAGTTTATTTTTAGGTGATTCAAATTCTTCTTCCCTCCTTCCCAATGCTCATCAAAGGCTCCTTGCTCGTTGATGTTCATTTTTGATCTCTTCTATTTTCTTGCAGCAGTACAAAATATCCAAAGTTTTTGTTTGAAGTAAATTGTGTAAAACATCTGTACATGCAAATAATCTTGAAAATCAATCTGAGCCTTATCGTTGTACATGGGTAATATATTAACACATCAGGTTAGACACCACTGTACTGCATTGCATTACACTGATAAAAGTCCAAGTCATACATTCATAAACAAATCATAAACAATCGGGTCAAAGCCCCACACAAAATACGACCACTTGTGGTAAAGTTATATAAATATTAATTACAAAGCATGTGCAATAATATCAGAGCACGTGCAATAATATCAAAGCACGACTCACAAACAAAATAGCTGCGCTTCCCACCAAACTAGGAATGCACGTGCACGTGGTAATACTCGGAAGTCTATAAAAATATAGTTACTATTTACACGTGGATCAAGGGAGGAGGTAATAAGGAACAATCCATGGCAACTTAGAGGAACGATCACCAAAAATCAATGAATTTTTCAGTGAGGAAAACGGACACAAAAAAAACACTTATAGAAAGAAAAATACAACAACTAGTAAATTGGTAAAGGACACATATTCACCACTGGACATTTGAACGTCCCATGTCAGATACAAACATGTACAACCCTTAAACTGCCATTACTCCCAGGATACGGAGTCTCACATATACTTAGGAGCCACTTTAATGGCGGAAGATTGTCAACCTTTATTAAGACGAGCTGTCAGTATTCTCAAGCTGATGTCTTCCTTGTTCATTTGCATCTCTGCTAAAGTGTGTGGAAGTATTCTTTGGACCAGTGATTCCAAAAGTACTGGTAAGCTTGCTGAATTAGCTACCAGCGGCTTAACTTGTTTGTGGGTAGCTCTGCCAGTATATCTAGAGGTTGAGCAGTGATTGGGCACCCAATAATAAAATGACCTGGGGTCAAGGCATTGAGGTCATTAGGATCTGCTGAAAGAGAAAAAAGTGGCCTGGAGTTTAACACTGCCTTAACTTGTGCATAGAGAGTAGTGAGATTTCAAACTTAAGATTGTGATCTCTCACCACCGATTTCAGATGTATTTTTTGCCAGCCTCTCATACACCATCAAAGTTCGAGGCAGCTGGAGGATTGTGAAAACTAATGCCACGTGATTCCCTTCACTGTGAAAGCATAAGATATCCTCATGGCCTATAAAGAAGGGACTCTAGGAGATGCTTAAGTTCAATAAAATTGCGATGGGCTCCTACGAAATTTGCACTTAAGTCACTGTAGATATCAGAACACATACCATGTCGTGATATAAATAGTAGGAATGCGCCCATAAAGGCTCTCATTCTTAGGTCCGATACAACTTCCAAGTGTATGGTCTTTGTTGCCATACACACAAATAAGCACAAGGAGGCTTTTATGATTATTTTACATTTCTAGTTGGAGAAATATTGATTGGGAATGGCCCTCCATAATTAACTCCTATTTTCACAAATACTCTTGCCTGCAATACTCTTATATCAGGTAGATTTACCCTCAATAGTGCAAGTGTGCTTGCCTTGAATCAAAAGCATCTCATGCACCTGAAGATAAGATTCATAATCTCATAAAGGATATCATACAGTAGTGACTTTAAAATAGTGATTGATTAGTTCTTAATCCCGCATGAAGATAGTAGGTGAGGTAATAGTCAATTATGGTGTGAAATGATTTACATTAGGAAGCAGAATTGGATGTCTGGTATCATAATGCAGTGAGGCGTGTCCAAGGCGACATCCCATCCTGGGGAGATCATCTATGTCAAGAGGTTTATTCAGTCCTCTCACACAATGAGAACCCTACTTTTCTTCCTTTACACTTTGTACGTATTCTCCAAACGCTTCCTTTTGGACTTGGTGTGCACACGATGTGCGTACAGCCTTATTTTCTGTTGAGGTTAACGAGCCCATAAAGTGGGCTTGACTCTTAAGATTCATTCTACGAATAAAACGTAACACAAATTCTATGAATCCTTGTAACGACAGCCATGACGAAAATAGTTTAATGTATTCTGACCAGACTAATTCAATTAGAGAAGTTATAAAGTGACAACACCTGTCATCCAAGTTCTGGGAGTTCTGACTGGTGGAACGTTTCAGATATGCTAGGCCATCTACTCAGGTCCATGACACCACAGCTGATGTTCCACTAATTCCTTGGAATGGAGTCCTCTTGAAGCACAGTCAGATGGGTTTGACTGAGTGGCACATGTCTCCAATGGCTGGATTGTAGATTATTTTGTATTTAAGATACTCTGTTGGCCACAAAGGTTTTCAACAAGTGAGGTGACGCATTGAGCCACGACAGATATATAGTAGAATTTGTCCATGCAAATTTATCTGTCAGTGATAACGTTTTCACTAAGATTGTTTAAAAAAATATTAATCACGGTGGTGGGAGATGAGCTCCACACAAATCAAGAAATGTGAGTAAAATGGTCTTGATAGAAGCAATCCGTGATTTGATCATGATGTAGTGCATTTGAACGTCTCCCGAAGAGGTGTTTACCAGCAAATATGCCACAGCCACGTATCCTTTGTTAGACGCATCACTAAACCTGCGGAGTTGACTTTCAGTGACGGTCTTAGTAAAAAGTGCACGGTTTATCTTGATGTGTATAAGTACAGGAAATTCTGAAATGAAGTACTTCCAAATTACACCTAGTTCAGGTGGCAACGGTTCATCCCAAAAAAGACCAAGAGTTCACAGATGTTGCATAAGTGCGTTGGCACAAAACACTACCGAACTAAATGACCCGCTGGATCAAAGATAAAGTGCAATGTTAGACAATAAAGCTCTCTTCGGTTCCGTGTTATCTGAAGCACAAACATGGTACGAAAACGTGTCTGAGGTAGCGTTCCACTCCAATCCACTTATCTTAATTATCTGGTCTCCATCTTCTTCAAAGCTTAGGGGGACCTCATGATGATCAGCTGGGATGCCATTTAAAACTTGAGGATGGTTTCTCTACTACTTTCTCTGTTGGAAACCTCCCAAGTTAAGCAACTCAATGAGTTCAACTTGTAGAGTGGGAGCACATCCCAGAGAATCGGTACCAGTCACGATATCATCAACAAAAATGTAATTAAGAATGATTTGTTATGTGTTAAGGTAGCATTACTCTTCATCAATAGCTAATGGACGTAATGACTGTATGGCCTAATATGGATCTGATGAAACTCCATAAGGTACAGTGCGAGTTGATACTATTGAATGGGTAGATATGGGAGCTCACGCCATAGTATTACCTGATATTGATGGTCTTCCGGATATACAAGTACTTGGCGATACATTTAAAAAAATATCTGTTATCAATTCCAAGAGGGTACGTATGGAAATTAATCACAATATACACCACTCCCCTTTGCAATTTGGGAACCTTTAAAAAGGTGTTATTAAGAGAATAACCCTAGACGATGTTGCCACGGAGTCGTCAAATCCCACTCTCACTTCCGTGACCAAAATAGTCTCCTTAGATATACAAGTGTGTAGTATATAATATGTCAAACCTTGGATCCAAGGCTCTTTTAGAACCTATATATGCTTAAGACCTCCATATTCCGTAAATAACGTGCCATACTCTTTCTTTAGTAGTGGTTGACGAGCTAAAGTTTTCTCAAGATATTGAAGTCTCTTCGCCGCTTGCTGACGTGACTCTCCTAAAACTATATGAGCAGGGCCGGTTCTTGGCCTATGCGAGGATGCGTCTGCAGGGGGCCCCCCGAGGATTAGGAGCCCCAAAGCTTTTTTAAATTGTTTATATAAATAAATAAAACTATATAAAATATATGAAAGCAGTAAAATAAATCAAAGTATCAGTTGTTCGATTAGTGGTTGTTAGTTTTTCCCCCCCTCCTTTCCCCAGACTACGTCGCTCGTCTCCCCTATCTTCCTGAGGCCCCACAGCAAGTCTCTCCTTCCCTTATGAGGCCACGTCACACGTCTCCCTTTCCCTTAAGTCGTGGGCACAATGGGCAGTGCCCAGGGGCTCCAATCTGGGATGCTGCCATATTGTTCGTTATGTGCCACATTTACCGTTTACATTTTTATTCCTGTGGGTGAGTAGGGCTCGTAGAAACTCGATGCATTTTCTACAGGTTCCTAAAATGCTGTTAAGAAGGCTCTGCATTATGGATGTCATTTAATAACTATTTTGTGTCAAAAATACTGTTTATAAATTGTTCATAAAATTATTGTGTGGAAACATTTTTTATTAATTTAGATGTATCAAATATATTAATAGTAGTCTGATTAAATTTTCTTCTTCTTTCAAAGAAGCTTTTCCAAATTAATGCTAACAAAGACATATTTGAGATCTACTATGACACAAGAAAGAATGACAGGAATTGCCAATATTTCTATTGAGAATAATTTTTGTCGTCAGCTAAACAGCAGAAACATAATAGATGACTTCACAGCAAGAAAAGTTAAATTATGAAAATACAAAATGTTGAAACGCATTTAAAAAAATTAGTGAGAGAATTTGTTTGAGCCAATTAAGGTTTTTAAGGTATTTTAATATGTTGTAATATGTTATTTTAACAAGTCTTTTAGGTACCGTACCTATATGCCATTTTATGACTTTCAATTTTGTTAAATAAGGTATTGGCCTTTCACTGCTTGTTAGTTACTATACAACCACTCTTCTAATTAATTTATGGACTAATATAGGCTATCTAATAACATTGTTATCAAAATGTTAAAACTAGGCCTACAGGTATATTATCTTTTATATAAAAACTATTGTAATATAATTCATCGTCTATGAGTAACTTAATTTATTCAAACCCAAAATAATACGTCAATCTATATTCTCTTTTTAAATAATTAATTCAAGCTCACATATAATGTTTTTATTTTCAAGAACATATAAGACATATTTAGCTAATTTATTTTTTGTTTAGTCTGACTCATAATATTATCTAACTTGTTATACGAGTGGACTATTCTAATATTTTATTTTTTTAAAATATCCATTGGGCCCACATTCTACAGTTCGCAGGGGGCCCCAAATTGCCTAGGACCAGTCCTGTATCTGGGGAACCTTGAAGGGTGATCTCATGAAGTACGGATCCTTGTCATGCGAGTGTGTTGGAACAAAATGTGCCTAACATTTATTTTCATCATTATCCGTGTGCTAGACTACCGGTAGGTCCTCTACCTCCCAAAATTGCCAAAGAATGCTGTCGAGAGACGGCTCCATATCCACTAAGATTGAGGACACCATGGACGATCACTTCTGCTGGTGACCAACCTAACTAATGATGATACAACTGAAAAAGGTATGTAGAGCTGCTGGTAACCAGGCAAAACTAGGGATCACCTACCATCAAATATCCCGGGGTCAAGGAAAACGTCAGCATTTAATAAAACCTCAATAGTCCCAATTATGTGAAATCTAGCTGCTAACTGAAGGTGTCTGTACCCTTCGGAGGATAAGTCTCAGTGACGAGCTGTGGTCATATTGGTATGGGAACTCGTAAATGAGTTGACATGCGACGGGGAGTTAAGAATGTGGTTTCCTTGTGTGCCTGTACCAATGTATAAATAGATTTGTCTTTCGAAGGATCGAGATAGTTCTTGACCTGAACCTTTATTAGCTTTCTGAGTGGACACACTAATATGAAGAAGCGTGTAGTGATACTGATTGAATTCAGAAAAATCCGTATTTGACGGACAATCCTTGATATGGTGCTATGTCTTCGGACAGTTAAAGCACACCTTACTACATTTTGACCACTCCATACGTTGCTTCGTTGATTGATCTAAAAATGAAACTCATCTATAAATATTGTGGTTGCCCTGACACAGAGAATATCGCTATTTTCACGACTCATATTAACAAAAAAAAAGTCTGTCCTACAAAGGTTGGTGATCTTGCTTTCACCTCAAGTTTTCTGTGAGCTTGAGGAGGCCTATTTGGAATATTTACAGAACATTATGGAAAGTAAATTACTGTTAAATGGGCTCTGTGCACTGAGTTTCAAGGAACTCCATAGTCTGCTCAAAGCTTGGTTGGTGCTCTTTTGTTAGTATGAGTCAGTTCAAACCACTGGCGCGTAGGTTTTACATGTTCAGTTTGTTGAGCGTTACATTTAAGAGCATGAAACTCTACTGACAAATCGGAAACTTCAAAACTTTAAAAGCACCCAAATTTTCTATAAAGGTGTCCACCACCACCACCACCACTACCACCACCACCACCACCATTAAATCTTGAGAGGAATTAGAATTCAACGAAGGAAACAGAATTATTTTGTCTAGTTGATTGGTACTAATGCGCCTCGCATCCTGATATCTGCCTATAACCTGTCCGATAGCTGATAGTTTTCATCAGACAATGGAAGTGATCGTATCGGGATGAGTGGTTACCCAAACAAGGCTGAATTTAAATAATGGAACTTTTCAACTGATGTTAAACTTGTGTTGTCATGTACCAACGAAGTAAACAAATAAATTAAAACTCATTCACTCTGTAACACCACCACTAAAAGTAAGCTATGTAGATTTAGCCATTTTACAACAAATTAATTTTGTACTGGTTCAATAGTGCGCATAGCAACAAGTTGAATAATGAGGTTATATAATGCTTTCATCTCATGTTATTTAAAATAAAAATTTTCCACCAGCGCTTTTTATGCCATAATATTAAATTGAAGTTCAATCTGAACGGGTGATCACTTAATAAAATATGTTCCTCATCAACATTTTCTTTAAGTTAACTCAAGTCAGAATAGTGAGCCTTAAATAATTGTACTCTTTGGCCTAGCTGCAATCTGGGAAAGTATCTCATCATCATCATCATCATCATCATCATCAATGAACGTTTCCGCCTCTGTGGGTCATCTGGCACAACCTCTTCCATTCCTATCGATCTCACCATGCCTCTCCTCCCACCACTGTCTCCAGTCCACCCCTTAGTTCATGTCTTCTCTACTTGGTGCATCCATATCGTCCGGTCTTCCAAAGTCTTCTAACCGTCTCTTACTCTATAACTTTATAGTCTTCTGTCCTCTACCATCTTACAAGCCTAAACTGCAACTTTTCCTCTTCTGCGCCTTTTTTAATGGTATAACCTCTAATATATCCCTAAAATGGTTCGTTCCTTATCCTCTATCTCCTTGTAATATTGTAATTGCGCCTCAGAAACCTCATCTATGTAGCTTGCGATCTATTTAAATATCTCCTTGTCCATGTCCATATTTGGAGCCATACGTTAATATTGCTTGACAATACGTCTTAAATAACAAAGTTCTGACCTCTTTTCCTATGTTCTTTCGTGACGTGAAATAATAATGCTCAATCTTCCCATCCTTTGTCCTATTTACTCCTGAGTCTTACAGTTTGTGGAATTATTAATTCTTAGATAACTTAAATATTCTACCCTTTCAATGAACTGCGGCTCTATGGTCTCTTGGAGATACTTAAACAGTTACTATACAAATATTTCAAAAGATACACACATGGGCTTTAAACAATTTTGCTCAAAGAGTGGTTAGAGAATGAATAACAAAACAATTGAAAAGAGTCGTAAATGATGTGATGATGGCTACAAAACAGGCTGTCAATTGACTGGTACTATGGCTGGTCCTTTTTCCTATAGGTACTGCCAATGCAATCAATAGTACTTATCATATGAAGTAGAAAAACACTAATAACCTACACAAACTCAATAGGAGTCAAAAAGTTTAAATAACCAAAAGGTATTATCTACTCGGACCCCACTATGAAAAGAGAGGAGTTTCCATGGGTTGCCCACCTAAGCTAATACTGCACAGAGAGAGTGACTGCTTGAACAACCCAACACACATAGACAATTATATAACCCAACTGGGATTTAGAACAAGGCAGACAGCCTGGTTTTAGCCATACATATCTAAATGAACAAGACGTCCATGGCGTCATAAAAAAAAGGACTCAACGGTTAAATGGAACTTGTGGAGTTCAGCAAGTCTCATAACTAAGACGTAATCACAAAGAAAGCAAACGGCTTATAATTTTAAGACTGCATCATATGGATGCAGCAAAACATATTCGCTCGTCTGAGGGACTCGCGAATTACTTAGCGTCATAATGACACTTTCAAACTTTTACCAATTAAACATAATTACTTGGAAGTCAACAAGACTCAAGATTAGATTACTGTCATTTTGACACATAATAAACTTATCAAACAAAGAAGGTCGCTTTCAACACAAATTAAACACAAGTCATTCTTGACTATCACAATATAATGCAAAGAGAATTAATCATGTCTAAATATACATGTACTAGTTAGTTTCAATAAACTAGATTTCAAGTCCAACGGACTTAATAACAAAATCAGAGTACTTAAGTGTTAGAAGTATTTCCTGCAGGCCGTTTCGGTGGTGAATCCGATGACCCATACTCTATGGTCAGCGCTGCCTTTTGACGAGAGGTCTAGTGGAGGTTTTTTCCTGCTCGACGTTTCGGCAGTGGATCCGACGACCCATACTCCATGGTCAGCGCGGCCTTTTGACGAGAGGTCTAGTAGAGGTCTTCCCTTCAACGCTGGGTTATGATAGTGCGGTAACTTGTGACTGAGGTGTCGGGCTTATATACGCTCTCAAAATCTAACTCAAACGGAACAGACAACAGGACGATAAACAGAGAATATGAGAGAAAGAATAAAGGTAGGGAGGTAGGAAAACTGCAAGAGGGGTAAGGAGAAGGTTATTTTTCCCACTCTTGCTGGCAGGAGCGCCTCGAACGCCGAGGGTTGTTAGCTCGAACCCACGTGTCTCCCTCTGTTAACAGATAGTAAGTATGTGTGTCGGAGATCGGACCGCCATGTTAGGTAGATTTTCTTCAACCACGAGGCGACAAAATCCAACAACATCTTGATAGGGTGAGTCGATATACACGCATCTTCTCTCCAAATATAAATGTTTTAATTATGTTGTTTAGACTGAGTTATTAGTTTCATGAGAGATTGTAATATAGACGTCCTTTAAACTATTTCTTGCAGGCCGCATGGCCATATCATATGAATAATATCAGGAACCATCCACTGGTACACGGAATGTATATGAGCATCTATTCACAAATATGACACAATTAATCCTCTTCTAAGACATCCGGCACAGGATTTATCAAAAGTCCTTATTTTTTTGTAAATTATTGGAATATTAACCTTCGATTGTAGCCGTGTCAATCTCTCTGATTGACATGCTACATCAATTTCCTTTCCATTGTTCCTTCCTTTGTTGAGTTGGAGTTCCCAGTCACCTGGATTGGCTAGCTTTTTTCCCCCTTCATGTCCAATACATATCTTTCCATTGCTATTGATCATTTGACTAGTTCTCTCTCCAAGTCCTCTACAGTTTCCTCCCTTGTCATGACGTCGTCTGCATATGCCATCACATTCAAATCCCCCGGGCTTCTGTGACCATGCACTTGAGCAATTATTTCGTTCATTACAATGTTAACCATACGACGCAGATGTGCGGGGATCAATCACTATTTATGTTCAATGGTATTTATACATCCAGACAATCGGTGTATTGTTTATATGTGATCTATTAGATTATTATTGACTTTTTAAATATCTTACTAATTTTAGAAACGGGTTAAAAAAATTAGTTATGTTCGGGTAGAATCTTTTGATTAATTTTAATAATAAACAATTTAAGAGTTATGGATGCATACATTTTATAACAATTTAGTTCATTTTGATAAAGTAGTTATTAAATTTAATAATTTTTGTGACTTCTTTTGAAGGTGTACATCCAAATCTATTAAGTTAAAAATGAATGGAACGGAACTCCACACGAACTTTTTCGCCCTATTTTCTAGAAATAGTGATATTTACTCAAAATTTGTAATATAATATACACTAGCAAACCCGAGAACAAATTGCGCTAGACATACGTAAAACATTTTTATTTTAGATTTATGGATTTATGAAAAAACGCACACACATTTTATAACAATTTAATTCATTTTGATAAAGTAGTTTTTAAATTTAATAATTTTTTTGACTTCTTTTAAAGGTGTACATCCAAATCAATTTAGGTAAAAATAAATGGAACGGAACTCCGCACGAAATTTCTCGCTCTATTATTTATAAATGGAAATATTTACTCAAAATTTGTAATATAATATACACTAGCAAACCCGAGAACAAACTGAGCTAGACATACGTAAAACATTTTTTAGTCATGGTTTTAAATTTCATAATTTTATTTCTTAAGGATTAACGTCTTCACTCGTATATTTGGACAAAATATTGATATTGGGTCCACAAGGATAAAAACTTCGTATTAAAATTTTGACTTCCGTTTAAAATTTTCGCTATTTTACTAGGGGATATCTTATGTTTGTTGTATTGCTATTCAATTTCGCTTTTATAAATTTTGACCAATTAAATAGGTAATTATTTACTATTGAGTCTAAAATGAAAGAGATAGAATCATTTTAGCAGATTTTGAGGAAATGGATTTTTTCTCTTTTCATCCTTTAGTAAACTGTTATTAATTTTAGGGTTAGACAGACGGCGTTGCAAAAACCACTTTTTATGGTTCGGGGGGTCATGAACATCCATCAACATCTCGGCCTAGATTTTTTTTTTTTTTTGACGGACGTAATACCTTACCTTAAAGTGATGGCAAAGTTAAAAGAAATATATATTTGTGTATAGCTTGAAAACTTTTGGTTTTATAAAAATATATTTCAAGTAAAAGATGTTTATTATAAATAGATCCACATGTATGCAATGATAAGTAATTTTATATCTCAAAGACTTACGGGGATAAAATTGATAATTATAATTTACGCATCAAACCAAAAACCTTAAAGTCATTTTACCGAAATATTGAGAGTAGCCATTTTATTTAGGATATTTATAAATGTTTTGAAATTAAATTTAATCAAAATCGTTAGAACTGATTTTGAGAAAATCGACTTTTTCTCTTTATGCCCTTCAGTAAACTACCCTTAATTTTAAGGTTAGATATCCAATTCCAAGAAACCCTGGGGTCACCCCTATGAAAACCCTAGATACCAAGTTTTAGCCCGATCAGTAAAATATTTTAGGCTCTAGTTGGAAGAACAAACAGAGAGACAGACAGACGGAAATTCAAAAACCACTTTTTTGGATTCGAGGGGTCATGAAAGGTCGAGATTCATCAAATTCTTGAGTTCGATTTTTTTGACGATCACAATACTTTCCCTACCTGTAAGATAGCGAGAAAGTAAAAATATGATATATTAATAAAATTAGGAGTGTGCGACTACTCTAAAATTCGAGTTCGATTCTAGTTTTAATAGCTGTTCAAACTCGACTCAAAGATTTTTACAAAACCCAAAAAACTCGAGTACTCGGAACTTCCGATCTTTCTCTCGAAAATTCCTAGTTAAGTTAATTTTATTCAATTTTAAGATATAATTTCATAGCAAAGTCCCTTTTTGTCTATTAAAAAAAATTACTATTATATTAAATTTATTTGACAATTCGAATTTGTATGATTATAATTTTTTAAAGATAAATATAAGTCTGAAAAAAATAGGTTTGCATATTTTATTTGTGGTTTATGCATGGGTCTATCTTAGAAATTCAACTTGAAATTTTGATCTACTAATCGAACTCGAAAAAAACTTGTTTTCATTCAAACTCAACTCGAACTCAACTCGAAGTGAAAAATGACTCCTCGCACACCCCTAATTAAAATTTAGAAACTATGTGAGACAACAATAACTATCGTGTAGCTTTGAAAATCAATTTAAATAATGTTTGAAACATGTTTAAATTATAAAATAGCCATTTTCTGAAAATTCTGGAAAACGGATTCAAACTTTTTTTTTTATCACAGCATCTTACTATCTGTTCACACTATAAACGTGGACTAACACTTTAACACGTTAAAAAAAAAAGCTTTTACTTCACCTCAGAATAGGACATAAGGCTATAAAATAAATTATACAAACGTTTAGATGTCACTAAAAACATATAATTTAAGATTACACTTACAGATAAAAGAGGAGCTCATCAACAATATTGGTAGCTTTATAAGAGTGAAATAAATAAAATGTTTTATGATAGTATGTAATCTTTTAAAAATGGTTTGATATTTGTTGTTTATCTTTATTACCAGCTTTATGCCTATCATCATTGTTTGTCTTTCTTTATATAAATATGTACCTATCTCTTATTTTTATATAGGCTATTGTGGTACTTAAATGTTTGAAATGTTTCATTAACACTATATACTTTTTTTTGCGTATATATTTTTAAATGGTGTTTCTAGTAACACTTTTTTTAATAAGTTTGACCATTTATATTGAAATAATATCATTTCTATACCATTATGTAGTTAAATATAGTAGATAAACTTAAGTAATTGTATATAAATTAAATAAAAGTAATTTGGTACACACAAATTCATAGATTTATTTTATTAAATTTGTAATTAATATGTATCCCTATCTCACCATTGCCCTTTTCTTCTTATCCTTCTTCATCTTTAATCTCCAATTCAACGATCTAATACTCATGTACGTACATAATATTATCTTCAGTTTCAATCTTCTCTTACACCTCCAAAATTTCATACTCGCCCTCATCAATATCCACACCCTCATCAAATATACCCCATCTACGGAAGGAGAAGTGGTAACAGCTGGAGCAAAGTTCTTAATTGTTTGCAATAAAGTACTTTCCGATAGCTCTCCATTAACGACTCTCCTACTGTAGTTGTAGTATAATTTATATAAAGTATAATGGACATACCATACTCATAAATTTCCACGACCTCATCAACTGCTTTCTTTATAGTTTTATAGTCAACCTCATCAATATTCATATACCCATCAACTTCTTTCTCAATAAAGGAGAGATCAGAATTTTAATCCCAGTCGTGTGTAGGCTAATGAGAGCTTTTCCCTAAATGGTTTTCCACTTTTCCTTTTATCATATGTGGGTACACTTACTTTAAATTATACTATATTCCTGATGCTTAATACATTAGCGTAATTAGTCCATAACCCAAACAAATAGTGAGACATGAGGGAGATTTTTTTAATCCATGTCAAACATCTCCACTTCATAATCATCAATCATTATACATCATTATATATATATATATCCTTAATATAATTCACCCTCTTTTGTTATGTCTTTTCTTTGTTTGTATTGACTTAATCTTATCTTTAACTACCCCTTAATCCTAATTTTTGGTTGAAAGATATGTACTCATTATATTCTCGTTCAATTTAATTTTTTTATTTTTTATGATATATTTTTTCTTCTTAATGGTTGTTTTGAACTCTTCAAATAGCTTTGGACGCGTGTAAATGCACTTTATTGGTGCAGTTTGTTGATAAAGAGTGTTAAATGGCATCCCAAAAAAGAAATCTACATTTCTTATAGATATGTATTCACATTCATTGGTGGCTCCGATTCTTTGTTGAGGATCCTTAACCTATAATACAAATTAAATATCAGTTAATAATGGAAAATATGTATATACATACAAATTGACTTGGTATTAGTTTGCTATACAAACAGATTGATCCAACAGTACATGAAATACCACCTTAAGTCACAAGCCTAACACCCTATATAAGTCTAAGACTTTTCAAAGTGGAACCTTGCGAGTCTCCTCTAACCCTTCATGGTTGTGTCCTTCAAGCGTAGCCACGCACATTACATGCGCTGTGGGAAATTATTTAGGGACCTATTACCTGAAGGCTGGCTAGATCTCTGTCGAGGTCTTTGTTTGAGAGTAAATGGGGGGGGGGGGGGGGCTGGTGGGCCCTGCTATTCACAACACACTAAGCGGTTGGTAGCTAGTACCGGAGGGGTCCCAGCTGTCCAGTGATGACAGGGCTGACGGCGGGCACTGGATAAACGGACCCTAAATTGCACCGCTGCTCATGTAATGTGTGTGGCTACGCTCAAATTAAACAACTATGATGGGTTAGAAGAGCCTCGCAAGAGGTATTTGTTCCCCAGAGAAGTGGTTGCCGAATCCTGACGAGGCAAGTGAGTTTCCACTTTGAAAAGTCTTTGACTTCTATAAGGTATTAGTCTAGTGACGCGGCGGGTTCCTTCATGTCAATGGGAGGGGGTAGGAGTGTTTGGGTGTAGTGCTGGGTCAGGTTTGAAAGCTCATGTGTTTGAGATTAATTCTCACCCTCGCGGCAACTGCTCTAACTGAGATGGGACAAGCGAATTCCTGCCTCACCTCTTGGATGTTCCTCGTCCGGTAATTTTGTAAAATTGCTTCCTCGTGGCAGCCCTCATGCAACATCTGGAGGGTTTAACACGAAGGATGTCTAAATATCAGTCAAAGTCGTCTGTGTGGGAGTGAATAGGGGGAAGGCCCACCCCCTACTTGCCACACACAAAGCTGTTGTTAGTAAGCACTGTACCTTCCGGAAAAGCTGGTCAGACTACCTCCATGAGGTCCCCACTGAGCATCTTAGTTTGAGAACCCTTTTAGGGTGAATTCTAAGGCTAGGCACCTGACCTTTTCTGAGGGATTAACGCCCCTACATGAGTGTTCCACCACTCACGGAAGAAGAGGCCAGCTTCCCCGCCGATGGAAGATGGGGGGGCTCCCAGTTGTCCGGTAATGACAGATATCGATGGCAGGCACAGGGTCATCGGCCCTTAAACTGCTCTTTGTGTACGCTTTACGAGCGTGTCTAAGCTTGGAGGACACAAGCCATTATGGAATAGAGGAGCCTTGCTAGAGGTATCAATTCCCCAGAAACTGGATGCCGGACCCTGACACGGCAGGTTAGTTTCCACTTTGAAACGTCTATAACTTATATAAGGTGTCATACTAGTGACATGGCGGTGTCCTTTATGTAAATTGGGGGTAGCCCTGGGCCGGGACGAAAGTTCGTGAGTTTGAGATGAGTTTTCACGTTCGGGGTGACTGCCCTAACTCGGATGGGACAAGAGACCTTGGGATGTTCCTCATCCAGAAATTCTGGTGTTTTATTATCACATACAAATTAACTTTCAGACATAATCAGCAATTTCAAGACGTTTCATTTACATAAATTACAAGCTATGAATGAATTATACATGAAGGTTATAAATAAATCCATGTTAGAACAAACACTAAAAGTATCGTACACAGTGAGGCCAATTGACCAACAAAATTAACCTTCAGCTGAGTTAGGCGCTGCTATAGAACTTATTAAACCCCTGGTACAGTGTCTCCTTATGGTAGCCTCTGGACAATGTCCAGAGGGTTTACCCTATTGCCGTCCAAATCTCTGCCAAATCATTTGTGTGGGAGTTAATGGGGGTATCTCCTACTCACCGTACACTAAGCTGTTGGGATCTAGTACCTTCCGTGAAAGTTGGTCAGGACACCTTTACGAGGTCCCCGCTGGGCAACTTAGTTTGAAAGCCCTTTTAGGGTTATTCCTAAGGCTAGGCGGCTGACCTCTGAGGGCCTAAACGGAGCGACATAGGTAAAATACCTTTTAGGGTGATTCTATATGATCGAGTTTAGTCTCCCTGTAGGTCAATCTAGGCTAAAGTCCTCTTTGGTCGTGTTTAAACTCCCTTACGTGTGCGCTCAGCATACATGGAAGGAGGAGTCAACTCCTCCCGCTGAATGAAGTTTGACCAAGTTGGAGGGGGCTGTCCCTAGCTGTCGATGATGATAGGGATCAATGGCAATCACAGGGTCGTCAGTCCCTAAATTTCCCACTGCGCGCGTTTACAGAGCGTGGCTACGCTTGGAGGACACAGCCTTGATGGGCTGTAGGAGCCTAAAAAGAGACGCGTGTTTCTCAGATACTGGTTTCCTGACCCAATATGGCAAGTGAGTTTCTGCTTTGAGAATTCCTAGACTTATATAAGGTGTTAGACTGGAGACATTGTGGTGTTACTTAATGTCCATTGTACACCGAAGAAGTTACAAAGGACAAGTTATGCCAGGAATCTTTATTATTTACATAAGGACTACTTTAGGACTCGGACCTCTGGGTTGTTCTTAGAGCTATCTGATTTTGTTAAGACCTTGACTCAGGACTGTCCGCATGATTCGGTACTGGGTCCGGTCCTGTGGGTGTTGATCGTGGACTAGTTCTTGAAATTGTATTTCAGGAAAGGAGTGAGTTGCTACGCCTACGTGGATGATGGACTTATTCTCATCAGAGGCAATAGAGGAAGGAAGCTTGAAGTCAGGGCTGGGCATGCATTTGAATTGGTATTGGATGGATTGTTGGAATAAGTCCCACTTTATGTCATACGTTGTATATAGTGTATGCATGATGATGATCCGCCACATTTTAGCCGAATAGCTAGAATTATTTTTAATAAACGACTTAGAAAGAAATGGAAAGGTCATGCAGTACTTA
The DNA here is from genome assembly GCA_033556935.1 of Timema podura. NCBI lineage: Eukaryota > Metazoa > Arthropoda > Insecta > Phasmatodea > Timematidae > Timema > Timema podura. The sequence continues at coordinate 82,009,065 of JAVRXN010000010.1, forward strand.
TTGTCTGGTCTGCTCACTCCCCAGACTTAAATTCTTTAGACTTTTATCTATGGGACCATCTGAATAATCCACTAACGTATTGAACAAAGCTGCCAGCTAATCCGAGAAACACCTGACATTTTAGAATGGACCATAAACCCTATGACAGTGGCTTTTAACCTTTTATTACTCGCAGCTCCCTAAACATCCTAAAATATTTTCGTGGCCCCTTAGCTTTGATTAACATATTAATCATTAAAATCCATTCTAAAATAGTGGCTTTATTTCCTGATTATAATAACAAACAATTATAAAAACAGAAGTTAACCTACCTAAATGTATTTAATGGGACCTCTGCTGTTGATCATTTTCCACTAATTTTTATATTCTTGTTTCAATTATATTACTTAATGCTATTCGCATGCAGGAGTCGATTTGGAGTCGATTTTGCTTCTTCATTTTAATATTTACCATTGTAGAAAATTCCTTTTCGCATAAATAAGTAGAAAAAAAGGGCAGCCAATTTTGAATGGCGATGGTAAACAGATGGGGATTATTATCCGTAATTTATATTATCCATGCTTCCCCTACCCTCCACTACCCCGTAAAATTGAGAGTTTACTGTGCTTACCTGTTTACGAACATCGAGTTCTTTCTTCCAAAACGTAAGATTTAAGATAATTGACTAAGGTAATAAGCAAATAACATTTTTAATTATTTTTTCGAGGCGCCCCCCCCCCCCAAAAAAAGTTTTGCGGCCTCCCAGTTAAGAATAGCTGTTCTATGACACGAAGGTTACAGGATTGCATTCAGGTGCTAGTTGGTCATTTTGAGCACTTCCTGTAAAATTAAGCAGCTATACATTGATGGAGAGAAAAATTGGTTATAGCTCGGAAACAAGGTAAATAAAATTCATGTTTATATGGACTCTTTTCACATTTTTTCTGTTCCAAGTTCAGACCTGAAGAGGGTTTCACATGTTAAGGTGCAACACAACAATACAAAATAATATTTGCCTTACCAATAGACGGCGTATTAACTCCTTCCCTTCGTAGTGAATGTTATTAGGAAACTCATAATCGGTGTTTGAAATATTAGCTAATGTTTTGTCCTGTGTTCTGAAAATAAAATATTATTTGAGTTGATAGCATATAAATAATAACATAAAGTATTTGCTACACCTGGAAGAACACCTTCCAACAATATATTACTTCTTATCGTGATGTAAATGATATAGAAGCTAGGTGAGCACTAAATTATCATTTAGATATTACTGTTTCGCAAATATATAATAGCATCTTAATGTGTATAATGTTTAAAATAAAAATATTTATTTGTGATTATTTCCCTTACAGATTTTATCATATGTATTTTTTTAAACTTTCTACCTGGATATTGCTGTGCTGCTTAATGTGGATAAAATCTTATTGCCGAATAACATACTATTATAATGTTCACTGGTATAAATACGGTACCTTTGTTTACTGAAAAAAAATGACTTATCCAGAATAATAACTACTATAACGTGCTCAGATGAGAACAAAATAAAATCTCCTCTTTTATAATCTTAAAAAAAAAGTTGTTGACTATATTTTTAATGTTAAATAATACTATTTGATTGGCTTTTAGTTTTTAAATGATTCATTTGTGATTGTCAAACATTTTTCTAATGTGAAACATATTATGTCTGTATATTTATTTAAAATATAGTTTAATATTGAGTTTTTAAAACGGCCAGATAAAATTATTTATGTTAATAAATTGTGTAACTACCGGTATATACATGTGTGTAAATACTATTCTAGATAATAATCGAGAAGTATATACTGTATATATATATATATTTCTGTATATATATATACTGTATGTATATATATATAATAATTTCAATCATGCTAATAATGCATGTTTTGATGATCCTTAAATTTATAGTAATAATAATAATAATAATAATAATAATAATAATAATAATAATAATAATAATAATAATAATAATAATATTACTAACCCGCTTTGGTGGCCGTATAGTCTAACGCGCTATTCATGTTTTAGACTGGCCTGGTGTTAATACAAGGAGATCAGGGTTCGATCCCAATCGGGTGCACTTAGAGTATTTTTTTTAATTTCCACTCTTCCTCCACAAATGCGGGTGCACTTCCTCAAAATTAGTTTTCTATAATCCCAAGCGCATTTGTGTAAATAGTACATAGGCGTACAATTCGAACAGGTTTTAAGACGCGGTGATAAAGAAAATATACTATTTTTAGTAATCATTTATAGAGGTTTACATATAATTGGCTATAACGTGAATTGTAATTTTTTAAATGTTGGTACTTAACTTTATACTACTGAAAATCGACGGACTGGCAGTTGTATTAGAAAGTATGTGAACAATTGTTTAACTATAAATATATACTGCCCGTTCAGACTATGATACAACTTACAAAGGCTGCTTAAGGGCTGAGTGAACCTGGCGGATGCCCAGGGCATCAGATAGAGGGGGCGCCAAACAGAGCACCAACCTAACCTAACCTAACGTAGCCTGGGCATAGAAGTGGAGTTGATAAACAATAACAATAATTTTAGTACTTAAAATTTGACATATTGGTATAGTTTTTGGAGTGAACAAAATAGGATATAGTGTCACTCTTAAAAAATTATTTTACATCCATCATCTTCAAAAAAAAGTGACGTCTTAGAAGTTAACTTAACGTAACTTAACGTAAAGGACCTCCTCGTGTGTTTAAATGGAGGCGATCACGATGCAGTTAACTTAACGTTGACTTGCAGTTAACTTAACGTAAGAGATTTCCTGGGAAGTCTTTTACTTTAAGTGAACGTTACTTGAAGGGTATCACGTGATCTAGCCAGCCAATCATTATGCGAGTGACGTCAACAGGGCTATTTAGTAACTCATTTGTTGATATTATGATCAATGTTTACTCTTTAGCGTAAGTTCTAGTGATCAAACATTGAAACAAAATAATTAAACTAAAATAGGAAAGCTAAATTTATCAAAAAAGTTTTGTAATAGTGTAATATACTCTATAGCAGGGATGTGTACAGGTTAAGTTGGTCAATCTGGACTGAACTGACTAGAGTAGTTATGGCAGGAAGTAATGGACAACATGGTCAGGTCTAAGACTTTATCTTTAGTCCTTGACTGGGCGTTGTAACGTGTGCGTGATATGTGGTTAGTATCCCCGATAAAATATATGTATGTGGGAGGACATAACAGTTTGGCGACGAGGTGATTGATACGTTAACCCATTATATAATTAAGCCACCGAAGAGTGCATAATGGCAGCGTTTTTATCAAGTTTCGCGGAATTCGATACTACCCAACCACATACGTGGACGAACTACGCAAAGAGGTTAGAACATTTTTTCATTGCTAATGACATCATCGACGATGAGAAGAAACGGTCTATATTGTTTTGTGTGATCGGGGATAAAACATTTTATCGCTTAACTGCGTTAGTGGCGCCAGAGGATCCCGATTCTAAATCATTTGGTGATTTAGTTAGTGTTTTAAACGGCCATTTTGCTCCAAAACACAATGATATTGTTGAAACTTTCAATTTCAGTAAAAGGGATCAGCGACCCGGCGAGTCCATTGTGGAATATGTTGCCGTTTTGAAAGAGATGGCCAACCGTTGTAACTTTGGAACATTTACAAATCGTATGCTGCGTGATCGTTTAGTGCAGGGGGTCGCGGATGAGACAGTGCAGCGCGAAATGCTTTCTAAAAACGAAATGAAGTTAGATGAGGCAATTTCCATGGCAGTAAGTAGCGAAGCAGCGGCACAACATCAACGTGTGATGCGGCCAACTTCCGCAACACCGGTTGTGTACCAAGACCAAGAAGCAGGCCCAATGGAAGTACACAGACTATCTAGAAACCACCAATCTAAACATAAAGGAGCCAATAAGCAGCAGAGATTTTCTCCAAACCAACAACAGGATCAACGGTGTTATCGTTGTGACAAAGAGCATCTAACCTCTGAATGTCCTTGGGCGAATGCGATATGTCGTTTTTGTAAGAAGTTGGGCCACATAGAGAGGGCATGTAGGTCGAAGAGACGAAATGACGTCAAACGAAGAGTGCAACACCCACAAACCAACCATCTAGCACCCATGGAACCTGCAAGATCAGAATTAGATATGGCATATCAGCTGTTTTCTATGGGATCTGAAACTAGAGACAACCCACCCTTCCACATAAATGTGATGTTGAATGGAACTAAACATCACATGGAGATCGATTCAGGAGCAGCCCTAACAGTTATCAGCTCAGTAACCTATGAAAAAATATGGACCTCTAAACCAAAACTTATGAGTTCCGATATTCAACTTTGCACTTGGGGAACAAAACAGCCTCTTTGTATCCTGGGTTGGTGTAATGTGGAGGCCACATACAATGGTCTGTCCGCTAATCTGACCGTAACCGTGGTGGAAGGAAATGGGCCAAGCCTCCTCGGGAGAAATTGGTTCACTAAGTTGGGAATTAAAATGCAAGGAATTCACCATATCACTGATAGTAAGTTCTTGGAGACAGTACAGAAACTGTCAGCTTTTGAAGATAACAAACTAGGACAATATGTTGGACCACCAGTTTCATTAAAAATGGACCCCTCGGTTCAACCTCAGTATCTACGGAACCGTCCAATACCACTGGCACTGGCAGACGATGTCAATCAAGAGATTACAAGGTTAGTTGATGAAGGGATATACAAACCAGCATCATTTTCAAAGTGGGCTACACCCCTAGTGATTGTGCCAAAGCGAGATGGATCTCTACGGTTGTGCGGGGACTACCGGAGTACAGTGAATAAAGCTCTATGCCCTGACAAATACCCTTTACCAACTGCAACTGAAGCTTTTGCTTGCCTAACAGGTGGAACCATATTTTCTAAGCTTGACCTTGCACATGCTTATGCCCAAGTTAAAGTGGATGAAGAATCTTCTAAAATATTGACGGTTAATACGCCAAAAGGCTTGATGCAGGTGACAAGAATGCCTTTTGGAATTAGTGTAGCACCGGGGATTTTTCAGAGGCTTATTGAAGGTCTATTGGCAGGTATACTAGGTACAGCGGTACTCCTGGATGACATACTTATATCGGGAAAAGATAGAGAACAACATGATTCCAGAGTACAGGAAGTACTACAAAGATTGAGTGATGCAGGGTTGCGGTTAAGGAAGGACAAGTGCAGGTTTGGAGTTCCAGCGGTGTCATTTTTAGGGTTTCAGGTAGACGCCCAAGGCATTCACCCCCTACAAGACAAGGTTGAAGCCATACACAAAGCTCCAGCACCTAAGAACAAAACAGAACTTCAAGCTTTCTTAGGACTTCTCAATTTTTATGAGAGATTCTTAATGGACAAAGCTACTGTTTTGGAACCCCTACACCATCTTCTAGATAAGGATACACCATGGCAGTGGACTCAAAACCATGGGAGTGCGTTCAATAAAGCAAAAGCCATGTTAACATCAGACTTAGTTCTGACGCATTATGATAGAAGTAGATCCTTGATACTATCGTGTGATGCATCTCCTTACGGGGTTGGAGCAGTCCTCTCCCATGTTATGAACAATGGGATGGAAGCTCCGGTAGCGTTTGGATCAAGAACACTGTCACAAGCTGAGCGTAACTACGCACAAGTCGATAAAGAAGCTTTGGCGATTATATTTGGTGTCAACAAGTTCCAGCAGTTTCTCTTGGGCCGATCTTTCACAATAGTCACAGATCACAAGCCACTTCTAGGATTATTTCATCCTACCCGCCAGACGCCAAGTTTTATGACACCGCGGATGTTACGGTGGAGCTTAATGCTAGGAGGTTATGCTTATAACATTATTTACAGACCAACGAAACACCATGGAAATGCAGATGGGCTTAGCAGACTCCCAATGAACACTTCAGAAACTGTGAATATAGAACCCAGGGGCATTTTTATGCTAGACATGGAAGACCCGCCTATTTCAGTGATTGAAATTGCCAGGGAAACAATAAAAGATACTGTGCTGTGTAAGGTTATAGAGTGGGTTTTACAGGGTTGGCCCGAAGAAGAGGTGGGGGAGGAATTCAAGCCCTACACCGCACGACGTTCTGAAATATCTTTGTCACAAGATTGCTTACTTTGGGGTACCAGAGTGATAGTGCCAAATAAACTACACAAAAGGTTTCTCCTCTTGCTTCATGCTACACATCAAGGGGTGGTGCAATCAAAAGCAGTAGCTCGCACCTATACATGGTGGCCTAAAATGGACGCAACCATAGAGGAAGTAGTGGGAACTTGTCAAACCTGTCAAGAAAGCCGGAACAATCCCCCACTGGCCCCAGTACAGTCATGGACAGCACCAACAAGCCCGTGTATTCGTTTACACATTGACATGGCAGGGCCGATACAAGGACATAACTTTTTAATACTTGTGGATGCGCATTCTAAATGGCCTGAGGTCAGACAGATGGAATCTACAACATCAACGAGCATAATAATGGAACTAAGAGACATTTTTGCTACACGTGGGCTTTCATCAGTCCTAGTAAGCGATAATGGTCGTAATTTTGTGTCTGAGGAGTGTGAACGGTTTCTTAGGCTCAATGGAATTGAGCATTTAACAACAGCACCATATCACCCTGCAAGCAATGGGCAAGCAGAACGTATGGTTCCAACAGTTAAGAAACAGTTGGGAAGAACAACAGGCGACTGGCATACTAGGCTCGTAAGAATCCTCCTTATGCTTCGGACTACCCCCACTGGAACTACAGGCCAAAGTCCAGCTCAGCTACTAATGCATCGGCAACTCCAAACACGTTTGGATGTGCTACATCCGGATAGACAGACAACAGGCTTTGCGGCACTATCACAAGATATGGAGAATATGCGAGTCTTCACAAAAGGAGCAGCAGTCTGGGCAAGGCAGTATGGAATAAATAGGTCTAAATGGATGCCAGCAGTGGTCACTGACGTGCTAGGGAGGAATATGTACCGTGTCAGTTTTAAGGAGGGACTTGGACAAACGAGACAAATAGACCAACTTCGGAAACGCTATGAAAGAACGCCTCAACCAGAGGATGCCTAGGAAAGGCCACCTTCACAAGTTGAGCCGGCAAGATACCCAGATAAAGACCTTGTGACACATCATAGAGCAAGACCACTTCAACAACCACTACCAACTCTGGCAAGAGAAGACCACGAGCAACAACCAGTAGAAAACCAACAACCCCGGGAACAGCAACCAGCAGCACTGATAGACAACACAGGTCAACAGCCAGCAGCATTGGTGGACAACACAGGTCAACAGCCGGCAACACCAGAATCATGGCCTCTTCTGAGGCCACGGAGACAGTTGCGTACTCCTGTGTACTTGAGAGATTATGTGTAGATATCTAGGAGGGGAGGAATGTAATATACTCTATAGCAGGGATGTGTACAGGTTAAGTTGGTCAATCTGGACTGAACTGACTAGAGTAGTTATGGCAGGACGTAATGGACAACATGGTCAGGTCTAAGACTTTATCTTTAGTCCTTGACTGGGCGTTGTAACGTGTGCGTGATATGTGGTTAGTATCCCCGATAAAATATGTGTATGTGTGAGGACATAACAAATATATATTTATTATATCGATTGAAAACTGTAAACATTCACAGATCATCACTGTAAAACTAGTACAAATCACAGATCATACTCGAGAATGAAGATGTTTGGCTCGAGTTGTTACGTTAAGTTACTTGAATCGTGATCACACATACGTTAAGTTAACTTTAAGTGAACGTTACATTAAGTTAACGTTAAGTTGATCGTGATCCCGGCATCAAGCACACTACCTTAACTCCAACTGACAGATACAATAATAGTAAAACACTCCTCAATAAAACCTTATAGTACCAAAATCAATCAACTCTGTCCAAATATAATAAACCTTTTATTATACCACTGACAAACAGTTCATTCCCAGAGTTTTCGTCCGTTCGCGTGAAAAGTTGGCACGGCTGTTTGAATTACAATCGTAACTCAGTACTATTTACTGAATATTAATGGGAGATATTGTCCACTGGGATAATTATTTCCATAGTCCAAGCCGATAAAGAAATAGGGCTTAGCCCGTGGCGGACTCTCAATGCTGGACAAATTCACTCAGATCAGCGTCGGTAAAGCCAGCTACTTCGGCCCGGGAATAAATTCAGTAGAGGTATCCCCGTGGATCAAAGTCCTTGAGGATTGATTATCCGCCGGTACTACCGTGGGAGGAAATATAATATAGTCTTTCTCTACTCGTAACTAGTAGGCTGTACTCAACCTGAGATGAAATCCACAAGTCCCCACGTGGCAGAAACGTCCAGGAATTCCTTCAACTGAACCAGGAAGCGGATAGTTTGACGATCTCTTCTTTATGCATGCAACGAGACATTAATATTACTTAATAACCGAGCACGTTCCCAAACCCAAGCTAGGGCTTTACCACGTGGCTTTCTTGTTGTTAACAACACGCCGCTGGCGACCAGTTCTCCTGCCATATAAAAAAAAGGTTCCTTCCGCTTTGACCTCCATGTGTACCAACCCTCAAAACACGAAATGTCCATCTTAGGCCTTAATCCTAATTACATTTTATTACATGAAACATATATTTAGTTAATTATACTGTAACAAGATACAATTTTAATGATTGAGACAACACTCACCAAACCTGGGGCCAGCTCACGGATGACCAGCGCACGACACGAAAACATATTTAGACCTCCGCTCTCCAACATAAGACCCGACTGACTGAGCGGCGCACCCGGGTGGACTGGCTACGAGAGTCAAACCCGGGTCCAGCCAGCCACTAAGAAAAGAGTTCCGTTTACGGCCTCACGTCGCGTCTGGACTGTTCTACTAGTTACTCGGATCTTCGGGCTCTTTCCATTGTTGTTTCTCCCACCTTCCTTTCCTTCCTCCCTTCCCCTTCTCTGAGAATGGATTATTGTATATATATGGGAACACCGGTGATCTAAAATCACTTATTACACCATTGGCTTCGTTGAAAGGAGGTGAGAACGGCGACGTAGAACTTGGGGATTATTACTAATTATATCAAAATTTCTGTTTCGGCGTCATGGGGGGGACACTAATCAAAATTACTGTTTTGACACTTAAACTTTTGATGATTGTTTATTAATGCTTTGTTATGCCATGCGCTTACCGCGGCAGTTATAGATGTCGTCGCCCTTCGATCTCCTCTTAGGTTTTGGGATACTAGCCCAACTTAATTGTCTAATAGCTTTGTAAACTCTGTTTTATGTTCGAGCTCGCAGAGTTGGCCTGCGAGTATCGGGATTGCTGCCCGTCTTGTAAACATTGATAAATTTAGCTTCATTTAGGGGTAGCCTAGTACGTCAGGTTAGGAGACTAGGTTTTGGTATGTTATAGTGAGACTAGGTTCACTCTTACATTTTTTGGGTCGTAATATTTGAGTAACGTAATGTTAATTAAGTGCGCTTCAGATGTTTATCTTTACGCGCTGGTTGCTAGTACGTCACGGGGGAGTTGCAGTTAGATATTGTTCTAGAACATATACTCGTAGGCTAAGGAGCCGAGGGGTCAAGAACCATAATGTTCAATGTTAGGGATCCCAAACTGTAATATAGTATTTTGTTGTTCTCAACACACTTTGTGTGATCTTGTGTAACCATTCCACGGAGGACTCTAGGGTTATTTATTTATGATGTCTAACATGCTTGATGGTTGTTGAAGAGATGCGCTTCACGCACAGTTTGTTTATTCTCAGATTTTTGTACTATTATTGTTTATTTCATAATAAAATATATTATGTTCAACCATGTGATATTCTTGCCTGATTTTCAGCCTTCCTCGCCCTATAAATATTAAGGGGGGGGGGGGGGTAGCAATACACTATGAAGGCTATTTTTCTACCAGAAGCTTGAGCCTAAACAGTTTTATGACTCAAAGTGTACAATCCTGTGGTATGAAAAGCGGGAAATATGCCACCAAAACTAAATACACCCATACACCCAAACCAAATATAAGCAAACTAAACTTCATCTAATTTTTAAATCGCCCCCTTAGGCCTTAATAGTAAACTTAAATACTAATTAGATTTTATTATTTTACGAAATATGAACTTTCTCCATTGATCTCTATAATATAACTGGATGGACATACACATGCACATTCCAAGGACAAAAGCGCGACGCTCAAGTGTATCGTCTGCTACACTGAAGGGGGACAGATTTAACGGTTTCTTTAAATGTTCCTATGCGAAAACATGTCTCTGATAAATAAAAGTGTTATTGTTTGAAAATAGTGAAGTATTATACCACACTTTCCTGAAGAAACATTTACATTAAAGGAAATACAATCCAGTTTTACAGGTAATACTGTACAAATATGAATAAAACCTTAGATATTTCAATTTGTATGTAGTTATCATCAATGTTGTTTACAGTCTGCCACGACTACACTTATATTTAAAGTTGGTTATTAGCTTGTATATTGGTTTCAGAAACAATTTTATATTGAAAGTTTGATAAATATAATGAACAAGGTATCTTAAAACTTGATTACATTTGTTTGAATGACACACTTTGTGTAGAAGTCTCACATTCAAATGATAATTTAGGTTATTGGCTTGTAGGAAGTACAGTATCTACTAAACCCTGATTTTAGTAATAATACTAATCTGTAAGGCTTTACTTCGTACCAGAATACTATCATATATATAATATTTTGGTAGGATGAAAGGCAATTTAGAACAGAAGTATAAATTTCCTTCTGGAAGGTCTTTTATCCTAACTAAACACAAATATAGGGTAGGATTCTGGTACGAGATAAAGCCTTACAAGTAAGCTTCCTTCAAAAATTATCGTACATATTAGGCTACATCAACTTATTTAAAGAAAAAACTAACCAATTTTGAACTTTTATATGCTCTTCAAAGCTTTAACTAACATATTTATTTAATGTATCTCATATATTCAATCAAATTAATGAACTATGTCAAAATGCCACATTGCCTTGTATGGGTGAAAGAGAGAAAGAGATACCCGAAAGTTTCTTTCTCTCTTATACAATGGTATGCAGATGACAGCTCAAAAATTTCGGCCACATATGTCCATCCAGTTATATTATAGAGATCAATGACTTCCTCCTAAATAAAACCACTCTAGTCAAAAGGTAGTTTCTGACTGGGGTTGAGGCAAAAATATTTTTTGGGGAAAATTAAATGACTTTTCCTTCCACCAAGAAGTTCCCTCTTCTTCCAAAAGATGGCAGCCCCCATAAATGCCTGGTCCATGTATCGTTGTGTCTAGATAGATGGCGTAGTCGGACAGTCACTTACACACTGGATACAAAACATGTTATTATACTTTTATTACGTTTTGAGTATGTTTACCATTTGCAAATTTCCCTTCAAATTATTTTCCTATCATGCCCAGGCTACGTTTTGTTTGAAGCTGCTAGGTGGGGATTATTTTCATGTTTCCTGCCATTCCCCGGTTATATAAGGGATCGCCAAAAAGCAATTCCTCCCGGGCGAAAAATTTACCCCCGACCGTCTCTGACAACTTACTAAAATTGAGGCGAATGTATTAAGATTCACCTGGACCTGAATACATTATTTAAACTCTCTTACTGTAAAAATTGACCAAGATCACATTTGATTCAACTCCGGACACCCAGGTCAGAGTATAGAGTGAAAGTCGGCACATCAATTATGTGTGTAAGAACGAAGCTGAGTGAGCCATTAGTGTGAATGGAACAGTAGTGACGTTGATTTGCTTGCTAAGCGCAGAGATTAATAATTGTACAAGAATTGACGTCATAACGGGAGTGGCGTAGTAGTGTAGTCTTGAGCACAATACTGTGGCACTACTGGCCCACTAACATTTTTACACTACTGATTCATTCAAACAACTGTGATACTAAGACATTACTCACAATACTCGTTCGCTCAGCTTCGTTTTTGCATACCGACCATTGTAATAGTTTTTCTCTAAAGGTTAAAATGAACGGGAGTCACATACAGTCCATCGAAAGGTCTGTGACCAAGCAGCATCTCGTAAATGGTAACGCCAAGCGACCAGAGCGTAGTGGTATGGTCAAATGGTAGGTCTTCAATTGCTTCAGGGGACATATAAGGCACAGTTCCCACAAGACCGTTTCTTCTCTTGGAGGGCGTTTTACTTGGCTCTGAAATTGGCAAACATTTTTAGCCTTTTATCTATAAAACACGAAAATAAACTATTTCAAATACCTTGAATGTGTAAACTTCCACAAATAATAAACTTGATAAAGATCATTGAATTTATTTTTACTACTTATTCAGTCAACGTCCAAAAAATTAGTGTTGGATTGTTATAATAAACATAAATTCTTCAAACACAATTCATAGCTCTGAGCCACCTTGAGAGAAACGTTTACCTTAATTCTTTACAATCATGCTCGATAAATACTGATTCCCTCCCACCTCCATGTAAAGGTTTTACGTATGCCTTAATTACGCTACTAGGATAGGGACGAGTAAGGTCAATTTGAGAGGAAATGTACCTGCATTTTTGTGGAGGGAGAGTGAGAAACCACTTAGGAAAAACCATCCTCACTACTCCCGACAAATACATTTAATAAACCTTGGACTTAATATTTTAAAAAATGCACTGTCAGACACATTTAAATTACCCCCAAAACTCCAATTTTATTAGAAATACAGAAATAATAGCTTCGAAACCATGAAAGGCCACTTATATTATTAACATTTTTGCCCTTACCTACTATGTATCTAGAGTAATTTAATATTCATACATTTTCTTAATAAGCTTTACACATAAAAACAAACACATTATCTTGTTTGATCCCAACAATCACTATTTACATAGAAATTTTAAAACAAACTATTCAAATTTTTTAACAAAATTCAAATTTTCAAAATAAAATTATTTGTAATCTGCCTTAAAATTATTTGTTATACTTAAAAATAAAAACATATTCCTATTAAGCATGAAAAACAATTCTCATATTCCCATTTTTAATTATCTCTTCAAGCTCAATTGTCAAAACATTCGAATTTTCTTCAATTTGTTGCAAATAAACTACCCTTAAATTAATTTATTTTAGATGAATAAAGATGTATTATTAAAAAAACGTCATTAGTAAACTACCCAAAACCAATTTTTTCCTCCAAAACAAGTATACAGCTTTATTTGTCATGTTCATGTCAGACACTCCCAAGATATACATTTTAGGCAAAATCGTTATAGCCATTTTCAAAATAAATTGAATTTTCAAAAATCACTCCTCAGTAAAAGAACCTTTATCGAATTTTTACTCAAAACAAAATTATTTGTCATGTCAAACATTGCCAAGATACCCATTTGGAACCAAATTGTTAGGGCCATTTTCAAAATATTTACAGTTTTTGACAAATAATTCCGCAGTAAACTACCCATAAATGAGTTTTTACTCCAAAAACAAGTACCCATACACTGTTATTTGTCATGTCAAACCAATCCTGAGAATTGCATTTTAAACAAAATTGTTACAACCATTTGCGAAAAATGTGGATTTAAAAAAATTACTCATCAGTAAACCACCCTTAATTGAAGGGCTAGGGTTTAAAAAAACGTGCTATAGCCCTACAGTATTTTAATATCAAGTTTGAACAAAATGCCTCAAACCAATTTGGATCCGTGGCCAAGGACAGACAGACAGAAATGATAAAATCCACTTTTTTAGGTTCGTGTTCATGTAAAATGTAAACATTTGTCATGATCTCGAGATCAATTTTTTTTTTTCACGATCACATTACTTTCTTGACATGAGAGGGTAAAAACAAGAAATTCATATTTTTTTCTAAAAACGCATATATTTGGGTTGGTCCTTTATTAAAACTTTTGAAAATAGTTTACCTTGAGATGCTATTTGGAGGTTTTTTAATGGTATTTAGAGCTCTGTCCTCCCACGTACAGCCAAATAATGATTTTTTACATTTGCGTATGTGCCAAAATAATTGAAACTTACACTTACTTTAGGACACAGAAAGTAAAGGTTGTTTAACACTCAAGAGCATGGCATTTTGAAATAAATGTTTTTAATCAAAGGTAAATGTATATAAAATAGAAAAAAAAAAGTTCATTTGAAAGTCTCTAATATTTTATCTTTCGACATCCGATTTGTTGGTCAAAAATCTAACTTGAGAGACGATAATAATAGGTCCTCTCTCACATATAGTTTACAACTAATAGACTATGAATTTTTATAAAACCTTATACATTTATTGTTTTTAAAATTTATTTTGAGAAAGTGTCTTTTTCCAGCTTCTTATTTAAGAATATCACTGAAAGTGAAATAAAATATAGAGAGATAAATTAATTTCACTGTAGGAGGTATTTTCAAATAGGGTAATACTTTCCCTTGTTCCACCATAATGGTCTGAAAGTATATATATATGTATATGTATATATATGTATATATATGTATATGTATATATATATGTATATATATGTATATGTATTATATGTATATATATGTATATGTATATATATATATATTGCACATATCTCGGAAATTATTTCACTTATTATTTGATTAAACATTCAATTATTATAACCGGAGGAAGTGACTCAGGGCAATACAAAATTCTTAACACTCTGTAATCGTCCTGCCCTTAATTGAGATGTTTGTTTAAATTAACATTATAAGTGTTGAAAGTTGCAAGGGACAAAACTTGTCTAGTTAGCTTGTTTTTATTAGTTAGTAAACAATATAGGACGAAAGAGCTGACAACTAAAAACAGTGTGTCAGAATTATTCTTGGCAACCAGGCCAATGTGTAGTATATATGGATTTGATTTAGAGCTATCTGAGCTAACAAAATATTATCTATACTAAGGGGTCACTCTGCCCATTTTTGGGGCTGGGTGGGATAGAACACCGGGTCATCGGGTACTTTTGCTGGAGGGCAGCCATCGTCCCCAAGGTACCGGGGTTCGTATCCGTGTAAAACCGCCAAATGTGTCAGCCAGGCCATTGGTTAAGCATTTCTTATTTAACCAGCTCTGTCGCGGGCTCCTAAGTAAATTCATTATATATTTTTGGTAAACTTCTTAGATCACATTTTGTAGTAGTTAGTAGTGTTATAATAAACCTTAAAAACCAAAGCCGTCTATAAATTACGAACCCACACATATTTTTTTCCGCCGTTCCTGACTTTCCCGCAAGCCATCCTGACACGTTAGACCCACAGGGAAGGAGGTAGCGACAACTCTTTATTATTAAGTGCCTAGAAAGGAGTTAGAATACTAACTGTTTTAGTATGACTGGTACATAAAAAAATCTGCACGTTTTGATTGGAATATACCACTTTCTGTGGTCCTAAATGAAAATTGAGGTCAGAAAAGACCTTTTCAGATAGGGAGCCACTTTAAAATAGGTGTATGATGCCAAAATTAGCTGTATATAAGTTCCTAGAGGTCCGATTTAAATTTTCTTTTTTTCTTTTTGTCCAAAATCTTTTTTCAATAAAAAAAAATCCTTTTTGTTACTATACATTTATCTAGTAACATTAAGGGTTCCGTACAGTTTAGGAAAAATCGAGATTTACTTCATTTTTAAAGTGTTGTTTTCGTAATTTGATTTGATATGTTTTGTTTATTCTAATACATTTATTTTTATTCTGATAGAAAATTATGCTCATTTAAATCATTTAACCTTCTATTTTGCAGATTATTCTTATTTATAACTTTTTGCAAATTGGTTCAAGGCGCCTGCAGCTGGCAGATGCTAGCTTTGAATCTCCACCTCTCTACGTCATAGATTGGACCAAATGTTGCTTGTATCAAAAATCTAGTCATGAAGTCTTGATTTGCAAAGCCTTGAGCCTTACACAATGCCAAATTGCTTGTTCTTGCTGGTTACAGGAAGCTTTCAAAAATTTAACAGAATCTCAGAATCTTGATGCAGTGCCCCGTGGTTTGAATCCAAAAAATTTAAATGAGAAAGAATGAATAGAGAGAACATTAAAAAACAAAACTAAGTTGCACTTAACTTCAATAAAACAAAACTTAACAGGGCAAAGAAACACAAACGTTCATCCTCCTTGCAAATGCGTCACCCGAGAACAGTCTACAAACTTCATCAGAGATAGATTAAAAAAAAAAGTGTAGGTATTGTACAACATCATCTATTCAAATGAAAGATGAAACATGTTTTATATGCAATCAAAAGGGTACTACTCGAATAGCTCTATTTAAGATTTTTTCTCTACAAGATGATAAGCTTAAGAGATGTGCCGATGTTACCAATAACACAGACCTTAAAGAAATCATTCCTCGAGGGTGGCGATTTCGTTGTTAAAGAAGCACAATACCGCTTGAAGTGCTACACAAATCTGACAAATTGTATGAGAACATCATGCGTGGTAAGAAAAGAATAGGTCAGCCCTATCTGCGAGAGTTTGGCATTTGTTTCCATTGCGTGTTTCACAAGAGAGAAAATCCAGGTCTCTGAAACTGATAATACTGAAATTGTGCCCAAAATGCCTTAATTCAAAACTATTTATACAAACAGCTTATCAAATCTTCTGGGAGTGGAAAGTAAAGACCTTCCAAACACAAATACTACTTATCTACGCGAGAGAGTTCTCGATTATTTCCCACAACTCAAAGCTTGACTTTCAGGTTGAGATTACTTCCTTTATCTTGATGCTGCTAATATTTTGCAATATGTTCATTTTGAAAACCTTGATGATGATGCTGTTGCACGTTAAAGGTATAGTAAACCAATTATAAATATAAAAACCCAACAAAAAGCTATTTTTGAACAACAATCAATAAGCTGCAAGCTGGCTTTAGTGTGTTTTTTACTCCATGGTTAGCCTACGCTTCA
This sequence comes from Timema podura, assembly GCA_033556935.1. Classification (NCBI taxonomy): domain Eukaryota; kingdom Metazoa; phylum Arthropoda; class Insecta; order Phasmatodea; family Timematidae; genus Timema; species Timema podura. The sequence continues at coordinate 82,025,930 of JAVRXN010000010.1, forward strand.
GCAGAGAACGCTACTAGAGAAACTAGGCCTGTTTTGACCATCAACCAATTAACAGTTTTCAACCACAGTGAAAACATTTTACCGTTTGCTTTCAGTACTGTATTACTTTTGGTTCAGGATTTTGTGACGTAACCTCCAGACCACGTTAGTGTAGTGTAGTGCAGCGCTGCTTGGAGGGTCAGTGGTTTGAGCCCAGTAACTTGACGTAGAAGAGTCATGGCAACTAGAGGTACAAGCAGAGCGCATGCCTCTGGCCAGAAGTTTAAGGAGACGACCTGTTGGTGGCCGTGCGGGAAGAAAGGCAAATTGATGTTTGTACAACGTGGCAATATTAAACGTGTTTAAAAGCACTAAAGTATTAATTGTGTCTTTCTTTGGTAATCCCTCCATCTGGTCAGCGCGGGAACACAATGCCAGGCTGAGGCGGTTTGTTGGGCCAAGTGTTGCACCTGGGACCATTTGGTTCAGGGTCGGGCATAACATCCTAAAAGACCACATTATTTGCCATAAGAAAAGTAATGAACCACCGGTTCCATTATACATGGGCCTGTCTGTATTTGGAAGAACACGAAATAATACAATAATTTAAGGTATGCATGAAAGAGGCCTCTCCATATCAAAACAGATAATTATGGAGTTTATAACAAGTCTTTCTCACTTGGTGATACAGAGATCTCAAAAAGAAGGTGTCCTATGCCCCTCAAATTTGCTACATGATATTTTTGTAGTTGATGCGTATGATAATATTGATCACAATTACAGCAGCACAACTTCACTCATCTTTCCACCGTCAATACTGAAGCACACAAGGACCAGCATACATTTTTAAATCCAGGGCAAATTCCTGTCATATGTGTGGACCAACCTCTATTTGCCTTGACTAAATCCATCCAATGGAACTGGCCTGAATTTTATGGTGAATCCGAGTTTTTGGCCATGTTTTCAGCCTTTCATATTGACCAGGTTTTTCTATAGGTAATTGGCCAGATTCTCGAGGGTAGGTACTGGGCTAGTTTGGTGGTAAACTCTGGAATAATTCTGATGCGGGAGCAGAAGTGTGTCTTAAAGTTACCCCTCTAACAAAGGCAAGAGCGCTTTATCAGTACACTGCTACTGTTTCATACAGTCTACTCAAAAATGCATTCACGCAAAGAAATCCAGAGGTTTCATTTTAATAATGTATTGAAGAAAAACATTTAATCCATCCAACTTTTAGATTCTGGATTTTAGTGCTAAACTTAGAGATACTTCTCTTGTATTTTTATTCTGTCAATCATGGATGATAACTATAAACTGTTCACCAAAATACTGAATAAATTATCACTTTGAATCTATCTGATGGATCATGGCAAGTACGCTCAGTGATTGCCAATCCATATAAAAAAACTTACAAGAATTAAAAGACACTGCATCCAGTGTACACGAGTACTTTTGAATGGGTCAGTTTGATATCCACTAAACCAAAACGTTCTTTCTACACTCGCTGTGTATCGAGCTCGTGGACAATTTAATAATGCAGTTATAAAAGGAAATAGTGGGGGTATAGGTCTATTGAAGGATCCAGCTATGTTGAGAAAGTGGATGCTGGCTGGGCGACAATTGGTTAGCATTCTAGATGAGTTTGTGTCAACGAGAAAAACTAACCGCACTGACGAGACTATTTGCCATGAAGAGTATGCTGCTTATCAAAGCAAGTTTCAGGACCATTAACAAGCTTTAAAAGGCATGGGCGTCGTTAGCGGGAGGCGGACAGGGGGACACGTCCCCTCTAATAATTTTCTCGGATAGAAAACTTTTAGTAAAGTACTGATTTTGAGAAAAACGGGTTCTCACAGTAGAATATGTAAATAAGTCAATTTCAATATTAAAAACTATAGTACAATATATTTTCTTAATAATATAGTATATATTTGGCAACTTCACTTCTTAGTTAACAATGATCGATACTTTACTTTATAGGTTCAGAGAGTCATTATACAAGACCACCTGTAATTTATATTTGTCTTGAAAATAGTTCCCTTTTCTTCCTGAAACCCCCGTTTTCCTAGAATGAACTATACCCTTTGTGTTATTTCAATATTTTCAGTGATTGGTTTCAGCCTATGTTGCCAAGTCAATGGGTTTCTCCTTAAATCTGTTAATTTTCAGAACTGTCACAAAATAGTTTTATTTAATCAATCACATATTTCAAAACCTCGCACCCTGCTGTTTCAAATTACCGGTACCAATTACGAGTGCTACTACCTTAGTGAAGAGAATTTGTTTTCAAATGTCGAAACGTTAATTCGTCCACTACTTGTGTTGCCAAGCTCATCTTGTGAGGTAGAAAGAAGTTTTAGTACACTGCGTATACTAAAAACCTACTTCAAATTAAGTATGTCATAAAAAAAGACTAAATCACGTTAAGTTTGTCATGTGCACAAATACGTATTGTATAGCATCGATATAAAAGAAACGTGAGGGGTTTATTCAGAAAAATGAAAAAAGAAGATCCACGTTTGAATCACTGTATTAATGTATAAGGTGATTTATCTAAATGATTAGTGCAATAGCTAAATAAGTCATCATATCACATATTAATTATTCAGTTCGTAATCTTATCTTATTTCTTTTTATAATTTGTAGGGAAAATTGATCATTACCAGAGTCGTAGCGAGGAAAGGAGGTTTCTTCCGAAAGTATGAGTAGTAAAACGTGTTTTGTTTCTCATAAATGTCTAGGCCAGTAGTTTATTGGAGTCTATTAAATTTTCTAATAGCTACAAGCTGAACTATGTGTTAGAATTCTTTAAAATGCTTCATAAAATATTTAATGTTAAAAAAAATATTTGACAACTCAATTATAGACGTCACCACGAGCTCCTCTGCAAGTACTACCCCTCACGTCCCCCTTTTAACCCTCACCCCTTCCAGCAAAAAAAAATCTGGGTATGGACTTGGTTAAATCCGTCCCCCCTCAATAAAAAAGACCTAGTGACGCCACTGTTAAAAGGATGCTTTCTTGAGTTTGGAAGCCCTTTTGATATACAATCGTGTGCCCTTTTGGTTTGGAACACAAAGGTTATAATGGATAAATAACGAGTAAAAGCTCTAGTTGGTGCTGAAGAAACAAATAATCTTAAAACTGTACAGCAACTATGTGAAAGAAGGTTTGATTAAGGAGGTAAAAGTGAGTGTAATTTCTCCACTAAAAAAGCTGGAACCAAGTTATTTGGTTTTTCTCGCGAAAATATTTCATCCTCAACTATTTCTGACTTGACAAATTGTGTTAAACTTTTCTATAGGGCTTTCATTAAAAGTCAAAACAGAGACCTGGATTTGGGAAAAAATTTTGAACGTGAAAACACCAGCGTCCCACTATTTTTTTCCTCAAATGGTGTTCTGCGATCATGTCAGAAATCTCAGTTACTTAAAATCCTAGAAAAAACCATTAACCCATCATAGTTCTAAGGATTCCGTGATACAATAATTTACGATGGAGCAACATTAGCATTTATTATTTAACCCAAAAATCGTAGACATTTGGAGAGTACTGCGATACGGATTTCAAAAACAGAATTTTTAATTATGCTGAGAGGTTCCATGCAAAAATGAATACACATTTCTTGGGATACTTACTAAAAAACCCGCCAGAAGAAATTTGTGAGAAAGAAGCGAGGAGTTGTTCTTCGTCGCCAAGTAGCACAAGGAAATATGCTATCGCAAAATTGGAATGACTTCCTCTGCTGCGATCAGAATAAGACATAACTCTTCAAGTAACTTGAAGAGAATGCAGGTTTGAGGTTCAATTGGGTTCACATCACTACTGAGATTGATGGCATAATTCATTCTTCTCAATTGGAAGAAACTTCAATTGATAGAGTCAAATGCAGATAGGAAGAAGCAAATGGCAGGAGTTTGATTCACGCTAAAGATAGTATTGAACATGAAGTAAAAATAAACATTATTTACAAAGCAGTTACTGATGTAGCTGTTTTGTCAAACTTTTTTTTTTCAAATTTTCAAAAATGCTTGTCCTGAGGAGATGTGGACTATATTTTTAGCCAGAAAGGCTCGGTGATACATGAGTTTGAAAGTATAGGTGAAGAGAAGGCTGTTGTCTTGAAAAGATTCTATGCGTTCACTGGATCAAATGTAACTTCATAATTTGCTTTGAAAGGGAAACAGACTGTTTGGAAAGTTTGTAAATCATTCCCCGATGCTACAGAAGCCTTCAAAGCTAGTTCCCTGCCACAAGAATATAGTCTGACGTACCTTTTCAAGTCCTGGAGTCGTTTACTGTATTGCCTTACTACGAAGATGTAAAATATTTCTCAGTCATTTATGTTAGAAAGCGTCTCTTTACTTCACAATTTACAGTCTACAAAGTTTGCCCCCGACTAGAGAGGCAAGGCAGCATTGTCTCCGTTCAACATACCAGGCAGGACAAGTTTGAGGTCATGCCTGTTTGGCGATGGATAACATTCCAGAGCTAGAAGGATGGGGATGACCATGGTTGCAAGGGGGTGGACGCTGGTCTGGTCTTATTTTCCATCTATTTGGCAGCTTGAAGAGAAGTGCTTAGGTGTAGTTATTCTGGATGCCGCAAACGATTCTTTCAATGACACTACTTTGCATGAACTGCACTGGGGGTAAGCAATGCGGTAGTAAATACAATAAAAGGTATTTGCTTAATTGACAATTATTAAATGTCCATAAATCCTATCACGTATTTCAAAGTAATAATATTGATTTTTGGATCCATTGTCTTCTGTTTTGGAAATAATTTTCAAATACCAGGCGTCAAAAATACTTTTTAGATAAAGTTTTATCTGAGAATAATTACTTTGTTCCAGGAATGAATCGGAAAATGAAGAAGAAGAGTCATAGACGCTGTTGAGAAGCAGTGTTTTTGCAGGAGTACTATTACTTAAACATTTATAAACATTTATAATCTTAAAGTATCAATAAAGCTTACAAAATATTAAAACTGATTTTTTTATTAAATTGACCCGTGATTTCCCAAGAAGTTGTTTATTAAAACAGGACTTTCTTGATATCAGTGAAAAGCTAAAATAACGCTCTTTCTTTTTCATATGGAATAAAAAAGTGATAGTGTGCACAATAAAAAGTAATTTTTCAATTATATTCGTTAGAAATAGTAATATTCAAATTTTTAAAAATTGTGAGCAGCTTTTAAGGTTTAAGGATATATGTATAGTGATAAATCTGTTTCTTCTTACCAAATCTTTAAAAAAAAAATTGAACCCCTAGGAGCTGAAATATAGGACATAAAAATAGCTTTAATCTAATATCCACCATTTTGTTGTCCTACATGGATTTTCAAATGGCTTTCTATCTTTAATATCTGTAAAGGTTTCTTCTGACCTCATTAATGACCACAGAAAGTGGCATATTCCATTCAAAAAGTGCAGCTTTTTGGCTATATTTGCCATATATCAGAGGTGCTATCTAGTTCCATACTTTTTTAAAAGTTTTTTTATGATTTAAGTAAACATTTATATTCCTACCGTCCGAGTCGTCTTCCAGATGGCAACAACCAAAATCTGCCAAGAGAATGTGCATCCTTTCATTAAGAAGGATATTTAGTGGTTTTAAATCTCTGAAAAATAAACCAATATTAATTTTTGTTATTAGATTTCATGTGTATTTCTTACTCGCGAAAAAAAAACCCACATTTATGATTGCCCCTTTTCTAAATCGTACACCTCTAAAAGTATTCTCAAATAGTTCAATGTTAAAATATCTAGTAGCAATCACTTCTTTATTCTTTAAATAGTGAATGTATCTATAATATTTTAGGAAATTATATTTTCAAAATGCGTATAACCACTATAGGTAGCAAATATATGTGTATGTAATAAAGTAGCTAAAATAGATAAATTACAAGGTTTTAAATATTTATAAAAAAATGTATGGAGTATAAAATCAAATTGTCAACTTAATTAATATATTATTATTACCTTTGGATTATTTTCAATGACCTCAAATGCTCTAGAGCAAGAACCATTTCCGCAGCATAAAATCGAGTCAATTCCACTGTTAATTTAACTCTGTTTTGTATTAGCTCGGCGAGAGTTTTGTTTTTAGCATATGTCATGACAATATCTGGAAAACTATAGCTAAGGAAAACTTTGGACATAAAACATAAATAATAGTTTCATTAGGTAGAGTACGCAAATAACTCAAAATATTTAGAATGAATATCACACATATTTTCACTCTCCTAAACAAAGTGTAATTACAAAAGTAATATTTCCCTACTTAGACCTCACTTATGTAATTATAAACTTATTTTAACCACCAGAGGTGGTCAGTTAGTTACATATGGATTCATCGAACCATCAAGACAGGAAGCTATGTAGTTTTAAGAAAGCATATGTGTGTAGCCAGCGTGTTATTAGAAACCAAGAAAGAAACCTTCAGCAATAGGGTATAAATATATGTATGATTATTTAAACATTATCCTATATAATCCTATTATCCTATTAATTAAAGAAGAAACGAGACACAAGCACAATTACTATTTTAACCTACCTCAAAGAGTTTTTTTTTCCAAATTTTTAGTTCTTTGAAATCTCACCAGGAATATACGTAACTCATTATTAAATTCGGATGGGCTGATTAAATTTCAATCTTTGGTTCAATTAGGGTTACTTAAACAAAGATCATATTAATAATTCATGTAATATGTAAAACATGCGTCTCGATTGTTTAAGGAAATTATTTTAAGGGTTATCTAAGTTGTTAACTAAGGATATAGATTAATGACACTAATCTAATATTTAATTTCTTAACACACGTTGTTAATATTTTAAGCACACCAATAAACTAACAACAGTAACTTTAAAAATATTGTTCAGCAGTGTTCCGCTCCTAAAATTGCTCCCGGACTTTCACCTCAAGCCCCGCGTGTATAGTCTTATAACCACAAAGTGGTGTCAAGTGAAATCTGAAGGCAGCACAGTGAAAATCGGGTAGTTTTGAATCACTAAATGGTATTTATCATTAAAGCAAATACCAGCCCTTATTAATTACTAAGCAAAATCCGACAATTGAAACAGTTGCTAAGAACACTTATACTACAACTATAACATTACATATGCAATTCTTTAATTGGTTTACTACTTCTGACTCCCTCACGTCTCTTATGTGTTAAAACCACCACGGCTAACGTAACCACCTGGCTACAGTTGAGAGCCTCATAGGCCCTTCCTGACTTATTGAGCCAAAACCTAGGTGAGGAGCTATAAAATATGCCCCTTGGCCAACTGTCAAGTCCTTGGAGAGTTCCTCTGTGAAACTTTACAATTCTGTGACCCTCAAGTGATGTGAACTCTGGAGCTTTCTGGGGGGACTTTAAGCAGGAAACCACTGGAGTTCATGCACCCGCAAAAGGTCTTGAGTATCCCCACTCAACGATTAAGTTTGGTGGTAGAGGGGTGCTTGCTATCTCTTATCTCAAATGAGGAGATTGAGTCATAGCTTCTCAGAAGGTTCAAGTGGTAAGCCAGCATTGACTATAGCACCGCATCTCGATCTGCCCAGGACAAAAATACTAGTCTTCTCTGACTTGAAGCTTTGTCAGCCACTAAAGACAATTGGCGTACAGGGAGTGTTGGTATTGGGTAGCTATAAATCAGGTCTCCGATACTGTCTAGTGTCTATGGTCCTGGTGGTCACAACAGAAAAACTCGTTGGACCTTCGTCGACACTAATATGCAGTACGTGCGATTTTGACCAGTTTCCTTGTACATAGGGTCTCAGCATTCTATAGGCTTCTAAAGCGTAAATAAACCCCAACATGTTTAATGATACTATACATCGATGCCTGATAAGCGGGGTTTTCACATGCAATCATTATTGGCGCCAGTAGCATGCCAGTTTAATGGCACCAATATTAATGGCGCCAGTTTGTGTTTCCACATTCATCAAACATTTTTCTACTGGCGCAGTATTCAACATGGCGTCAACTGCCGTAGTTAATGCAAGTATTGATGTCGTAGTGCAAATCGTGTCTTTAGAACTCCAGAAAAAATTAAAAAGATAGAAGCGAAAGCATAGATTATGGGTTCGTAAATGGATTTCGAATACTACGTATTTTGGCCTTTGCAGCGCTTAGACTAAATTATGTGACTGCATCGGACATAACCTCGACTATTTTTCTCAATGCCTCGTCTCTTTTATTTCTGTCTTTATAAATGAAGAAATTTTATGGTTACACAAGCATGTATACTGTTCATATGCCTCGAGGAATATTATTATATATTCTGTTGATCATTTATTTTCTAGTGTCGCCATCGTTCGTAAAAAAAATATTAGCAATTTAAACACTGTTTACAAACAAACAGGGTACTGGCGCCAAAAAGTTCATTTGCTTCTTACTTTACTGGCGCTATGATTATTGGCGCCAGTCAGACGGCGCCAGTTGAATTTACCTGTTTCCATATGCCACTAAACTGGCGCCAGTCGAGTGGCGCCAATAATCATTGCATGTGGAAACCCCGCTTTACATTGTCCCAGTTTACAGAATATACAACATGGTTAAAACTGAGGAATTATTCAATGCATGGAATAGCTTACCACAACTTCAGAATCTGTCGTGAACAAAAACAGTTAGCAACGAACATCATTGTTTACAGACAGGAGGTCACATCCCAATTTATTCTTTGACAACCCGAACCTAAGCAACTTGTTAATTCTTTAGCTCATTTTATAAACATACATTTTATAAAAATGAGAGAAAGACGTAACAAGTTGCTTAGGTTTGGTTTTGCGTATACAAAAGGTTGTATGTTTCAAATTGTCTCAGGGGAACAAATCAGAGTAAGAAAACACCAAATTTTAGCTCCATACACAAAGGGAGACCTACGTTTAGCTCTCCCACCCTGAGGGGAACCCTATTCAAATTTCTATTAGGGTAGCCTCTTGATGTTATCGTTATCAGTGTTCTCACTATTTATTATATAAAAACAAGCTTTAGAATATTTTTTGCGTACATTTAATTAATCAAAATATCATCCTAAAAATATGAGTTGAGACAACAAATGTCAAACATGTGTAGGTTTGTTTTTTCATGTTGCTTTTCTAAATTAACATCGTGGCCTAAGAAGTCAAGGTTCTAGATTTGTAGTGAGGTCTCCCAAAATGAATGTTTCAATTGGATTTGTAATAGAATTGAAATTAAGGATTATAAGTAAGGGTTAACACCTGATAAGTTTGGACAAATGGTTTGGAGTCCACCATAAACAGCATGTTCCAGAATTTTGTGTTTGAAAAATATTACATGAACTACAAATCAATATACATTTTCCATAGATTTGCCGTTTTTAATTCCTACATTATGAAATTAATATATTGTTGAAGCCCTTTATATTACACCATTTCTTCGCCTTACCTAAGAGTATATATTTTAATAACATACTATTTAAGGTCAAAAGCTTCCCTCTCCCCCTACAGAAAAAAGTATCTACACAAAAAAAATAAAAAAAAAATAAACGCGTTTCACAAGCTTGAGCTCATACTAAAGCTCGACTATATTTATGGTGGTTAACATTTCCATCTCCATTCAGTCAGGTACATCTAATATGCATAATCAGGTGGCAAATACGTTAGGAACCTATAACGCATGGTACACAATTAATGTCGGCATCTGTAGACAGTTAAGTACTATCGCAAATACTGAAATGATAAAAATAAAGATGAAATTGAACTAATAAGGATACATAGATATTCTCTAGTTAAAAAGGTGCAATGAACCTTGACGAAAAATGGTATGTCAACTCTCCAATTATCTCGCAATATTCTTAAAGCTTCTTTCTCCACTCGTGCAACATGTGTCATCTTCCTTTCAGACAAAAATGTTTTCTTCATTGCTTTAGCTGAAAAACAATTCAAATACATTTTTTATTATATTTTTGACACCACGTCTTACTACCCGTTTGGGTTGAAACCATCATGTACTAATGACGCTTATGTGTTAGGGGTGAAGAAGGTTGATTTAAAGGAAATGTATTCACATTTGCATGGAGAGAGTGTGGTAAACCATTTAGCAAAAAAACACCCTCATTACACCAGACTGGAATCAAATGTCAATCTCTCCGTCATCGGCATTCCAGTCTATTGTGAGAGTGACGCCTTATACCATGCAGCTTTGAATCAGATTAAATAAGTATCAATTTCTTAATAATTATTATTATAAAGACTTGATTGTTGCGTTTCATATTAAATATAATCTTATAAATCTTAAAAATTTTTACTGGTGATTCTAACTAAGACACAGCTTAAATTTCGAATTTTTGTGGTTGTCTAAAGCCTATTAAATTGTAAAGCCTCTATAATAGCTTATAAAACAATTTTTCATTATTTCATCAAACCAATTTTACTTAGTCCATAGTTAGCACCATAATGGCTTAAATTATTGACTGAAAAAAATTATGCAGTCAATTGAAAGGAGCCTCCCTCTGGATGGTGCTTATCTATTATCGATTTAACATCATCGGTCACTCAATACACATATCCTGTACTTTATATTACTATACTCTTTGTTACTGTAACGAGATCAGTGACAGACTGCTAGAAGTGCTGACTCAGTACGCTTGTCATTTGTGTCCGCGCTATCTCTCTGTCTCTTCATCCTTGTTTAGCAGGTAGCCAGCCTTACAGTTAGGGAGATTAGAGGAGACTACGGGAGCGTAATATAAGGAAAGTGACGTACGTAGAACAATCTGGGTTAATTTTTTTCTAATCCAGTCGACTAAAGATGGAGGATTCCAGACTCTTAACTGTGACTCCTATATATACACGGTCAACTACAACGTGTTTCTAAAACATTGCATCAAACTTTGGCAGGATACTCCTTGGGTGAAATTAGAATAATTCTCATAAGCAACCTAGGGTCCATCTTCAATATTAAGGGCGGTATACACCCCTAAAGACAGAGCTAAAAACGACTGTTGTGTGAAATATTATGAAAACTGCTTAGGGTATTACAACGAATCTTTGTATACTACTTATTGAAACCTTGATCATTAATAAACTAAATGTGCTGTTACCGTTACCCACCCCCATCATGTAAAAAAGGGGGGTTGTAACACATTTTTTCTAAAATAAAATATGTCAGAGTAAGTATTACCAATTTTTACTTAAGATTACAAAACAGGGAATCAAAATTAACAAAAAATGTGTCTTGGAGAAACTGTCTAACTTTCCCCGTTTCTGAGATAATCATGCATGTTTAATTTCACAGACAAGTGTTAATTCCTGCCAGGTAGGGAGCCAATAAAGCTGTGTTGCTTCACCCCCCTCCTTTCCCCCACTCTTATTATCACTATCTTCCCCTCCCTCGACGAGCAGACTGCATCAGTCCACACGACTTCACTGCATGTTGCGCGTATTACTAGTCAAATGGCAAAGTACACAAACGCAGAAATGACAGACATGGTCATGCTGTACGGTGAAGCTAGAGGAAACGCAAGAGCAGCTGCACGGTTGTACCACGATAGATATCCTGCGTGACGTCAAACTTATCACCGGACCTTCACCGATGTCACTCAGCGACTTCGTGAAACAGGTACATTTCAGCTACGAGGGGGAGCTGGTCACCCGAGGAATGTTCGCACTCCAATTGTCGAAGAAGAGGTACTGAATGATGTGGATGATAACGCGTCAACAAGCACACGTGCCATTGCGCATCGAACGAATGTGTCCAATTCCACAGTATGGCGTGTCATGCATGATCAGCTGCTGCATCCGTACCACATGCGCAAGGTGCAGGCATTGGGGCCAGCAGATTATGCTCCTCGACATGAATTCTCCGACTTGTTTCTGCAGCAGTGTGGAGTGGTTCCTGATTTCTCCACTATAATATTGTTTTCCGATGAGGCAACATTCACCAGAGACGGCTATTTTAATAGTACAAATAGTCACATTTGGAATGACGTGAACCCTCATGCAACTATCATCATGGGCAACCAGCATAGATTTTCTGTCAACATCTGGGCAGGAATTGTGGGTAACCATCTCATTGGCCCTTACCTGATACCACGACATTTGACTGGCCACATCTACTACCAATTTCTGAAATTTGCATTGCCACAGTTCCTCGAGAATGTACCGCTCTCCGTTAGACAACGCATGTGGCTACAACATGACGGTGCCCCACCTCATTTCACAAGAGCTGTGCGTGACTACCTCAACACTGCATTTCCTGCCCGATGGATAGGAAGAGGTGGGCCTGTTGTGTGGCCACCACGCTCTCCTGACCTAAATCCGTTAGACTTCTTTCTGTGGGGCTTTGTCAAAGCTTTGGTGTACGAGACAGCTGTTGAATCTGAGGAAGACCTGTTAGCCAGGATAGTTGCTGCATGTGATAAGGTTCAAGAAACTCCACGTGTTTTCGAAAGAGTACGCCAGTCATTGATACGTCGCCTCAATTATTGCAATAACGTTAGGGGCCACCATTTTGAACACTTGCTATGAATCTGCTTTTGAAGCTAGGAACTAAAACATGCAATAACTACCATTTGTATTTCTTAATGTAGCTTTCAATATTCCAGTGAGTGTAATGAATAAAATCCCACACAAGTGTGAACTGTGTAAGCATAACTCACTAATGTAATAAATAGCAACACATCGGAGCTTATGAAAAGGAAAAGTATCAGAGTTTCTCCATCATAACACACAAACCAGCCTTGTTTACCAAATGTACGTGATACATAGTCACACGTGCCGGAAAAATGGTTAAACGACTGCATTGCGAAATAAAACTGCGATTCTGGCTGCCTACCTGGCAGGCATTTGCACTTGGCTATGATCTCAAACTTGTGTGATTATCTCAGAAACGGGGAAAGCTAGACAGTTTCTCCAAGACACCTTTTTTGTTAATTTTGATTCCCTGTTTTGTAATCTTAATTAAAAATTGGTAATACTTACTCTGACATATTTTATTTTAGAAAAAATGTGTTACAACCCCCCCTTTTTTACATGATGGGGGTGGGTAACGGTAACAGCACATTTAGTTTATTAATGATCAAGGTTTCAATAAGTAGTATACAAAGATTCGTTGTAATACCCTAAGCAGTTTTCATAATATTTCACACAACAGTCGTTTTTAGCTCTGTCTTTAGGGGTGTATACCGCCCTTAATATTGAATATGGGCCCTAGGTTGCTTATGAGAATTATTCTAATTTCACCCAAGAAGTATCCTACCAAAGTTTGATGCAATGTTTTAGAAACACGTTGTATAGCCAGAGAACTCCAGTCCAAGTCGAGGCTAGCCAAGTGAGTAGACTGGCGTGTCTGGGCTTGTGTGCCCAGGAGTGGGTAACGTGATCAGTGTATGGATCAGCGAGTATAGTGGGTGAACTAACGTGTTCAATGTATGGGTCATCGTGCCCAGTGTGTGGGCTAACGTGTCCAGTGTGTGGGCCATTGTGTCCAGCGGGTGGGCTAACGTGTTCAGTGTGTGGGCCATCGTGTCCAGTGTGAGGGCTAGCGTATTCAGGGAGTGAGCCAGTGTATCCAACGTGTCCAGTGGGTGAATCAGTGAGTCTAGTGTTTGTGTAACGCGGGTCACCACAGTGTGTTGTGCACGGGGACCAGTGGCGACTTAAGTGAATGACACGGGTGACGTAGACATTGATTTTTATTGTGAACTATGTTAATAATGAATATTTTTGTGACTTATGCTTTAAATATTTGAATACAGTAGTTGTTATGTGTTTTATAGTTATTAATCTGTGTATTTAGTTTAATTCTATTTGATGTGTTCGTATTAGCTTATTAATTTACAGACTTAATTTCGACTCTTATTATTTAATTTAGTGACTTATTGTATCTTAATCAGTGTATGTGTTGTCTTATTTTGTAATAATCAAAACCTTGAATATTTTGAGTGTGTTTTCAATCTTGTTTAATCAACAGCGTACCCCAATACAATATTCTTAAAAGAACTCGCGATTCACATGGTGACGCGTGAATTACCCACAACTCTCAGGTCGGTAGCACCCACGTTACAGTGGGGTATATGTAGTGTGATGTTTGGTTTATGCTAACAAGAAACATGACCGCGGATTTTTAGGGTCTGGCAGCTCTTCTCAAAGCCTTGTCGGAACAAACCGCGTCACTGAACAACAAGATGAAACAAACACTGACACAAACTGCGTCACTGAACAACAAGACGGATAAATTTGTCACAAACTGCTTCAAACAAACTGCATCAATGAACGACAAGATGGCAGAACAAACGACATCGTTGAACAGTATGAAAGAAGAATTGAAATATCATCAATAGGGAGTAAATTTGTATCCCTAAGAGAGACAGTTGTCTCACCAAGGGTCGATGTCAAGTCAGTGGATACGCCATTACTGTCAGCTAGCGAAGATTTGATGCAGTGTGTGACGAAATTGGAGACGGCTGGAAGTGAATCGTGACCCAACAGTTCGTGAATTTAGATGCTGATGCTTGTGAACAAGCTCAGACACCATCGCCTTATATGTCTCAGTCTTTGGTTCGAGTTATATAGGAGTCTATGTGTGTGCCTGGACTTGACACTTTGGAGAGTAGTCGGGTGAGTGCAGAGGAATCCCAAGAGAGTTGGCGTACTTGCTTAAAGCATGAGACAGAGTCTGACGCTGGGGACTACGTTCTCGTGAATGACGCTGTTGGTGATGACGCTGTTGGTGACGGCACTGTTGGTAACGACACTATTGATGACGACCCTGTTGGTGACAACAATTTTGGTGACGACGCTGTTTGTGACGAGACTATTGACTATTGAAGATGACATTGTTGGTGACAGCGCTGTTGGTGATGAAACTATTGGTGAAGACATTCTTTGTGGCAACGCTATTTGTGGCAACTTTGTTGGAGGTGGCGCTGCTTGTGACTATGTTTCCCAAGAATATGGTGACGCAGGTGATGAAGATGATCAGGTGAATATCAATATGACAAATTTAATGGACAATATTCTCGACTGGACTGTAAAAGGCTCGACAAGTGTGGACTTTGGTTGTCACTTCTTCTTGATCAATGTCTGAGTAATGAATTACTTGATTTTGGACATTGAAAGAGGAACTACAAAGTACATAAAAATGAAGTTATTTCAGCTGAATAGGCGACTAGTGACGACAGTCAAATAATGCCGTTGCTTGTAGTAGGATTTCCTGGACCATATCTTAGGATCAAGTAGATACTTGCTGCAAGGAAATGAAGTAAATGGCATCGTTTATAAGTTTATGAACTGGTAAAGATAATGGACATGGAGAAGGATAATGACCTGACGCAAAGTGACAATACAAACCTAATGATGACTTTGAGTCTAATATAAAATTAGATTTGGCTGTATTTTGTGCTAATACCTGTATAATGGCACGAATGCAAGAAGGTACTAAAGGACGTAACATAAAGTGAAGAAGCGGGTTTTGGGAGTAACAATGGTTAACGACGGGAACTGCAGTGGGGGCTACCAAAGATACACAACAAGAATATGTTTTAATGCTCTTAATGGTGATACAGTAGACCACTAAGGCTTATTAGACACCCGAATAATTGTGACTTAGGTCCTCTGGTCACAGAGCAGTGAGACCGTAAAGAGTTTGCCACTCTCAGTAGCGTTCTTCAAGTTTCCCACGATTGTCACAAACCTGGAAATCAATTATGTCTGTTCGGGACGAACTGACTCAAGGAGGGGGTAGTGTACCACGATAGTCCAACTGCTAGAAGAACTGTTTCAGCACTCTTGTCATTTGTATGAGTGCGCTTTTTCTGTCTCTCCATCCTTCTTTATCAGATAGCCAGCCTCACAGCTAGGGGAGTTAGAGGGAACAGGGGGAGCGTAATCTAAGGAAAGTTATTATATACATCGTTGGCGATGATCAGAAAGCTCCAGTCCGAGTCAAGGCTAGCCAAGTAAGTATACCAACGTGTCCGGGCTAGCGTGCCCAGGATTGGGCAGCGTGATAACTGATCAGTGTATTGGCCAGCGTGTCTAGTGTGTGTGGACCAGCGTGTCCAATGTATGGGCTAGCCTGTTCAGTGTGTGGGCTAACTTGTCCAGTGTATGGGCCAGCGTATCCACTGTGTAAGCCAGCGTGTCCAGCGTGCCCAGTGAGTGAATCATTCGTTCTAGCATTTATATAATGCGGGCCATCGCAATGTGTTGTGCGTGGTGACCTGTAGTTTGAACGGCCCGCGATTCCCCAGTTGGTCGTGCCCACATTTCAATATGTTTGTTGGTGAACTATATATTCCAGGCTTCCCAGTGTTTTTATTCGCACAAGCTGCTTTTGTTGACATTATTTAGTTCTTGACTATGATGAGACGTATGTAGTTGTTGTCCTGTCTCTGGCGTATTGTGTTGTTGCGCATGCGTGAGTTGTATTTCTTCAGTTGCGTCTAACAGACTTGTAATGGTTGTCCGTGTATTTGTGATCTCTAAAGTGATTTAATTAATTTTGGTAGTTATTCGACAACATTCATTTAGTAATGTATACTCGTTTAATGGCTGATAAAATAAATAACAGTACAGTGAAGAAATAAAAGCTTGTATGCTTATATTTGAACAGTAATATCTCAACAGCTTTATCTGAAGGATTCATTCATATTGATGATTTTCACATCACAGGCGTCATAATTATATCTTTAAAAAGTCAATAAACCTGCAAATAACAGTGGAATTACTCCTAAATCATGTATAACCTTTCAAGCTGTGTCTACACTTGAAAATATGTTACATAGTACCCGTAAATTACTTGAAGGTATACAGGTGCGTTTCTACAAAGTCGTCAAAACATTTCTGATAGGCCTAGCATTCCACTTTGGGTTCATCACTCTTTTCAATAGATGATAAATCTTTAAATTGTTGAAAGGTCATGTCAGTGATTGTGGGGTTTGTTGAACACGTGACTCAGGTTCATGTGATCAAATGTGAAATGAGGAACCTGGAGCGCACTATTAAATCCAACCCACGACAATCTTTTTTTGAGAAAAGCACAATTGATTTTGGCAAAGTTAGAGGCAAACTCCGTTGTTTAGTCAACCCATACCGAATAAGGCTAGGATTTGGTCTTGTTTATTACAAATCACGCAGCCAATAGGAATATTTTCGGTTGAAATTACTAGTTCTGCAATGTAATTTACTTATTTTTCGAGTGAGAAAATAGCTGACGACGTTTCAACGTCCACCATCACTCAATCAAGCCTGATGTATTTGTGTTGACTTGGAATATATTGGTGAATATCAATCCCTCTTTACTGCTCCCTAACTCATCTACACAAACAAACATTGCATTATTGTTGTGACCTACAAAGGATTTGATTTACTTCATTTTTCCTTATTATTGATAAATATATTTTAAAAACAAGTGTTTATATTTATTCCCCTTTTCATCACAACTATCGTCATCAAACATTCGTTAGTTGTCTAAACCTTTTTGATGATTTTGATTTCCTATTGTCCTTACTTCCCATGACACAAGATTTTAAAATTAAATAACAGATCTTGGTGACCGTTTAATTCAGGAGCTTGGGGAAAAAGGGCGAATGTGAAAAATAATCTTTTTTTTAGTGAATATATAATAAAAGCCCGGATAGTAGGATTGCAAGTCGCATTCAAACGCACACCATCACAACAAAATTGATGAGTATATTGGAAACCTGGCTGGAAGAGGAAGGGAGAACATGGAATACCCTTTGTCATGTTTATTGCTCTGGGACAGCTTATCAGACCTAGGTTCGACCTTTCGTCTTGGCAGTGAGTCACAATAATTGAATGATGTAACACGCGTGCTATTAGCAACGTCTTTATCCTTTCATACCCATTTGCTGTTAGTATTTTGCCGTGTCTGTGTCTTTCTTTATTTAATGTAATTTTGAATAGTTTTCTTGAGTATGTTGCTATAAAAATATACAATAGAAGGTGAAAATACATCAAGAAAGGGACAAAGAATGACTGAGAATTGGATCGTAAACGAAAGTAAGATAAAACAGAATTCTGTTAAGTCCTATGTATTAATAAAAACTAAAAGTGTAGTAGTACCTGAGCAGGCAATTGGACAGTATTATAAAAAAAAAGTCGTAAATGTTATGAAGCATTAGTACTCAATATCGCGGGCCAATTTTTTAAAAAAAAATTTGGTATATTGGGAATCATAATTTATAGAACTCTTATCTATCATAGCTTCTTAGTTGGGATAAAGGTAAGGTTACATCGGTGGCGAATAGGCCAAATAGTAAACTTCGAGCCATTGGATATTCTGTATCTGTCAATGACATAAAATTACATAATAATTTTGTCGTTAAAGATTTTATTGCATACATGTTATCACAAAAAAAAAAAAGTAAGTGTGATTTTAGGGAAGCAGGGTGTGACGGCAACTGTTGCGACAGCGGTAAGGGAAGAAGAGCTCCGGGAAACAAGCTTACTGAAGAGAGGAAAACGTTAGTCAAGAAACTCATCGAGTTTCTTGCTACAATTTCCAGCTATTACAGCCGGGCATAAAGCACCTTCAGAAAGTATATGCCTCCAGGTTAATCGAGCAAAGGTGCCTATCATGTCTCTAAAGAATGGCTGAAGATAAAGAATCCTGACGAAGGACAAGTCAAGGAGGAATACAACCATTGAGTATTTGATAATGAGTACAATATTGGTATAAAGCCTCCTCCATCAGTTGAGGGCTGCAATACTTGCTCAAAGCTGAAAATATAAATTAATGAACTCAAGGAAACTGGTCCTGATTCAATAAGGCTTCAACGTCTGGAGCGAAAGTTGAAGCTTCCTCTGAAGAAACGGCAAGCAACTCAAGCCATGATTAAGAGCTATGAGAGAAATATAGATGATAGTCTTGCCGTGATTTCTGTCGACCTACAACAAACTCTACCAACTCCTCGACTGACATGTGATGCTCAATACTATAAGAAAATAAATGGTACGGCGCACCGCACAGACTTTCTCTCTCTTTCTATAAACTCGTAAGATTTCTGAACGGAATAATGTACATTGTATCATCACCACTCCACATAAAAACACGCATAAAATAATATGCAATGATATAGAATCAATGAGAAAAGAGGCGTATCTTTGTCCACCTAAGAGCATTTCAAACAGTTTAATGTCTTCCACAAGGGTCAACACTTCGTATTAAAATTTCGATTTCTGGTTAAAATTTTAACATTTTATAAGGTGTTGCAGATCTTCAAGTCATCGCATTGATATTTAATTATTCATTTATACATTTTGACCAATAAATAATGTAAATATTGACTATTGAGTCTAAAATGGAGATAGATCATTGCTGTGCAAACATTTTTCCTAAGAGCTTTAAGGAAAAATAACATACTTTTTTAGATACTTATATTTAATTACTCTATGGCATTGGAGAATTATTACGTTAAGACTTAAGTAGTATATGTTTACAACTAAAGCTCACAAAATTGTATTAATATATTTGCAAATATCTCAGAAATTGTCGCTTTTATAACAATATATGTCAAATAAAAGTTTTTTATTTCTAATAGTCCTACAATTTTGCAATGATAAGTTGTTTAGTTTCTCAAATAGTTGTGGAGATACAGAAATTAACGCTTCTGTAAAGTACCCTAAAAATCATTTTCATAGGAAAATGAAAATAGCCAGTTTATTTATAATCGTAATTAACGCCTAGATACGAATTTTAATCAAAATAGTTTGAGCAGATTTTGAGAAAACCAATTTTTTCTCTTTTCGCCCTTCAGTAAACTACCCTTAATTTTAAGTTTTTATAGAGACACAGACAAACGGCATTGCAAAGACTATTTTTTAGGGTTGAGGGGGTCATGAGACGTTGACATCCATCAACATTTCAGGTTAGTTTTTTTTTACGGTCGCAATACTTAATCTTTAATGTCCAAAAAGTTCAAAAATGCATATAATTGCATATAGATTGAAAGTTATTGATTTTATAAAAATATGTTTAGGATAAAATATTTGTATTATAAATATATATATATAAATATATATGTATAAATATATATATATATATATAAATATATATAAAATATATATATATATATAAATATATATATAAATATATATATATATATATATATATATATAATATATATATATAATATATATATATATATATATAAATATATATATATATATATATATTTGTAGTGCTAAGTAATTTCATATCTCAAATAGTTTCGGAGCTATTATAAAAAATGTTAATTAACGCGTCAGGCCGGAGCCCTTAAAGCCATTTTGCCGAAATATTGAGGGTAGCCATTTTGTTTGGAATATTTATTAATGTTTATAAATGAAATTTAATCAAAATCGTTAGAGCCGATTTTGAGAAAATCGACTTTTTCTCTTTTTGCCCTTCAGTAAACTACCCTTAATTTTAAGTTTTTATAGACACACAGACAGACGGCATTGCAACGACTATTTTTTAGGGTTCGGGGGGTCATGAGACGTTGACTTCCATTAACATTTCAGGTTAGTTTTTTTTTACGGTCGCAATACTTAAGCTTTAATGTCCAAAAAGTTAAAAAATTCATATAATTGCGTATAGATTGAAAGTTATTGATTTTATAAAAATATGTTGCGAATAAAATATTTGTATTATAAATATATATACATATTTGTAATGCTAAGTAATTTCATATTTCAAATAGTTTCGGAGTTATTATAAAAAATGTTAATTTACGCATCAGACCGGAGCCCTTAAAGCCATTTTGCCGAAATATTGAGAGTAGCCATTTTGTTTGGAATATTTATTAATGTTCATAAATGAAATTTAATCAAAATCGTTAGATCCGATTTTGAGAAAATTGACTTTTTCTCTGTTTTCCCTTCAGTAAACTACCCTTAATTTTAGGGGTAGATATCCAATTCCAAAAACCCCTCGGGGCAACCCTATGAAAACCCTAGATATCAAGTTTTAGCTCAATCGGTAAAATAGTTTAGGCTCTAGTTGGAGGTACAGACAGACAGACGGAAATTCAAAAACCACTTTTTCGGATTCAGGGAGTCATGAAACGTCAAGATTCATCAAAATCTCGAGTTCGATTTTTTTGACGATCACCATACTTTCTCTACCTGTAAGATAGAGAGAAAGTAAAAATGTGGGCATATAATTTTAGTATTCACGACGTTAAAACAGGAGCGTACACTATGTATGTTTGGGATGAAACTGTAGGCAAGCGTGGATCTTGTGAAATAGCCTGCTTTCTTAGACTATCTTGAAATTTTTACTTTCTCTCTATCTTACAGGTAGAGAAAGTATGGTGATCGTCAAAAAATTCGAACTCGAGATTTTGATGAATTTTGACGTTTCATGACTTCCTGAATCCGAAAAAGTGGTTTTTGAATTTCCGTCTGTCTGTCTGTCTGTCTGTCTGTACCTCCAACTAGAGCCTAAACTATTTTACCGATTGAGCTGAAACTTGATATCTAGGGTTTTCATAGGGTTGCCCCGAGGGGTTTTTGGAATTAGATATCTACCCCTAAAATTAAGGGTAGTTTACTGAAGGGAAAAAAGAGAAAAAGTCGATTTTCTCAAAATCGGCTCTAACGATTTTGATTAAATTTCATTTATAAACATTAATAAATATAACAAACAAAATGGCTACTCTCAATATTTCGGCAAAATCGCTTTAAGGGCTCCGGTCTGATGCGTAAATTAACATTTTTAATAATAGCTCCGAAACTATTAGAGATATGAAATAACTTAGCAATACAAATATGTATATATATTTATAATACAAATATTTTATCCGAAACATATTTTTATAAAATCAATAATTTTCAATCTATACGCAATTATATATATATTTTTAACTTTTTGGACATTAAAGTTAAGTATTGCGATCGTAAAAAAAACTAACCTGAAATGTTGATGGATGTCGACGTCTCATGACCCCCCGAACCCTAAAAAATAGTTTTTGCAATGCCGTCTGTCTGTGTGTCTATTAAAACTTAAAATTAAGGGTAGTTTACTGAATGGCGAAAAGAGAAAAATTTGGTTTTCTCAAAATCTGCTCAAACGATTTTGATTAAAATTCGTATCTAGGCGTTGATTAAGATTATAAATAAACTGGCTATTTTCATTTTCCTATGAAAATGATTTTTAGGGTACTTTACAGAAGCATTAATTTCCGTATCTCCACAACTATTGGAGAAACTAAACAACTTATCATTGCAAAATTGTAGGCCTATTAGAAATAAAAAACTTTTATTTGACATATATTTTTATAAAAGCAGCAGTTTCTGAGATATTTGCAAATATATTAATACAATTTTGTGAGCTTTAGTTGTAAACATATACTACTTAAGTCTTAACGCAATAATTCTCCAATGCCATAGAGTAATTAAATATAAGTATCTAAAATAGTATGTTATTTTTCCTTAAATCTCTTAGGAGAAATGTTTGCATAGCAATGATCTATCTCCATTTTAGACTCAATAGTCAATATTTACATTTTTTATTGGTCAAAATGTATAAATGAATATTATTATTATTATTATTATTATTAGCACCGCGTCTTACTACCCGTTCGGGTTATACGCACTTACGCTAATGTGTAATGGTAGGGTGATTGTGAGATGAAATGGAGGACCTACAGTTTAACGTGGAATCCGAACCACTGTGGAGGCCTGGCATTCCTCACATTCACAAGTTGTGATTAATACACGTCTTGTCAGAGGTGAAGGAAGGGTTTGGCAATCAGATAAATCTGTGCCGGGACCGAAGATTGAACCCCGGACCCCCAGCACAGAAGTCTGACACCTTACCCCTAGACCACCAGGTCACCCTATAAATGAATAATTAAATATCAATGCGATGACTTGAAGATCTGCAACACCATATAAAATGTTAAAATTTTAACCAGAAATCGAAATTTTAATACGAAGTGTTGACCCTTGTGGAATACATTAAACTGTTTGAAATGCTCTTAGGTGGACAAAGATGCGCCTCTTTTCTCATTGATTCTACATCATTGTATATTATTTTATGCGTGTTCTTATGTGGAGTGGTGATGATACAATGTACATTATTCCGTTCAGAAATCTTACGAGTTTATAGAAAGAGAGAGAAAGTCTGTGCGGTCTGCCGTACAATTTATTTTCTATGAAAACGTCAAATTTTTCATTATTTTTAGAGATAATTGCCGAGGTCAAAAAGAATTTGAATGTTGTTTAGGGTACTTACGTCTCATTTATAAAGGCAAGTTAGAAATTATTCCTCTTTCTTTATGGCAGGGCAAATTAAGATGGAGTGTGACAGGGATTTGGACATAAAGCTCAAAATAATACACTATGAGTTGTTTTCAAAAGATCATTACACACATTTAATCGCAAATGCCAGACAAATAAACCTGTTTCGAGCAATTTCTCTTACTGAAATGACGATTAAAAACTTTAATATACTTCTCGAATAGGTAACAAAATTCAAGGATCGGAAGATCTTTGAATTTTCAAAGCACTTCAAGACCGGTTTTGAAAGCCATTCTTTCTACAACAATTTTACTCCAACAAAAGTCTAGCTACAAAATGGAAATAGCACCAGATACAATGAATGTTTAGTGTGCGTGGGTGCCATCAGAGCTAACGGGACCCAGAGTCTCTCTCCAGCCTGCGCGCGGTAAGGACACGTTCATTAACATAACAATGAAGCGCTCTTTAATCTTAGCTCAGTTGATCTTCCACCAAAGTATCATGGACCTCGCAAAATCACAGAAGCAAAACCTGCTACTCTTTGTCCCAATGCTATTCAAATCGGTTTTGGAGGAAGCGATAAAGGAGGGCGGTACGAGCGATATCTCAGAGTTCTAGAATTGAGCTCATGACATCGTCAACTTCAACTAAGGGAGATTTGGTGACTACAATCATTCATTTTGATAATATCGTTTGATTTGCATTTTATTTTATTTTTCTCATAAAAATATTTTCAGAAAATGCTTGAAATACAAATTATAAAGGGCATTTTCCAGACTGAACATTGGAGGGTGATAATTTAAGATGAAAATAGGCGGTAACTAATATGTTTAACAAATTTGAATTCAATTAATAATTACGAGTATGTAAAAATTTGTTTCTACTTAAAGGAGATATAGCTAAATTTTGTATTTTTAAAATGTTGTGATAAAATAATTAATTTGTTCTCAAGGTACTGGTTTTTAATGCTCATTTACATATTCGCCTTTACTCTCCTGAGAGCATTTTACAATTTTAAACTTAATTTTTCCAGATACATGTTTTCCATATTCTAACTTTTCCCCCGAACTCCTGACTTGATAAGGGTGGATTAAATTGTATCTTCTTATAACCGACATGCCTGCTCCCATCGGTTTATCCACTTGTATAGGTTCAATAATATCAGTTATATTATCCTAGGTATTTTCACAAAGTCTTATCGAATCACATTTTCACGTATTGTATCTGACATGTACCATCTTTCAACTTCCCAAAAAAACTACGCTAGTAAAAATCAGCTCCAAGAAGTGTTATGAGTGAAGTAGTGGTGTAGAGAAAGGATTAAATAGTAGCTACACCTTCTTCCACCCAGATGGCAGCACAGATCTGTGGCACGGTTAGTAAGTTAATAACTTTACCACCAGCCAACGAGATGGAGCAGTCAAACAATCATTTACTGATGCCCCCAACGCATGTTTCAAATACATTGTGTGTAGTAAATACCCTTACACTGGAGAATTCGACATCATGGGCTTACAAGTGACTGATCTTTCAGAGCTAGCCTATGATTCTCCAAAGCACGATTAGTACAGTCGATCAATTCTTTCTTCTTTTATTTTATAATATGATCGTCACCTACATCTTAGTATTTTATGTCGTACACTAGTGGATTGCTTTTCCTCCAAAATAAATAGGAATGCCTGATCCTATTCTGAAATGTTACAATGACATCATGACCTGACTTGTCTAACTGGGAGCAATACACATGACAGAAAATCCACAGAATTTCTATCAGGGCCAGGTCAATCTTGGCTCGGTTTCATAGGACTTCGTGCCTTTGAAGACTACCTGAACTGGTTTGTTGACCCATCAAGCAAGGGTAGAAATGCCAAAACGCACCTCGATCGGAAACTCCGAATAATACGTCTCTACAAAAGAATGACCACCGTGCTACTTCCCTGCAGGTGAACAGACAATCCACATGGAAACAGTTCTATCAGCTGTTTGTTGCTGAAAATGGTCAGTGACTTTCATTTATTTCGTCCCCTCGCCGACTAATTTTTCCCAAAAAAAGTTAAGCTGGTTCTTCTCTAGGGCTGTCTCCTTGGAGATAATCGCTTTTTGCATGGTGGCGTCATGCGTGTTCGCTGACACTATTAGTCGGTGTTGCTTCCAAGCCTGTGTCACAACTTTCTCGTAACACAACTGGTCCATGTTCCCCATCCACTGCAGGGGTTTTATGACCCTAACACCTACAAACGTTGGTCCGAGTGGCACCGGTATTGAACGGGAGTCTAAGAAGAACAATCCATTAGGTTGGTTAGCTCGCAAGAAATTCACTATGTCCAGGAAATAAGGATAAGTGGCAAACCAACTCGAGATACGGTTCATAATCCGTAAGAACTCCAAAAACTCCATTATGTGTGCTAGTAGAGCCTCCATCATGGAGTCTCTTCTTCCATGAAGCTTATGAACCTTGTTGATAACCAGATATCTCACCATATTTGCCAATTTACCATCACCCGATACCTTACTGGTGGCTAAATTCCATTATCCTGACGTAATTAGCAACAATAAGCTATGCAGTACCTTCGTCTTGGTCATTTTTCCGTCAAACATATGTTCACACAACGTGCTGCCTAGACAGCCCAGTCTCTTATTCAATTTCTGGGTCATTTTGGCGGCCATTAATCCCTTTAAGACCACATACATAGTTTTGATTTGATCCTTCTTGATCACTCCCGGGTCAAGCACTTACCATATTTGGTGCTTGATTGTGTGAAAAACAATATTGGTCTTAACTGCACCAGCCGATGAACCTATGAGAAGAATATTATTTGTAGGATACCCCGTGAGAAAACCACGGAATTCGAGATCATGGAATGCCTTTTCCCCCAATCTCATCAAAAGATGACGTGGACCTTAATTCAATGCCTCCATTAACCAGAACCTGTTCAGAACCTAGACTGGCCACTTCTTAATATTGTTTAGTGTTTCCTCACCCAACACAAAACGGCAGCATTCTTTTCGGGGCCTCAACATAAATTTTGTTAATGATGTCTTTTTCTGACGGGATCCGTACATATGATAGTACAGATTCTTCCCTCTGAGTTGGATATTGTGTATTTTCTTGGAGACAGTGACAAACATCTCAATATTAAGAGCTGTGTACCTCTTAGCTCACCACTCCAGGGGATGGAATTATTGCTGATGTTCTTCATCACAATCTATGTACGACCACAACATCTGTTCCCATGACTCCGCCCCCTACAATGAAGCATGGATACCCCTAGTATTTTTTTGGTCCCCCTAACAACTCAAAGTTCCACGGGATAGCACTCTTGTTGAAGTGTCTCATCACACTCCTTAGCTGGCAACTACCGCTCCCATGACTCAGCCCCCCTCAACGAAACCTCAGTAGATTTAATATTCCCTCTAAATATCCTGACAACTGTCTCCTAAATTAGGGTGGGAAAATTTTCTTCAATTTGTTTCACTCTATGACTAATCCTTTCTTTGGTGGCGTGAATGTCCAGCGTCAAATCTTTGAGACGGAACATTCCATTCAAATGGATCTCCGTATCCTGGAGCTCCCTACTGACCACATTTATCTCGTCACAATTCGCTTGAACTGAAACTATCAGAATTTTATCTTCACATTAAGTTCCCTCCTACCTGCCTGTAACTTCCGAATTATTTCAGCATGCAGGGACTGGTTGTTGGCTTCCATTTTGTCCTTCAATTTATCGTTGTTGGCTTTAATTTCGGCCTTATGTGACTCTTTGCTGGCTTCCAGTTTGGCTATCAGTGACGCCAGCTGAGACATGTCCCGCTCAGGTAATCCCAGTTCATTCGAAACACGTATTGGAGATGCCTCCATGGTCAGCTAATGTGGCTCTCCTGCCAAGACTATAACCAGAATATTTTCCCATTCAGTTCCCAGTTTCGGTGCTACTTGGGTCTCTAACACCGGAATCTCCTCATCTAACATTATCTCCTCGTCACTTGCCATGTAACCAGCCATGATGTAGAAATCCCCCAAGACAGCTTCACTCTTTTAGTAAACTTCCTAGCTGCTCCAAACAAAATCATACAATTACCCCACACAGTATAAACCCGCCTTCTATTCACTACTAGCCAAATCCCTTACACATCAGAACATTGACACACATAAACACATGTCCTAGTTAAATATTTTACACAAACACCAATTAAAACAAAACCATATCCTCGCCAAAAACATCAATCCTCCAATCAATATATATATATATATACACATATATACTAGCCAATAAAATTGCACATAACATTGCACGAAAACATTTAAAATTTCAACCAAAACTTTCCACAATCACCACGTAACAGTAGCGAGACGTCAGGGCAGGCAGGATAAGCTCAGCTATCCAAAAAGTTTTGAAAAGTAAGAAAAAATTTCCCTTTGAATAAAACAGATGTAAAATTGAAATGTCAATGGTAATTTTTTTAAAGCCTAGTGAGATTTTAGCAAGCGCTCAAAGCGAATATGTAAATTCCTTTTGGCAAGATAAGCTGATACCTTTCCACCTAACACACCCAGAGAATCAGGCCTGCGGGAAGCTATAGAGGGTAATGTGCGCGCAATTATTCATCTCAGCTACTGAATGCGACCAGTAAGCCGGCTATCTCCGACTCGTGTGTGTTACATTCTGAGCATTCAGAGTGTGTTTTAAAAGTTTACTTAAATATAGATTAGTTTAGTTTTGTGATTGTGATTGTGACTTGAATTTTATTATTTTACCGAGTTGTTTTAAATTTCGTATTATAATAGGCCTATATATGAGTAATGTTTTAGGATTTAGTGTATGTACATGGAAAAAATTGGGAGGTGCTGTAGACATCAATAATGATTCTTTCGGTTCAGTTGACTTTTTGTTAAATAATTCTACTGAAGCTTTGCCTTTTGAACGAAAAGTGCATTTAAAAGGAAAAAAATAGCAAGACCAAAATTAGATATTTCACAGGAGGTATAGCAAAAATATAGATAATTAAAATCGTATTACTATTATTATCATTATTATAATTATTATTAGTAGTAGTTGTAGTAGTCGTCTGCCTTTACTGTTTATATAAATTCATAAAAATCCCGTTTCGACATCACTATGTGTGCCCCTTTATGAGTGTTCATAACTCAGCTTACCCAAAAATTACACTAGTCTGCATTTTTTAATTTTTTCTCAGATGATTTCTCAAAAGTTGGTGTTCTTGAATCTATTTTTCATGCTGATTCTAGAAATGACTTCCATTTTTTTCTATCACGTCAGGTTTTTACACAAATTAAGAGGTTATGTTTTCAAGATTTTTAGCTATTTTAAGCACAAATATATTCAAACACAAGACTTTTTTTTTACAAACACATTTTTTAAATATTGTAGGGACCTGTCCTAATACTGTAAAGAACTACCCTAATACTTTCGTGACTATTCTGTAAAAAAAATAGTAACCAGTGTTCCATTAATTTTCAAACTTTCTATTTTTTGACTTCCTTGCAGATCCTCCATTTCAACCCAACTTCTTGAAGTTTTCCAACATTGTTTTAACAATGTTCCTGTAATTTGGATCTTTGTTATTCCCTAGAAAGTTTTCGATATCAGATTGGAAGGTGGTCCATTCGTCTATTTCTCTCTCATTCATCGTTTTCTCAAAATCGTCGTCCTTCATCAGTTTGCGGATTTGTGGACCAATAAAAACTCCAGCTTTCAATTTTTCTTGTGTGATGAAGGGAAATTTCATAGAAAGGTACTTGAAACAAGGCCCATCTTGTGGTAGATCCCTTACAAACTGCGTCAACAAGTCCAATTTGATGTGTAGTGGTGGAAGCAAGAGTTTTGGGGGTCTACAAGCGGTTCATGCAATGTGTTTTTAGTTCCAGGCACATAATTCCTCCGCTCTGACCAAACTCTTACACTCCAATGCCTTTGCTTTGCCCGATGATCCCATTAACATAGAAAACAAGGCAGTTTCATGTACCCAGCTTGTTGTCCTAATAGAATTCCTATAACTTTGAAATAACAACAGATTAGCCATTTGTGTTCCTCATACTTGATACTTAACAGTACCTTCATGTTCTCGAATGTATCTTTCATTTCAACTGAATGGGCCACAGGAATAGACCCATACACGTTCCCATTGTGCAGTAACACGCCTTTGAGGCTCCTCATGGATGAGCCAATAAAAAGTTTACACTGATTAGGATCATGTTCAATGCCATAGAAGTTCATAAACTCGTTTGTGTTATTGCAGTAAACCAAGGAAACGTTCTTTGAAAATAAAGGAACTAGTTCTTGTCCTCTGTGTCTGTACCATGAAAAATGTGTTCCTGGTGCCAGAAGATTCTTACTTTTAAGCTGGGAGCAAAATAGTTCTGCAGATTCCTTAGGCAAATTCAGATCACGTACTAGATCAATAAGTTCCCTCTGAGAAAACCTTTGTGGAGTAAAGTCGTATTCAGGCTTGTAGACATCATCATTATTGGCTCCAGAGACTACATCACGTTCACTTTCAACATCATCTTCTGCCATGTTCTCTAAAACAGCTAGAGAAAGAGGGGCAGGAAGGTCTTCTCCATGTGGAACTGGCTTGATGGCTGAAGGAATGCTTGGATACACAATTTGCTTCTTATTTTTTGAATTGCACCCCTGAACATTAACCAAACAGAAGTAACAGTCACTAATGTGGTATTTAGGCTCCCTCCACACCATAGAAATTGCAAACAACATGCACGTCTTCTTAACTTTTGCCCATAACCTTAACCTCTCAACACAATAGTGGCAAACTGTCTGTTGCCCATGCCTTATCCTGGTCACCAAGCTTCACTTAAAATAAGCATAGTAAGCTTTCTTCACAAAGTCTGTTATGTCCGTTCTTTGTTTAAGCACATATGTAAAAAAAAAATTGAATTGGTCACACACCTCCGTGTAGACATTGTAAGACTACAACTATAACTGCAATCACAATAGGGAAATAAACTGAGAACACCGTTGGAAATGCAAACACAAAACTAAATACAATGAGAACATATCTGGAAATGCAAGCGTCTGAGAGTAACAACACTTCCAAGGTCAGACAAGGAGACCTAGCAGCAGCAGTTGTGGCAACCTAAAGGCTTACAGGTCTATGTTGCGAAATTTCCGTCAACCAATACGCATTACCTACTGGCACATATAATGTTCTCAGCGATAAATGTTGGAAGTCAACTTTGGTTCATTGTGAAAAAACTGTACGTGATAGAAGAAAATTAAGAACAGTTTTGGAATCAGCATCAAAAAGTGAGCCAAAAACACATATTAGTTTCCAATCATCTGATATCATGCTGACTAGTGTTATCATCACGCTTCCCCACTACCTCCAAGCCAGGACTCGAGCAAAAGCTCTGTGGACTGTTCGCGCCCTTTCTGTTGCGATATTTCCCGCCAACGTTTACATTTAATTACATAAATAATAAACCATAAATAGAGAAAACAACCAAATATTAATACCAATTATTAGGATCTACTATAGGCCTGCCTACTAAGAGTTCAGGTATAAACAATAAATGGCCTACTCAAAGAGTATGCTTTATTGTGGTATGAAAGGTGTTGTAAAATAACTTTATTTACTAATGGGTCCAAGTAAATAAAAAATAATGTAGAAATAAAATCATTAGACCGAAATAGTTATTTAAAATAATTAAAATTATCAAATTTCAACTTTCCAAACAAACTACGCTAGTCAAAGTAAGCCCCAAATGTTGCTGTGAAAGAGGGTGGGGGCAGGGCTATATAGTAAGGGCTGTCCCAGTTCTTTGATGCTAACGCTGCCGCCTTGGTTCCGCTAGTTGGAGGGGGGAGCACTGGCGTGACGTCACCGGCCAGACACAGCGTGGCACCTGCCAAATCACCACGTGTTAATACAGTAGTATTCCAATGCGTGATGTTTACTCATTTCGTTTTAAATGAAATGAAAAAAGTAGCAAATACAATGCGAGTAAAAGGGAAAAAAAGGTTTATTACCATTTCAAAAAGGAATTTTAATATCGATAACATCTTTGTTTGGACTCCTGGAAGATGTACGTCAAATATACGACCTCAAGTATATTATGACCACACGCCTAACTCAAGATGTCCTAGAGAGCCTATTTAGTCAAATCCGTGGTGCTGGGCAATTTTATGACCATCCTAGCCCAACAGAAGTCATATTACGACTCAGGAAAATCATGCTATCTAACAAGATGCCAAAACCATCGCTCAAAATCAATGTCTCCCAAAGTGAAGAAGATGCTAGCAACGTCTCAGTATACTTGACTGCAGAGTTCCTGGAATCGGCATTCGAACCAGGTGAAATCAAGGAAATGGCCAGCACGTCTGTGGAAGAAGCAAATGAGTTCAAGCTAGACGATCCTGTTAAGGATTGTGAACAACAGGAGAGATCCTGGGCTGAAGAAGAGGCTCTTGCTTACGTGGCAGGCTATGTAGCCTTCAGAGTACGAGACAAATACCCTACACTAGGTACTATTACAAAGCATATTTCCTCAACTTCCACTAACACTTGGATTGAAGCTTTGTCCCATGGAGGATTGACGGTGCCGTCTGAATGGTGGAAGGCTACTATTAACGAGTTCGAGACAATTTTCAAATCACTTCATGGCGAGGAAAATTCATACAGCAGACAGAGAGGTGTCATGAAAGAACTTGAAAAAATACTATCTAATAAATTTCCTCAAGTGTGTGCACAAGCTATTCATTTTTATGCAAGAGTTAGAACGTTCATTAGAATTAGACATGTAAATAGAAATAAGCAATGTAAGCGAAGCGAAACTTAGAAAGCTAAGAAATGGATACAATCCAAGAAATAACAAATACATGTAAATTTGTGTGAGTTCCTTATGCTATAGAGTACGCAAGTTTTATTATTATTATTATACCAACAGTAGTATATAAAGTGTTATGTATTAGTTTTGCTTGTATATGTAGGCAGCTTATGCAAGGGATATTATAGTATTATTATATTATTTTCTTAATAAAAACATGTGATCGGTTTTTTTTAAAAGCAAACCAATTGGAATATGGGAATTTTAATAATTTCCTCATGTCTTAAAAGGTTTTTATAACAAATTCTGAAAAAATGACTGTGATTGTTCAAGTAGTTTACGAGAAAATGTGAGTTATGTTTTGGAACTTTCGAGCGTTCTTTGTGTGTCATTCGAGCTCCATCATGCCGGTGACGTCACGTCTTGAATGAGAGAGGACCACCTCCAGAGCCGTAGTTAGACAGCCCTTACTATATAGCCCTGGGACGGGGGTGGGGCAGAGAGAGAGAGAGATAGTTGTAGAGAGAGGATGGAGTAGTAGTTCCACCTTCTTCCACCCAGATGGCAGCGCAGTTGAACAGTCACAAATTGTAGTTTTAAAATTAAAAAGATAACAACACAATATAACTGTCTTCTGTAAACGTTTTAATGTGTTTAAAATGCCTATTCCCTGACTATTAGATTACTATTCAAATTACCAACATTTTGATCTTTGATCTTGTTATCTAAAAGAATGTTTAGTATTTAGTACGGTGCTTACCATGAAAAGTGTGGTATTTTAACGTGCATTTTTGAGGATAATATAATATAAACAGCCATCTTAAAATTTATGTTTTACAATATCACACTTAACCTAAACCTATGGTAGTGCATAATTTTTCCCCGAAGACAAGAGATAGCCAATAAAAAAAAGACTCATAATAAGTACCTATTGCTTGGTATTTAACTGATTATTATTGTTAACTTTGAAGCCCATGTCCATAACCATTATACTATGATGACAAATATAATATTCAGAAAACTTACATTATTGATATTATTTGAAAAATATTCAACTCTATAGCTTACTCTTTTCATAAGTTTTATATTAATTGTTGTGGGTGTAAATTGCGCAGCTAAATTATAATGATGATGATGATGATAATTTACCAGCATATTCTTTTCCAGATGAAAGTTCGAGAACAAGACTTACTGTACCAAAAGCCCCATTGCCAAGTTTTTTAATGAATGCATAATCTTCTATGGTTCCTTTAGTATCCGCCATTTTTAATGTCACTATGGAATAGCTTTTATTCCACTCTAAAACATACAAAAGAGTGTTGGAATTACATAACATTATAAGGGTTTCATCTATTACGTTTTATTTAAATATTGATTTCGTCTTCATAAACGTAACTTATACTATCATTACCCATGTATTATGTTAATTTAATAATTTTAAAGACACATTCTACTTTTTTCAAATTTTAAACAGGTTAATTGATGGCTAAATTTAAAAACCATATCAGCATTTACCTGTATGGAGGATGGGAAAACAATATACTTAAAATAATTATAATTACATCAATGATACAATCATTGACGTATGTATACAAACTATAAGGTAATTCAGATAGCTATTATATATAGTAATAGAATGACAAGAACACTTTGGACTAAAACAAACAAAGGTAATCAACAAACAGTCTTTTGCTTTAAAGCTATTTTTACTACAATTCAAATTTTATAAGAATCAAATTTACTTAGAGATATTTCGCTTTCACAAAGTGAATTTACCTTTATTGAAAATATTTTCTTATTGTTTAGAACAGTATTTTCAATGGGAACTTTGTATTGCCAGTATTTTAATATTAAATACGAGAACTATTATATGCATATCAAATATATATGGTGTTTGTGTATTCTTCCAGGATACATCCTTCCACTTTCCGATACCTCAGAGCAGTGGTATTCAACCTTTTTTGTTTGCGTACCCCCAGATATAATGTAGCTTCAATTTGTACCCCCAAAGCTGTTAGTGCATAATGCAAGTTATACAGATTATGTAATCTACAACCTAAAGGAATGACAGCTGAAATAGCTTATTAAATAATAAGTTGTAAATGATTATATATATATATATATATAATTTACGTATAGCCCAAGGAGTATTTGCGTACCTCAGGTTGAATACCATGGCCATAGAGTACCGAAATTTTGTATGGATGCTATGGAGCATGCCATCTATTTAATCATTATGGCATGCTTCATAGGCAGACGAAAAAAATACCTAAAAATAAACAAACACAAAAAACAAATATTTTCTTAAAGGGAGTTCATTAATATTGCGGGCATTTAACCTGGACGAATAGTAAGAAGTGTTGCTAAAATAATAATGATATTGCGATTACATAGCTAAAAATCAAGGGTCTGTATATCCTTCCAGGGCTCTTTCTCCCACTCCCCGAAATTCTAAAAAGAGAAATTTGATATGGACGCCATGGGGCAACAACAAATCCAGCTCCAAACAATCTTCCTGTAGATATAAAATATATCTTTGACGTGAAACAAGAAGAATACACCGGGAAGAAATCACTAGAGCCATTGAATACACAACAGAAATCTGTGTTTAAAAATATTGTGGACGCCACTCATACCAACAAGCTGAGGGAATCCCACTGCTTCTTCTTGGACATTCTTAGGGAGAGTGGTAAGAGACATATTTATAAAATTACTCTTCTTAGTGTTATTAGGGGCAAAAGACACGTAATTCGAGTTCCTAATTGTTGCGTCCACGCGGATAGCTTGTAGTCTTTTAAAGGGAGGTCGGACATATAATTCTCAATTCAAGCTACAAGTTGCTCTAGTTGAGACGTCAACGTCCATAATGAGGATGACATTGGCCGGTGAAACTTCATTCAGAGAAGCAAAACAAATTACAAAGCTACCATAACGCCCAGTCATGCTTTAAATGAAGTTGATAAACTATCTAAAGGTATAATGAAAAATAACTCCCTATTTCGTGGTAAACTAGTTTTTTGGAGGGATATTTCCGTCAATAATAATTATCAGTGGTCCTTCATGCACATAGAGCCAATATAGTGCTAACAAGTATAAATATAGCTTTTTGTGGTCGAAGTTTGTGACTCTGAGGCTGACATGCGTTCAAAGGACCCGAACTATAATTCATGGCTGCTTAAGCTGGAGAATAACAGCTCTTTAATAACGATAATCTGTAAAAAGACATAATCGATGTGCCAGACCAACTTACAAATAGTAGAATAGCCAAGGAAACCTTTGCAAGTCGTCTTAAAGCCAGGGATATATTGACATTTGCAAATATTTCAATAGTGTGTCCAAGGAATGACGATGTGATGTCTCTCAATGAGGAGGTTCTAAAACTATTGAAAGGAAAAGTTGTTTGATAATTTAGCATGGATTGCAGCGATTGCAACGATAAAAAGGAAAAAGTTTTATCCCTGGTAAGTCTCCTTATCTAAAAAAAAATCCCTTCTTTTACCTTTGCCTCACTCAAGCGGGGAATTTCTGTTTCAGATATTTAAAAAAAAACAGGGCCATCATTCATGGATTTAGCAAAGTTTTTTTATTAAACCAAGTTTTATATTAAATGGTGATAATACTACTTTTGCGGCATCAACTAAAGGATCGTGACAAAGTCCATCCCCCCGCCCCCCGGGTCAGTTTTGACGTTTATTCCAAAATTCACTGAGTAGTGCTTGTCCTTGGCTCGGCAATCCCATTCATCAAAAATAAAGCAGCAATATTTTGTATATCCTAATTGCATGCCTAGCAAGATTGTTTTAACTTCAAAATCACCACATATTATGTACCAACAGTGATTGTTGTAGATTATTGTGTCAAGAAGGTTTTTCATGTTTTCGTAAGTTTCCTTCATGATAAATGCGTAAGAAATTGGTATGGTGGCGTATAACCTGAATGGGTAGTAAGACACGGTGGTAAAAATACAATTGTCATGGAGGGATGTGTTATTATCATTATGAAGAACTACTTTTAGACTACGGTACGCTTTGGTTAATCAATAAAAAGGACCACTCAAAGGTATTGTGATCGTGTCCTACTGCAGCCATGTAGGCTAACATATCAATATCTGTACAGTAAACCAAATTATGAATCAAAAACTTAGCAATATATTTTTACCAATACGGTAGTGAAATATTGAACTATTTGTATTATTCTGCAACAGGTTTTAGCCTTGTAATCGGGATTCCAACAATTCAGCTTTACTCTGAAATAGTGATGGGTCGAACCAGCTCGTTGACGTGAGCTAGCTCACATAAGCTCGCTCACTTAAAAGAATCGTTCATGGAGAGTCGTTCATAGGAGTCATATCGTTCACCGCATGGCTCGCTCGCTCCCAATCCATTCACCCCTTCACCTCCCTAACCTGACGAGCGAGCGCTAACTAGTTATCACAATTTCCGTTCCGAGCGTGCAAATCTGTCCCTTCCCTTTCAACTTATGAACGAATTAAGATTTATGTGTAAATTATCCGAAGCCTATTGCGTTTGATTCTTTAATTTTATTACTTACGCATATTACTTATAATAATTAACCTTAGCATATAGCCTTTAGTGTCTAATTCACAAAATTATGTCTATTGATGTTAAGAAAAATAGTTTAATATTGTAGGCAGTGCTGCTATCTAGTAACGGTAGTAAGCATTTATATTAGATTTTTTCGTAGTAACGAACGAAGAACGACAAAAGAGTCGTGAATGACAAACACTCGTGACTCTTTCTAATGTAGTGTGTAATGGCGGAGTGAACGACTCGCTCGCGAAGCAAGCTCTTGTTCAAGAGTCGTTCAATTTGAATGACTCGCTCGCGAGTGACCCATCACTACTCTGAAACAAATTCAAGTCCCTTACTAAGTCGATGAGTTCACCCTGGGACACAAGGATACACCAGACC
This sequence comes from Timema podura, assembly GCA_033556935.1. Taxonomy (NCBI): domain Eukaryota; kingdom Metazoa; phylum Arthropoda; class Insecta; order Phasmatodea; family Timematidae; genus Timema; species Timema podura. Next base: position 82,062,862 of record JAVRXN010000010.1, read on the forward strand.
AACATCCTCTAGATTAAAATGGCTGTGCTCTGTGGGAAAGCTTTAGTCCTTAAATATGGAAATATGGGCCATCAAGGGGCATTAAAAAAAAGCTCATTTTAAACATGGATTCTCTAGAAAGAGGACACAAATATTCATTTCGCGGTTAATTGGCCGGCTTCCACAAGGATAGGTTCGGGTAGAGTGACCCAAGCCCCTCTTCACATAATCCTACATCACAAAGAGCTTGCGCAGACTGCACATTAAGATTACAATGGTCTCTTTATGACAAATATGTTAAAAGTATGTCGTTTAACAACTCCAAGTTTGAAAATGCTTTTATCACTCAGCATTGATACTAACGAATCTCAGTATTGATGGACTCAACCTGGCTCAAGGAGCGTTGCGAAATTTCTATAAGGCTGAGGACATGGTATATGGTATGTGTATGTGCCCTTTGAGATCAAATGTGGTTCGTTTTATTTGATGGCGGAAGGCAATTATGTATATTGTATATTATGTTAAGACTTCAAGGAAATTCCAGTTATCTTAGTTAAATAGAAGTAACAGTTTGTTAAATGATCGTTTTGTTCCTGTTCAATGATCGTTTTGTTCCCGCCAGACTATTGGTACAACAAATGACATATACTTCCGAAATCCTTTCAACCATCCTCTCAAATACACTACACTATTGCTACACTGTAAGGAGCTCAAGGTTTATCCTGATCCCCTATGTTGTACCCAAATTATAGCTCATATGCTTTCTTAATTAATGGTGTTATAGCCTTGCAATTAGATTTAATAGTATAGTCACCACACACGTAACAAAAACCGTCTAAATCATGTTCACACTTTCTACTAGTTATAATTAAACACATTACCTACTCACTCTGCCACGGATGCAAGCACTATGAATTGTTGAAACTAATTGATTTAGTAAGGCCAACACTGTAAGTTTGTGATTGGGCGTACAGCCATAAATAAGTTCTAGGAAATAATTTTATTGCCAGGCTGAGAGAAAAAAAAGGCAATGGCATGGTTTTCAAACTCTTTACAGTAAGTAGCATGTAGTATAATCAGTTTCATATAGCTAATGAACACTTCACTAATTAGTTTAAATGTAAATAATTTGAATATATTTATGTATAGACCATTGGCTGCCTTCTCGGTTTCTCTAAAATAGCCATTATCTGACTTACTACCTGGATACATTATCCCCATAAAATAAATATTTATTTGTTCAAATGTTCCAAATAGAAAATTAACAATGAATTTGATTTTCACTATAATTTGATTTAATTAAGAAATAAATAATAGATTTTTATTTATTTATTTGAGGTATTGAACGTGCATTTTCTGAACCGACTGATTATATCCGCACACGAGAATTTCTGTGAGCGAGAGCAAAAGCACCTACCAATTTTAGCAAGAAAGTTATTTTCACATACCGTCCAAGGTTAATTTACATTCCACATTCGACATGAGACCGATGGCTTTACTTCCCTTACGAAGAAAGTTGTGCTACGTATTTTTATCGCTCAAGAAAAATCCGTCGACCCTAGCTGGATTTGAACCCACAATCATCAAACCTGAGGGGAGCATTTTACCCCAAGAAGACCGAGGTTTACAAATAAATTATAGAGAAGTCAAAAAAATTCTCAGAAATAAATAAACAAGACACTTGTTATAGATATTATTTAAAACTGTTTTTTGCATAATTTTTAAAAATCTGTGGGTGATGGAAAAAAACTTTTTTTAAATTTGCTACCAGCAATTAAAAAAACCACACGTAGAAATCATGCGTCGGGAAACAAAAATAGTGTATCACAGTTTAATCACTACTAAAAATATTGACTATAAATATCTTGTAAATAAATGTTTGAATATATTGTTCCATCCAACTGAAAATAAAGGTTTTTAAAATAAGGCTAAACTTTCCAATCATTTTATTTTATAAAGTGACCAACAGTTTTAGTTTATCATAGAAATTTTGATTACAAAAGAAAAAAATAATAAAAATTTGTAGTTTTGTTCCTATTAGAAAAAGAGTACTTACCTTCTAGGCTACGCGATACGCTTGGATTATAAAATAATATTCGCTAAATGTTTGGTATGACGATTTATATCTTTTCACTTCTTTGCCAAAGTTTTCAAGTAATAAATTAAAACAAAAGTATGATTGAACTTGGATATAATATGTTTTAAAAGATCTAAAGCACGCGAGTATTGAGTAGGTTTGGCTCTAACAACCGTGCAAATTGTCTTGAGATTAATTCACTTAATACCCTTGCTAGAAAATAATGGGCGGTATTGCGAAAGCCTTAAAATACTGTGTTTAATCACAGTGCGTTTTAATTGGCGATTGGAACGGTAGCATTTCTTTGTTCGATAAGAGAACATGGCGCAATAAATCTATTTATGAGCAGTAAATAGTTCAAAAGCAAACTATGCTACACACACCTAAAATTATTCAAGGACACATTAAATGATAACTACAGTTAGAAAATCATTTAGAGAAAATAATATACCTAAACATTCTAAGAACATAAATCAATATTTAGGACTGAGCTCAAAATTGAGAAGAATTATCGATATTTGGGAGATTTCTTTCTTCTCTTAGTAGCGCGTCTTACTACCCGCTCGGAGTATACGCTTATGTACTATTTACGCTAATGGTTTTAAGCATTAGGATGGTTATATTTAGAAGAAAGATACCTGAATTTGAGTGGAGGGAGAGTGGAAAACCATTTTGTTAAAGCCCCTCTCATGCCCTACTGAGACTCGAACCTCAATCTCCCCGTCATCAGCAGTCTAGTCTACTGCGAGAGTAGGCGTATTAGAACACATGGCCACCGAAATGGCTGAAGGATACTTTACTTATGAGAACTTATAAAATGTATTACAAAGAGGTCCAATGCGATGTCTGATCTGTATAGAATAACTTGTGGTAGGATTGATATCCAACTTGATATATTTTCTCACCAGCTGTAGGAAAATGGTCAAACTAACGTGTGTGTGAGAAAGTGTCGTATAACATTCTAAGTTAAATCAGTACTAGCTCGCTTGAATCCGAAATACAATGACGGAGCTTGCCTCTCACCTAGGGTCACTCATTTAGTTAATTTATAGCTTTTTATCGTATGCGATACTAGGCTAATGCTGGTGCATTCTATTTCAATTAGGGCTCTTTATTCTTCTGCTAAGATGATCTATGGCTATTTGCAGCTCATTTGAAATGACAATAAAAGATTTAATACGATTTTATGACCCCCTCCCCCAATTTAAGACCCAAAAGGGTTGGGGGGGGGGGCACTAAGGCAAGACCTTATCAATAATTCTTTCAACTTAACTCTACTATGCAAAAAAGCAAATAGCTTGGAACCAAAACTCTCCAGTAGACCTAATTAGATTACAAATTTAGTATTATAACGAATTATTTGAATTAAAACATATTTCTTTCTATTAATACCTACTATAACATTTTAGGATCATGTAAATATTTATTAATTTTATTCTGACAATGACTTTTTATATTAAAATTACAAGTATGTTAGCAAAATTGTGTTTTTTCTTACAAGTTCTCTTTTTATTATTATAATAATTATAAATTGAAATTATTTTTATAGGCAAGCAATATTATTATTATTATTAAAATTATTATAAATTAAAATCTTTATTAATTAAAATTATTAAATTTTTATACTTGAAGGAGCCTTATGAAAGCCATTCCGCCCCCCCGCCCCCCGACAACAAGCCCCGAATCTTCCCTTGCCCCCCCCCCTTCTAAAAAGTTAGTTTGGTCATTACAAAAGTGCCTAGTGTAAAAATATGACTTCTGGCTCACCTTTTTGATCATATAACGCTACAGCTACTGATTAACCTAAAGTTGTATATTTTAATGGTCACTAAATTCGTGGCTAATTAAGCTAGATACCCGCGTTGGTGTTTAAATGGTCTGAGACAATATCCTCGCAATAGGCTGGATTGCCGATGTCGGGGAGAGTGAGGCTCAAATCCCGGTCGGGTGTCAGAAGGGTGATTTTCCTAAATGTGTTTCCACCATCCCTCCATGCAAATGCGAATACACTTCCTTTAAATAGAGCCTTCCTAATCCCTAACACACATTAGCGTAGTTATTGCATATGCGTATAATCCAGCGGGAAGTGAGATGAGATGACATTGGATTTACCGCCTTGCTCTATCAACTCACCATTCCGAGGATAGGACTCACTTCTTCTCTACGAAGAACTGAGTGAGGCCCCCTTCCCTCCCAGCCCACTGATGATCAATATATGGCTTATCCAAGCATGGCTTAGGATGTATGTAGAACTCTTTTGGATCTATCACATATATCACATAAGAGGATTGTAGTATCCCGGCAACTTGTCGAAGGGCTGTGCAAACATCCAGATGTGGTCCTTAGTACACGGCCTATTTAAGTATCAATGAAGATTCCTATTTGAGACGTACCAGAGTGCATAGGCAATGATTTTCAGACATCATTTCTGAAACGCTGGCATATTATTCATATGCGTGTCCATCAGGTACCCCCACGTGGTACATTCATAGTTAAGAATCGGCCTGTTTTAACGAACGGGCCTGTACAGCGTCAGAACATTTCTCTAGTAAACGGCGCTACGCTTGTTCAGCCGTGGGCAAGAATATCCAGCCTCAGTCTCGCCTTTGTCAGTTTTTCTGCCAAGTGTAGTCACCAAGATAGCTTAGTGTCCCATGTAAGACTGAAGTACTTAGAGTGGGCCACTCACCTAATCTGGTCTCCGAAAAAACTGGGCTGGCACGTCGTACTTTCTTTAATGTGTGTTGAGCTTGGCTGAGCTATTTTCAAAGTTTATACTCGTCACTCACATATCCTATAACTACAGGTGGCTCTCGAATTACCTCCCCAACTACAGACCTCTCTACGACTCTTTTTTTATTATTATTTAGCATCGCGTCTTACTATCCGATCGGGTTATACGCTTAAGTACTAATTACGCTAATGGGTTAGTAATTGGGAAGGTTGAATATAGATGAAGTGAACACGCATTTGCATGGAGGGAGAGTGGAAAAACATTCAGGAACCCCCACCCCAGTTAACCCGAGTGAGATTCTAACCTCGACCTCCCCGTCCCCGGCACTCTAGCTCAACACGAAACTATCGCGTTAACTAACTACGCCACTGAGGCGGGTAGTCTCTACAACTCTACAAGAGCTGGCTCGTCCATGCACAGTGACAAACTGGTGTGTGTGAACTTTTGAACATAATTCACATAGAGACTGAAGAGCGCGGGAGCTACTAGAGGTCCCTGAGTTACTCCAGCCCGAATGCGTTGGATTTGGGATGTGGCGTTCTAAAAGGTTGTGGAGAAGGTTTAGTAAGATTAAATGGGATTTTAAAAAATTCAACTAGATATAAGGGAGAGTCCAGGGAAAATAATTTATAAGGGAGATAATCGTGCCAAACACGGTCAAAGGCCTTGACACATCAAGACAGACAACACCAGTCTATCTGTTGATTTTGAGATTCCTCGTGATCTGCTCGACAACACGAACAAGTTGGTAAAATGTCACGAGACTGGTCCGCCAAACTGTAAGTTCAGCAGGCTTTCAGCCTCCCGGCAATGTCGCAAAAGTCTCGTTAGTGATAGTCGTTCGAACATTTTACTCAACGAGTCAAGCAATCTGATCAAGTGATAAGAAGAAGGCAATGCTGGATACTTGCCAGGTTTGTAGAAGCAAATGATAAATACGTGTTTCCAGAACTCAACGAGATTATACGGGAGCAGGAAGATGAAGAGAAACTCCAAGATAAAGTATATCTTATCCAAGGTGATAGTTTGTCAGTCGGTACGAATTGTGCCCCAAAATTATTTTTGCTAACGCCAGCCTTCTCCTGAATTGCATTGAATGAAGTAGTATCTCAAGAGGCCAACATAGCAGTATATAAAAGTGTGTTTGCGCCAACATTGTTTTAAGGATGTGAGGTTTGTCAGGAGAAACAAAAAAAGCAAGGTGAATGCGGTTGAAATGAAATATCTAAGAAATGCATGTGGAAAAACTCGTATGGACAGAGTTAGTAGTGAATGGGTGCTGAAGGAGTGCGTTTTGAAAGGGAATTTAATAGGTCAATGGGAAAGAAGTGTCTTACATTAGTTTGGGCATGCTGTGAGAATGGGTGTTGATCGAGTGACAAACAAATATATGGAGGATACAGAGTGTGCAGATCAAAAGGAAAGGGTAGGCCATGTAAGACGTGGCTAAATTTTGTAGACGAACGTGTGAAAAAGAGAAACATTAAGAGTTTTAATAATAAAAGAGCATGTATGACTCGGTGTAGCCTATGGCTGTTGTTGGAGCAAAGGGAGTATGCAAGGATAGGGAAGTGTGGAGAAAGTCGGTGAGGTTGGATAAAGCACGGATTTTTTTTTTAGCTATATGCACAGTTTCTTACCTAACGCCCTAACGCCCTGATTATGTACTATTTATGCAATTGTATGTATGTTTTTATTTGCAGACGTAGGCGCTAATATCGCTCCTTGTGTTTTAGACGTTTGATATACTCTGGCAAGCTACTACTTTTGTTCTCAAGATTATTTTTGTGTGCATACATACATACATACATACATATATATAAATACACACACAATATATATGAGAACAAAAGTAGTATCCTGCCCGGAAAAATTCAATCTATTTCATTTCCGTGTGCTATCGCTCGAGGCTGAAAAGTTGGCAACCCTGAGAAAAATCAGTTATAACTGTTTATGTATAGTATTTCAATTCAACTAAATGTATAATTCTGTAGAATTGAAATGTTAAAGTTAGTTTTCCCTAATGTATATATTTTGGGTTATGGGCGTTCTTTAAAAATAACAAGAATGTCTTTCTCATCTAGAGTCCAAGAAGCAAATGAGCAGTTAAAAAGTAACTCATTTTATGAAAAATATGCTGTGAAAATCTCAACTTTTCAGAAGTACGTAATTTCTCCCCTAATTAAGGGGGCCGCCTCGGTAAGCGAGAAATTGCCTCGCAGACGTTAAGCCATAACGCAATATTTAGTTATACGATAAGTTATTTCAAAATAGGTGGTTCACGCCAAAATAAAGAAGAAACATTCAAACAGGGCTCTTTCCTTAACCCTATATTTTGAGTTTTATTAATAGGAACAAATGTGTGAAAATGTGATAGTCAATTTTCAACCATAATTATTTTAAGCCTATTTGCGGAACTATGAGACTAGAGTTGATAAAGCGCTATAGATTTAGCCTTCCTTTAATTTAAGTAGGCTTAGTAATTTTTTGATAGGCTTACAACAGAAAATTTCAAGACACTTTTAAACTATCAGTGATATTTCTTCTTTACCTTGAGATAGGCCAAAGTTTCATAGTTTTCTTTCCTCTCTTTCAATAGACATGCCACTGGGTGGTTGTAGGTGAAAGGCTAAAGGGATTATAGGCTTATACAGACTAAAGTACTAGAAAAGACACAATACATACCATTATACTTTAAGCTTAGTGGCCTAACAGCGATTGATAATTTCCCGCTGACTGAGGCAGCTGCCATAACAAATAAATATACAAAGTGCAGCTACAGAACATTAAATATCTGGCAAAAACTTGTTTTATTTTTTTACACAACGCTACATAAATGCATTCTTAGAAAATAATAATTTAAAACATACTCTTGAGGATACAGATAATTGAATGATACAAACATTATAATTGGGCTTTAGTATTTGAAAACTTTAAATTTTTGCAACAATTAAACAACTCACTAAAATCACAAATGAACATAATTGATGAATGTGTATTATAACCCACAATCTTTAATGTAATACATAACATCGAAATCTACATTAAATGGTTTAATTTATCAATATTAATAGGCTTAATATTTTTGTGTATAACCCTAACAGATCATAAGACGCAATACCGGTACTTAAGAAAATTAAAAGTATAAATAAATTAAAATATTTTAATTTAATGGTGCCTTAAAGGTCAGATTAAGTAGGGGAAAGTAGTACCCATAATATATAGAGGATATAAGATTTTATCAAATATTTTGCATTTGTTGAATTATAACGAGAAAAGGTTAATGTTCAGAGGTTGTAGACCAATTGAGAATAACTAATTAGCAGTTTGATATGTTTATTAATAATCAGAAATAAACATTAATACAGATTATGAACAAGCAAACTAAATCCGTACGAGAGACAATGAGAGCGTATATGCGCTGCAACAATCATATTACTACTGCCTCTCCTCAGTCCCACGCACACACAAAAGTATCGCTTCCACTGTGCACACACCTGCGCACAAAAAATGTCACTACATTTATATTCGCTGTAATATAAATTTACCTATACTTCAACAGCATTAACTAAATTATAAATGTTTTAGGATACCTTTATAAACAAATGGAATAGTTCCTAATAACTTATCTAAATCATATAAAAAATAGGCTCTTTTCTTTGTTTTATAACAATATAGGGCTATCTCTATTTTCTTGTTACTATTATTTATTTTATTATTACATACTTAAGTTGGTGAATCTAATACATAATGCTAAAATTTATAAGTATGATAATTTTGAATAGTCATACAATTAAAACAAAACTCACTAAAATCACAGGATAAATGTGGAAACTCAAATATTTAAAAACTTGTGTGTTACGGTAACTCATGACCCTTTGTGCTATAATATTGCATTGTATGATATAATATTTTACTATAAACATTAACTTGTTTATTTGGCCTATATTATTCATAATTTTAATTTATTAGGTCATGGAAGGCTAGGTTAGGTTAAGTTGTGTAATATCCTTAATGATATATAGGTAACTAGGTACCGTATAAATTATAAAAGGTTTCAAAGCTAGGTCTGTATCATAATAATTATTTTAAACATTAATTTGGGCTTATATATTTATGGAATCATCTAACAGTTGTGATATTTATAATCAGTTAAGTTTAGGTGGAATCTTGTGTGAGCTTACATTATGTAATTTCATTAATAGATGATCAAGATGTCTTCAAGCATAATGGAAAGGCAATAGTGTTTCTTTTGCAAGAGTTGAGTTGGCTACAAAAAAAAAAGGTTAAATGTGGTTGTTGTAGCCTGTTGTGTGTTTGTAAACACAATAATTATTATTCTTTGGGATATATAGACTAGTTTTAGGTGTGTCACGTATTCTCAAACTCAGATTTGCGCTTATCAGACTTTTTTTTAAAAAGCAGCATGGCTGACTGACATCCCATTTCTTAGGCAAGTTATTTTTTTAATTTTGTCAAAATAGCTTAAAAAAATTATTTACAAAGGCTATTTATCAATTTCTAGCATTAATTAATCAATCATAAAAGTTGATATTTTGGAAAGTAACGATTTAAAAATTCTTGTATATGATAGTTAAGTTACTATCCCCAAACGAATTAGATGAAGGATGGATTTATACGTAAATAAATAAAAACAATTTTTTAGTTATTCTGATAAAATAAAACAAATTATCTCGCCTAATAAATGGAATACCAGTCATCCATATTGCTTTATAAAGACTGAACTGAGTCAATCTGAGTTAAAGGACATGAAAGAATCTCCAAAACTAGAGTTATTGTTTTTATAAGTCTGCGCGACATGTTTCCATAGCCATGTGGTTGAAGGCATTACAGTCGCCTGACTGGACTCCCGATGATGAGATTAGGGTTCAAATCTCAGTCGGGTGTACTGGTGGTGGAGAACCAAGTTGGAAAAAACCACAATCAATACACCCGACCAGAATTATTATCTCGAGCTCTCGGTCATCGGCAGTTTGGTCTATTGCCAGAGTGATACTTTAGGCCATGTGGCCACCGAAGCATGGGTCGTAGATATTGACATGTGCAGAAGCTTATGAGCCACAGATCACAATGGCATATTTGTAAATATTTATGTCCCTATGTGATTTTGGTGAGTTTTATTTTAATTGTATAACTAGGCTTTACTAACCATTGAAACTTTATAAATATTAACTTGGTATTATTCGATAACTCCTTTTCCTAAAGTATGATAATAATAACCCTGTTAACATCACCTCAAATATCTAGAAAAAGTACAAGAGGTTTTTAAACTAGAAAAAGGAAAATTTCTACTTATTTGTAGTAGCTGAATTTGTTGAGAAAAAAGTTTTTGTGGTTGCTTTTCTTAATGTATTCATAATGACTCAAAATTAGAATTAGCTTATAGTTTAAGGTGTATCACAATTTATCAAGTGGAATCCCCCCATGACTAAGGTGAGTTTGGTTTTGAATTGTTGATTGACAAAGTTTGTCAATATAATAATTATAATTTAAGTATCATTTGATTCTCTGTATTTTTGTGACTGTAATAATTACAATTATTGTAGTATTAAATTTGATTTCTCGATATTTAAAAAAAAGTGACAAATGAAATGATTTTTAGATATCTTCTTATTTTTGATACCAAAAAATTCAGTAAATCAAATGATAACGATTTTAATATGGTATAAATTTTCATAAAAAATTCAAGATGTAGCCAAGGTAGGCCTACTTGACTAAATCATAGGATATTACTCAGCAATATTGTGTCGATTTGAGAACTTTTTTAGTGAAAAATAAAGGCCCAGATATATATCTGACTTTCCTTCTTATCTTAACCTAACCCTCCATGTATCATTAAATAACAATTTAGATTAGCTTAATTTGTAATGGTTATTATTGTTAAAATATATCTAATATTAAAAAAAGTTTTAATGAGAATAAATGGAATTGAATTACATATTATATTTAAGGAAAACATTTTAGTGCTGTATGGAAGGTTAGTTTTTGGTAAGTTGGGATAGCTTATAATCATAAATGCATAATCTCTTGCATACTAAAATGCCATTAGTGTCATTTTAGGACATTTCTGTTCCATTTAAATACTCAAGTTTTTCTATGATCTCTGTCATTATCATCATCTGTTTCCAGCGATTTAGTAAAATGCCTCCATCTTCCTCTTTATTTCCACCATTCTTCCTCCTTTAATTTCTTCCATTCTTCTCCTCTTGCTTGAACACTTTCTGTTATCTACTCCTCTCATTTCTTTCTTGGCCTCCCTTGCGGTCTTTTTCTTACATACTTTATTTCCAACATTTTTTGTGGCTGTGACGTTGTCACAGACATAAAGCAAATAAGGACGATCTGGCTCACCTAATCTTGGTCCCCTTTGACTGGGCTGGATCTCGACTTCATGAAACACGCGCACTCAACTCCACTCAACATCACGCGGCTTACTGACCGCCCGTGGCTCGAGGCCCGATTAGAGCAAGACTCGAACATTTGAACATCAAGATGCGCTAACCCGTATGCGCCGACGGTTGTGTTCGAGTGAAACAAGACTCATCCACCGGCGCGTGATTTGAAATTATTACGAGAATAATCGAGACTTCTGTCGAAGCAGTGTACACCCCTCTCCCTTCGTCCCCAGTGTGATTCCCGCCGTATGTGAACACGTGATTGACTTTGTACAGTATATAACGGCTGGACTGTGTAGTGATGTCACTCATTTCTCTGCACTCAATTAGGTGAGACACTTGTCTTAGATTTCGACGTAGGTTGTTGTTCGACGTTTTCTAAATTATGTTTGGGTTAATTTGTTCAAAATTTGAGTTTCGACTTTAAATATAAATAATGGTTACTAATAACTATATTTCTCTGAGACTGCAGGATTTGCCTGTCAGCCATTATGGTTTACGCGCTAACTTTGTTTCTTTGTACTTAACGTTGTGTCCGCCTCACGGACGGGTTGGAACTTTAGTATGTCGCCATCTTGGGGCGCTAATGAAACTTTTGTATGTTGCCATCTTGGGGCGCTAATTATTTCTGATTAATGTGTAACTTATTTAAAATAGTTGTCTTGCTTGCTAAAATTTAAAGATTTGTTATGATTGTAATAATTCAAGTTGTTACTCAACTCGGGGGGCGCAAGCCCGTGCACCCAGCACATTGGTCATAATAGTAATAATAATTAGATTGAACTAATTTGATTGGAACCTATTGTAACAGGTTAGGTTTAGGTAAATCATGCATTGCTTTTCTCTGTTGCGCCTTGCAATGGCAGTTTATTATATAACTACATACTTATGTCAATGTAGTGTCAACATCGACGGGTCGTGTAGACCTATACATTTTGCTTGTATTTAACTTTCTTGCTAGGTTAGTCGCCTTCTGCGTGGATCAATTTAATTATGTTTTGTTTGGTATTAATCATTCTGTTGTCTCTTAAAGACTTGAGGTCTTCTCCCAATATTTATTGTTTATTTCGGCCCTTATCGGCCAGTCACTCGACTTTCCTAGAGTGCCTCACTCTCGTATGTCTAGTAGTTGTTTGTAAAATAAAATAAACTCTCTTGTAACTAACCTACCTTTTATTTATAGCAATAAGAACCTATCAAATCAAAGGGGGGGTTACATGGCATACTACCTTTTTCCATCCTCATTACATGACCATACCATCTCAGTCTTGCTTCCTCCACTATCTCAATCTTGCTTCCTCCACCATCTCATGTACTCCAACATCCTCATTACATGCCCATACCATCTCAGTCTTGCTTCCTCCACCATCTCATGTACTCCCTGTACCCCCACTCTTTCCCGGATAATTTCATTCCTAATCTTCTTTCTCCCCATGACAGCTAACATACTTTTCACAAACTTCATTCCCATGGCCTCCACTTACCTAGTCTCTCTTACATTAAATGTCAATTTTCCTGTGATCTTTGTGGGTAGTTTTAATTTTATTCATAAAACTTAGAAACAATATTTAAATTTATATTATTCAAATTACCCAATAGTTGTGTTTATTAAAATGAAGAAAACCATATTTAAGTTACTAGACATAGAAAAAAAAAGTATTTTGAATTAAATATGATAACTTATGTTCTTATCACATGATCGACGTGCAAGAATTGGGACATAGGGGAGTATTGACAATTAATTTTTTTAGTCATAAGTAAACATCAGAGTTTGGAATGAAAATTTCTGAAATAACCTATCAAAGAACTCTACCAAAGTGAGGTAATGGACATGGTTTTTTGGGACTCATAAGTGTCAATACTGTAATTTTACTAGGAGAGGGGCTCAGCAGTAAACAGTTCTTGTTAAAGTTGCATGGCAATCTGAAGTCTGCAATTCGAAACATATGCTGAGTAATACTGTTGGAAGGCATTTTGTGGTTACATGATAATTCCCATCGTCATACTGCTGTTGAAAACCTCCAGCAAATTAACTTTGATGTTTAGGAGCGTCCTCCATATAGTCCTGACATTACCCTTTTGAACTATCATCTCTTTGGTCCACTCAAAGATGCCTAAGAGTTTTTCACTTTTCCACAGACCAAAAATAAATGAACCTATACATGTATGGCTCATTTCTCAGCAAACATTATTTTTTAATGGCAGCATAAATAATCTCGTGCAATGCTGGACCAAGTGTGCTGGAAAGCAAAAAATTATGTTCTTGTAAGGTCTCAATTGTACTGTAGTTGTAATACATTTTATAAACCCATTGAGGATAATCATTGACTTACCCTTGTATAATGTGGAAGTAAGTGTTAACCAACATGATTAAATGTCAATGCCCGGTATTTTATATTTTATTTGGATCTATAGTTATGATTCTAAGAGATATTAATCATAATATAGGTATTTCAAGGGCTTTAATTATTTTGAAGGTATTTCAGTCATTATAAATTTGGGTCTTGTGCACTAATAATGTATTTACAAAAAAATAAAATTTTATTACTAAACTGTGTTATTAATCACATTAGACACATAAAAACATTAATATATGAATATTAAGACTATTTAGATCCTGGTTTAGAAAATAAAAGCTCCACTCACTTACTTCACTAGATATTATTTGGCTATATTCCTCAGTATTTTCCGAAAAATTTTATTTTATAATTATAATTTATTTAAAATTAGGCCTAAGAATTTGTTGTGAATTATAAACAGGGTGTCTACCAATACTGGAAATACTGGAAATATACTTGATTTTTTTAAATACTGTAATATACTGGAATTTTGAATCAAATACTGGAAAAATATTCAGCCGTTTTACATTGAGTGAAATGTTGAATTAAGCATTTTGAGACTCCTGATATTATTTGGACTACTGATAGTTCTATTTTTACCACCCCTCAATTACTCCCCCTCTGGTCTATCGTGTTTGCCACACAATTGTTTGACCTTGTAGATAACCTTGCAGTGGGAATGTTTCCTTCACTTGGTGACCTTTCTATTCTCAGTCTCTACACTAAGCCCTTCCTTTAACCTCCCCCTAACATACTAGGGAAAGAAACAAATAACTGTTTTGACTACACTAGTAGCCAACCTCCCCCTTACCACCCCCCAAACTTTTTTCCAGCAGTAACGATTTTGAGTGATGAGTTACTAGTAACTGCTTAAGTTCAAACACCAATTCAAACTATTGGTGTACCCGCCTTACCTTGACATTCCAATGGCACAGTACAGTATTTGTTGTGTTCTTCACTTCATCAGCCCTCTCGCTCCTCCCCCCCCCCCCCTCTATCCACCCAAAAGAAAAACTACAGTTCCTAAGCTTGGCCTAGTGTAAGTATTCTGCAGATCTCACTTGTTTATCCTGTGACCTTTGTGTTTAAGAAGAAATGAGTAAACTGAGAGGAAAAACCTCTTTTAAAGATGATTGGTTGGACAGTACAGTGTTTAAAGATTGGCTGTGGTTACAAAAAGTGGATTGTGATAAAAGTAAAGGCCATTGTTCTTTGTGTAAAACTAACTTTGATATAAGTAACATGGGAATATCTTCAATCCGATCTCATGCCAAAGGAAAGAAGCTTGTTGACAAAGTCAAAGCTGCTAGCGGAAGCAAAAGAATATTGTGCCTTGGTCCCTACGGCCAAAAATGCAGTGTCATCAGTAGGCCTACATGAAGATGTACATTTTAGCGCTAATGACCATGAAGTAGTTTTGAAACCTGAAACTAAACCTGTTCTATTCAGAGCTTCCTTGTCAAAGATGAAGTTTCTCATGCTGAAATATTGTGGGCTATTAATCAAGTAATGACACATTCTTCTGCTAGAAGTTTTTCTGTTTGTAATGATCTTTTTAAAGTAATGTTTTCCTATGTGATATGGCCCAGAAATTTCAAATGCATAAAAATAAACTTGGATATGTAATTGTGTATGGACTAGGTCTTTTCAAAAGCGAGCTTGTGAATATGGCTAAGCAATGCTCATCTTATTGTATTTCATTTGTTAAGAGCATAAATACTGTGGCTCAGAAGACCCGGATGGATGTTGTTGTTCGCTTCTGGAGTGAAAATGAAATTCATACAAGATATTTAACATGTTGCTTTTTAGGTCATGCAATAGCTTAAGATATATTAATGAACTTTATATCTGAACTAAAAGATGAGGGCTTGGATCTTAAAAAAATGCTTCAAGTTTCCATGGATGGACCAAATGTAAACCTCAAATTTTTAAGTGATCTCAAAAGTTTTGAAGGAAGATTCTCCACAAGATTCTGAGTTTCTGGAATTTGGAACTTGTTCTTTACACATTGTCCATGGTGCTTACAAAACAGCACATGCTAACTCAAGTTGGACTACTAACCAGTTTTTGCACTCACTATATTATTTATTTTAAAATTTCCCAACAAGACGTGCAGACTATCAAAGAATAACGGGATCATTTCTTTTCCTGATGAAGTTTTGTTCTATTAGATGGGTATAAAAGTCAAGGATGTTTGAGAGAGTAATGTCAATGCTGCCGTATTTAAAACAGTATATTTATTCTAACAAGCATCCTCCAAAATCTGATAATTTTCAAACATTAAGCAATTTTGTGAAGGATGAACTTCTGACATCAAAGTTTGGACTCATGCTGTCATTTTCACTTGAGTTTGAGCAATTTTTCACCGAATATCATAGCACTAATCCTCTCTTACCATTTATGTTTGCAGATCTAAATAAACTACTTTATCACTTGATGAATAGAATTGTAAAATGTGATGTAATGAATTCAGTAAATAATTCCTAAAAATTGTTAGCCGTTGATTTAAAGAAACAATCCAACATGAAATCACACCCTACTGTAGATATTGGGTTCGCAGCATCAGCATCTTTGAAAGGAATTAAAGACATCAAGATACTTCACTTCAGAGGAGATTGTCAAAAATTCTTAGTTAATCTCTGCAGTAAACTTTTACATAAGTGTCCTCTCTCCTACAAAATTATCAAGGGTGCTAGTTGTGTCTCTCCTTCAGTCATGCTCAATCCATCTGTTAGGCCCTATAGGATAACTTTTGCATTAGAAGTCCTACTAGACAAGAAACAACTATCTAGCGTGCAAGCTGATGTTGTAAAAAGAGACTACTTGGACTTTGTATCAAAGCAAGAAGTCATTGACTACCTTAAACAATTCACTTCAAGTGGTGACCAGCTTGATAAGTTCTTCATGAACATTTTTTCTAGGGTAAATGCATCCAGAACTATATTTCACTAAAAAATTCTTGTTCTCTTCCATAGTAATGCAGCCGTTGAGCAAAGTTTTCTGTGAATAAAGAATGTCTGGTTGAAAACCTACATGAGGACAGCCTTATTGCTCAACGTATAACTTATGATGCTGTCACTGCAGCTGAGGGAATTCTAAATATGACAATTTCAAAAAAGATGATTCATGCTGTGAGGAATGCATCAGGAATAAGGAAAGAAGCACTTGAAAAGAAGAAAGTGATTGAAGTAGACTTAAGTCAAAAAAGAAAAACAGCATCTGAAGAAATAAGAAAATTAGAAGTGAAAAGAAGAACAGTTTGGCAGAAAGCCAAGGAAGAGGCAGAAGTGTTAGAACATGAAATGCAAAAATTGAAAAAGTTTTGTGATTGAATGAATTTTAACTTTTGTCTACATTCTAAAAGAATATCTTATTTTTGGGTTTTATCATCTTAATTTTTAATAATGTTAGAAACTGCAATTATCTTTATTTCCAAATAATTTTTATCAACATAATATCTGTTGGTTATTTTTCATTGAAGATTCTGTATCTTTATTACTATATATTTATTAAACAAATTCATTATCAAAAATATAACTTGTGGAAAGTATCGACTGCCAAGGGGTGGTGGGGATAATAGTTAGTTTTGTGGTAGAGTAAATTCCCTGGCTGTAATCATTATTTGAAGTTGCGCTACCAAGGCTGATTACTGTACCTCTAAAGTTCTACGAGTGAGGCGAAATGACCCACCAATTTTGCCAGGAGAGGTATTTTCACATACCTTCCAGGGTTCTTTTACATGCCACATGGAACCGACGGCTTTACTTCCCCTCCGAAGGATGTTGAGCTATGATTTTTTCTCGCTCAAGAAAAAGCCTTCAGCCTCGTTGGGTTTGAACCCACAAACATCGGGTCCCGAGGCTAGTTCTTTACGCTAAGACCACCGAGTTCGGTGGTAGTATAGGTCATTCAAAAAATATTGTTATGTGTGTGTGTTGTGTGTGTGTGTGCATGCATGTGTGCATGTGTGCATGCACGTGTATTAAAGATGGGTCGGATCCACCTTTTTTTAAATCTGAAACTTCATTTTTCCATCAAATCCCTAATTAAAATTTGAATTTTAGAAAATATTATAAGCTTAAGTGTTTAACTTTCCCAATAACTAGGATTTTTTCCTTCATTATGATTTTGTTTACATTAAATGGTAAATTAATGATTTGGGGTTTGGTTGTTAGGTTTTCCTATCTTTACTTTAGTTTTAACCACAAAAAACTATTTAACTATTTTAATACCTTTAAAAAAACTCGAACTTAGTACCTATTTAAAAAAATGATTATGATTTGAGAGTCTTGAATTCATGAATATTCCTTGTAGGTTTCTAGGTTCCCATCCTTGATATGTACTAGAATATATGCATCAATTAACTTGATTCTTGATGTAAAATGTTTAACTATGACAGACCTAGGCCTACCCTTACTTTCTATCATTTTATGAATTTGAAATAGGGATTGTTTGTCTCTGAGTACCTTTGTATATATACTGGATTTCTTTAAAAAAAAATTACTGGAAATATACAGGAATTTCAAAACTATAGTCACCCTAACACCCTGATAAACTAATTCAACCTAACCTTCCATGTCTGAGAAAATTAAAGTTTAGGCTATATATAGGGATAGGATCCTTGAACCCTCAAATACCTCGAATCCTGAAGAGGGCTGTACAGGAGACCAATGAGATGTGTTGCAGACATTTACGAATACCGCATTATTTAATAAATGTTTTGATATTTTCTTATATGGTTTTCACAAAAATGTAGGCAAAAGTTATCACCAGGTTTCTGGCCAATTAAAAAGTTTAAATTTTAACTTTAAATATTAAAAAAAAAACTTAATGATGCTGTACACAAATATTTGTACTTTTGAGATTAAAGTAAAATGCTAGAAATATATATCTTAATGTTCCTCAATCAAACAAAGTCATATTTTGATAGTCACAACAGAAAATTTTAAGATAATGTGCAACTGTTTTATTGGGTTTTATGTAAGTTATCAAAGCTGTTATTCTTCTACTAGGAAGTAGCCATCTCGGCCTCTTCTCAGAAGGAAGAGAGGAAAAAAAAGTGGATAGTCTCCACCCTCTTTTGCGAGCACCAAATGCAGACACCCACTTGTTAAAAAAAAGTATGATTTAAATTTTTCTGTCTAAATTGTCCTCTTAAGGATATTCGAGATATGAAGATTGCGAAAATATTGGATTCGAGACTCAGATAATTAAATAAGTTTCTTTTTCTTTCAAATTTCAAGTTGTAATTTGTTTTATAGCTTTACTACACCTTATTGGTGGCTTATATCCATTATAACTTATAGGACAAACTTAACCAGACCCCAGACCATTAATTTAACACTTAACTGAATATAGCAAAAAATCTTAACATGAAGTTACTTTTTCAATGATTCCATTATACTTATATTTCCTCTTTTGCTAATAATTCATCCCAAGATTCTAATTCAAGATTCATAGATAAAATAAATGTTTGGATTCGTAAAATAATATATTTGCTCCAACTCTATTTACATGTTTAATAACTATGTTTGGTGCTTTTTTTTTGTCATAAACCCTTTTTACAAAATAATATGTTTTGAGTTCTTTAGAAAAATAGTCATAATAGAGGCAGGTGTTTTTTTTTTAAATATAATTAACACTACTTACTAGTTTTTTTGACTTAATTTATGACATTAGGAACTCAAAAGTTCATTGCATCACTTACAAAAGTATGTTACCTATCCCTATATAGAGCTAGTTCTATCCAATCCACCTCATAACACCCTACTGTATTTCTTTCAGGTCAATTCTAATGTTATCCTCCCATCTACATCTAGTTCTTCTCATTGGGTTTGTCAGTCAGTACCCTGAACAAGGTTCTAGAATCTCCCATTCACGCTGAAATGTTCTGCCCGCCGTAATCTACAAAACTTTATTATCCTAAAAATGTCTTGTGGTGAGAACAAAGTATGTAACTCATCATTATATAACGACTCTCGCTCCCCAGTAGCCTTATCTATTTTTGGACCAAATATCTTCCTAAGCACTTTGTTTTTGAACATCTTAATTTTGTTTTGGTCATTTAAGGTTAGCGACCACATGTCACAAACATAGAGAACACCTGGTAAGATTATTATTTTTATATATTCTGAGTTTTACATTACTTGACAGCAGGTGAGATGTCAACAACTTACTGACAGAGTAATAGCATGCATTTTCCGATTATTCTATTCCTTATTTCCACTCTAATATTGTTATTGCTAGTTAAATTTGTTTATAAATATTTAAACTCTTTAAGTATGCCAAATGATAAGTTGTTTGAAATAATCTCTAAATTTTCATCCTCAATATGTTTTTTTCTGTATGATTACATACATAGTCTTTTCAGCGTTCACTTCTAAGCCTATTTCCTTATTAGCCTCTAATAAAATGTCTGCATTTCTTGCAAAATTTCTTACCCAACAAAGCTAAATCATTTGTGTATCTTAAAAGATGCATTGAACTGGTTAGTGTCAACCCTTCCCTACTCTATTGCGTTACCCTGATAGCATAGGGCCTACTCTTATGGCTAGATTAAAAAGTAATTGGGAAAGTACATATCCTTGTTTCAATCCATTATGAGTAAAGTATCTTAAAGTATCTTATGAGTGACATCCAACCTGTACCCTGCCACATGTATCAGTCAAGCATACCTTAATTATATTCTTTAAATTGAAAAATGACACCTGGACATGAGAATCAAACCCGGGACCTTTTGCTTAGTAGGTCCCGGTTTCAATTTCTATGTCCAGGTGTCATTTTTCAATTTAAATAATATGATATTTAGATACAGCTATAACAATAACTAACAAATATAATAGCTTAGCTATTTAATCCATCATACCTCACTTAGCTTGACAAGTTTTTTGGGTATTTAAAATTAACTAAAACATATCTATATATTGTTCCTATTAATTGCATAGGCCTATTTAAAATCTGTGTAAAATTTATGTACTGCCATGTTGTATTCCAAATTTTTCTATTATTTGCCGAATAGTAAAAATCTGATCCGTTGTTGATCTATTTAATCAAAAGTTAGATTATAGATCCATAAATCCTGACTCCAAAAGAAGTATGTTTGCCCTACCAACCTAACCTTTTATTTGTTGACTAATGGAGGGTTAGGTTTTGTTGGGTTGGAATACTTAACAACTAGGTATAAACAATTAAATATTGTGCACTAAGCCTTTATACCATATTGGTTGTATTCCATTATTATTATTTTAAATGTATCATGTTGTATTTTACAGTATTATTGATATATGTCAACGTTTGCTTCGTGTAAATTCATTAGAAAATGTTCAAGAAGTGTTTAAATAAGATGATAAAAAAATATATTTGTATGATCCAAAAAAAATTTCAGACATATTTATAGGTTTATGGGGATGGACATTTACGCAAATTCTGGAGTCGAGGTATTCCAGACAATGCCAAACAATATTGAGCAATATTATTCTGTGACATAGATGAGTAAGCTATTAACTGTCAAATACCAGAAAACCTATAAGCAATTAATCTTAATATTGGTACATCCCAATTCTTGGTGTGTCGATTGTGAATATTAATGCATTTTCTAGAATTATGATACAGAGAAAACAAGTTCCAGACATTTAGGCAAGCGTACCATCCCTCAAACCAGTACAATTGTTAATATCTTGCTCTCATTTAACTAGGAAGAACTATTTAATACTTCTGACTTCACAAATTTGTGGGCTTTGCTTCTAGGTCAAAAGCCCATGGTTGCAAACACTCAATTGATCACAAAAGGATATATTTTTCCTGGCAGGATATACAAATTAATTTTGAGAACTAAATGTTTTAATTTTTTTTTTTTCAGATACTTAGCACACAACTACTCACATCATTTACAGTGTGGTCTAAGATTTTATTTTTGCAATAGACCAATGTTTGTGACAGGGAGGTCAGGGTTCAAATCCTGGCGGGATGTACAGAGGGAATTTTTGCCTAAATGGTGTTAATTTTTTTTTTCTCCATGCAAATGTGCTTTCATTTCCTCTAAATCACATACCTTTTTAGAAACCATCACACTATATAGGTCTATAGCCTTAACACAACTATGCAAGATTTTCAATTTGTTTGGATCACTGAACAATAAATAGCCTACCAATCTTAATATGAAATAAATTCACTATCCTTGGGTGCTGGTATGCTATAAAATTGTGAATACTATCAATGCTAAATATCTTAGTTCGAAAAGGGAATGGATGAAATAAATAATTTAGTGTATATTTAAATACCGTGAGTCACAGTTTGGATGATTAATGTTTGGATAGTAAAAACACTAATATTAGGCTGTAAATATATATTTTCTAGTACATGTCCAGAGGAGTTTTTGAGTAGAGTGGAAAAACAATCCAGCAAATCTCGATCAAGATTACAGTCACTTGATGAAAAACCAATTTCTAAAGTGTCTAGTCCCATCACAAGAATTGGAGGTGCACTAGGTCCACTGTGCGAGAGAAAAGAAAAGGTTAGTTTTTCCTTTTCTTAAATAAGTATGCCTATTTAAAATATACAATACTAGCTAAAAGTATGATAAAGCCACTATTTTTTCAATTACTTGACAAAGTTTTTTTCCTTTTCACAATGGACTTGCTTATAATTGACTCCAAACCACTGAAATCGTATTTGATTATTCAAGGCTCACTTGTAGTTCACATAGGCCTACACAATGGTGGCATAGGCTTATAATTTTCAGTAAATAAGTTGTCTTAGGAATTAAGTTACTTATTCTATTACCAATTCAAAAGATAAAATCAAATAAAATATACATAAGGTATGTATAAGGTGATACAGTTTTAAGTTTCTCTCAGCTAAATATTAACCCTCGGGTGGGCGCACTTGTATAATTAACATACGCAGGCATGCGGGGTACTTTTTACCCGAGTCAGGTTTAACTGTACTATTGATACTTGTATGTTTTGTTTTAATCTGAGTCAATTTTAACACATTCTGCTAAATTAAATAAAAATAACTGATAAATAATATTGATTGTTTATTAGTAATTCTATTACTTTCATAATATTACAAAAATATTATGGTTTGGGCTATTATTTTGCTAATTGGTACTAAAACAAATTCAATATGAATATATTTTATAAAGAAAAAAAGTAAAAATACTTTTTTCTAATTATTAACTAGAATTGACCTTTGTACTCATCTGAAAATGTCTGCAATATTTTACAATCTTCTGTGGGAGATAACATCCAAAGTGGGTATTCATTAATTCTTTTTGTCTTATGAGTACGTTCACTTTCTAAAACAATTTGTTATAGCACACATAACTTGCAAACTAACTTATTTGTGAGGCACACAAAACACTCAGAACGCAAGACTAAACTCACAAATGATAACTTTATAGTCCTATTGAGAGTTTAAAACCATGGACCCTTGTTTAAATAGATGAACATAAAACAAAAGATCAACTAATATACAGACTGTGATAGACTAAACAATGGAATAATTACTCAAA
Organism: Timema podura; assembly: GCA_033556935.1. NCBI lineage: Eukaryota > Metazoa > Arthropoda > Insecta > Phasmatodea > Timematidae > Timema > Timema podura. The sequence goes on from JAVRXN010000010.1 coordinate 82,085,921, forward strand.
AATAAATTGGATTAATTAATAACTATATAATGAGCTTGTTTCAAATAGCTTCAATTAACAGACGACTATCCTATAAATTATTTCTGTTGTCAACATCCCCTTTTCTCAACAAATACAAAGCCTACAGTGATGAATAAGGTATCAGGGGATAGGATTTTTTACCAACTTCTGACATAGCATACTCAGTTTACGTTAAAATACATTGTTTGTTTAAAATTAAAACTAAAAGAAAAAATCTAAATTCAAGATGATTACATTCTGACATCAAATATGGTATACAAAGAGGTATTGTAATTTGTAAATACGTTCACATTAATAAACTTTCTTTGCTATTTTGTGTATACACTTTGCTGAGTATTTAATTTCAACAACCCAACAAAAGACTTAATCTTTTTTTGTGGGGGGAGAGGTGGGGGGAGGAGAGGAAAGGAAAGGAGGTAAGGTTGAATGTGCGAAAATTTTGCAAGGGTTTACTGGTTTAAATAAATTTATTTAAATATATGCCATCAGACAGTAAAGGTCCCACTGAAGAAATAAAAAAAATAACATACGTCTTAATCACTTGACAGTGTTACCATGCTGTTCAACACCTTATCTCAGTCGGTAGAGTGTCTGACTTCGAGTTAAGGGTCCAATGTTCGATTCCCAGCATGGCCGAAAATTTAACATTAATGAAAATATGGGTTTACCCTTTCACATTGATAAATTGATGGTCGGGGACTGGATGTTGTGGCTGTCCTAGTCTTAAGCTAGATTATAAGGCATATAAAGTTATGACAGGCCTAGCCAGGCGGTAATTGAAAAATACATGACTTGAATAAAAAAAAAACTAACCCAGGCCATAGGCTGTAAACAGTAATGGATGTAAAAGAAAAAGTATGACCATGGTAACACATATAAAATTGTAGTATTTTATACCCCAGTGCACCCACTCAATGGTTAGTAAGCGTTCAAAAACAAGCATTGCATTTAAATTCATGATTAAAGTAAACTTAAAAGTAACCTCGTGGAAATACTATCCAATGGACAACCATTGGTAAGTTTTCCTTCAAACCTCATACTTTTTTGGGGAGAAATTCAAAATTGACAATTCCATAACTGGCATAAGTCTAAACATCAAGCTCATTTAGTCTGGTTCACATGTGATAGGAAGGTAGTGGGTCGAATCTCAGCCGGGAGGGGGTTTTTCCCAAAAGTAATTGGGATTTGTCGATCTTCATTCACACATGCACGTATACTTCCACAAAATTCTATTCTCTCCTCATATAATCCATATATATATCAAATTATTATATATATATATATATATATATAGAGAGAGAGAGAGAGTCCTATGTATTTATAATCCAAATGAGTAGGGAGATGCAATGAATAAAAATGTTGTGTTCAATATTATAACATTTCTAATTTGGACAAAGAATAAATAGATCAAAAAAGAGACACAGAAAAAATAATTTTAAAAATATTACAAATCACACAAGTCCAAACATTATATTGATTGATTCACAAATTAATATATCACTTTACTAAACTTTAATGTGTTTCAAAAACCAAACAGTAAAGTTAGATTATACTAAATAATGCCTGTTCATGGCAGACATACAACAAAGAACTATAAACTCATTGAGCACATTGCCAAGAATTAATTATTTATTCTAAATTGATATTAGAGAAGAAATGCATCACCACACACAAAATGGTTCCAGCTGTGGAACAAACAGTGACCAATGAAAAGATGGGAAAGGGGTAAAAAATCGGGAGCAGTAATGTGATAACCATACCATGCCTGTCCCTATATCCACACTTAATCTTCCACTAGGCGCTCCATCCTGAGGACGAGTTTCCCGTTTGAACCAACACACCCGGTATAAAAGCAGGTAGTAAAAACTTAAGACTGTGGTTATTTTCAAGGAGGGATGTCTACATTAGAATAGAAGAAAGGGAATAGTTTTAGGTTTTTTAGATCAGTTGGTATTTGGCTATTTCACAAGTGAGACATATTAACCGTCCTCGGGATGTATCACACCCGTTTATGTTAAAAAATTGTGTAGACAAGATTTAAGTTAGTCTTTCTTACTTCTTAGTAATAATATATTTCTTATAAATGTATAATGTTATACGTGTTTATTTTTATAAATTTCTTACCAACATGAAAATAACAGCTAAATGTAAATTCAAATGAAAAACTATTTTTTTATTGACGCTCAAAGACTTTTATTGAAAACATGGTATTTGTCATCTAAAGGTCAAAAATCATCTGACCAGAAGTCATCCTACATATTCTTCAAGAACATTCTGATGAGGAAGAGGAAGGCGTCGATCCAACTATTGAAGAAGAAAGTGATAGTGATCTAAGTGACCAAGAAATTATAGAACGTGATCATAAAACTGTGTCTTAATGTTTGGGTTCTTATGATGACGGATCTTTGAATGTGCAAAGAAGTGGCAAATCAATTTTTGTTGGGGGTAAAGTTGGAAGAACAAAGTAGAAAAAAATACTCCATTTTCCCAGCCTTGAAGGACTGTTCAAAAATATATTTTGAAAATTCTCCCTGGAGTAAATTTTGCGCACGAGATTTTACAAATGAGAATAGTTTGTCTATGAAATTTCTTACACAAAATATGACTGAAAAAATTGTTTCTAGTACTAACTCACCAATGAAAAAGCTCAAAAATAAATATAAAAGACTAAGAGGATGTAAGCCTACAACCAAAGAAGAAATTATGGCATTGTTCGAAGTTCTTTTCTTGATTGGGTTGAAAAAAGATAACCACACAGATGTATTAGAACTATGGGCATCTGATGGAACTGGCATTAAAATACTTAGACTGCAATCAGAGTTATTAGAGATATCTGTTTATTCCTCGCATGATGTAGTTCGATGATCATAGAACAAGAAATATAAGAAAGTCTGATGACAAACTAGCGGCTCTTTATTGATTTTCGATCAATTTGTAGAAAACTTCAAAAAGAGCTATGAAATGAGAGATTATCTAACCGTTTAGGCCTATGAGTGTTAGATACTTTCAGAGGAAGATGCTCTTGATAAATTAAAGACTTAGCAAACCTGCAAAGTATGATATAAAGATTTTGGTTCTTTGTGATGCAAAGATGTTTTATAAACCTCGCAAACCTCGAAATTTCTGTTGACACTCAGCCAGAAGGACAGTACATAGCATCAAATAAACCTAGTAATGTTGTTCAGCGACTAGTGAAACCCTTTCATAATCCAAATTTGATGACGGATAACTGGTACTCGAGTTATGAATCATCTCAAGAATAATATTAAAAAAACTACAATGTTAGGTACCCTTAAAAAAAATAAAACAATTATACCTCCAGAATGTCTTCAAATGGAAATTAAGGAGATTGGATCCTCGCAATTCAGATTCCAAAAAGAAACAACACTGTTTTCTCACACAATTAAAAAAAAATCAAGTGTGTTATTTTACTTTCCACTCACAGTGATAATAAAATGGACACTAAAACTGGGAAGCTGGAAATAATTTTAGATTATAACAAGACAAAAGGAGGAGTGGACACTATTGACAAAATGTGTGCAGCCTACAGTACCTCAAGGATCACAAAAAGATGCCCAATGGAAATTTTCTACCATTTGCTCAACATAGCAAGCATAAATTTACAGATAGTGTATTCATCCATGCAACCTGTTGAAGCTCTGAAAAAAGAAATTTTTTTCTTAAAAAACTTTGCTCTACAACTTAAGGAAATACATCTTCAAAATCTCTCAAATTCAAACGCTTCCAAATGATATAAACACCTTTTTTGAAAGCACGGTAGTCCTACTACAAGCAGAAAGAAAGTGATCCTCAACCACCATCTCAACCTCTGAAAAAATAAAATCCAAAGGTACCTGCAAGTTCTATCACTATTCAAATAAATCCAATACTTCAAATATTTGTGACACATGTATTGATTTCTAATAGGTTGAATATTTAAAAAGTGTGTGTCAGAAGTGCTTCACGGATCAAAAGAGTATAGATGTAAGTGAAAATAGCAGCAGTGAGTGATAAACACTACAAAAGTACAATTTTATTATATATAGTATTTTGAGAATAAAAATTAATTTGTATATAACTGCAAAACGAGCTAAAATATGAGCGAGTATCTAACCATTGATGAAATGTTAGTTGCTTTCATAGGACAGTGCTCTTGGATAAATTACTGTTGGCCTATGTATAATAGCAAACAATATACTAGATTTAATTTTTGTCTATTTTTAAAAAGCATTATAGTATTTATGAATAAATATTCAACTACGATAGTTCTTTCAAATTATTAGAAATCATAATTGTGAAAAATCATTGATAAAAAGGTGTCTAAACTGACTGAAAAAAAGGCATTCGTCCTCAGGATGGGTTGCGCGCTCATGTTAAACACTAGGCTCCTGGTGAGAGGTAAAAGGATTAGTCTGCTGATTTATTCTCACCCCTTCTTCTCCTTTCCTTCTGATAGTGGTGTCAGAAAATTTCAAAACTTTCTTGACACACCAAGCTGCACAATATGTGGTAAGTTCATATGGCGTCTAGGATAGGAAACTTCTCTTTAAGCTGTATAGACACTAAGAGCTATTACTCTAGACTAACAGACTAATACTCTCGACTATGGAAAAACCTTAACACCTTCATAGTTACCAACCCACCTAGATGTTTTGTAAAATGTCTGGAACTAAGACAATTTTTATGATTTTACAGTAAATTAGATGATTCTACTTTTTTTTAAATAGAAATTTACATGTGTTAACATTATGCATAGTATTTGAAAGTTTATATAATGTTGTTGCACTCCAAGCCATATAAGGTATGTCTACTCTGTTATAAATTGTGTGTCCATGCAGAAAATAAACTGTTTTTTAGTTTTAATGTTTTTCTGATAATTTCAATGTGAAGGGGAAAAAATATTTAACTAGGCTGAAATATATTGTTGTACCTTGATTAGTAAAACTACCTAGGAATGTCACATTTAGATAAAATTTAGCAATTTTATGTATATTTTACTCCTTTTTTTCTTTTTGTGAATATAGGCTAATTTACTATATTGTTATTAAAGTGACAGCAATGTAGCTTATTTTTAGGGTTGCGTAATAGCAGACACTTCTACAGAAGACACAGAAGAGGTTGGCTCATTAACAACAAAATAGACAATTTCTAATCATAAAGTGTTGTGGTAAATATATGTGCTATTTATGCTTTTTTAAATATAAAATTATAGGATGTAAAAAAATTTGGAATGTATAGGCTCAGGGCACCCGTACTGAAGTTTGGTGGAATAAATTATAGGAAAAGGTTTAAAGAAGAAAAAAAAATATGTTAGAAAAGGAGAAACAATTATGGAATCATCATATAATTAGATTCTAGAGCCATTTGGTGTTTATAAAAAACACAGAGGGCGTTTGGCTCCCCTTTGCCTTCTAAGCTGATTTGGAGTGGTCGTGTTGGGACACCAAAAAAAGGGGGGGGGGGGGAAGTAGGTAACAAAACTTAATTTAAAAAAATATATATTCCTTAAAAATGAAAAAGAGCTTAGTGTAGTACTCAATAGCATTATAAGCTCTTTTCATTTGTTAAAGCCTGCAATAATTGTATTAATTTTGATTTATTGATATTCATAGTTGAGTCTATTTCCACATTAATGAAAATAATTTTAAACAACTTTACAATTTCATTAAATTTAGTTTCTACTTTGCAATAAATTAGCACTATTAAGATGTGATAGTAAATTGTCATGGACTAATATGAATAAATCAAAGGTTGCAAATAAAACACAGTGGGAAAGAAAAGTAAATACAACAGATGTCTTTACACTCACAAAAATGAGTTCTAAACTGGAATTTGAACCCTTATCTGCTGGCTATACGAGCTGACCACTCTACAAACCTAGTTATCCAGGATCTCTCTTTGGTCATTGAATCATTTAAATATATTAAACCCTCTTCAGTGGCTGAATAGTCTAAGGCGTCATTCTCGTGTTATGCTGGCCTGCTGGGTTTTAATCCTAGTCTGGTCTAATGAGGTTTTTTTTCCTAAATGGTTTTCCACCTCCTTTAATGCAAATGCAGATAGATTACTTCTAAAATGTTTATTTCCTCATCCCTATCCATTAGAGAAACTATTTACACCTCCAAGCATGCAGCTAAGTATTACCACCACTTCCATTAACAAGGATAGCTCATTTGGTAAAGCATTTGATGCGTAAAGGCCAACAACCAGGCTTCAAATTCCTGTCCTATTGCAATTTGTCTTAGTTTACACACTCTCTCCATCAGATTGCCATCTGTAAAGACGTCTTTGTTACAACAGATGTTATTTGCTAACTGGCTGACCTCTTGGTCTAGTGGTTGGCATTCCAGCTACTAATCTAGAGGGTCTGGGTTTGATTCCTGGCAGTACCAAAGGTTTTTTTTCTTTAAGGGGAATCTCCTCGGTCCCGGCACAGATTTATCTGATTGCCAAACCCTTCCTCCACCTCTGACAAGGCGTGTATTAATCACAACTTGTAAATGTGAGGAATGCCAGGCCTCCACCGTGGTTCGGATTTCTTGTTAAACTGTAGGTCCTCCATTTCATCTTACAATTCCCCTACCATTGCACATTAGCGTAAGTGCATATAACCTGAACGGGTAATAATAATAAATAATAATAATAATAATAATAATAATAATAATAATAATAATAATAATAATAATAATAATAATAATAATAATAAATAATAATAATAATAATAATAATAATAATAATAATAATAATAATAATAATAATAATAATAATAATAATAATAATAATAATAATAATAATAATAATAATAATAATAATATAAATAAATAATAATAATAACAATAATAATAATAATAATAGTTATTGTTATTATTATTATTATTATTATTATTATTATTATTATTATTATTATTATATTATTATTATTATTATTATTATTATTATTATATTATTATTATTATTAATTATTATTATTATTATTATTATTATTATATTAAAGGGAATTGTTCCTATGGTTGCCATGATCTGGCTGATTAGGCTTAAATTAGGTTATGGCACCACACAATCATCATAACATAATTTAATTTGAACAAAGTAACCACACCTACATGGTGGCCCATCCTCAGAACACTTACATATCCGCCACTGTCATTAGCGGCCCAGGAATGTCTAACCGACAAACCCTGGTGGCATATGCTTAAAAAAAATTTTATAACAAGTTAAATTTGATGGCTCACTATAATAATAACTGACATAGCTCTAAAAATCATTTAATCTATTTATAAATTCACTACTTAGTTTAAAATATCTTTTATGGATTTGTTTCTTATTTTAGAAATCAAGTAAATTTTTTGTTGCATTCAAAAATTATTTTAGGTGACAGAATAAACAAACAAATAAATAAAAAGCACAACCATCACTTTGTTTCTTGTTTGTAGCTCTTTTCCCATTTATTGATGGAAATATCAAGATGATGTAGAAAAATGGGGAACCAAGGCTACTATGGAGAATAGGAAACATTGTCCTGCCCCCTCTATTGCCTAATAAATTTGCCTCCTTTTAGAGTTCACTCCCTGCTGATATTTTTTAATATGCGGCTGAAAAATGGCCTTCCATCAAACTACAAATTCAGTAGCTTCTAGAGGCATCCAAATTTCAAAAATTTGCTTGCACTCCAAATAGCTTTTAGAAATATCTAATTTTCTAAAAATATCCAGTTGAGGACCACTCTAAATATCTTCTAGGGACATATATTTTTAAAAAAATATCCAAGTAAGGACAATTCTAAGTAGCGTTTTTGAAGCCTATTTCCTAAAACATTGTTAATGAAGTGGTTATAATAATATTACTTTTATAATGATTTGTTTATTCTTTAAAATTATTAAAGCTAGCTGCTTGGAATGGCAATGTATCACACGTTGTCTGAAAATACTTTTCCTTCATTAGCTTAAATAACAAAAAAAGAAAAATGATATTTATAAATATTTTGGGAGACATACTCTCTCTTACTTCAAATATATAAATAAAACCAATCTTAGGCTAATATTAGGTGGTCATGTTTCTTTTACAAAATAAAAATGTTTTATAAAATATATGATAGAAGAGTTGAAACTGTCTTTGTTAAAATAGGTGTTATTACACAACTTCACATATTTTTCGAAGCTGGTACAATATATGTGATTGAAAAAATTGATACCAATCATGTCAAAATACTTACAAATGGACTGTGAAACTTTTAAACACTTAGTCACCAAATAAAAGATTTGTAAAATACACTATTTTATCAAATATTATTGATGGATCATCAAAGTTACATCGTTTTTCTTTTATCAAATAAACTTTATACATTGCCTTACCAAAAATTATGTCATCAACTCTGTAACTTAGCTTTTGTTCCTAATGACAATATATATTATAATTTTCTCAATATATTTTTTTAAAGAATTATCTAGTATGTTATTTTTTATCCATCAAAGTTTGCTTCATGTTACAGGTTCTCAGTGATATAATGAAGGTTGAAATGATCACAAATAAAACTCCTGATGAAATAAAACAGGTAATAAAATATAATTGTGTGGACAAATCTAAATTGAGCTAAGCCCAACTTTACCCCACATTATTTAGTTTTTGCCTTCTAAAGGCTTTGATAATAAAAACTAGATTAACATATATTTCTTAACTCTATTTAACAAATTCAACCTTTGTCTACATTAATAATCTTTACTGGAAAATTACACTCCTCAGCAATGCTGATGATCAATAAGTTGAATTAAAAAATAAATCTTTACAATCCATTACCGAACAGACCTATCAAAATTTTTCTTTTTTTACATTTAAAAAAAACTAAAACTTATGGTGTATTGATTTGGTTTCTCTATATGGTTATTATTTCTTGCGTCATATTGACTCTGCATGTAACTTTTGAAAATATAAGAAAATACTTTTCATTATATTTAAAGAACTGCTTTAACCGTAGCTCTTATGTTTCACAATTTAATGTTTAGTTGTCACCAAGCACTATTTTCACTTTCAAATTAAAGCAGCATTTATCTTTTTTAATTAATCTAAACTTGTTATGCTTTTATTTTATATACAACGTGTATCTAAAACATTGCATCAAACTCTGGCAAGCTATTCCTTGGGTGAAAATAGAATAATTCACACCAGTAACCAAGGATTCATCTTGAATAATAAGGGAGGTATACACCCCTAAAGATTGAGCTAAAAACGACTGTTATGTGAAATATTATGAAAACTGCTTAGGGTATTACAACAAATATTTGTATACTACTTATTGAAACCTTGATAATTAATAAATTAAATGTGCTGTTACCATTACCCACCCCCATTTTGTAAAAAAGGGGGGGTTGTAACACTTTTTTCTGCAATAAAATATGTAAGAATAAGTATTGCCAATTTTGACTTAAGATTACAAAAGACGGAGTAAAAATTAACAAAAAAGGTGTCTTGGAGAAACTGTTTAGTTTTCCCCGTTTCCGAGATAATCGCTCAAGTTTGAGCTCGGAGACAAATGTGTCTAACACAGCTAAAACACAGCTATACTGGCTCCCTACCTGGCAGGAATTAACACTTGTCTTTGAAATCACAAATGCATGATTATCTCGGAAACGAAGAATGCTAGACAGTTTCTTCAAAACACCTTTTTTTGCTAATTTTTACTCCATGTTTTGTAATCTTAAGAAAAAAGTGTTACAACCCCGTCTTTTTTACATGATGTGGGTGGGTAACGGTAACAGCACATTTAATTTATTAATGATCAAGGTTTCAATAAGTAGTATACAAATATTCGTTATAATACCCTAAGCAGTTTTCATAATATTTTACATAACAGTCGTTTTTAGCTCTATCTTTAGGGGTGTATACCGCCCTTATTATTAAAGATGGACCCTAGGTTGCTGATGTGAATTATTCTATTTTCACCCAAGGAATAGCCTGCTAAAGTTTGATGCAATGTTTTAGATACACGTTGTATTTTATGTGGGTTTTTTTTGTTTATTATTCATGTTGTTTATGTATTTTTATCTTTTATATATTGATGGCAATTAGGAGGATCTAGGTATGCTCACCAGAAACTTTGTGGAAATTTAATGTGCCCCTATGAGTTATTTGGAGGGTGTTTACATTACAATATAAAGTGGGGGTTTAAATAATACAATTGGTATACTATTGTAAATGAAATTTAAACATTAAACTAGATTAATTTTACATATTTGAAACAACAATCAATTCTTATTACATCTTTTAAAAAGCATGGATCAAACAGTTCTTATAGATTAGTAAACATTGTATTTAAATCACAATATGTTTTCACTTGAAAACTATTTATGGTGTCAGTGCAGCCACCTTCAAGCCTTTCAATCCTGGTTATACCTCCAAATGTTGATCACTATTATCTGAGACCCATTTAGATGGCTGCATAATTTAAGGCATCCTTCTTTTAATATATTGTATGGCCAGTGACAAGATTTGGGTTAGAATCTTGGTTGGATGTTCTGTAAACTTATTTTCCTAAATGCTTTTACACTCCTGTGCAAATGTAGGTACATTTACTTTAAATTATACCCTACTCATACCTACCTCATTAGTGTGAATATGCTGTTAGCCCAAATAGATAGTAAGATTTAGTGCACACATAAAGATGGGATATATATATATATATATATCTGCCCAAAATAATTAATGTTTACTCAGTACTGGTAAGTTCTACTGGTGGCCTAAGCTCTGACCCAAAAACTCTGTTTACTGTTCAAATCTTGGCCAAGTGTTATGAGTGCTATTTTATCACCCTCTCACCATGAAAATGATGGCGGATTTAATTAAAACTTACCTTTCTCGCTCTATTTAATTAAATTTATAATGTTATAAACCTACATTAAGACATTTAACAGTTAAAAAATATATTTGTTACAGTGTAATAGGCTATAATTTATTTTTATAATATTTATTAAACTTGTATATTTTACACAAATGAAACAAATATATATGCCGGTACTTTTGTTTTCAACATTGTATACCAGACATAAACACACTTTTAATTTTCCATATCTATGGTGTGTGTCGAATGGTTATTATTTTTCCTTGTTAAATATTAAATGACTATAGTTCATATTTTTAATTTTGATGTACGTTTGAATGGTACAACAGAGTAAAAACAGTTTTTTTAATATCATAGATTTTTTATTTGTATTTATTGCTTTCAGATTTGGAAAGAATATTATAATGATAAAGATGCTATTACAGCCACAATTCCTACTATTGTGTATGACAAAATATATTCTAAGAGTCGTCAGTTTCCAGTTGTGAGTAATATTCAAGTTTCATTAAAATATGTATAATAAGACAGTTTAGAAACACTGTACAATAATGTAAGGTAAGTGATAGTGAATGAAGCCAATCTGAAAGGATAGTTAGGTAGGCCTAGATAGAAACAAACACATTTCTTCTTAATTTCTTCACTTCTTTTCTTTATAAACTTTTACACTTCCCACTTCTTCACACGTCCACAGTTACACATGGTTTTGAATTTTCGGAAATATTCCTTTTTCATATGTACAGACAAGTTTAAAACACAAAACGTATAGAAAAATATGTTATGGAACTACAGACCAGTCCTAGTTCTGAGTGTAGCCCTTTCTATATATCTAATAAGAATATTCAAGGATATTATTAAAAGTGAGCATAAAAAATATCATTTAAAAGTTATAGATTAATTATGGGAAATTCCTAGTTACATAGTTTAAAAATAATTGTGCCATAGCCATGGAATATCATCAAATACAGTACTTTATTTGCAATATGTTGTTTTACAAAAGTGTTTCTTTAAATGGGCCTATTTGATCAATTTATTTTTAACCAACTCAATTGGTTGATATAAATATAATTCAAAGTGGGCTGAGTGAAAGTATTTAATCCACTGTAATAGCCCCAAATCTTATTGAGCTCATAAGCTAAAGCTAGTGGATCTAACAGTTTTAGTTTGGTTGATATTCCAGAGATATGATATGATAATGAATTTCATAATCCCAACATTCTTTGTTGTGGCAATAGCTCTTCTTGAAGGTGGAAAGTTTCACATCACAAAATTGACCCAAGTTTATCCTATTTACTGTTTAGAAAACTTGTATTATGAAAACATAGTATGAGAATGTGTGTAATGGTAATTCAGGGTGGTGTACGCTACGTATTGTGCGCTGCCAAATGTTGAAAAATAGAAGGTGTTACCCGAGCAGGAATAACTATGTGCACAAGCAATTCTAAGCTTTACTATGGGCTGGTGTGGTAGTGGAGTGACTTTCAACTCTAAGAAAGACTCCAATCCTTTGATGATTTAGGAACTTATATCCTTGTTTCCTTCCTAGTCCCTCTTCCCACCCAATATATAGTGTACAGGAAAGCAGTAATGGTGGTAACCCCTCTAAGCTTACGTCCACATAGTCATATAATTTTTTTAGCACCACGTCTTACTACCCGTTCGGGTTGTACAATAATGTACTAATTACTCTAATGTGTTAGGATGTGGAAGGTTGAATTTATAGAAAGTGTTGCCGCATTTGTGTAAAGGGAGAGTGGAAAACCATTTAGGGAAAACATACCTCAGCACAGCCGACCGGGATCGAACACTGATCTCCCCCTCATCGGCAGTCTAGTCTATTGCAAGAGCGACACCTTGACTATTTGACCACCGAAGCTGGTCATGGTCATGTAGTTATTACAATCTTCTAGTTGTTTAAAGTCCTCTATTTTTGACATAAGGCATACAATAAAAAATATTTAGATGAGACTTTATTATAATTTATTTGGTTTATATGAAGTTAGAAGAAAAGTTTAAAACTATTGTGTGTTTATATTAAATAGTTTCATTTATTTATTTTAGTTGATTTATATTGTAGCTTAGTTTTAATTTTCCACTAGGCATTTTTTTAAACTTAGTCTCATTATTATTATAATTACTAGCACCGCGTATTACTACTAATTCGGGTTATACACACTTATGCTAATGTGTAATGGTAGGGTGATTGTGAGATGAAATGGAGGACCTACAGCTTAACGTGGGATCTGAACCATGGTGGAGGCCTGGCAATTCCACACATTCACAAGTTGTGATTAATACACATCTTGTCAGAGGTGAAGGAACGGTTTGGCAATCAGATAAATCTGTGCTGGGACCGAGGATTGAACCCCGGACCCCTAGCACAGAGGTCTGACACCTTACCCCTAGACCGCCAGGTCACCCTTAAACTTAGTCCTCTGATCATATAGCATATCTAGTTTTACTATTTGATACTTCTAATTATTTACTGGAATTCATACTTTATCCCAAAACTCTTCTTTCTTTCTCACAACAGAGAGGTACTTTCAGGTGTTTTTTTTTTAAAATATAATAATAAAACTTCTTTATGTGGGTGAAGTTAAAGCCAGCACCTTTTCTTATACTTAAGGGGAACTCCCACCTAATATCTAAAAAAGTGTACCACTAACCTCCTTAAATCTGATGGTAGTTATTATTTAATAGCTTTGTACATTTTTCTCCATTAAAATAAAGGTTGTTTGTTTCAACAAAATTAATTTGCTTGCTGTAAATTCAACCATTAAAAAGATAAAAATGATTGAATTTCAACTTTAATTAATTTTTATGATTTTCCTTCCATGACTACGCCCAAATTACTTTTTCAAAAATTTGATGTCTCTGTTTTCAAAAATATTGTTTCTTTGGCTATTTCCTGAATATTTTAGAATTTAAAAAAATTAAAATATGTTTTTAATTAATAATTTGAACGAGGGTTGTATTTAAAAAACTTTATTTATTAATAAAAAATAAACTTAAGAAAATATGTAAACAACTATTATTTCACCCCCTCCATATTTTAATACCTTTTCACCTGAACAGCTTTCTGAAACAGCACATCAAGTGTTGTATTTTTTTAAAACAGAATATCATTGAGAATTAATAGCCAGAGCTATTATTTATGCTTATAGTGGGAATTTACTCCATCTAGATATCATATTCTGAAAATTGAAAAATGACACCTGGACACGGGAATCGAACCCGGGAACTCTGGCTTAGTACGCCAATGCTCTAACCACTGAGCTATCCAGGATTTGTCCCGTGCCCAGGGTCATTCTTCACTCATATTTTAAGGCAGAGTCTATGATGGACTTAGCGGAAATCGTCAGCTACAAATATGTGATTATATCACGAGCTATCGGATGACGCAGCCATCTGCGACTCGGAATAACAATCTCACCTAAAATCACTTATGGCTGTACTAGTGAGCACATAAACTAAATGCAAGGCTCATTTAGTCTAGCCTACTGGCAACGGGGAGATCCGGGTTCAATTCGCAGCCGGTCATTCTCTAGGTATTTTTTCTAAATGTTATCCTTTTATTTCTGTATGCAAGTACAGGTACATTTCACCTACATTGTACCTTCATCACCCCTACTCTATTAGTGGGAGTAAATGTGTGTAGCCCGATCGGCTAGTAAGGCAATGAGCTAAAAAATAAAGTCCAAGAACGTCGAGCAGGGTCTAATCTAAGGTGTTGTGCTCATTATAGGAGCCAGGGTAAACCTTACTAAAATGCCAAATAGCTATTTGTGCTAACTTGTATCATTTTTTTAAAATCTTCATATTGTTCTTCTGATTTAAAAAAAAAATAACTTTACATGAATCAACACATTGAGGAGCTTTGAGAGGAAAATCACCATTCCTGTTTTGTTAGAAAAGATGTCAAATAAATAATGTCAATAGATATATTGTATTTGTTTATTTCTAAGACATTCTTAAATATTATATTTTAAAAACTATAAGCTCATTAGGTAAATAAATATATTTATGGTGATTTAAAAAAGTAAACTAAAGATTAGGGCTAATAATGTTAAAGGGATTTTAATTAGTGAAGAACATTTTTTAAATAATGGCTATTTTCATAAGCTACGGAATTTTTTTATATCATATTGACATAGTGTTAACATTTATGACTAGAGATAGGGTAAAATAGCATTAATTTTCAGTTTTTTTAGCATTAATTATTGGAAATTTAGCGTTTTGTGCATAATTTAGAATTTTGTAGCAAAATAAGTAAAAATGTCTTTCGTCAATGTTTTTAGGGCCTATACAAAGAATTTATGATAAAATTTATGTATGCATTAATACTAAGGGTATTTTAACCTTCGTTTGCAATTATTTTCATGTGAGAGATTATAATTATAAATAATTAATATTAAATTAATAAGTAAGGAAACTGGAAGATTGTGTCAAACACAAACAGAAGAATGCAGAATGACTTCAATTGGCATAATTTATTTACACCTATGTGTAACGTCAAAAAATCATTGTAGCCTACAGTACAAAAATAAAAATAGTTTAGTAAATTGCTGGCATCGTAAATAGTTGGTGTCGTTGAATCAGTTCAAACAAATGTGCAAGTCAAAGATAGTTAATATATTCACAAAATGTGGCGATTAGCCGGATGGGCTGTGGAAGGCACAGGATGCAAGTAAAATCCGAGCTGAAGCACACAGACGAGTGAAACTCAATGATATTTAATCACTTATTTCCGCTGAAAAACATCGTTTTATATAAATTCTCAGCATTTTCAGGGAATTTGCGTCTATTTCGCTAAATAGAATAATTTAGCTAAAATACTCTCAAAATCACGTTTTTCGCGTTAATTCGCGAAATAAAAATCGCTTTAAACACTTTCAAATGCCATGAAACGCAAAGAAAACTTATAAATACCCTATTTTCGACCCCCCCCTTTTTTTCACGTTTTTCGCAAAAGCGAATTTACCCTATCTCTATTTATAACTAATTCCCCTTTTTAATTTATTGTTTTGCAAATTTGTGTGCATTTTTATGTATTTTAAATATCAATTTTGTGTTGACAACTACAAATATGTATTAATGTTACATACTTTTATTGTTTTGACAAATACTGTGCATTTTTATTAATTTATTTTAAACAAATATTATCCAAGCAAAGTTTTTTTTTTTTTTTTTTCCCCATTACATGAACATCATTGTTCAACGCTTGATTTATTTATATGACCATAACATAATAACTGTTCATATAACTAGACATTCTTTTGTGACTAAATATTATATTGTGTTTACTGGAGAGGGGGCTGGAGAAGATATTTGTTTCAAATAAAGGTTTAGGGTGAAATCATCAAACATGTATAATTTACTAGCAGGCTGATCCATTCTTTGCACTATATCAAACTACAAATTAGGACGTTCAACATCCGGCTGCTAGCATTTATATAATTCCTCCTCGCATAATACCAAGCTAACTATGACATTCCCGATTTAGAATTACCAGTCAGCTTTCACTCATAAATTTGAAATTTTAACACTTATTTGATTCACTTGCGTGGTCTCCCTACTTCCTTCCCAAATTTCAATTTTCTACCTAAGTTAAAACGTCTTTCTTATATTAACCCCGTCCCCCAAGTCCTGGAGCCCAATTTTGAAATTCCTAATTTCGTAAATTTTCCTCGTTAAATGAGGTGGTCCTTCTAAAGATCTTCAAAATTTCAATTTTTCATCTTATTTTGATGGGGCTTGGATTTTTCTGAACACACACCTAAACTCACTTTATTTTTTATATATTACTAACTTGAAGTACAGCTTTGCCCGGGAGAATAGTTTAGGGTAACTAAAAAGATTAAAAAGGGTAAAAATTAAATTAAATTAATTTTTAAAGGTTATGTAATACGTTTAAAAAAAAGGTTTAAGTGTATAAGAGGGGGACTAAGGGAAAAGTGACGGACAGACAAACGGCATTGTGAAAACCATGTTTTGGGTTTCAAGGGTTCATGAAACGTTGACATTATAGAAATCTCAAGTTTGATTTTTTTTGACAATCACAATACTACTAGATATAGATCGTTCCTTGTATTTATTTTTATTTCTAAACAGTAAATAAGGTCGTTTTAATTCAATATTTATCTGGCTTTGGCTTGCATACAATATATCGAATATAGTATGAATTTGCTTTTTTTCAATAGGAAATTTGGGGGATATTTTAATGTGTATAACATTTATCTCTTTTGAAATATAAATCGTAAACCATGTTTTAAAAGGTAGCGTATGCACTCGACACATCTTTAATGCTCTATATTTTAACAATCACACAACTAATGTATTTATTAAAATAGTATTGAGTCTTGGGGGAGACCAATTTCCAGTTTTTCCTCTCTTGGGTGTGCCACTGACATATATATAATACCCTAGGAAGAACAAACAGAGAAATTCTGCATTAGTCTTTTTTTGGTGGTATAGCTTCAATTTGATTAAACACTTACATTTTCTTTGTTAATAGGCTGTCATTTATAAATTATCAGAACTATATTATATCTACTAGAATAACTGAATATTTGGTTTTTGCTTAGAAACATTTTTGACAATAATTTTTATTGTGATAAATTAATGGAAAACTATCACTTTTTAAACATATTCACGTAAATTAAAATGAATAGTTCGACACAATCTTACATACTTTCTCATATAGTAACTAGCCAAGAGTTGGTTTACTTCCATTGTATATTACAATTAGGAATCAAATTTTCATAAATTTCTCATCAGTAACCCAAAAGGGAATGTCTGTGCGATGCACTGTACCATTTATTTATTTTTTTGAACCTCTAAATATTTTAAGCAAGATTGATCCTGCTAGTTTTAAAGTATGGTGTTCCGAGTAAAGACATGCCTACTTTGATGAGTTTTGTTTAACTCCTTATATTAAAGCCGGAAATGACCGAACTCGATTGAGTATATACATTAATTTGAACACCCTTTGCTTATAAATTGTGGGCAGGAGGAAGATCAACCCAAACATGTTTGTGTCCTGATATGTGTGTGCATGTGTGTTCAAATTTCATACACACTCACACAAGTACGATTCTAGGAAAGTTTTTTTTTTAAATTGTTTAACCTTGTAGGAATTCAAACCATTCTATTCTCAATGAATAGCTCAGGGTTGAAAATAAACCAGATGGGTTACATTAGGTTTTATTGTGTTTGTTGTGGTGTAGTTAAAGATATTATGATTGTTATCTGATCCAACCAATCATTCTAATATATTTATTAGTGCCTATACTGTTATGTTACAAAGAAAATAATGTGTAGTTTTAACACTAATATTATATTATATTAATCAATTTTTTTAAGAAATTGCAAACAATAGACATTGGTTAACAAAATTAAAAATAAAACTTTCATGCAATCATGTTAGTAAAATATGGTTCTTAGAAAAGAATATTTTAGATTTAAATTGTATGTGTATTCTTTAAAGTGTTTGATACTTTTAAAATAAACAAAAGGAAACCCCAAAAACAACATTATTCAATCATTTAAAGAAATCTTTAAGTGTTAGATTTAATTTCAGCATTAGTTAATCACTAACTTACAATACTTAATTTAAATATTTTTAAAGATTAGACACTTAACAAAGATTTTTGTTTATTAATAAATAAATGTTTAGTTTGTCACTGGTTTTATTTATAATTCTTTCCCAAACACTAAAGGACTGGACTTTGTAAATACTATGGGAATTAAACACACATGGAAATATATTAACTTTTTCACAATTGTTTTGCAAAGTATTGTAAAATGTTACTTAATATAATTTATATTGTTATTGTCTTTAGGTTGAGTGTACTCTAATTTTGATCGCAAGAAGAGTAAATGACAGTCACAAATGTTAGTAAAACTACATTGATTTATTCATAGCTCAAGTAATGTAATTTACATCGTTAACTTTCAATACATATTATAAATCGGTCTATCTTTAAAATAATAATTAAGTAAAATGCCATCAACATTGACCACCTTTTTTTATGTATTTATTTGTATTTTCTAAGCCTGTTCTTCTTACAAGAATTAGAGTATACATGGCCAAACGAAGTGGGGGATGGTTTTCCACTTTATAGTTTTCACATTTAACTTTTTTTTTTCATCCTCACCAGAAGAATGTTGGCACATTTCCTATAAACAATCCTTCTTAATTTTAAATTATTACAAGTAAAATTCTTTTTTAAATGTTAATGTAAAAATAAATTGTTTTTATCCAAAATAGTTTTAATTCGGTCTATTATAAATTATTATTAAAACAATTTAAAAGATTTACCCACATTTTAATTTATTGGACCTTTTATTTTAACGATTTACTTTGACTAACTTTCATTTAGAATTAGTTATTTTATTGATTAATGCAGAATATCAAGGTTTTAGGCTTACACCTTAATTAGAAATACAAATCTAATATACTTTTATTGGTGATTAATAATATACTATATTTCACAAGTGTACAAACTGAACGAATGTTGAATGAGCACTACAACAGCTATGTCTCATTTTGAAATAGAAATCCGGCTTCCAAACATGAGCCGAGAAAAAAGGGAGAAACCAACCCTCTCCTTTCTTTGTCTTGGTATTTTATTGTTTCTCACGAGTTGGGCAGTGTTGAGGGAAATCTATTTTTGGAAAGAATATATACATGCCAGTCAATCAACCCCACAGGCGACGAAATGTCTAGCTTTACACAAGGGGTGGAAATGGAATTGAAGTTCTCTACAAGCACGAAGCTTAGCGGATTTGAAACAAAATAGAATGTTTCGGAGTTCTCCCTTAACCCTTAAATATGTATAATGATTAAAAAAAACTTGGAAAACTTTTTTATTCATCACAGTTGTCTGTTCTTCATACTATTTCAGGTAGATTATGGTATTTTATCTTGTCTTAATAGTGATAATAATACACTACAAATAAAAATACACTCCTGTGGCAATGTGCACTTTGGGATGCTAATGATTCCCAAACGTGCCTAGTTGTTTTAGTGAGAGGGTGGAAGAAAAAGGAGACAAAGAAAAGTAAAAAAAAATAGGACCAAGGAAACCATGTTCTCAGCATTATATACTTGTGATATATGCAAGATAATCAGACATACAAGCCATTTGACTAATGAGAAATATTGAGCAAAATTTTTGAGAAATTTCAGTCACTGCACAACCCATAATAATAAAAAAAATTGAATAAAGTTCACCTAAGGTGTTTTTATATATGAGTGAATGGATTGATATGGTGGACCCATACATTTGGGGGGGGGGGGGGGGAATGACCTTTTTAATATGATTGTATATTAAGATTTATAATTTAGGTGGTGTAAGTTTAATTGTTTATTTATTTAGTGTGTTTGCACTTAGATGTGGATTTCTAATTCATTTATTGCAAGTTTGATTTTTAACTTCATTTTTAGTAAATTCGAAAACAATTATTTACTAACCACTATTGAAGATGCCTAGTTTTAAACACTCATTTTTTATTTTACTTAATAAAGATAAATTTATAAAAATAGCTTAAAACTTAACACATATGCATTAGTTGTTATGTGTGGTGTACAGTGGCGTAGCTAGGATCCTCTGAAAAGGGGGGGGGGGGGGGGCTTTCAGTGCCGGCAGCAGCAGAGGGGAGGTTTGGGGGTGTGGGATAAAATAATAGGTCTTGAAGTGCTTAAGTTTAAGTGTTTTAAACTCTTGTAATGTCTGTATTTTTTTTACAACGTTTAACCAAAAAAAAAATTGTATGATTAAGATTATTTTACTATGTTGGGCCAGCCAATGAACAGCCAGAATTGGCTAACAGGCGTTTCAATTTTAGTCAAAGTGAACAATAGAAAATCGCACAAATGCACTGACAAATGATCTATTCCTATTGAATTTTAACACAATGGATTTACTGTATACACAAACATGAACACACAATACACAATTATAATATATTTAACTAATTCTTAACATATAATTATTTTCCTTAAATTATTATTATTTTAATCATTTATTATTATATGTATTGGAAAAAAGTTGGAATACATTTTTAAATTGTCAGATTTTTTTTTTGCTTAAAAACCATAAGAAATATTCAAAAGATTAACTATGGCCAGCTTGCGGATCACTGAGTTTCCTTTAAGGTAAATCATCACACAGTCACATAGGGCAGTCAGTTTTTAACATTTAACATAACCGAAAATTTAATCGGTGTGGTTTCTTGCTGAACTCATCTAACACATCATTCAGCCTTATTTCATGATCACAGTGAATGTTTAAAAGGGCAAGACTATTTAAACTACTCTATTTCACATAGTTATGCAAGTATGTTTTCAGGTGCTTAAGGTGGGGTGCTAGTGAGCGTGAGCTTAGAGCAGTATTTTTGAAGTTTTTATAGCATAAACATTTTTTGGCTAAAATAAATCAAATATTTCTTCTATAGAAACATAGAGTTTAGTTTTCTGCACATGTTAATCTCATTAGTTCTTCAATATCTGTTAAAATGGTCCTGGAATTTAATGACAACTTTTTCTCTTTATTTAAAAAGTGTGTCAACAAATGCTGCTATGCTCATGACAAATATTCAAGAACTGTTGAGATTAGTATGTGCAGAAAACTTACCTATGTTTTTTTAGAAGAAATATTTGATTTATTTTGGCCAAAAAATGTTTACACTATAAAAACTGCAAAATTAATGTACTATACTCGCGCTCACTAGCATCCCACCTTAAGGCTGGAGAAAAAACGCCCATTGGTTGCTTTTGTTACTGGCAACAAGTTGGGCACAGTGACTTGAGACAAGTTTCACTGGTTTTAGCTGTCCTTTCAATGGTTTCGTTGAATATATTTAGTCGCTTCAGATATTTAAAAAATGCACAGATGTTGCCTACAACACCTATACAGTTCCTTATCGCTTGAATAGAGCAGGTATTTGTTACAGCCAAATTGAGACAATGTGAGCTGCAATACAAATATAGTTTGAGGGGATAGATATCCTTGACATGAGCCTGTATGCCATTAAATTGGCCGCTCATGGCAGAAGCCCCATCATAACCTTATACCCTGAAAAACGTTGCAACCAAACCAATATGGTTTAATGCTTCTAAGATGGTATTTGCTAACCCTTTGCCACTTGAATCTGAAACAGGCACAAATTGAAGGAAATCTTCACAAATTTGTTTTGCATCCTCACTATGTATCACACACACAGAGACAACTGTTCTACTTTTGAAATATCTGTGGTTTCGTCGGCTATAACACCTGGCACTCTTTACCTTATTATTTTATTTAAAATAAAATCATTGCAAGCTTCAACTACCTCATTTTATGTTTGAGGACTTACATATGTTGCATTCAAAGAAGCATATTTTAAATGATTTTCTAGATTTGTGTCCCCACTTCTGGCTCTTAAACAAAGAAGCGTCCTGAAATTCCCTTCATTTTCAATCGGCTCTTCTTCCAGGTTAATAGGACCAGAATCCCTGTGCCCCCTCAATGCAAGGCCTTGACGGCCACACAATAATATTGTCTCTATAATGGGAATCATCCTACTTCGGTTTTCCTCTATCTGTTTCTTTAATCCAACATTCACTTAAACATCTACCGAGTCTTGTTTCTTAGATGAGACATTTTGAGGTTGACTTGCATGAATAAGGCAGGTTTTGTGATACTCTAGAGTTTGGTGCCTGTTAAATTCTTCAACAGCACATTTCCAATTATTAAATTTCTTCTTCGTGAGTTTACCCAAAGGTTGATGCCCAACTCCGGTCCCATGACTACTAAAAACACACATAATTTGCAAAACGCGCCATCTTTTATCTTAGAATATGACAGCCACTTCCAGTGATTTAACCAGCTATACTGAAATTTGAGGTTTCACTTACCAGTAGCTGGAAACAAGAATGAAAGATACAGGGCACCATACTTGTTATAGGAGTTCCGATTTGTACGCAAGAGTTCAACTATAATACAAAAAGATTGAGGTGTCAATGAAAACTTGAATCACAGCAGGAGTTGAAAGTACATTTTTACCAAAATGAACAAAAACACACCTCAAATTTTGGCAATTCTAAAATGAGTGGCGGCACCTTTAATTTATAAACCTAAAAGCTAAGGATCAGTATTATATTCATGATTCATAGGCCTAAGCTTACCTTCACTGGGTCTCTAATTGGATTTCCAATGTCATTCTCCTTCATATTCATATCTTGTGGCAGTGGTACAGAAGACTTTACTATTACATTTTCTTCTGGAACCCATTGAGTGTTTGTGGATTCAGACTCGATGCTAATGCTACAACATAGATAATTTATTTCTTGTTTTGTAGCCGAGCAGCGAGAACTCTTGGTCTCGGGCATGGGAATTCCGGAATAATTTTCGTTTGTATCATCACTTTTCCGTCGCTTAGAAAATAATGAGAACAGATTACACTGCATTTTACATTTTTTATTTTCCATTTGCAATCATTGTTATTCTAATCGTAATCCAACTAAAAACACTGTCACTAGTCAGCTACTAACACTATGCATATCACATGAAATCTCAATCACAATTCACGTTCACAATCAAATCACCACATAGTTTCTGCGTTGTGTTGTGTTCAATGTGAATTTCTACTAGTGACTGGTGGGTGGGCCTGGCCTGGCACTGGCGGGAACATACAGCAGACAATATTTACTTGTAACCAGCATTCCATGCGGCTGTGGGAAGAATGATCATGGTACAGCGCAGCGGGAATTTCAAATTACTCATTGTTACAGTAGTGGTACACTTCCGAAAATAATTAAATTTAGTTTTTTAAAGAGGTCTAAAATTAATGGGTTAAGAGAATAAAGTGAAGTAATCTTTTCATTTTTTGGTGTATTTACTTCCTTGGATTTTATATTTTAAAAAATTGGCCCTTTTTTTTTTTTACCCATATGTAGCTACGCCACTGGTGGTGTACCATCCCTCTTGAGTGTAGTAATACTGATGTATATTTTTAAATTCTTATTTTAATGATAGGGTGTATTGGGGTGTACTGGATAGAATAAATATTAAATAAATACTAGCTTAAGATAGATAGAGAGAAGGTGTAATGAGGTACGGACATATAGGTGGGGTATTTTTGTAAGTGTGGTAATGAACTTAAGTTCCTAATGCCATAGAGTATATAAACAAGTATTTTAATGTATCATTTATTGCTGAATGATTCGATCTTGTCATAAATCATACATTAAAACTCATAAATACCATCAACATCAATGGTCTTGGAGTAAAGTGCTCACCTCAGGACCTGATGTTCGTGGCTTCAAACTTAGCCGAGAGCAATGGATTTTTCTCGAGCACAACAAGCTGTCAGTCCCATGTTGATTGTGGCATGTAAAAGAACTGTGGAATGTATGTGAAAATATCTTTCTTGGCAAAATTGACAGGCCCTTTCGCTCTCGCTCATAGAAAATCTTGAGTGCTACTTTAATCAGTTAGTTCAGAAAGTGCATGTTCAATCCCTCATATAAATGAATCATAAATACCTTGTTATATTAATAATGTTAAAGTTTTTATTCAACTGAGTCTACCGATCTGTTATATTTTATCTTTTCTTAATTAAACTAGAAACAGAATTAGAGCAACAAATATTTCTTAATCTCATGTACAGATCTAAGTATTTCTCTTTAACTTTCCATTTATGTATCGCATTTCTTTCAGTTTCTTTTCCCACTTCCCAGAGGCCATGGGTATGAATTCATACTATGTCAATTTTCTGGACATGAGGTTCACTTCACACCATTGATAAATTATCAGGTTAGTAGATGATTTGTGTGATACTATGCATGTATTCTTCTTTTATAATACAAGTTACTATGTATGTATGTATGTATGTATGTATGTATGTATGTATGTATGTATGTATATATGTATATATGTATATATGTATGTATACCCTGATTTTGGTTGGAAGAACAGAAGAGAAAAACATACTTTTTTACAGCCAACATTGGTAACATTTTACTATATTATTTGTGTTATTTTAAAGGTATTGATAATATTTATCAAAAGTGAAAACTGTAGATAGGCCTAACATGACTTGATGTATGAATATATTAAACTTGTTTTAGTAAATTAAGTAACTAACTTCTACTGTTCTTCCTACCAAAATCATACTATGTGTATGTATGTATTTATGTATGTGTGTGTGTGTGTGTGCATGCATGTGTAGATGTACATATACATACATAATGTTCAAAACTTAAATTTATTAATAAACTAGTTCATTTTATATTGAATGACCCGCCTCGGTGGCATAGTTAGCAAATGCGCATGTTTCGTGTTGAGCTAGACTGGCGAGGACGGGGAGATCGAGGTTTGAATCACGCTCAGGTGAACTGGGGGTGGTTTTCCCTAGATAGTTTTCCACCCTCCCTCCACGCAAATGCTGGTTCACTTCATCTTTATTCAACCTTCCCTGTTCCTAGCCAATTAGATTAATTATTACTTGAGCGTATAACCCAAAAGGGTAGTAAGATGCCGTGCTTATTATTATTACTATCACATTTGATATTCTAAAAGTAGTGTATCATGTGCTAATAGAATCACATCTAGGCTATGCTATTACTTTCTGGGAAAGACAAGTGGTCTATATTTAAATCAATTAACAAATATTCAAATAAAAGTTCTTAAAATAATGAGTGAAAACAACAATAGTACAAAAGTCATGAATAAGGAGTGGAAACAATTTACATTACAGAACATGTATAATTATAAAATAATAATTCAGTACTACTACTCAGAAACATATAAATTAAGACAGGCTCATAGTCACAACACATAATGTCAAACTGTATACAGAACTGTGGTATATTTATGTATGCTGACGACACAATGCTGTATGCAGTGCACAAAAATGTAGATAGAGCTAAACAAATGTTGCAGGAAGACTTTAATAGGATACAAAACTTAATTCACGATAATAAATTAATAATCAACATTAAAAAAACGCAAACAATGCATGTCAGACTACCGCTTATTATAAAGTATAAATTAGATATAAAAGGTCACTTCTTGGATTGTTTACTTAATATAAAACCATGTAATTGTTTAACATCCACGCAAGTTGACACATATAACTATCTTGGTCTAATTATTGATTCTTATATGAATTGGAATACTCACATAGACATAATGAGTAGGAAGCTAAGAGCGGGAATGGTTAATATATTGTAACATAGGGCGCGTGTGACCTGGGAGGGTCACGGGGGCTGGCCACACGTCACCGTGCAAACCACAAGTTCTTTTGAGGATATTGGGGTATGTTGCAGGTTAAATATGAATTAAAATACTCTCAGATCACCCAAGATTTTGATTATTAAAAACACCACTCAAAAAAAATATTTACAGAATTAAATATACAGATAAACAACTCAACAAATTAAGTAGTCAAAGTAATAGTCTGTAAATTAATAAACAAATGAAAACATTTAAAATAGAATAACGCTGAATCAATCATAACAAAGCAGTTCACTGAGTTAAGTAATACTAGTAATTGTCTTTAAATGAATAAATAATTGAAAACACATAAAATAAAATTACATCAAATCAAGTAATCAGCTTGTTGATAAAAAAATACCGAATAATTAGTTAAGTATCCAAATATCAGTTTCTTAAAATGTTTGTTCACAGTACAATCTACATTCAATGTTAAAGACACTCACGGCACCCCGCTATTGGTCCCTGCGCCGTACAAACTATACCGACACACGTCACATGAACACTAGACTCGCTGGTCCACTCCCGAACACGTCATCTCACTCGCGGATTGAGAACCAAGAACTGAGCACACCTGGCTGTTGCTGCCCATATATATATATAGGGGTGTTCCCAGCCAAGGGTCTGGAATCCTCCACTTCTAAAAAACTGTGCCACAGTTAAAAGGACCAAGACCCCCGTCCCCTATAAGCCCCCAGCAGGGTGTCTACCATCCGGGAAAATCAGGGGAAACGGGAATTAGCCGTGAATTTGAAGTGATCGGGGAAAAAACGG
Source organism: Timema podura (assembly GCA_033556935.1). NCBI lineage: Eukaryota > Metazoa > Arthropoda > Insecta > Phasmatodea > Timematidae > Timema > Timema podura. The sequence continues at coordinate 82,112,804 of JAVRXN010000010.1, forward strand.
GAATATGCCGGGAATTTGGTAAATTACAATAAAAATTTGGGAAAATGTGGTTTTACTCAAAATATATGAAATATAATAATCATTAAAACAGTAAATAATAATGTTATTCAAACTGTAGTTTTTTTTGTAGCTGTGTGATAAATTTTATAATTCCTAATAAACAATGTTAATACAAATTAAAAAAATACGTTTATTTACATTTTAAAACTTGTTATTATTATTCATAAAAAAAGATTAATTGAAAAATGAGGGGGGAGGTGGGGGAATTAGAAGGATGTAACACACTTTTTGGTCGGGAATTTTAGGAAATGATCAGGGGAAATCAGGGAAAAAGTCGGGAATTTCATTGGTCAAGTTGAGTAGACACCATGCCCCAGTCAAGTGAGAAGGCCGCTGACTACCTGCTAGACAAGGAGGGAGACAGAGCAGGGAGTGCAGCCATGGTAAACAATGAGAGCGAGCCCGTCCCACTGTTAAACACTAATCTTATTACAATATGTATACTAAAACAATATGTTACATTCGATATTCTAAAAATAGTGTATCATGCGCTAATGGAATCACATCTAGGCTATGGTATTACTTCCTGGGGAAAGACAAGTGATCTATATTTATATCAATTAAGAAATATTCAAATTAAAGTTCTTAATATAATGAGTGAAACAAACAATAGTACAAAAGTCATGAATAAGGAGTGGAAACCAGTGACAGTAAAAAACATGTATAGCTAGCTATAAAATAATAATTCAGTACTACTACTCAGAAACATACAAAATAAGACAGGCTCATAGTCACAACACTAGAAAAGGACAGTACAAAATACCTTTATATATAAATAAATACGGAAATTAACACATGAAAATAATAATACCAACACTTTTTAACATGATATCTGATACACTTTTGGGAATAGATAAAATATCAAATGTAAAAAGAGAAATAAAAAAATGGCTAATTGGCTCACAGACTTAATGCAATAATAATACTAGAGTGACTTATATGATAAATAAGCTATGAAATGGACTCGAGACTGGTTTTTGAATATTAAATAAAATATAAAATCTAATAGATTTAAGGAACTAAATTAAATATTAGAATTATGTTAGTTGTAAGAATAGACTTAAAGGAATGAAATGTGAGGCACCAGCTGACAAGCACATTGTGCTTAGCTGGACCATATTTAGTGATTAAAAATATGTACTCCTGATACAATAGATACAATAAAAAAATATTATTACTACACATCATCATCATCATCATCATCATTATTATTATTATTATTATTATTATTATTATTATTATTATTATTATTTTGAATGACCCAATAAACCTCAGCTCGAACACAGATTGTACAATAATGATGGTTAAGATTTAATTATTTATTATTATTATTATTATTAGCACCGCGTCTTACTACCCGTTCGGGTTATACGCACTTACACTAATGTGTAATGGTAGGGTGATTGTGAGATGAAATGGAGGACCTACAGTTTAATGTGGAATCCAAACCACAGTGGAGGCCTGGCATTCCTCACATTCATAAGTTGTTTTAATTCTATATTAATTCCACCGCTTTTCACTACTTGGCTGAGCTATATACATCTTAACTGTGGGGTAAGGATGATTAAGTTAACTTATAGTGGGAGATTATTTAATTTTTGTGGAGAAACTATGAGAAACCATTTTGAAAAAGACATTCTCAGTACACCTTGCTGGAATTTATATTCATAACCTTTCATTGTTGGCACACCAGGCTAGTTAAGCCTGACATTTAGTAGTTATTGTGTACATTTTTAATTTCTTTTTACATTATAGGCACATCAAGAAAATGCTCCAGAGTGCTTGAGTATGGTTCATTTTCCAGATTTAAAAGAAGAAAAAGGAATAGTTCTAATGCATGGCGAATTTGACAAAAATATAATAGTGAGTTAATGTTTTCCAATTTACACATAAAAATTTAGCACTTAAAATGATCATCAATAACATAATAGAATGAATCATTATCCTTTATTTTAAACAAAACATCATTCTAAACCTAACATAAATATTTTTTTAATCAAATTTGTTGAAAAATGACACCGGACACAGGAATTGAACCTGAGACCTTTGGCTTTTGTGGTCCCCTCCATACAGATAGTAGTGTTAATACAATTATTTGCAAAGTGTATGTTGATATTTATTCACACATAAATAATTTTAGATTTAGAATATATGAATACTTTATATCGTAATCGAAAGAGGTGTGCGAAGCTTCACAACTTTGACTTGGCTTCAAAACAAGTATCAGCTTTGACTTTGCTTTGAAGAAAATTCCAGCTTCAAACATTATGAAGCTTCGCAAATAAGAAAATTGACAGCTAAAATATTCAATTTATGGTCAATTATAGCTATTCTAAGCAGTTAAATACACTACAAATCAATAATCATATGGCAAAACCTGAAGTAATTTAATTGTAAGTTCTGATGATATCTTTATTTATCAGAATGAAACAAGATATTCCAAAAATTGGTGCCATAACATATTTTCATAAATAACCACAGTATATTATTTTTTCAAGCATAAAACAACTAACAAAAAATATTCAAACTTCTTTTCGGCTTCAAGAATATATTATATTTTTACTTCCAAATGAAAAAATGCAATTCGCACACCCCTAATAACCAATAATTTATTTATTTTATTTTTATGTATATTATATGTGTTCTCTAAATGACAGTGGCAGTTTGGCAGTCAATACAAAAGGGACTAAGGCACGCATTTTTCTACAAATTAAAAATATAAATATTACTTTTGAAATAAAGTTGGATGCTTTTTGTATTCCTTTTCAAACATTTTGCTCTTTTAGAGCCGATTTGAAGCACCTTCTAAAACAAGTTTTGCTAACCTCTACTCTTGACATGAATTTTTCTTTCCATCCAGATCTCTATCACACATATTTTGGCAGAGTCACAGTTACTACTACTTGAGTGCCCATAAATTGTTTTGTTTACTCCTCTATTCATAGTTTTGAGAATCACCTATCACAGATTCAATGATATGCTCATATTCTTGAATTTATTTTGGCAAATAATATATTTATTATTGATCAGAAAACTATATACTGTAAACACTCCATTTATTGCATTCACTTCAGCATAGTTTTTGGAATCACCTATCAAAGAACCCACTATTCACAAATTTAATTATTTTCTAGATTCTTGAATTATTTTTTTTAATATAAATTTATTATTGATTAGAAAAATACATATTGTAAACACTTCATTTATTGCTTTATATTAATACTGGAACTGGGTTCAGGAAATAACCACCAAATAATCAATAAACAATCGTGAACTCAAGAATGTGTATCTTGTTCCAGCTGACTTGCAGATCTTCATCTTACCACATGTATTGCATCCCATATTATAAAAATATATACTGTAAACACTCCATTTATTGCACTGTGCTTAGACCGGGGTTAAGAAAATAACCACCAAATAATCAATAAACAATCGTGAACTCAAGAACGTTTATCTTGTTCCAGCTGACTTGCGGATCTTCCTCTTACCACCTGTCTCGTATCCCTATACTGCCAACTCAAACACATTATAATACAATGCACTCTCCTCTTAAAACATTATAAGAAACCATAATATTAGGGTAGTACAATTTCAAAACATTAAAGATTGTCTCTTCTAGACGAATTTCCACAGCATTAAGCTTGACAAGTTTTGGTACAGGCCTTTGCTTATCTAATGCTGGAGATTGTATTTCTATTGAAGTTGAACTGTCCTCTGGATCAAGGTTTCTTCCCATTTGGGGTAATGGTGGCCTATAGGTTACTCTGGCAGTACCAACAGTAGTCATAGGGTGACGGGAACTTCCTTGGGTTGTGATTCTTTGTTTTACACATCACAAGTTAGTTCCTCAACTGATCTGCACGGAAAAGTTGCTCTTTTCTGGTTTTATTACAGTTAACTAGGTGTGTCACACTACTACATCTTTTAAGGACAACACCAGTTACCCATATAAATTCATTATATCCTGGTATCTTTAGTTTGATGATTTCTTTTTGAAATAACTCCCTCTGTTGTTATTGATGAATAGATGAGTCGCGTAGCTTACTGGAGCTCAATGTTAGCATATGCAATCTTGTTTTGGTGGCTTATTGAAGTACTAGCTCAGCAGGAGTGTACCAGTCACTGTATTTGGGGTGTTTTACAATGAAACAACAAGTTTATTAAAAGTGGAACATTGAGGTCTTGGTATAACCATTCCACCTTCACCAATTTCCCTGCAACAATTTGAACTGCTTTTTCTGCACTACCATTTTATGGACTTGGTTGGTGACTTGATTACCTCAATTTCAATATTAAGGCAAAACCCAACAAATTCTCCTTAATTGAAAGGTGATTAATTATCGGACACACACACCGGGCTTGCCTAGGGTAGAAAACCACACTCTCGGTTTAAATAAAGTGTCTTGTGCAGTAGCTCTTTTAACAATACATGCTTCAATTCAAAACGAATAGTAATCAATTAGCACCAAGCTCATGGGATTTTTATACTTCATGTAATATATATGTGTAGTATATGTATAATACAAGTCTTGTTGTGCGCCAGAAACTAGTGTAAACAACTGAGAAACAAGTGAAGTGAGCAGCCGCCATGACAGACAAAAGAGAGTAGCGTCAGTGTTACGCGTGAACCGGCCGTGATCTGCCCCTAATACATTTGCGTCTGTAATGTGACCTCAGTTAGCACTCGCATACATAACAGATGGCGACGAGATAGTGGAAACGGACGCTTATAATATTCAATTAAGCCGTGTGTGTTTATAATTTAGTAATTAATTGGTTGGAACATTATTAATTATTGGCCATTATGTCTGAACGACAGGAATTCAACGTGGGTGAGACCTCAACATGGCCGCTATACTTGACGCAACTAAAGAATTTTTTTTTATCGAAGAACATCGTCGATGATACGCAGAAGAGAGCCCATTTTTTGTGTAGTTGTGGGTTAGGTACGTTGAAAATTCTCAGTGACGAATTTGGGGCACGCGATTTGAGTGAGATTCCATTTGTAGAACTGATTGATCGGTTGACTACGCGGTTCGCGCCTCGACCAAACGAGACAGTGCAGTACCACCTGTTCACCCGCCGACGTCAGCAGATAGGGGAGAGCATAGATGCGTTTGCCACGGATCTTCGCCGAATTGCCGATGGTTGTGGTTTTGGTGGTGAGGTGGTAATGGAAAAGATGCTCCGTAATCAATTTGTATGCGGATTGGCTGACACTCAGCTACAGCAACAATTTTTTTATCAAGCCTGACCTGACATTTAAAATAGCAATAGAAGCCGCCAAAGCGGCTGAAGTTGCCAGGAAATATGTAGAAGATGTACGGGATGAAGCAACAACACACGGAGCTGTATATGGGATTGGTAGCCAGCCCCAATATAAATCTACTTTCCAGCGAATACGCCGACAGGACACAAACCGCGGGTCACAACCGCAAGTAGGAAATCCACCCTCAAGCAAAGTAGGGTCTGGCCAGGAAAACCGAGGGAGAAGAGCACGGCACTTCTTTCCAGGACAATGTTTGAGATGTGCAGGTCAACATCAAACACGCCGCTGTACGGTGGATCAAAACAAACTTTACTGTACAGTTTGTGATCGAAGAGGGCATGTGGAGTCAGTTTGTCTTTCGGAGACGAGGCACGGTAGGACTACAGCAAGGGCACATCAGGTAACAGATATAACAGAGCCTCATAAACAGGATTCTGAGGAGCTATCAATAGAGGGGCTGGAGCTATATAATATTAAAGACGTATCGAAACACAGTGTGCCTGACACCAAGAGGCAACCCACAATGCCAGCAATAAAACTGTCCCTGCGCATAGACGGTATGTTTCACACCATGGAGGTGGACACAGGAGCAGCTCTGACGCTCATCTCGGAGGAAACTTATAAAGTACTGTGGCCTCACCAACCCAAGTTAGAGTCCTTGGACTTGGATTTGCGTACCTGGGCAGCTGACACACCACTTCGACTACTCGGTTCAAAATTAGTCGAGGTTCAATTTAAAGAAAGACGAGCTACCCTAACCCTGGCAGTAGCCACAGGTCATGGACCCAGTCTACTTGGAAGACCATGGTTGGAGCCCCTTGGGCTCACAGTTCACGGGCTAAATGTTGTGGGCAACACTTTAGCGAACACAGAGCAAAACCCTACCAGCATTAATAATCAACAAGAATTACCGGTACCTGGATACAGGACAAACAATAAGGTTACAGTGCAAAATACCCTACTTACTCCGAGTGAGGTTAAGGATTTAAACACCGTGGTACAAGGTTACCCTGCAGTGGCCGACCCCACATTTGGAGAGTTTAATGGACCTATGGTGAGACTGGAGCTGGATCCATCCATACCACCAAAATATTGTAAGGCCAGGCAAGTACCATTTGCATTAAGAGACAGAGTGGATAAGGAAATTCAAAGGCTAGTTGATCTGGGGGTATATGAGCCAGTGACATATTCGAGATGGGCCACACCATTAGTTATAATTGAAAAAGGAAATGGGGAGCTTCGTCTTTGTGGGGATTACAGGGCAACACTGAACAAAGCCTTAAAGCCTGATACATACCCTTTACCTACAGCTTCAGAGGCTTTCGCACAACTGTCAGGAGGAACAATCTTTTCAAAAATTGATCTAGAGTAAGCATATACGCAGCTCAAAGTAGATGTCGAATCGGCAGACGTGTTAACAGTAAACACAATCAGAGGACTCCACCGGGTGCACCGCTTGCCATTCGGGATTAATGCGGCACCAGGCATTTTCCAAAGAATGATGGCTAACTTATTCGCAAATATGGAGGGGGTGGCAATCCTATTGGACGACATAGTAGTGGCAAGTAGAACGTTCCAAGAACACAAGGACAAACTGAGTCAGGTGCTTCAGCGACTCAGTGATGCAGGCCTTCGAGTCAAAATAACAAAATGTCAGTTTGGAGTACCAGCAACAACCTTTTTGGGATATCGAATTGATGCTTCAGGCTTACACCCAATGTCTGATAAAGTGAGTGCTATTCAGAATGCCCCAGAACCTGTGAATAAAACACAGTTACAGTCATTTTTAGGGTTGCTGAATTTTTATGAACGTTTTCTACGCAACAAAGCTACTATCCTGGAACCACTCCACCGTCTATTGGACCAACACAGTGAGTGGAACTGGACACAGGAACATAGGAAAGCCATGGATGCAGCTAAAAGGCTCCTAACATCAGCACCGGTCTTGGTTCACTACGACCCAAACAAACCTGTTGTACTTACTTGTGATGCCAGTCCTTATGGAATTGGAGCGGTACTAGCCCATATAATGGAAAATGGGACTGAGGCGCCAATAGCATTTGGGTCTAGGACGCTCACCAAAGCAGAGCGCAACTATTCACAAATAGACAAAGAAGGCTTAGCTCTTGTCTATGGGGTGACAAAGTTTCGACAAAACCTCCTTTGTCGTAAATTTACAGCAGTGACAGATCACAAACCACTTTTAGGACTTTTAGCTGCTGACAAACCCATTCCAGCAGTAGTTTCGCCTCGCATGCTCAGATGGTCATTAATCCTGTCAGCTTACGATTATGACCTGCAGTATCGACCAGGCAAGAAAGTGGGGCATGCAGATGCTCTTAGCAGACTACCAGAACCCACTGAAAAGCAAGCTTACCCAGAGCCATTGGGAGTTTACTTACTAGATATATCAGGTGAAGGACCTATATCTTCATCCCAAGTGGCATATGAAACGGAAAGCGATACTGTATTGAGCAAGGTTAAAAGATTAATCGAAACTGGGTGGCCAGATTGTAATCCTGGGCCAGACCTAACACCGTTTTGGACATTACGCCAGGAACTGAACACTTCAAGGGGGTGTGTGATTAGAGGATCTCGAGTTGTCATGCCAACCTCCTTAAGACCAGCAGCTCTACAGCTGCTCCATAACACCCACCTGGGAATCATAAACACAAAGTATGCAGCACGCAGTTCAATGTGGTGGCCAAACATAGACAAGGAAGTAGAAGCAACGGTACGAGGCTGCAATACCTGCCAAGAAGTTAAACATAACCCAATCAAGGCTACAACTCATCCTTGGCCAAACCCCAGCAAACCGTGGTCCAGAATTCACATTGACTTTGCCGGACCAGTAGAAGGGCACATACTACTACTAGTAGTGGATGCATATTCCAAATGGATAGAAGCCATCACAATAAGCTCAATGACAGCCGAATCACTTATCAAGAACATGCGAGAGATTTTCGCAAGACATGGCATCCCAGACACACTAGTTAGTGATAATGGTACACAGTTAGTGTCTGCCGAGTTTGCTGCATTCTTGAGGAAAAATGGAGTCGTACATGTGAAAACACCGCCATATCACCCTTCAAGTAATGGGCAGGCTGAACGGGCCGTAGAAACTATAAAAAACGGCCTAAAAAAACATGTCAAGGGAGATTGGCATACACGTCTTGCGCGTGTTCTTTTTAGCCACAGAATCACCCCACACGCAACCACCGGAGTGACTCCGGCAGAATTGCTTATGGGTCGTAAACTGCAAACGGCTCTAGAAATGCTCCATCCGGACCACACATCACACAGGGAAGGAAATCAAGAGACAAATAAACACCCTAAGCGACAGTTCCACCTAGGAGATACAGTGTGGATTCGGGAGTATTCAGCCAACTATCCCAAGTGGACCCAGGGCACAGTGGAAAAATCTTTAGGGGAATGGATGTATGAAGTAACCAACAAGGATGGTCGTAGACAGAGAAGGCATGTTGATCAGCTCAGACAGGCTTCAGAGTCACTCCAGACAGGCAAGCAGCAATATTCTCCGAGAGAACAGCACATGCCGGTACAGCTATTCCGGTGGGAGGACACACCAGTGCAACAAGAACCAGACCAGGACCAGCCCCAATTGTTGGAACAACACCATGAGATGATACCACAGCGAGAAAAGTCCTGGGAACCTGGACAAACCAGCGGGCAAAACCAACAGGCAACACAAAAACGGGGAAGGCCGAGTAAGGAGCAGCAACAACAAGCACCCTGTTTACAGCCAGTTAACACCAAGCACCCACATCAGCCACTCTCCTTGCAACTTAGAGGACGGATGCAGGAGCCACCTTGGTTGAGGCCACAAAGGACAAGGCGGCCAAACCCCCGTTATGTTGACTAAATAGCGAAATGAGTGAATGGGGGAAGAACTGCATGGTTTTTTTTTTTAAAGGGTATAATTTAACTGTGAGGGGAGGACTGTAGTATATGTATAATACAAGTCTTGTTGTGCGCCAGAAACTAGTGTAAACAACTGAGAAACAAGTGAAGTGAGCAGCCGCCATGACAGACAAAAGAGAGTAGCGTCAGTGTTACGCGTGAACCGGCCGTGATCTGCCCCTAATACATTTGCGTCTGTAATGTGACCTCAGTTAGCACTCGCATACATAACAATATGCACCTTCTCAAATGTCTTATTTGTGATAGGCTGTGGTCTCAAATACTTGTACTGCCCCATGTTTTATGTAAACTGACACGTATCACAGCCTTTTATGGTATCTTAAATGTTGGTGGCCATGCTAGGCCATCAATATATTGATCTAGCTAACAATTTCATTTTCACAATTGCAGGATGATGATCATGTAATTCCTTAAGAACTTAATTTCTTAAACTCTTAGGAATAATAACACAAGATCCCCACACTAGTACACCTTCAACTGTGGAAATTTCTTCTTGTCTTCTAAAATAAGGCACAAGTTCGTGATCCACAGGCTGGAAACAGTTGATGATAAGTTTGTTACTTATAAACTTTAAAATATCTAAAATTGCCACAACAGACCACCCACCACTGAACCATTACACCTCCCATCTCTTAAAGCTACAATCTGCTAACTATGAATGAATATTTGTTTAATATGTTCTACTTCAATAATCACACAGATACAGTAGGCTCGCGACTATCCAACCTAATGTGGTGGTCGGCCACTCCGGATAGCAAAATAGCCAAATAAACCGGATCTTGAGGGTGAATCATTTTCTGTGCAGTCACCAACCACAATATGTGATAACTGTATATTAGTACTGTTTCATAGCATATTTAAATTTGTGTTTATTGAGTTTGCATACTTTTCAAACAAAGATTTAAATGTAAATTTTACCTAAATATAGGAAAGTCAATTAAAATATCGTTAATATATACAAAACCTTGAAATTTATATAGACTATGATTGAGATTACATACAAAAGACAACATTTTAAATTAAAGAGAGCATTGAATTTAGGCCTATTGTACTGTATATTTCAAATTTAACAAATTAACGCAGCTTAAGTCATTTCTCAGTCCATATAGTGTTTCAAACAACACCCTGTGCATATTGTGGGAATAAGCACATCCTTTTAAGACACTTATGATCAAAAAGTACTATACAATATTAAAATCAACAGTTTTATACAATCGATTTGTGGATCCAAATTACTGTAGTGTAATACATTACTGTAATTACATTGGAGCCCTGACAGGATAGTACGGAGGGCCAAATAGTCGCAAGCCTATTGTACATAGAATTATGGATATAATTTAATTATTTTTAACGATCTTTTGTTTTTAATTTCAGAATAGCAAAGAAGCACAATGCCTTGCAAATCAGTTGCAAATGTATTATGCACAAGATAATGAAAAGAAATTAAAACTACTGGAAAGATTCACAAAATATCCTAATACATTCAAACACATGGACTTAATTGCAGAGCTGGAAAGCTTGTCTCTCTAAATTGATTTAAACTAAACTCCAGTGACATACCTTATTTGTGTAATATTAATGGAAAAGGTTGAAGGTCTAAGTTAAACTAGTTACGGTAGAATTATTTTCGTGATAAATGATTGCTACAAATCAATTTATGATTAAGTTGTAAATTCAAAATAGTACCATTAAGTTGATTGTTTACAAACTGCACTAACTACTACATCACCTTGTTGTAGAGTCAAGATCATCCTGTCTCCATAGTGAAAGTAAACAAATAAAATTAGTATCAACTCCATTTATGCAACAAAAAATGTTTTATATTTTAATACAAGACATTTCACTTAAAGATCTTGTTTGTCTTATTTTTAATTCTATAGCTTATAAACAAATGCCTAATGTTATTTATTAATTTATTTAGCTTTAAAAATAGTGTATATCTAAAATGGAAAAAAATTCATTATTGTACAGACGTCAAACTTGATACTTTTGATTCTCTCAATATTCATAAGAATTGAATATCAATTTAAATTCATGATTTTTAATATCTTGAATCATACCACTCGGGTCCCATTTTATTAAAGTTTTGGCATTGAAACAAAACACACATAGAAATAGGTATTATTTTCATTGTTGCCACTATATTTTTTGCAGTTTCATTTACATATGGGCAAATAATAAATATATTAAACATAGCCCTTGTGTTCCTAGTGATTTTGCACAGATCAAACATGCAAGCTTTGGTAATTTAAGAAAAAATTATAATTTTAAACTATATATATATATATTGCATTTCTCACACTAAAATATAATATATATATATAGTATATTTTAGTGTATAGTAGTATATATATATATAGTATATTTTAGTGTATAGTAATATATATATATAGTATATTTTAGTGTATAGTAGTATATATATTATATATATATATATATATATATATATATATATATTATATAGTATATTTTAGTGTGAGAAATGCATTTAAAAAAAAATTTAAATTGAACATGTTGAGAAATCATAATATAAAACTAAATGTTAAAATTTTTAAAAAATGAGGAAAACCTCTATTGTGATATCTTTAAAATATTGCATAGTAACTTTGTATTTTATAAGTAAAATTATTGCATTTTGCATAAGGTCAGGGAAAATTAAACTAAAAGGATCCCTAAAACTTCTTCTTGAAATAAAATACCAACAAATTACAAAAGGATATTTCTGGCCATTTTCTTAGCAATTAATAAGAGTTTATATCTATGTCCAGCTTTATCCATTTTACTGCTTCAATTGACACTTTTAAAGGAGATAATAACCAAATCTGAGGCATACCACTCCTCAGATAAAATGTATTAAATACAATAAGTAGACACCACAATTTAAGGACAATCTTTCAGCTAAAACTAGAGCAACAGTATGGCTCTGACAAAATGAAAAGGGCAGAGGTACAAACAATACTAGTAATAACATTCAAGATACATTCAGTCCTAGTGATGACAGTGAAGGTGTTGCTTCGAGGGTCATTTGGTGTTTACAGGATGTTCGTAAATTCGCGGATACGGACTGTACCATACAATTCTTGTGCCCCAAACTAAGTATAACATAATCTTTGGTAAAAATACGTTAGGCCCTCAGTTCCCAACAAAAACCACATGAAAGTTCTGAAAACAATAGAAGAAAGAGGTTATGTGGCAACACTGTGCCTTACATTATGATTCGGTGGTAAGGCATAGGGCTAGGTAAAGAGTTGAGCTCAGTAGTGCCAAATAGGACATGGAGTACACACACATAGAGTATTGGGACATGACAATGGCCATGGGTGCATCAAACAACCAAGCTGGACCTGCGGCACGATTCTACGCCAATCACTATCCCAACAGACACCACCCAAGTGTAAATGTGTCTCGCCGGTTGGAGTTGCGTTGCTGGGAGACTGGTCAAATGGACCAGCACAGCGCGTGGTTGCAGGATGGCCACGTAATGTGCGGACACTGGATCTTGAGGATGCTGTACTAACAGCTGTCCAGCATGCAGCACATGTGACATTGCACAGGTAACAATCATATCAAAGTCGGCGGTACACCAGGTTCTGAGTGATGAGAGCTACCACCCATACCATTATTTTGCAATGCATCTGCTGCCATATGATCTTCCTTGCCGTGTACGGTTCAGCTAGTGGCTTCTGCAACAACATGAGGCAGATCAGCATTTTGTCAGTCGCATATTGTGGACTTATGAAGTATGTTTCGTATGTGATGATATGAATAACTCTCACAACAACCACCTGTGTGCACCTGCTAACCCGAACACCACTCAAATTTGTGCCTATCAACTGCGATTCAGCATCAATGTTTGGCCAGTATTGTTGGGGATACACTTGTGGGCCCTTATTTGCTACTGGAACGGCTGAATTCGCAGTATTACCATTTCCTCATTGCCACCATCTTACCTCTCCGGCTCGAGGACGTCCCATTGCCTGCGCGCCAGGATATGTGGTTTCATTGTGACGATACCCCAGCTCAATATGCAGCAATAGTGCACTAACTGCTACACAACACCTACCCCCACAAGTGGATTGAGCGTGGGAGGCCTGTGGCATGGCCACCAAGGTCACCAGATCTTACACCACTAGATTTATTTCTGTGGTGTCACCTAAAATCACTGGTTTAACTACCAAACGACCTGTTGCAGTCGACCGAGGACATCATCACGGGGTTAAATGCAGCTCTCACCACGGTTGACGTCCCCATGCAACACCACGTGCACGTCGCATGCATCAAACGTGTGGAAAAATGCATTGCTATGTGTGGAGCAAATTTTGAACACCTATTATGAAGGTTCGACATTATTACATCTGATGTAACGTGCTATACTTAGAGTGGATAAGAGTATTTCTATGTACTTTTTTATAATTTTTCTCGAAAACTAAGGGGCTAACGCATTTTTACCAAAGAGTATCTTCTATTTAGCTTAGGCCGGAGAATCGTGTGGTACTGTATGTATCCGTGAATTTCCGGAAACCCTGTATATTTTGATGGGCTTGGCAGACTTATGTGTAAAAGTAACTTCTGGCACAGTGAGAAAAGCAATGGGAAATTACCTCACTCCTTATTTCCCTAGTATGTCTCTTCATTGCTGTCTAGGCTTTTCAGCTGACAGAACTGTTGATGATCCAGCCAACTCTCGGGTTGAGTACCAAACATACATATCTGTGATATAATAATAACAATAATAATAATATAATAATAATAATAATAATAATAATAATAATACACACTTTTAAAACCTGTGATACTAATGCCCATTTTTAGTGTCACATTCAAGAGACCATCTAGTCACATTTAGCTAAACCTTGATTTTTGTAGGAAGCATATTTTCATCCACCAACATTGACTGAAAGTTGTATAAATTTGTTTTATCAGATTTAATTCGACTTTTTAGTCAAAAAAGTTATCAAAAGCTTTCACTAATACGTCCTTATGACTTATTGTATAATTTATCTTTACACATTAACTAAACAGACTAAGAATATAAATACAATTGTAATATTTTCATTTACGCTATTGTGGCAACGTGATTTTCCTGTTTTCATATAATAGGCTTCCAATGAAAATCAAACTTTACATAGCTCAAACTAGGTGTTATATTATAGTTTAATTTTATGTAGTCTCAATTAGAAAACGGATCCAAATTTCACTTTTCTCAAGGAAAGAATGCATATAACTACACTTCAATATTATATCTGGCTAAAGCATAAAACTTATATGGGTCATTCCGAAATCTAGGGACAATTTACACTTTTCAACTGGATAAAATTAAAATTAAATAAAATGTACAAGTTATACTATGGTTGTGATCATAATTGATTGGTAATTACAAACATACTATAGAATGAAATCAAGAACATTTATTTTGGTAAATAAACATAAAAACTTATTTTTAACAAACATGGAGGTGACACAAGTTGCCATGGTGGTGACAATACAGTACATGGAGGATTGGACAGTTGGAATGTAGGTGTTAATATAAACATAAATAGTGGTATTCTGTACCTTAAATGCAATAATAGATAAAACTAAAATGTTAAACTTAACTACTTAATTTTCAGAAAAATCAATATGGATAAAAACATCAGTACATTTGAGGTTCTGCTTTAAGTCAGCAATTGCTTTATACTGATGATGATGTTAGAAATGTGCCCCATATAACTAGGCAAAGCATCAACAAGCAAGTTGAACAATTGTTTCATATTTGTAGAAACAGTTTCCTTCAAAACATTTACATATTGTATTTCTTTTCCTTTAACACAAGTCTTCTCTTTCTTCCTTGACCACTGCTGGTATGTTGTTTCTTTATCTTCAAACTCCTTTGTTACTACCTGATTATCATTACAGTCATCACATTTCCTTTCCAAACATTGTTTGCTGCTGGCTTTCTCATTGCAAATTAATACTTTAATCAAATCATCTGGTCTCTAGAACTCAATAATATTGAGGTGCTTCAGACGTTCAAAAATCATGTCAAAATTTTCATGTTTTGTACAGAGACAAGTATCCCGCTTATGGATATTAGGTGAAAGGACCCAAAATGGACGCAGGAAGCAGAATGTAGAGTAAGCAATATTGTAAGAATGTGATTGAACTGTTTGTGTAGCACCCTTAAAGTATTGTTCAGTATTCTTCTCTGTTTTTTAATTTTGTTTCTTGTTATAACATCCTTCTTTCCTGGTTCTATTCTACTAACTTCATCCTTCTCAAAAAATTCAACATCATTTTTCAAGTGCAATGAATATTTAGTGTCATACTTTCTCTTTACAAAAACAAATTTTATTTTCTTCCCTTCATTCTTTTTGTGGTGCTTATGTGAAAGAAACTCCTTGGTGTGAGAAAGGAGCCTGTATTTTTTTATAATTTTGCCACTTAGAACTCTAGCAAAAACCTGACTAGCTTTTGAATCTTGGTTTGCATTGTAATTGTAGAAGTACTTCTCCAAACTGCAAACGTTTCACTACTTTAGTAGACACTTTCTCACCATTTAAGAATTCTCTAACTCTTGTTCGTGGACTTTCATTATTCCCCTTTTGTTTACATAATCTGTAGTACTTTGCCTTATATTTAGCTGCACTTTTCGAAAGCCTTTTGAGCTTTCCTTCAAGTTCTTTTATCTTTCGGTGAGCCTGTGATCTGTTCCTTAAAACCCTTTTACGGCCTGCATTCTTCCTACTTGAGCCAGCCCTCCCCAGTATGCCATTGCTAGGCCCAGCAGCAGAAACAGTGACTTCTCTTGCTTCTGTGCCACTTAATGACGGAGTGCCACACACTAAAATGTTATTAAGTTCTTCCCTATCAGCCTTCTGCCTCTTTCTATGTCTTGTCGTCCTTTCAACCCATTTTTTCCTTTGCTGTCTCTTACCTCTTTCACTTAAATCTGAGATTAATTTTATTTTCCCATCTTCCTTTCTTTTATTATATCTCTCTTGTTCCTTTCTTTTGAATTCTTCATAACGTACTGGATCATTTTTTATCTTATTCCTACGCTCCATTTCTGCATCTCTTTTCTTTTTTTTAACATCTACTAAATTCTTATAAAACTTTTTTTTCTTGCCATGTTTATTTCTAAAAACAAATTGATATGAATATTTTTTGTATAAAGTAAATGTAATTTACATTATAATTGTAATAATTTAAACTTCAGATTTTTATACTAAGTCCATTCCTATTGTTCATGGGATCCCCTATATTAAAAACATCACAATATAAATTTTCCATACTCTAAAAAGTTATGATGCAGGAAGAAAATAATATTCACAAACAAAACTTGTAATTGTTTACATTTAGTTAATAAACTGTTTTTGATAGAATTAATTTTGAAATATTACTTACACATTAAGTCCATGATGGAGAGATACCAAACTTTTTAAACCTTGAAATCACATAACTACCACTGTTAATTCAGCAAAGCTAAATAATTACCCAAATATATGCACTAAACAAAACAAATAAAACAAGTAAACAAAATGTAAAAAAAAATATTATATTCACTAAGTAAACGATACTTTACTTTAGCACAGATAAAAAGTGAAATACTAAATTTGAAATTAGGTCACCTCCATGAATATATTGTCACCTCCATGCTAGATTAAATACATGAAAGTGACAACCATGGAGGTGACAGATTTGAGGTTTTATTTACACAGAACCTAACCTATAAATTACTAAGCCACAAGGTTTTGGCTTTCATCCAATGTTAAATCATTAAATCTCACTTCAAAGGGAACAATTTTTTTTTATATATATAAGAACAATTTAATAACACCATGGAGGTGAACATCAATAAAAATATTCTTCAATAACAAGTAAATAACTCATAATTAAGACAATTAAAACAGTCATCTATAGGAATTAAATGAGACACAATACAAGATGGATACTCAGAGCTTTCTCTCACATGGTTCCTTTGTCCTCACTACACAATCTAGTGTATTTTTAAGGAATTTCTGTTCAGACCATGGAGTTGACATTGTAACAAGGAACACTCCCTGAGATTTAGATTACTTAGTTAATAAATTCAGTACAATTATGACATTTGCAACCTGGAATTACTGTTTTATATTAGACTTCATCTCATTTATTTATAATGGATTCTTAAAAGGTGTTATAAATTTGGAAGCCTCACACTCTAGTGATATGGGGGTAGTGACATGACATGGAGATGACATTTCAGCATAAAAAAGGATATTTTATATTTATAATAGTTTTTGTAATAACTTGTACATTTTTTATTTTCTGTGCTACATATCCTTTGTATTAAAACAATTGTATATGTGTTAAAATAATTAACACAAATATATAAAAAACACTGTTTACATAAATTGTCCCTAGATTTCGGAATGACCCATATCTAATATCCCAGTTTATCAGCTGTGAGATAGGCAATAGCCAGCACACTTACCTTGGTGATATTGGAGTAGAAATGGTTTAGATAGAACACTACAAATAGTTATTATGACTTATGATATAGTTAGTTGTCTTTTCAAATGTTGTCTTTATTTTTATTTAAGTTTTTTACTAGCTACATTTGACTTGCTCTTTTTTTTTTTATCCGCCTTTATTTTTAGGAACAACATTTTTGGCCTTTAAATTTGATAGGTGCAATGTTTGCCTGTGTCTGGCTCTCTTCTGGAGGTGTGTTTAACCTTTTTAGAGGTATTATACCTTTCCAGTGGATGAGTCTGCCTCGTTCTTAGGAACTGCATTTTTTTTCTCTAATTTGGTATGTACAATGTGATCCTTTATAGAACTAGATTTGACCACTTTTCTCTTAGGTATGTTTTGCTATTTTGATGGTATCCTCTTTATCCATGGAGGTCTGCCTCTTCGTTTTGGTGGTTCAATTTCATTTAGATGTTTTTCAGGCTTTGTGCCCATTGAAAGTATGAATGGAATTTTAAATTTTCCAGGACTATTCGTTTGTTTACAATAGGCCTACTCCATTTCATGAGCAAAGTAATTGATTATTTCAATTTGACCCACCTCACCCAATTTTTATATGTGTTTTTTTTATCCTGCGACCTTAGACTTTAAATAAGTCTACCTCTCTTTTTTGAAGCTGCATCCTGTTTTCATGTTGGATTTAGAACGTTCAATAGTCTCTTAACCTTGTTTCTTTGAAATACATGTGATTTAAAAGACATACCTCTTTATATTATGAAGCACAGTCACATCTCCTAATTTAACAAACTTTCTGTCTGAAGACACTTGTTTTTTCTTGTCCAGTTAAATTTATGGGATCATTTAATGTTTGGAACCTTGGTCTTTCCCCCCACAATTTTCTCCCTAACATCTTGCTTTAAAAAAAGTTGGAGAAAGGTGTCATGTCTCAATATGTCTCCAAGGAGCTTCATTTTCCTTGTTTCTATTGTAATCGGATAATTTTCTCATTTATTTCTTTTAGAATTTGCTAATTATTCTTTCTGTCGATCCATCTTGTTCTTGTTAGCCTTCTCCGAAACCACATTTCTGCAGCTTAGTCTTGTTTTTACCTGTACAGTAAAACCTTGGATTGCGAGTAACTTGGTCTGCGAGTGTTTTGTAAGACGAGCAAAAATTTTCAATAAATTTTAACTTGATAAACGAGCGATATCTTGCAATACGAGTAGTACTATGGTTATGCTTTGTCTGCCGAGCAGTGTCATTGGATAGGTTCTTTGTTAAAGTCGCACAAAAAGAAAAATATTTGAATGAGCCAACATATAGCAGTGATTCCATTAGTGACAGTGAAAGTCGTCCTAAACAATAACACACCTCCTCCTCTCCTCTCTCTCGTCCACCTCACAACAGGAACAATTAAATTTAATAAATAAATTTGATTACAGTACAGTTACATTTAAATAACGAAAATAAAAAAGGTATTAATCATTTTCAGATTAAATATTTTTGGGTTGAGGAACGAATCATCTGAGTTTCCATTATTTCTTATGGGGGAGATTCGCTTTGATATAAGAGTGCTTTGTATTACGAACACGTTTACGGAACGAATTATGCTCGCAATCCAAGGTTTTACTGTATCCCAAATTCCGGGTTTTTAATCTGTATGTCAATACACTCAAACTAAAGGTTTTAGATAATTTATTCTGGTCTCTATACTGATGTCTATTTAATAATAGGGTCCTCTTATTTTGAATGACTGGCTTTGCCATCGCTGTCTGTTTTTGACCCCCGTAAGTTATCTATTTTCATTGTCAATCACACTACCCAGATATCAGAATTATCTGACTTTTCCCACTCTTGTTTTATATATATATTTGCCTTTATCCCATCTTTCTGTTTGTCTTCTACCATGAATTTTCGTTTCTTTGTGTTTATTTTTAGCTTTAACTTTTCTAAGGTTTTGTTTAATATCCAAGCATTCTCTTTAGTTCACATTCGGAGTATGCTAATATTGCAATGTCGTCTGTAAATTGAATGCTGTAAACTTGTTCTCCATTCATTTTGATTCTTTTTGTTTTCCCTTCAATGTTGTTATTGCACCTTCCATGAACAAGTTAAACAGGTAAGGCCACAAAGAGTAACCCTTTTTCACTCTTCTTCTTTTTGCTTCTCTTCTGCCTCTATTTCTTTCAATTTATGTTTTTTGGGCCTTATACAAGTTCAGAATCAGACATCTTCTTTCCAATCAAGACCCAACTAGCTTATTTTTTGAATTGTAGAATTCCAATCCACCTCGTCATAAGCATTTTACAAATAAATGAATGCTACACAAGATTTCCTGTTGACTTCTAATCTTCTTTATAAGATTTGACGCAGTGCTATTATTGACTCTCTGGTTCCTTTTCCTGCTCTTAATGTTATTCTTAGGTGTTCTGTCTTATGACAGTGTAATGTTACTTAATTAGTTTAGTTTTATAGGTTCTTTTAGCATAGCTGCCATACTATTTATTTAACATGACATCACTACATCATTAGATTTAAACTTCACAACTTCCCAATTCACTACTCACAAACACAATGATAATCCATCATCTGTTTTACCATGTCATAGAATACAGATATTACAGCACTCCTCAAGGTACCAAAAGTTAAGGTCCAATCACTGAACATTCCAGACAGGTTCATTCCTTTTGTCAATGAAACTTAAACATCCAATGCACCCTGTCTTCTGCCTCCTCCTTCATCCCCCAGAATTTTCTTCTTTCCTTCAAGTCATCTAGTATTTGAATCCTGACCTTTCTTCCTAAGCTCCTCTTTCCCTCAACCTTTCCTTATATGACGTCATGCAGAAGACAGTTTCTCCTAAGGTTGTGTCCTGTCTGATCCAGTTTGCTTTGCGCCGAAGAATCACATCCAAAATGGATATCTTCTCACCCACTCTTCTTAGGGCTTCTTCATTTGTTACACTATCTGTCCACCTTATCTTCTCAATTCTTCTCCAGCACCACATTTCAAAGCTTTTCAAGTATTTCTTAACCATCTACCTAAGAGTCCAAGTTAATGCTCCAAATTTAGTATTTCCTCAGTTTCTCCCTCAGTTTCAAACTCGACTTGCTGGTCAGCAGTAACCTCTTTTTGTTGAAAGCTTCCATGGCCATAGCGATCCTTGACCTAGTTTCTTTGGTGCATAAGGCATCCCTTGTCAGCAGACTTCCCAAGTACTTGAACTTCTCTATATTTTCCAATTCTGGTTTTCAATTTTGATTTTCAGTAGCTCTTCATTTTTTGAAATCGCCATGACTTTTTACTTTTCAATGTTGGTCTCCATGCCATATCTTCTCTCTATATCCATTAACCGGTCCATCATTTCCTGCAACTCTTCTTTATTTCTGGCCAGCAATGCTAGATCATCTGCATATTTTGTTGTGTTGATGATGCGTCCTCATATCCCCTGAAATTGCCACGCCCCTCTAGGGCTTCCCTGACCAGCCACTTGCCATACAAGTTGAATAGGCTGGGTGACAAATAGTATCCCTGATTCAGTCCTCTTCCTATCTCTATGCTGCTGTTCTCTCCATCATTTAGTATCACCTTCACTTGCTGTCCCAGGTACAGGTTTGTAATCATCCTTCTGTCTCCCTAGTTGATGCTGATCTTCTTGAGTATTTCCATCAGTTTCATTCATTTCACTCTATCAAACACCTTCTGCCAGTCAATGAAACAATGTAGACTTCTTCCTTGACTTCCAGCACTCTTTCAGAAATTATTCTCAGCATACCGATGGCGTCTCTGGTTCCTTTTCCTTTTCTGAATCCAAATTAGTCTTCTTCCATCACACTTTCTATGTTCTGTTCCTGCTATAAAGCCATATTGGTTATTATACAAGTTTTTATTTGATTCTCTCTTGAACTATGCTTGGTAAAATATTCAACACTTGGGACAGAATTACTATTATTCTATAGTTCAAACAATCATTTGCATATTTTTAAAAAAAAAAAAATTTCCAGTGTTATTGTCATGCTTTTTATAAAATCAGATGGTATGATCCTTCTTCATAGCATTTTATGAGCATATTAATCAGGTGGTTTTTCATAATGTTACCACTATTTTTTAGTAGCGCCATGGGTGGACTGGAAGGTACCAAGCAGCCTGGGACTACATATTTGATGGTCCTTTAACATGAATCTATAAATACCACTCAAACATAGTTCCAATTTAAGCCAAAGGGGTGAGGTGAATAATTTTGTTTATTATTAGAAAATTTAATTCCGAGGCCATTTCAGCTACATTATCGATGATTACATCGCTATTCAATCAACTTAAAAATATAAGCTTGTACTTTCTACTGACACAATAAAAATGCTTCTAAAATGTTTTTAGTCGTCAGTTGAGAGAGTATATATATATATATATGATAACAGTCATTTCAGTGGAACCTCGTTTATCCAGCCAAAATGGGACCGGATGTTATCCAAATTAATGAAAATCCGGGAGTCTGTAAATTATAGGAGAAACGCATTAAAACTATAAATATATATATATATAATATATATATATATATATATAATTAAAATAATTAAGGAGTGTTTTTTTATTATATATATATATATATAATAAAACACTCCTTAATTATTTTCACAATAATAAATTATAAAACACTTAAAAATGTTACAACCACTTTTAACTTATAAAATAATAGTTTTTGTTGTGACAATTTTGAATAACGTTTATGAGCAGTGGAATCATGCAGATTGCATTACAGTTTTAGTTCAATACAGTATTGTACTTAATTAATGTATTTGAAAGGAGTTTTTTTTATAAATAATGCATAAATTATTAGTCACCAAAATTTGTTACTAAAAATATTAACTAATGCAAAATTTCATTCAGGATAAACCGAATCATTGGGGAGCAGATAAATCAGTTTCCACTTTATTCTTTAAACACATATATTTAAGTATGGCTTAAAACTAAGAAATTGTTAATAAACAACAAGAAACAAACGGAATGGTTCTACATTTAATATAATCGTACATGATCTTCACAAATGATAGATTCTGGGTACCCTCAGACTTACCCATTGAAACTTTTGATTAAAAATCAATAAAAACCTATTTAGAATTTAATATGGTCTTATTTTAGTTATGAAGTAGTTTATACCGCCCAAATCAAACCTGCCACCAGGATATCTCCTGGGGGCCCAATCCCCCACCTGAGTAGTAATGGAGGAATCACTTTATTATCTTTCAATTTATCTGCTACTGTGTAGAACTGAGCTAATTGGTGGACCTCTTTTGTTTCATTTAAGTTTTCTTTCTCGATAAACTCTTCTGTAATTTCTACTTCTATCTGCAGGTGCCTTCCACGTATAATGTCTTCTCTTGGAAACATCATAGAATGATTGTATTTTTTTATTACCATCTCATGTTGTTCACAAAATTCTATTAATCTCTCGCCTTTTGAGTTCATTTGGCCTAAATTGAATTTACCAGCACATTTTAGATTCACATGAGTACCGGCCAAAGCATTGAAGTATCCCATCAAAATAATATTAGCTCTGTTATCCACTATCTTTATTAATTCCTTAATCCGCCCATACATTTCTCTTTCTTCCTCATCGTCACTGTTTGTTGTTTAGAAGTACGTCCTACACTTTCATTTTTACCAAGTTTACCTGTTTAGCTTTTAATTTACTCATCAAAATCCTATCATTTATATGGTATCTGTTCCTCACATTATGTATCCATTTCCATTCTAATATTATTGCTACTCCAATTGAACCATCCTAGCAAAACTAAACCACAATAGGAGGTCCAAATGAATAATAACAAGGGCAAAAGGGGGCAATAGGAGTGAGCGGCTGGAGTTCTTGTTTTGAATGCCTAGAATCAACATACGAAACTCAGAACACGCAACTCACACCAGTTGCGGAATAATATGTTGACCGTCGTCCTCAAAGAAAATTAAAGTATATGTACCCACAAAGAAATAGATAAGGAAAACACACATATAACCTAAGGGTATTATTTCTATTCCAAACATAAAGAAAACTTGAATGTTGCTTTGTTGATATTATTGATAAATAGCATAAGTAAATATATAAGTATAGATAGATAGATATTTTGAATAATATATAACAATAGATAGGGATATTAAACATTTACAATGATAGCCGAGTTGGCAAACGAATAGAATTCTATAAGATTTAAGATAATTAATGCCAAACAAATATCAAGATTGAATGCCTATATAAACTCGAAATTATTACATAGAAAAGAACAATAATAATTGGTGACCTGGCGGTCTAGGGGTAAGATGTCAGACTTCTGTGCTGAGGGTCCGGGGCTCGATCCTCAGTCCCGGCACAGATTTATCTGATTGCCAAACCCTTCCTTCACCTCTGACAAGACGTGTATTAATCACAACTTGTGAATGTGTGGAATGCCAGGCCTCCACCGTGGTTCGGATCCCACGTTAAACTGTAGGTCCTCCATTTCATCTCACAATCACCCTACCACTACACATTAGCGTTAAGTGTGTATAACCCGAACGGGTAGTAGGACGCAGTGCTAGTAGTAATAATAACAATAATAATTAAATCTTTCCTTTACGCATGGAACCAACTAGTAAGGTTATGTGACCCTCGTAAAAAATGTCCATTAAAAAGTCTATCCTCACAATTCACAAAGATAATTTCTTAAATTTCCCTCAACTTTTCTAAGTCTTCTATACATATTCCCATTATACACTAAATCCTACTTAAATTGCATAATCATAAGGTCAATAGACATTATCAAGAATAAATATTTAACCATAAGTGAAATCTGTTTTGTTATATTTATAAATGACAAAACCAAAGTTCGTTAAAGAGAACTTAGACAACAAAATACTAATATTAGCCCTCATAATATATTTTTGTCCATCTCATAATTAGATCAGAAGTTATCTCCTCAAAACTAATCAATACCCAACAATTCAAAACTATCGATATCCATAAAAACAAATCCAGTATTGATATCCATATATTAATCGACCCAAAGTCCAATATGGATCTAAGTTCTACTTGCATCATAAATTTCCCATTGCTGAATTAATAATATATTGTCTAAACAGAATTTTGAAAGATTTTAATGTACAAAACAAAAGTTTAATAATTATTTAGCAATACTAAATAATAAAAAAATTATTTTATATTTTAACTATCTGAAGCCTTAGCTTCTTATTCCTCCAACCAAGCCAAGTCCAAGAGTGCCGACAAGCAGCCCCACCGGCACTATATATACAATACCCAGAGAACATTGGAAAACAGGATACATGGTGGGGGAAAAATATGGATCATAAAGAGGAGGAATGCGCGTGACAACAGTAACTTCTACAATACACTCCAAACAACTGTAATCTTCTAGATTGTAGTAGAACAACCTCTCTTTACAGCTTAAGCTCTTTGGACCGTCTTTGGTTATGTGGCGCACTCTAGTGGGCACGGTTCGAACCTTGAAGACAGCGGCTACTCTATCTCTGGCGCGATTAAGCTCGGTTGTGTTGTTGTTCTTCTCTCTGACTCGTAGTCCAAGACGCAGGGACGGTAAAACAGGGTAAGTTGTATATTTTCCGGACTTGACTCTTCTATGCTTGTAGCCAAATGCTACACATTTTTTCCAGGTTTATCATTCCCTATATGGGTTATTTGAAAATCCCCATTACCTGCCCATTATGTTTCACATACACCTAAAACTTGTACTAGGTCTTATAAGATTTAAATGACAGTGGATCAAAGAGTAGGTAATAAAGTTTCTTTTAACATGATTTTGATTATATAATTTATATGAGGATGTCAAGCTAACTTCCTGTTTATGATCAAACCCAAATAATATGTCATAGAAAATATATTTTTAAATTGAGGTCTGGGAATGGAAAAATGATTGTGCTTTTTGCAGGGTTGCCACGCACCTGGAAAACAGGGAAAACCAGGAAAATACGGGGAATTTTTTGTGTCTGGAGAAAACCGGGAAAACACAGGGAATTTCTCAAAAAAAAAAAAGCTTGAATATACTGGAATTTGTTAGTGAATTTGGGCAATACAGTGCTTGCAAGCTTAAAATAGTAGGAAAAATATAGACTAAAATTTGTAACTGGAGAACTGAGCAGTCTGATTGTAACACGTCTCATTTATGATGATTATTCTTACCAGCACCTCATCAGATTGAGACAAGTCCTGAGTGCAACCGAGACGACTCGTTCGTAAAATGCCATGCCTTTTCGGCTTCCCCCATTCACCCCCGCCAATACCACAAACGTCTCATTTCCTCCACCCTCATCCCCAACTTCATCAAGCCCATGCTGCTGGCACGTGTTTTTGCTGCCAGTTGAATGAATTCGATTCTTTGGATTTTGGTGTGTTATTTGTCGTTTAAAAAAAGATTACTCCTGTTGAAAGATATTATTGTTTTTGTAGCGTGATGTTTTAAGACTGTACCCTACCTATCTTGCCATTTTGGCAATTTTTAATTTTTTAGAAACTGCCACGGTATCACTCTTGTCTGTTTAAATCTTTATGGGTTTTAACATTTTTATTATAGTCAACTCCCGATTTAGCGAAGGTGGATTTACCTGGTTGCTGCCATGGCCAGGATAAAAGAAATTTAGTATACTGTAAAGTGAAAAGTTTATGAAAATATTGCCTCCAGCCTGCTAGTCTGTCATAAAATTAGAGTGGTTGTAAAAATGACATATTGGGTTTGTGTCCGCGCATAGCTACTTTACCTCTTCCACCCCCTGTGAAATGGTCTAGCCCACTTCTACTATCCTTCTCTCCAAGGTCACATTTCTTTTTCTTCTGTTAGGATATGCGATACTGGTAAAATATTGATATTTGAGTATGAAAAAAAATTAATGAGAATTATATCAATACTTCCCAATATCGATACTTTCATTTAGCGATAGAAAAATAAAGACAATAATAAGAAAAGATGAATAAATTTAATAAATAAATGGGAAAATAAAGGAAGTAAAAGGAGAAAAGTAGGTTAATTCAAATCTTTCGATATCAGGTAAAAAGTAATGATATTAGTAAAATATCAAAAGGCTGGTATCGAAAGAAAAGTATCATTACTGGTATTGTATCACTCCTAGTGCTAGTTTAGCATCTCCTAAAAGTGTAAGATATTAAAATCATTTCAAACTCAAAACTTTATATTTAGATATGACCATACCGCGGGACTTTTTTTATTTTGAACCTAACTCCCAAATTTAAGTGATTTTTTAAATTCCAGATTTTTCGAAAATGGCTCAAACGATTTTGATTAGAATAAATATATATGGACTAATTGACCTCCTAAATAACACCATATATCTGTGTTTTCGGTAAAAAAAATCGTTTCGGCTAGTTTACTGATGAGTGATTTTTTTTCAAAAACTTGAAATATTTTAAAACGAGCTTTAACGATTTGTTTCGAAATTGGTATCTTGGGCCTTAGGCCTAATAATTGTGTTTGTGGTCAAAAGTTGTTTAAGGGTATTTTACTGATGATTAATTTTTCTATGATAGTTATGATAAATTTATGTATGATTGTGTCATATCGTTTATTAATCAAGTACTTACTGTATTTGGTAGTTTTCGATGGGTTTGCAGATCTACTGTGGAAATTGATATATCGGGGTTTAGTAGCCCTCCGTTACCCCGCTAAATTGAAAGTTGACTATGATGTTTTTTTTATATTTATTACAATATGGTAGGGATGAGGATAGCAGTTTATTAGAGGAAATGCACCTGAATGTGCGAGGAAAATCACATGTTAATTTCATTATTGTAAATTATTATAACGATTTGTGTGGGCTACTTAGTCTATACAGTACATATACAATAATTAAGATTGGTTAAAATGTTTTTTAAATCAAGTAATACATTCTTCTAAAATAAAATAGATACCACATTTAAACTCAAAACTGTATTTTTGGTATTTCCACTTTTTTTCTTCTTTCATTCCATTTATGGCCTACAGCAAATATAACCAATTTTTCCTTCTAGAAAATGTATGTCATTCATTTCTCATCCCTTTTCCAAATGATTATTAAACATGTGTTTACCTTGCACAATAAAACATGCCTCCATTGATGAATTAACACTCTTCATTTCTAAAATTTTCTCTAAAACAAAATTTAATGCCTCTATAGTTATATTTATAATATTTATTAGGTGTCTGGAGAAATAAAAATTTCCTCTGGAAAATCTGGAAAACACAGGGAATTTTGTAGTAAGAAAATAGTGGCAACCCTGTCTTTGGTGAACATATAGATTAATTTTTTTTTCAAAATTGTTCTGTGATGTATATTATTACATTTATGCTCTTTAGTGGAATGTTTCTGCACAATATGTATTAATTATTTTGTTTCAAATATGTTACAAGCCTTGTGTAAATAAATACAATTTTAGGCAAAGGAGCGAGAAAGTCTGTGTGGTGCAATGTAACATTTATTTAAATCCATGATAAACAATCTTTTTTTAAATAACATAATGTTTATTGTTTTAGCAATTGAACGTGTTTATACAAAATCTTAATAATAATTTTTTAAGTGATAAAATCTCTCCTTAAAAATTTGATGGTGTGCCTTGATCAGTGTGCCATCAAGTGATGATGAAAGGTGGGACAAGATTATACATGTACTCTTAATCATGCTATAATAAAAGGGAAGCAAATAAATTAACTTAAGGAATACAGATCCAAGTTTTCAGCTAGTAACAATGATAGTATGCCAAAATCATATGGAGCAACATTAATAAGGACTGTCTAGGTAGTGAATATCAATAATAACAGCACGTGTAGCCACCTAGTCTAACTACCTCCCGAGAAATCTGCTAGCCCGAAAGTTCTACCAATCCTATAGCAAGATTATAAAAAACATGAATCTATGGATATGTGTTATCAGGGATCCAGCACACACAATAATCCTCTTTACAATCCTCATGAATACAACCCAGCAGGGTATGAACTCACTTTTCAAAACTAACAAATCATGGACAGCTCATTGTTTTATGATGATTTAGCTTTTGAAGTACTTTCAAAGTGTAAGTATAAAGGAAACCTTTATCGGCATTAAATAATACAATTACAAATGTGGGGTGGATATGAATTTATGTTGAATACCAGTCAAACATTTTCAGCTGAGGATTTGACCACAACACAAGGAAATATTTTTAATTCGAAGATACTTGACAGTCATTTTGACTTTTTTTTCTTGCAAGATCTTGCTTGCTATTGTAATTTATACATTTTAGATAAAGCTAAGGGGGCCAAATCTTAATAATTGTTCTTTTAAATAGTAGTATAGTTGATACTAAAGCTCACAAATGTGCTTATAACGTTAACAGTAGGCCTAGGTTTTTATTATGATTAGACTAAGTTCAGTTCTGCCAATTATTCACTTAAGGATTGTAATGGCTTTTAGTTCCTAGAAAATTGTTTCTTGGCTCTTATTTACATATATAAGTTATTAATTTTTTTTAAGTAAATATAATATTCACACAATTTAATAAATAGGATAGGTGTCGATTTGACTGTAGGCCTGCCTATGAATGCTTTATTTTACACTGTCTTACTACTCATCTGGGCAATCCTCATTTAATTACACTAACTGTGTACTGGATAGCGATGAATTAGAAGATAGAATTTATAAGAAATGTACCTCCATTTGTGCGGAAGAAAAAGTGGGAAACTGCATTGATATTTAACTTTAGTGTCTCAAGTGCTTTAACAACATACTGCACGGAACAATACTCCCGTTTATAAATAGCTCATTAGATAAGAGTTAAATGGAACCTTTTTCTTTCTTAACCTTATAATTTGGCATACCTTTATCACTAATTTTTGGTTGAAAGACAAGATATATTATATTGTACATACAAAATTATGTGATTTGTCAATTTACAAATTATCTGCCTTGACTGCAATTTTACAAGATTTCATAGAATTTTTTTTTTAAATAATAAATACACAATTTTGTGGCACATGTGCTAATCAAGCGAAGAAGAAGAGACGCTAAGACAAGAGTTAAGTTGGGTGTCCCTTCTTTATCAACCGAGTTGTTGGTGTTCATAATCTTCACCACCCATTGGGATGGAGTCTTGCATGGTCTAACCACCAAGACGGGCACTGAGCTCAATATAGGGGCCTGCACAACAGAACACACCACAGGGGTCAAACAACAGTGCCGATATCGTAGAGGATACTAGAGGTACCAAGATTAAACAAAATTGCAGATATTAGAATGATTAAAAGTGGTATAAAACATAGCAACCAGACCCGGAACATTAACTTAACACTTAATATGAACAAATAACTGAGGAAAATATATAGCTCTTTAAGGAAAACCTCTTTTCGTTGTCTGCAGTACATTTTGTTACCTTCTTCCAAATATACCTCACTTGTGTGGAGGTATATTTACATTAAAGAACATACAATTCAGTTTTAAAGTTAATATTGTACAAATACGTA
Source organism: Timema podura (assembly GCA_033556935.1). Classification (NCBI taxonomy): domain Eukaryota; kingdom Metazoa; phylum Arthropoda; class Insecta; order Phasmatodea; family Timematidae; genus Timema; species Timema podura. The sequence continues at coordinate 82,142,996 of JAVRXN010000010.1, forward strand.
TACAATCTTTAATTTAATTGAATGGGTAGCTATCACACTTTTTTTCTTTCTTTTTTTTAACATTCTATTGAGACTACAATATATTTAAAGTTTGCCATTAGATTATATTTTAGTTTCAGAAATCATATTATATTGAAAGTTTGGTAACTATAATGAAATAAAGTATCTTAAAACTTAATTTCATTTCTTTGAATGACAAACTGTGTATAGTTTTACGTTCAAACAATTATTTAGACTATAGGCTTGTGGGAAGTATTATTATATTACACTGTATTTAAAGCAAGACCGCCCCAAGGGCGAGCGAAGGTGGGCGACTGCCCGGGGCACTGGGCTCTAGGGGGTGCACTGCCACCAATGTCAACTTATAAAATTACAAATAATCATATTTTTGAAAAATTCATTCATTCTCAGATATATTTGATATTATACTAATGTTTCTTGCCGTTTATTATAACTTGTGTCCCTGTTAGAACCAGTGGTGTATTATCTTGGTGTTATAGTCCTACGCTGCATAGTCTGGTGGAACAAATTTTTAACTTGAATAACATTATTTGTTCATTTTCCAACAATATTGTGTGATAAGTAATTCTTTTTCCAAATTATTTTATCTGTCAGTCTGAAAAATTCTTAGAAATGCCACTTGTAAACAGCAACACAGCTAGGAATGGTACTAATGAACTTGCACAATATTTATAGGGTTACAAACCCCCCCCCCCTTTTGAACCCCTAAACACTGGCCACTGTGATTTTTACAACCTGCATGGTGTCAACTCAACTTTACCAATGAAATTCCCTACTTTTTCCCTGATTTCCTCTGATCCTTTCCTAAAGATCCTCGCCTCAAAAGTATGTCACACCCTTCTACAGCCACATCCCCTCCCCCCCTTCTATATTTTATTAATCTTTTTATGAATAATAATAAGTTTAAATATTTGAATAAATTCTTTTTCAATTCATATAAACAGAGTCTACTAATAATTATAAAATTATAAAATACAAAGAAAACAGTTTGATCAGATTGTAATTTACTGATTTAATGATTATTATATTTCTAGTAAAACATCATTTTTCCGGATTTTTTTTTTTTACATATATAATACACCAAATTCCCGTTTTTTTCCGACCACTTCAAATTCCTGGCTAATTTAAATTTTCTCGGTTGGTACACACCCTGAACCTATGGACTGTAATAAGCCAGCTAGCTGTAGTTGATTGTGCTTGGGTTTTAACTCTACCATGAAGGATTTTTTTAAGTTTAAAATGTATTGTGCCATACGTTATCAACTGTTAAGTGAATGTGAGTTTTATAGCAGTGTTCATTAAATGGGACCACAAGAGAGTATGCATAAAAGGTAAAAACATTATTTGGTTATATTATTTTACCCTCAGCAAAAGATAAATGTTCATGCATGGCCTAGCGATAGAGCATTAATGGGAGAAAGTACCCCCTTTGTTAGACCAAAATATTGGTCGAGGTTCATGCATCTAAATTAAAATGAAAATGTTGCTAGAATTTTCGAAGACAGCTATTAGTGATCTAGCCCAAGCACAGTTGGATACAAAAGGTTTTTTTAAGGTAGAATCAAAATGAGTCTGAAATACAAGTTGCTTGAAGTGGTAATGTGCATTGTTGCCAGATTTTGGATCTAAAACTTTTATAAAATTATATTATTAAAATATAAATATATTTAACTAAACTGCATTTCCAATTATATTAGTTTATATAAAAAATCCAAGACAAAATCAGTCCAAAACTAAAGTCTTATTTTGGGAACGATTTGGTAATCTTAATCTAAATAGCAGTGGTGGCTCGTGATTTTTTTCTTGGGAGGGAAGGGCACAAAATTGAAATTTAAAAAATTATAAAAATATCAACTTAACTGTTATTTATATTTTGTAATGGAAGATCAGCCTCCTTTCTTTGATATTTGAAAATATTTAAATCACTGTTATCTAAATCATAAATTTAAGTACCAGTAATTTTTTTTTTTTTTGACCCATAGAAATACTAAAGCATTTAGTCTATTTTCAATCATTGTAATACTTAAGAAAGTCTTAATACATTTTAGGCTAGGGAAACACCTTTCACTTTTACTTGATGATAACACTTAATATCACTCTTTTAGTTGTTCGATGTAAGCCTATAACACAATTGATTAATGTATTTGTACACATATTAATACATTATTTAGTAATAAGTGCTAAATGTTAAGGTGTGAAATATTGGCAGTGCCAAAAATTTGAACTAGATTCACATCACTCATAGAATTTGCAAATAATTTTAAACTTCTATCAAATAAACAAGTTCTGCAAAGTCCTAGTCTTAAATTATATAAAGAAAATGAATGTGTAGAAAAATATTAAAAGTTAAGTGTCTTAATTTTATTTTATAAATTTTATCCTGAACTTTTGACAAAAATTCAAAACCATGAGTTTTCAATGTTCACTATTAATAACTACAAAAGATTATATAGGCTATATAAAAAAAATTAAACTTCAATAAAAAATCAAGATAGCAATAATAAAGAAAAGCAACAGTTACAAACATAAGAAATTCCTTTCAAGGTTTATAGGACGTTAAAGAGGAGGGGGCTCTTAAATCAAGGTTCGACTGGGTTCTTATGCTCAATGTGGCCCTGATTTAAAGTTGCTCTAAGCTTGTTTATGACTTTGGAAACCAAATAATGATGACATTTCAATAACTATAATGAAAAATTCAAACTAATGACTTTATTACAAATGTTCAAATATTTATGAATTAGTTTTCAGAACTATCAATCAGGTAATATACTTGTATGAACTATTAATGTATTAAAATATATTTAAAGTTGGCTACTAGCTTATATATTGCTTTCATAAACCATATTATGTTGAAAGTTGATAACTATAATGAAACAAGTTAGCTAAAAACTGTATTACATTTGTTTGAATGAACTTTGTGTATAAGTCTTACGTTCAAATGATAATTTAGGTTATATGCTTGTAGGAAATACGGTATCTACTAAACCTGATTTTAGTGATAATCCCAATCTGTAAGGCTTTATTTTGTACCAGAATACTATCATATATGTATATTATTTTGGTAGGATAAACGGCCATTTAGAACGGAAGTAGGAATGTCCTTCTGGAAGGTCTTTTATCCTAACTAAACACAACTATAGGGCAGGATTCTGGTACGAGATAAAGCCTTACAAGCGAGCTTCCTTTAAAAATCATCGTATATATTAGGTTACATCAACTTATTTAAAGGAAAAACAAACCGGTTTGAACTTTATTATACTCTTCAAAGCTTTTACTAATATATTTATTTTATTTAACTAATCAAACATTGATGTATCTCATATATTTAATCAAATTAATGAACGATATCAAAAAGCCACATTGCCTTGTATGGGTGAAAGAGAGAAAGAAATACCCGAAAGTTTTTTTCTCACACAATAGTATGCAGACGACAGCTCGAAAATTTCAGCCACGGAGTCCATTATAGAGATAAATGAGGCTGGCAAATCCATTGATCTTTATGCGGCTAAAATTTTTAAGTTGTCATCCGCAAACAATTGTGTAAGAAAGAAGGAATCTTTCGGGTATCTCTTTCTCTCTTACACACATATAAGACAATGTGGCATTTTTGGACATCATTCGCTAATTTTTATGAATATATGAGATATATCAATGTAGGATTAACATTTTAGAAAACATTCTAAAGTAGTTTAAAGTAAGGAGTGGTAATAATTAAAGTTAAGAATTAGATAGAAGACTTAAGAATGGCTATAACAAAATATATAGATTTTTAATTTAATTAATTAAATAGTTTTAAATTTGGTATATGAATTGAGTGACTTTAATATTCAAAAGATTGATTATATTTTGCTTTTAATGAGCAACAAAATGTCATATATAAAAAATTTAAATAAATTGATATAACAACAACAACTGAATTAAAACATGGGTTGATGACAAGTCTAAAATACACATATAACTTATTAAAATTTAATTACAAAACTTGAATACAATAAATTAAGGACAAAAACAAAGTTTAAAGCTCAACAATGTTGTAAATCATATTATAAAATTTGAATTAGTAGGTTAGCATCTCCCAATGAAGTTTAGTAATGTAATTAATTGTTTTAGTTAGCACGATTTGAATAATATAATACTTTTAAATTTAAGCCTTATCTTGTTCCAGTCCCATTACTCCTTGTGAAAATCAACCATAGAAGGATGCTGATTTATATTCTTCAGACATGTTTCGGTATATAAAATACCATAATCATGGATACAAAGTCGTTGTGTTGGAGTTTTCCCATCTCTCAGTCGTAACAACACTTTGTGTACCGTTGAACCCCCAAATACGGCCTTGGGTACAAGTGCGTTGGCTCTAGGATCATAATCATGACTTTCCTTTGTTTTCCTAAGCCGACAGTATTCTTGTATATGACCTGGATTTTTACAATTAGTGGCATGTTTTAGTATTGAAACGGTTCTTACATACGTGGCCAATCAGGAAACAAATTTCACATTTGGTAGGCTTTACATTTTATTCAAGGTGTAGCTTGGAAACTAAGGTACTTACTGTACATCACTAGCCTTTCACGAGACTTGATACGCTCCTCTCCAATCAACAATCGGGCAACCAACTCATTTTTATTCCTTTTTTCTTTAGTAACCAATTCCCACACTGGTATAAAATGATGTTAGGTTTGTGAAAATACATTAAAATTTTGGTGATAATCATGATATCTAGAATACTCTCACCAGTGCTATCAAGAGCCACTAAGAGCCCGGGGGGCAAATAATTTTGTCGGCCCCCTTTCCATTAGGTACTCTAATTTGCAAGTTTTCAGACCATTCACAATCCTCAAAAAAAGGAACCTCAAAGATTGTCCGCGTATAAGAGATTATATTGTTATGTAAATAGCAAAACAAGTACATAATAACATCGATTTTAAGAAGATTATTCCAGAAGTTTCTCCCAAGTCAACTTAATTACCATCCAATTAGGCACGATAATTTTTCAGAAATACCAGCATACAAAAATTTGCAAAACATTCTTTTAATTGAAAATTGGATAGGAAAGAACTATAAATAAAATATTTGCCTTTTGATTCCTTTGTATGTATGTTTTATTTCTCAGTTTTTTTTTAATTTAACAATTTAGTTAAGACTTAACAACTTAGAATATAACTTATTCATTTAAAATTCTCCTTTCAAGCTTTTCTATCAGTGAGCATTTGAATGATGGAGTCAATGTCCGTGCAAGACTTGATTCAATAGATAGTGTTCTCAGATAATTTAGTCTTGTTGACCCATTGTTTATCTCAACCAGTTCTTTATTCTGCTAAGAACACTAAAAAAGTAAATACCCTCAATCAGGGACACACAATACAAATAAATAGTTAAATTGCATAGGACAGCAGGTGCGAATATAACAAGAGAATAGTACAAGTTAATAGTTAAGTTTATTAATATCAAGTGAATGGAGATAATGTACATTAACATCAGGGAAGTTCACATCCACCATCTTGAAATAAGTACCTGTGGAGTACCTTTAAAGTTACCTACTATAAACATAACATTACCTTAGCAAAGATTACATGATACAAGTGTAACGGGAGTTACACTAAAACAGACCACCTAGACTAAGTGACAGAACTTAGTCTGAATATTCTACGGTACGAGATTCCTTAATGATGAACTAAGGCATCTTCCTAATAGAAATAACATATACACAAATCTGATTGATAATGTTAACATTAAACAAACAACCAGTCAAAAACCTAAGAGTAACATCTACTCCTATTCAAAACTTTCATTCGAGGTCAGAGAGAGTCTCGACTGTGTTGACAAAATCTAAATTAAATACACTTACAGCTTAATACTTGCAAGTTCGAATTTAAGAAATACCGCTAGTTACCGACGATAATACTTACAAAAGAATCTTAACTCTTGAAGAGAGAGAAAAGTAACTGACTGTTTACTCCGCCAAGTGGGAGTTGTAAGTGAACGTATATTTCAGTACTAGGAAATTATGATTCCAGGATATTCAAAAAACAATCATCAGGCCGACTCTTAACTAGGACTGCCTGGTTATATGACAGTGAATACACAGGGCTCATGCTGTCAATAGTAGAATAAGGAAAAAATACACTCTAATCTTCCAAATTCTAACGACATCTGAAGGGCGCCAGACCCACAAATAATAATTTTGAATTCAAGCTGTTTCTACTCACAGAAAGAATCCCCATGAGTTGCGCACCTCGCAAGGTAAACTACAATACATAGTAAACTGCTTGGAAGAAGCACATAAACCAATTAGGTCTAATAATTGTGCCACGAATCCCCTAACACTCTATCTACCGAAATAGGCTTTGATCATAAATAAATTGGCCACATGGTTCGGGGTGTAAGACCGCTCCTGAAATTGACACTAGTCAGAAGGACATAGGGCGAAGCAGATATGCGAAGGCCTCAATTATACAAATATGTTACTTTAACTGATGACCTTTGCGTAGAACTAATTATTACTTGCTAGGATGCAAGTATAAGAACTAATTAAACATTACATTATACAAGTAAAGAAAAAGCTGCTTAAACGTTAGTATAAAACTAACTATAATTATTAACATCAATAAATTACGTTAAGCTGCTCTGTCTACGGCGTGCGGGAGTGACGGACGAGTCAATAATCCTCTGAGCTGCTGGTCGGAAGATTAGTGGTTGTTGGCTTCATGTAGATCGCGGAGCGAATAGTAGAAAATAAATACACCAAATAGATAGGGAGGGCTCGCTTATATACGAACTGAATCGGACATCTTAGGAACGGAGAGAGGAGGGGGTAAGAGCAGTAGCGATAGTCAATATTTTTCCCGTATCCAAACCATCTCCATCCCTACCGAATACCTACTTCACTTTTGGTAGCGATAGACGATACCCAACGTTTTACGAAAATACTTCAGTTGCTTCCGTAGGACTTCGTGGGTAATGCGCGGGTATCGGGTGTGGAAGCAAATTTGTTCATCTCGTGCATACCTTCCGCTTAATGTTGTTTGGACAGAGCTAATGTCGAGAAAAATCTGTAAGATAGCGTTTGTGTCGCTGAGAAAAAGATGAAAGTGTATGCTAACGGTCCGTCCCGTTGAGAACCGAAAAACCTATCTTCGTCAGCGGTGGACAGGAAAGTCTCGGGTTGAAGTTATGGGTAGAGCAGAGAGAATGGGGGAGGGGGTGGATTAGCAGGTAGATAGTCTTCTTCTCTGGCTATTATGAATGAAAACTGTAAGTCAGGGACCAAACTATTATTATCACTGCGTTTTACAACCCGTTCGCACTTACGCTAATATGTAATGGAAGGGTGATTGTGAGATGAAATGGAGGACCTACAGTTTAACGTGGAATCCGAACCACGGTGGAGGCCTGGCATTCCACACACTCACAAGTTGTGATTAATACACATCTTGTCAGAGGTGAAGGAAGGGTTTGGCAATCAGATAGATCTGTGCCGGGACGGAGCATTGAACCTCGGACCCTCAGTACAGAAGTCTGACACCTTACCCTTAGACTGCCAGGTCACCCCGGGACCGAACTAAACCGTCGGTTCATTTTTAAAGTTAACCTTAACTTGATTTAAACACTAAGCTCATTTAGTTTATTTTAACGATGAATGGTGGTCAGAGTTCAAATCCCGAATGGGTAAACAAAGGGTGCATCTTTCTAAATGGTTTCACTTTGTCCTTCCACAGAAATGTGGGTACATTTACTCTGTTTTGGATATTGCTCATCATTAACACACTAGTGTAATTAATAATAATATTAATATTAATTAAACTCATTAAGTGTGCTTTATACAAATATGCCGAACTAATAGAGTGTAGGGAAAAAGGGGGGTGGGGTGGATGTTAAGTATTTAAAGCATTATCTCTACATGATGTCAAATATGAGTATTTGTTATTTACGGTTATAGCCTCATCTACATATTATTTAAATTAAAAATGACATCTTGACACGGGAATTGAATTTAGGACCTACAAACTATGTTTTGATAGTTGTTATAAAACTAATTCGTTACGTCTGAACAAATGGGAGAAAATACATTAGAAAAAACATGATTGTGGAGATGTAAAGAAGGAAGTGGAATATGTTAGTGTCCATCTGGACATGTCTGTAACCTGAACCAGCTTATACAGTAGTGGCTCGCAAATTATGTAACGTGATGCCATTGTAGGTTGTCGGTGATATTTTTTTTTAACTTTTTTTTTTTAGCACCGCCTTCTGTCCAGGCTATACGCCTTTGTACTTTCTACTCTAATCTTGAATCTAGGACAGACACAAAATTTATCCCCCAGCCGTCAATTCATCATTGTGAAAAGGTAAACCCACATTTCAACAATGATAAATTTCTTGGCCATGCCAGGGATCGATCCCGGGACCCTTAGCTCCGTAGGTGGAAGCACTACCAACGGATCTAAGCTTCGTAATTTTCTAGCATAATATTTTTTTCTAAGTTATATCCCCAATCAAATTTATAGATTTTTTCTTACAAAAGGGTTCATTTGTTTTAAAAAAAAAGGTGGGGAAGGTGCACGGCATAGATTTTCTCGCTACTGTGAATAAAAAAGAAATATTTACTTACAACTTGTAAGATATTTGAAACAGGAGGATAGGCATTGTTGCACATTCTAACAAAGAGCATAAACTAAATAATATACACTGTTAGAGAAAAAGAGAATATCACACCGACTGGGTATTGCAGCAATATCCAAATTCAAAGACCTACGTAATGTATATATTTATATGTATATATTATATAAGTGTATTATATATATATATATATATATCTATAATTTGGAAACTATTGGTTTTATACAAATATATTTCAATACAAATTTTTATATTTATTATGCCTTCATTTTCGAAATGAAAAGTTATATTGTGTGTCAAAGAGTTGCGGATATACGATAAAAATTGGAGGTTTCCTTAAGTGTAAATTACCCTCAAAGCTATTTTCATGAGGAAATGTGAGCTTCCATTTTGCTTTAATACTAAACAATACAGATATACGAATTTTAATCAAGTTGACAACGAGTGCAGGAAAATCTTTTTCATCGAGCTCAACCCCATTACACTCTCTATCTTGGCAATAGAAAGCTTTTTCTTCATCATTTTCTGAAGGTTACATAGGTGAGGGTGACATTTCGGGTACCCATCATTTGGCCTAAAGGCATTTGGCCTAAAGTGTAGGCTAAATGCCTTTAGGCCAAATGCCTTTTAGGCCAAATGCCTTTAGGCCAAATGACTTTAGGCCAAACGCCTTTAGGCCAACCGCCTTTAGGCCAAACGCCTTTAGGCCAAACGCCTTTAGGCCAAACGCCTTTAGGCCAAACGACTTTAGGCTAAATGACTTTTTGTAAAGTTAATTTTTAGACCATTTATTAAAATGTGTTTTACTGTCTCCGGAAACATTCGTTATGATTTGTAGTGATGCTAATAGATGGCGAGGTGTGTAGTGTTTAGATAAATAGTATATACTACCGTTTCAAAATACGTAAGTCTTTTCTCAATTTACTACTTCCCAAGGTATAGCAGCACGTCCATTAACCTGTAGTACCACTTTTGTGTGTTGAACTTTTTACATTGCCAAGGTTTTATACTAGTTTTTGTACCGTTTTGTACCAGAAATAAAAAGTTTTGTACACGTACCGTTTTCTATTAATTAGCACATACATGTGGTCACACCATTTTAATAATTTTGTTTTATTTTGAATTTTTTAAAGTGCCAAAGTATATTTTATTAGTCTTTCTTAGTATATTTGTTTATTAATTTTGCTAAATAAATTAATCAATCATTCTTTTTTTATAATCATATTAACTTACTCGAGTTTGCCCACGGCTTCGCTCACATTTAAGTTGGGTAAATTATCTTATTTCTAGCAAATCATCTAAACCAGGTTTTCTCAAACTCTATGCTCTTGAGCCTTACATGAACATTAAAAATAATTGTTAAGACTCTCTTTCTTAGACTAAAATAACTTTTTTACGTTAATATACAAAAATGAGACATTTATTACTTAATTTATTTCTTTATTTTCTGATAAGAGCTTTGTAGAAGTTTATTAAGAATAGTAAAGATTTGTAGGATATTAATTAATTTTATTGCTTCATAAGCCAAACAGAATATTAATTTTTTAGTCAATCATAATTTAGCAAGTCGAAGGAAGTGAAAAATTTGTTCACACCTCATCTGAAATCCCCTCGCGCCTCACAGTTTGAGAAACCCTGATCTAAACTACCAAAAATACAATTTTAGACACGTGTGAGGCGAGAACTTTGTATGTTGATGAAGCCACAAATTAACTACTACCTATAAGAAGTAAAATCAATTTTATTATATATATATATATATATATATATATATAATATATATGCAGTCTTTGCATCAATATTTGCTCGCTTACGCGGAGACATTGTTGAAATGAACACCAAAAGAAATAGTTTAAATTTACTAATTAAACTTGAATTAATTTGAAAGAATCACTCTAGTAAGCACCTCAGCTTATCAAATAAATTGTTCTGTTAGTAATTGTTTCTATTGGTTTTTGAAAATTTTCCCTTCTCCTCCCCAATCATAATTTCTCTAACTCCCATTTAAACACATAGTTTTAAGAATAATTTCTTTTTCTATAGTTGTACTTCTACCTGCCAGCCAAATTTCGATTTTCAACTACACCTAAAAGGTTTTTTTAAAACTCCCCCCGCCCCTCCCTTGATTTCATGGAGTTATATTTCAAAATGTTCAGACTTGGTAGTTATTTAGAGTGGTACATTTACGGGCATGCCAAAATTCAATTTTTAACGACACTGCACTGAGATGTAGTAGTTTCTATTAGTTTTGTAGATTTTGAACCCCCATTCCCCAACCCACTTTGAGGAATTTAGAGTCTAATGTTATTTTGGCTATATTTATATTTATTTATCTGTCAAAATTTTATTTTTTTCCTCATCTCAAAAAGTTTTTTTTCTCTATTTTAGTCCATCACCACTATTTCTCAGAATGCAATTTTAAATAATAATAATAATTATTATTATGTAAATGTCTATTTGTATTGGTTCCCGTACCTAATTAATAAATTTAAATTCTTTATAATGCTGAGAAGTAATTAAATATATTAGTTTTGGAAATGTTGACCTCCCAACTCCCCTTCCTCCCGCCATTACTCAACTCACTGATAAATTTCAAATTTTAAGATTTATTTGGTCATCTTGATGGGTCCTTACTAAGGCTACTAGAGTTGTAGGGTAGGCTCGTTCACTTTACCGGCCAACATTCAGCTCTACCCTAACACGTAGTGCTGCTCTAACGTCTGCTCGTGACATAACCAAGCTTGCTTCTGTTCAGATCATGTGACTGTGCAGTGCCACACTTATTTTTTTTATTTTATTTAGCACCACTTCTTACTACCCGTTCGGGTTATACGCCTAAGTACTAATTACGCTAATGGATTAGAAATTGGGAATATTGAATTAGAGGTAGTGAACCCACATTTAAGTGGAGGGAGAGTGGAAAACCATTTAGGAAAAACCACCCCCAGTTCACCCGACCGAGATTCAAACCTCGATTTCCCCGTCCTCAGCAGTCAAGCTCAACATGACTAGCGCGTTAGCTAACTACGCCACCGAGGCGGGTGCGCTCGTTACTAACTTCTTATTTATGTCAAGTATGCTACCAAAGTCAATGTGAATAGTAAATGTTTGTGTGTTTTTTGTAAGCTTTCTTATTATTTATGCGTGAAAGGTTACGAAAAGTGTCATACCGATACCAAAAAAATGCCGGGAAAGCGTTGTACCGTTGCCGTATGCAATAAAAGTAATCTAAAGGATATGGTGTTATACACCATGACTTCCCTAAAGATTCTGATGTCAGACAAAGATGAATTCGCTTCTGAACGAGATGGAAAATGGAGTCATGATTCGTATTTTATTTGCTCAGAACATTTTTTGACCTGATGAATATAAACAAGACCTTCAGGCCTAACTGCTGTACTTTCCTTAAAAAAGCAAATTAAAATCGCTCTTATTTGTGGTGTCTCCGAAAATGTTATCCAAGGGGAAAATATCACCCGTGAATCTAGGCATTATATTAGATTTACGAAACAAATAGTAAGTCATTTCATGGCGGGTAAACATGTCACCCCCAATAGTTTTACTTTGTGGAAAAGTCCCCTTCTATAGTGAATTTAATGATTTGTTTAAATAGTTTACTTAACTGCAAGATTTCACATATAGATTTTATAACCTTTTTAAACAAATTAATCTTGCTTCATTAATGTGGACAGTAGTCTGGAAGAGAAATCTCCCCATGCAAGGTGGATATAGTTTTATGTTATCCATGTCATCTTAAAACATACTTTAGAAACATTATTTCTAAATTTAATAAATCACGTGGCTGTATGACACACATAAATATGTTTTGTACAAGAACATAATTTATTGTATTACATAAACGAATTTATATAGTACGTTAGCTAATGAAAGAAGTGAGGTGTTTGGCGACGTCAATGTTCACTTAAATTAAGTGTTTACTATTCAATATAAATTTAATAACCCTCTTGTAAGTAGGCCTATTCATAAACCAATTTGTAGTATAGTGAAAATCTTGAATTTATATTAATGTTCAACTGAGTGTGTCAAACTATATATCTAAAGGGTAATATTAGATTCAGCTACATTTATGTTATATAAGTTGGTAATAATATATGCCCCCCTCAAAGTTGGAGATAATATGTGTGTCCTCCACCTATACCCCCCCCCCCCCTCAGTTGGAAATAAAGTTGTCCTCTAAACTATGAAAGTCAGTCACGTCCATGCGCGATATTCTATATTCTATAGATATGCAGAGAAAGGAAACCAAAGAAGATGTAGGTGTTTTTCATTGTGTCCCTCAAAACATAAGCAACGAAACAAGTCAACCAATTGGGGCCTCTCAAAATATAAGCAACTAAACAAGTCAACCAATTGGGAATGAGACTGAAAGAATTAAAACATATATTGAATAACTACAAAAGGAAAACAAAATATTGAAATCCAAACTATTGAAATGAAAATCTCTGAAAATCCGTAGACTCAGGAGCATACTTATCTTATATATAATTTGATAGGCCCGAAAGTAGCCATTTATTTATCTGACACTTTCTTTTTCACTCTCTCTCCCTCACACACACACACACACACACACACACACACACACAAAACACACACACACACACACACACAACATCTATTACAACACTTTCTCACACTTTCCAGTCACTACCACTATTAACCAATCTTTCACACAGTATATTTATCACGCTTGCTCTTACATTTTCTCAAACTTCTCTCTCTTAAACTTTACTCTTTCTCAAACTCTCTCTCTCTCTCTTAAACTTTACTTTCTCCCAAACTCTCTCTCTCAAACCCTGCGTCTCTCTAAAACTTTATTTTACATGCTCTTACATTTTCCCTCTTTATCACTCTCTCAAACACCCTCTCTCTCTCAAATACTCTCTCTCTTTCTCTGTCTCATACTTTTTCAATCTGTCTCAAACGATCTCTTAAACTTTCTTAAAATCACTCTTGCCCTCAAATTCGCTCTATATTAAACAATCTCTCTCGAACTTTCTCTCACCCAAACTATCTCTCTATGTCTCATACTCTCTCAAAAACTCTCTTTCAATCTTTACTTCTATCAAACTCTCGCTCTCTCTTTAACTAAAACTTTCTTCTATAAAATTGTATCTCTCTTTAAAATTTATCTTGCTATAACTTTCTCTTTCAAAGTCTCTCTCATACGATCTTACATTTTCGCTCTCTTTCTTACAATACCTCTCACAGTCTCTCTCCCAAAATTTCCCTTACACGATATATCTCACACATTTTCTCTTTCTCACACACACACACACTCCCTCACACACTCTATCAGACACTCTCCGTCATGTACTCTCTCTCACATACTCTCTCTCCCTTTCTCTCCCTCACACACACTCTCTCACTTTCTCTCTCACACACACTGTTTTTCTCACACTCACACACTCTTTCTTTCCCACTTCTCCCAGTTATCTCTAAAACATACACATACTCTCTCACTATCACTCGTTCACACTCACTCTCTCGCTCACTTGCTCATTCTCAGTCTCTTACGCTCACTCTCTCTCACACTTACACAATCACACACTTACACATTCACACACTTACACAATCACACACACTCATTTTCTCTATCATATCATATCTTATATATAATTTGATAAGCAATTTTCCGGTTATAAAAATTACGGGTAAATGGCTGAACATATTTTAAAGATTAGGTATTTGTCAAGGATGTTGGCAAAATGAGTAGTTTTCAACAGAAACACGATTTTCCCAGCAAATTTTCAGCTTTCCATTCTTTGTTTACATCACCATAGAAACACTTAATTGCGTGCACGGTTGTATATCTGTAAATAAAATGTTTCTATTTTTTACAAATAATACCAACCCACTACTTTATGTTGCAACAATTATTATAAAGATTACGGCAATTGTGATTTCTGCTTCCTGCTTCCCCATTGTGGATTGACCGCAGGTTATGAACTGATAATACTGTTTCCATCCTTTTCTCTGCCACATTATATTGCATCTTAGATAATCATTTCTCTATGGCTGCCTGTTGTCTACCTTCACAATGCAGAGAGAGACCAGAGATAAAAGTGTTGGACTCAATTGTCTCGAGTGTAAAGGCAATGGATAATTTGACTTGAAGTATTAATACGTGAAAGTATATCTAATGAATTGTTTTAGCTGTCAGATAATATTACGTCCATTACTCCATTAGAAAGATAATCGGGGTATAGTTTCGATTGAATACTATATTTTGTTAAATTAACTTCATTTAATTAATCTAAATAACTTAAATAGAATTAGCTTAAATATATTTTTAAACATAAAAAATGTAAAACATAACTTGACAGTCAGATCCTTATTCTTTGATACTCCCTCTGAACAACAGTCACCACAGATTACAATTGTTTGTTGTTTGCCACAGTAAAATAATTAATTGATAGACAGCTTCTGATTTGGTTTAATAAATAAGGAAAATATAAAACAGCTAAGATGTTTGAAAAACAAAATTTATTTCAGTAATTAAGTTCTTCATCTCTAGTTAGCCATTAAATCCTTAGATGCGTCAACATCGGTAAGGCCCTTGATAATTATTGCGAGGTGTCTATATTTTAATACTGGTTTGAGCAATGGCATATCTGATTATTTGACACTCGGATTGGGTCCTTACTTTGGCACTCCCTTGAATATTTTTTAAAGCTAAACACACATAAAATTAATTATAAAATTATAAAATTAATTATATTATAAAATCATAAAATACAGTCACAAGACCCTAGAAGTTATTTAGGAGGGTCATCCCCAGATAAAAAAAATCAGATGGCATAAGACAGGTATGTCAAACTCGTCTGATCATAAAGGCCACATTAAACATTAAATATTCTGGGGGGTGGGAGGCATGTTTCAAAACAATGTTATTGTTATTTTCTTAGGTAAACATAATTCCAGCTAGGTAGCGTACTATTACAAAATGAAATGAGTAGGCTCTCTATATAAAACAGTAAGACTAACTCTTTTTTTTTTACCAAAAATTTGAAACATGATATTTACAAAAAAAAAGTGTTAATGTTTCAACAACGGTGTTAATGTCAGGCTTTAAATCTTGTGTGAAAGCATAGCCATCTCTAGTAGAAGGCCGCGGTCAGAGGGAGGTGGCAATGCCGCATACTGGGGCCAGATACTTGACTCATGGCTACGCTAGAGCGCGTGAAATCATTCGGTCGGCAAGGTGTTTTTGCAATGTTTGTTGACTGACTACTGCTGTATCTTGTGTTTATAATATGTTACGTATCATTAGTCCTAAGTATGGTAGATACATGTGTTGTGCCTAGTTGCAGTGCAAATTATAAAACTTCAATCGCAAAATAGGGATATATTCAAATTTTTCAGTTCCCTACAGATCCTTTACGCACAAATGAGTGTATTCGCGCTATTCCCGTTCAGACTGGTGATAAAAGAATTAATTAAGTATGCCATTGAGTACATAATTGTTCCTCATATACTGACAGGAAAATTCCAGACAGATAATCTCGATTCCAGGTTTGGTCAGTATCGACAGTTAGCTGGAGGAAACTATAATATTACAGTTACTCAAGTAATAGAAACAGAAAAGAAAATAAGAGTCAAAGAGTGTTTTGAGGCTCCATTCATCAAGATACGAGGAGGTATCTTTTTCAAATTATTTAGTTGAAGAAAAATTTTGAATTTGTTGCAGAAATAGTCAGAACAGGCAATAAGTTCTTTTAAGTTCTAGAACAAGATTATTTATAAAATACTTAGTTTAAAGACTCTGGATTTCAATAATTATGTATGGGGTTATGTTAGTTTTAAACTATCCAACAAAACCAAATGTGATGACTTATTTATTGCTAAGCAAAAAAAGTAAATGTAAATGTAATGACAAATATATCCAAAGTATTAATAGAGGCGGGTTATCTGTTCCATCAGATTTTATTTTGGCACTTTGTAAACATGTGGTAGTAATTATGCAAACCCTTTTAACTGAAAATTTGAGAAATTGTTTATAGCTGCTAAACATCTGAAACTAATAACTAGTTGGTTAAGCATAGAGGCAATTAAAACTTTTACATCTTTCATTTACTGCTTGAAGTTTGTCACTGTGGAACAGATCAAAGAATTACAGCATTAAATATTATCTCTCTTATATCCAATATTCTTTTAAGTAATTATTGTAATTTTTTTTATCAAGTTAGGTGCTCAAATAAAAAAATGTTAATATATTCATAATATTATCAAATGTAAAAAAAAATCCTGATTGTGTTTCTTCACAACATATTTTAATTATCTATCATGTATAATTATCTAGCTTTCTAAGGCTTACAGTAATGCTAATAGCCTAGGCCTGGAGTATAATGATCAACATGATAATAAATTTGTTTGTGCTGAAACTATAGTCATTACGTGTAATTTTTTTTCTAATATTGTTTGTAAATAATTATAATCCTGAAAATTTATTGTATAGGTTTATAAGGTTTAACATTTAAGACAAATAAGTTAGCCTATATTAATTTATATTTTGATGAGTCACCTGTTAACTAGCAAATGGCTGAAATATTGTAAATGTTATGTGACAATTAAAATTATTGCCCCTATATTCACATTTTGAAAACTTAATGTTCCAATTAAAAGTAAGGTTTAGTTTAATCTAATTATTAAACGAATTTTTGCTAGTTAATGCATTGTGTGAATCATTATCAAGCCCCTTTAATAATATTCTGAAATCTAACAACTATTACAAAAATCAGTAAAATTACAAGAGTTGTATAAGCATGTAGATGAGCGAGCAATATGGCGAGTAACCCCAGCGAGAAGAGGTATTACGGCGTTGCCACATCAACAGCCGCGGCCTTCTACTAGAGATGGCTATGGTGAAATTTATTTTACTATAATTAGTCTAATTTCAAATGAGAAAACAACTGTTAGCATACGTACGTGCTGCCAAACATTCCACATATTATTTGGTGCTCAAATTCGACCATCTATGGGAATTGATCCATGTCGAAGAAAGAGTATAGTTTTTTACACCAACCTCTAGAGTTTTCAAAATTATGGCAAATTCTCAAATATAACATTAAAGATGTTACCTTTTCCCTGCGTTTATAAAAAGAATAATAGTCGTATTGCATGATGGTCTATTAAAAAGACCGTTGGCCACACAAAATCTTGGACAGGACCACATGTGGCCCGCTTGCCACGACAATGACATGCCTGCCTTAGAAGTTATTTTAAAATGGTCTTTAACTTAAACAAATAAAATTTGTTTGCCCATAAAAGTAAAAGCTCTTTGGAGATTTTACTTTCTCGACCCCTCAGAGAGAAAAAGAGAGAAAGAATATTGTAATCGACAACAAAATTGAACTCATTTTGATAAATGTCGACGCTTTATGATCCCCTGAATAAAAAAAAGTGATTTTTGTAATTATGTATGTCTGTTACTGGGGCTAGAGCCGAAACTCTTTTGCCTATTGGGCCTATTGGTATCTAAGGCTTTCATAATTTTACCTAGAGGTATGTTTTCAATTATGTATCTACTTATAAAATTTAATTAAAATTAATTAAAGTTTAATTAAGGGCGAGAATAGAAAAAACTATTTTCTCAAAAATAGTTTTAACGATTTTGATTATAATTTGCATCCAAACTCTATTCCAAAATTATAAACAAAATTGCAATTCTTATTTTCCCATGAAAATGACATTCAGGGTACTTAGCTTAACGTAAATTTCACATTTTAATCATATATCCGCAACTATTTAAGATACTAAATAACTTAATATTGCAAAGTTATAGGACTCTTAAAAATAAATAACTTTTAATCGAGAGAATATTTTATAAAACCAATATTTTACGAAATATATATTATTATTAGTATTATATTTACTATTTACGGAGAAATTTTAAAGTTGGAAAATGATTGTAATGCGCTTTGGTGTACAGAGATAAATTTTCTTTTTTTTCTCAAAATCTCTGTAGTGGTGTATATTAATTCATTTATTATCTTTTGTAGGTAAATGTAACAATGTATTTTCTTTAGTTTCAAATATCTTACAATTGTCAAGTTTAATATTTCCTATTTGAGGTAAAAGAGCGAGGAAGTATGTATGATAGGCTACACCGAACAATTTTTTTTAATAAGGCAGTATTAGCTTAAACTTTCTCTGACTTGCCTAATGGCCTTAATACAATATTATCAAAGATATTACTTTTGGGCTTTTATCAATTTGGAATTTTAGGGGTATGCCTTCTGAACACCAAGCCATAAGCCTGATCTTTAAATTTAATCTATGAATAGCACACATATTCAGTGCCTTATATTTTAGTTTTACATTGTATGATCTATATTTTTATTATACATAATTATTTGTTGTCTTGAGGTTGGAGTGCGAATTCCCCGTTCAACCCCCATATTAGGACATTTTCCCCTACTCTCCGTACTCACAACGCATCTGGCGGTTTACTTCCGTAACTTTTCTTCTCTGTTTAGCGAATTTTTATTTTGGTTTGGTAATTTATACCAATATTTCAACTAGCCCAATGGCACCCCCTTCTTGACTGTCACCGTTATAGAATTGTACTCATTTGCACTAATTTCAGTTTTTGCTTGGGGAAAGGGGGGGAGGGGTGAAAGATTTTTATAGGGAAGCCCTTATACACTCTATTAAAAGTACAGATCTCAATTTTTTTTCTTAATACTAAAAGTATAGTTCACATTTTTTCTTAGTATTATTATCAATTATTATTTTTAAAAAGAAGTCTTAAATTCGGGGGAGGGGGAATTTACTCACGCTGCCCTCCCCCTCTAAATGACGCCCCTGTAATATTCATCTTCCTATTCCTTAATGTTGTAAATAGATGTCTTCTACAGTAGCCCCATGACTTCTTTGGTGCTGAATGACATGGGGGAAGGTGCCCCGTTTACCGCACCCCTTGGGTGCGCCACTGGTTCTAAGTAAACGCTTAGTGAGAGAAGGGCATTTTATCAAAGATATAATTAATTTATAGAATATGATAGTTATTTCATTGGTTTTTCTCAACTTATAATGCCCCTTCTTCTCCTCAAGTGAAAAAATCAAAAGTATATCCGTTAGCTTCTATTTAATTAAAGGATACTAAACTTTTAGTTCAACACCCATTAAAAAAGGTTTAGATTATATATATAATATTAATAATAAATAGTTTTTGAGCCAGTGTGTTAAAGGAGTCTCTTATTTTATATCATCAAGTCAATATAGTAAATATAGTATTTATCTTAAAAATGTTAATTCAAGTTTAAAATTAATTATAATTATACAAAATGTACATTTTGTAGCATTTATTGCTATAAGTACAGTCAACAAGGCAAAAAAGCCGTACTTACCCAATATCACCACCCAGGCTCGGCAAGAAATCAACAACACGTCCGGCCGCATCAGAACCCACTCAACAAATGCCAGAGAGCTATCAAGAGTCCGGACATGCCCGCTAGAGTTCGCCACAATAGTACCAACATAACTCCAAGAAGATGAGAGACTTCCTTCTAGAAGGAAGTGGAAAAGGCTTCCAGAGAGATGTAGACGTTATTCATGGCTACGCACATTCCCCCCCCCCCCTTCGTGGATCCTGTCTCCCTAGTTCGTGAAGTTGCGCCGTATAAAAGACCGCCCAACCGGCTATGGCTTCAGCGGTTACCAGGCCACGAGGGCCGACATGGAGGTGCTGCTTCGAGGTACCACGCCTGTTTTAATCGGTGGTGACTTCAACGCTAAGCACCCTTCATGGGGCTCTAGGATTATGTGCGCTCGCGGCGGATTGCTCCGCGACGTCATAGGTCTACACGGCTTGGTGGCTTCCGGTCCTCCGACCCCTACCCACTTCCCTCTCAATCCCATTGGCTCCCCGGACGTCCTCGACTTCGTTGTCTCCAGAGGGATCAGAAGGCGGTTGGTGTTGAAGTCCCTAGCTGAGCTAGACTCGGATCACAACCCCGTTCTTGTGAACTTGGGACGCGCGGTGTCCTTCATAGACCCCCCCGAAAAACCTGACCTTAAGCGCACTGACTGGGACAAGTTCACGAATGTGTTGAGAGAGAGGTTGGGACCCACTCCTACCTTTCGAACAGCAGCAGAAATCGATCGCGGTGCGGAGTTCATAATTTCCGCCATCAAGGGGTCGCTCGAAGCTTCGACGCCGAGGCACCGTCCTAAGAGGGCGCCACAGGCTTCTTTGCCCGATTCTATCCTCAGGCACGTCAAGGAGAAAAATCGGCTGAGGAAGGCTTGGCAAACCTCGAGGGACCCGGTGGACAAGGCCAACTGGAGCCGCAAAGTCCATGCGGTTCGCGAGATGGTCAAAGAATACCGGAACAGTGTCTGGGAGGACAAGATTGAGAGCTTGTGTATACAGGACAGGTCCCTGTGACGCATGACGAGGAACTTGATGCGGGTTCCCGCACCAAGGACGCCTATTGTAGGTCGCAACGGGGTGGCCAACTCCGACCAGGAGAAGGCCGATGCTCTCACTGAGCACTTAGAGGCGCAATTTGTACCGACTGACGACCCGTCAGACCCGGTGCACATTGGGCACGTGGCTCGGGTCATCGCAGCGGTCTCGTACAGACCCTTGGATGAACCTGAGCCCACGGAGGCGGCAGAAATGTCGCGGGCGTTAGCCGCTCTAAGATTAAACAAGGCCCCCGGACGCGACGGCATCAATAACGCAGTCCTCAGAAATCTGCCCTTGGAGGCGATTAACTTCCTCGTGGAGTTATTCAACGCCGTCCTGCTCCTGAGTCACTTCCCCGAGCTCTGGAAGCACGCCAACGTCCTCTGCTTCCATAAACCGGGTAAGGACCCGGCCCTAACTTCGTCTTACCGACCGATCAGCTTGCTCGACTGTTTGGGCAAGTTGTTCGAGAGACTTCTACTGACGAGACTGACCCGACATGTTCGCGAGGCGGGCATCTTGGTGGACGAGCAGTTCGGCTTTCGGGCGGGACACGCTACGTCTCATCAACTTGTTCGGCTCGTGGAGCAGGTCACGAGTAACTTCAACATCAACAGGCAGACTGGTGCTGTCTTTCTCGACGTGCCAAAGGCCTTCGACCGTGTTTGGCACGAAGGTCTCCTTTTCAAACTCCTCTCCTTGAACCTTCCCTTCTACCTAGTTAAAATTTTTCAATCTTATCTATCCAACCGGACCTTCTCCACTACCTTTGGGAACGCCACATCCCAGGTCAGAAGCATCCGGGCTGGAGTACCGCAGGGTTCACTCGTGGGCCCGGTGCTCTTCAGTCTGTATGTGAACGACATTCCGAAATCCCCAGACACCAAGTTAGCACTGTATGTGGACGACACGGCTCTAGTAGCGGAGTCGTGGCGAGGGCAGCTGGTGGAGAGACGACTCCAGACGCACCTGACACAGTTGGAGGGGTGGCTGACTACCTGGGGAACGAGTATTAACGTGGAGAAGAGTACAGCAGTGCTCTTCACATAGAAAAGAAAGTTCTACAGGCCGGCCCCACTCCGGCTGTTCGGAGAACAGATCAGATGGGCGGACAGTGCTAAGTACTTAGGACTTACGCTGGACACCAAGCTGACCTGGCGACTTCACTGCACAGAGAGACTGACCAAGGCGAAGCAAAGGCTGGGAATCCTAGGCCCACTGCTTAACAGGCGTAGCGCCCTGTCCACAAGGAACGGTCTGACACTGTACAAGCAGCTGCTCAGACCGATCCTCGACTATGCGTGTCCCGCTTGGGGCCACCTGGCGGACACGTATATGAGTAGGATGCAAGCATTCCAGAGTAGGTGTCTGAGGATCATTGTGGACGCACCTTGGTACGTTCGGAATGTGAATCTGCACCGAGACCTGGATATGCCTACCATCAAGGACCACTTCCGGAAGCTGGCGCAGTCCTTCTACGCCAGACTCCCCGGTGCCACCAATCCTCTTATCCAGGGGCTTGGGAATTACGTCATCGACCCTGGGGGTGCCACCGACGTCCCAAAGCCCTGCTCGGATAAGCGAGAAGTGACAAACGTGGTTTGGGAGGCTCTCACACAGCCCCCCATAGAGTAGTGTCTCCGCACGTAACTCTAAAAACCTCTTAGTCGGTTCCCAAAATTTTCTTTTTTCCTATTAATATTAATTAATAATATGCTTGTTGTTTCAGTTAGCTTCGCGAAATGCGACAACCCGTCTGAGAATTTCCCGAAAACCACACGGTGTGACCAATTGGTCGGTACGTGTTGGAATTTGCTCCCGTGCACCCCTTCAGGGTGCATTAGAGCATGCATTATGAGTCTGGTGGGGATGGCTTCAGGATGGGAGTGCAAGGTGTCGTCCTACCTCCCTTACGTGTTCCGAGCTTTCAGAGCGTTTCCTGAGCATCTGCTGCGATCGACTGGATGGAACCTGAGGTGAAGGCGAAGAAAGGTGTCGGCGTCGGGGTCGGGAGAAGACCGCCGGATGAGGCGAAGAAGAATCCCGGGCCCGGGAAGCGACCGGCCCCGAGTCGGAGGAAGCTGGCGGCGAGCGTCGGGGGAACCGCCGCCAGTAGCAGGCTTGTGCTGCCCGTCCAGGCAGGGGGAGTCGAAGGTTTCCGTTCGCGGGGACTGAAGGCCCCTCCGGTCAGGAAGGAGCTAACGCCGGGTGGCAAGTGGTCCGCCACGAGCCCGAAGGCCGAGGCTTTAGTGGTAGCTGCCCTCTCGAGGGGCAACAAGCCTGCAGGCGAGGCCGAAGTCAGCGGGGCCGCTCCAACTCCCGGAGTCGTGCGTGCCGCTGGCCGAGGCAAGCAAGAGTCTCCCTCGGGGGACGAATCGGCCCTTTCTAGGGCCAACACGGCTGGCACTACCAGCCCACCGGGTGCAGGCAGCGGGGCCCCTCCAACTACCGGAGGTGAGCGTGCCGCTGACCGAGCCCAGTGAGAGTCACCGTTCGGTGACGATTCGGCCCTTTCTAGGGCCAACACGTCGGCCAGCGTGACCTCACCAAGTACCGGGGAGGTGGGCGCAGATGGCCAAGGGGAAGCCAGCGGGGCCCCTCCGACTTCAGGAGGGCTGCGTGCCACTGGTGAAACCACCGGGGCATCCGGCGATGCGTCCTCGGGTCTAGGCCCGTTGACCAGCGCCGGCCCCCAGCAAAGCGTCGGCAGCAATGCCGATGCGGGCGTGCCCAGCGGGGCCCCTCCGGCTACAGGAGGTGAGCGTGCCGCTGGCAGCCAAGAAGTACTGGAGGCCCTTTTCAGGGCCACCAGCCCGCAAACCGGGATGGACGGCGAAAGCTCCCGCCAGCACGATGGGTGGAAACCTAACGGTGCCAACGGAAGCCCTGACCAGGGGGAGCCAAGCCATCTGTCGCCGGTAAAGACCGCGGCAAGCGGCGCTGACGCACGCGTTATCGCAAGGGCCTCACAAGCCCACGTCAACTCCTACACCTCCCGCCAAGGGGTGTCGGCAGGTAAAAAACGCCTGGCTGAGTTCTCTTCAGATTCTGAAGACCGGGTCACACGCTTCCCGCGTGTTGACAGCTCGAGCGAGTCCGTGGACGTGGAGGAACTATCTTCAGGATCAGACCTCCCGTTGATGCGAGGCGAGTCGAGCCAGGGGTCGGATGATGAGTCTGAAGGGTTTCAGACCGTAAGACCCCGCCGAAGGGGTAAAGCCGGCAACACCAGGAAGCTACCGGGGGGCAACCCTAACCATTTAGGCGGTAGCTCTGGTGATGAGAGCGAAGACGGAGGTGGCCTGGGCCAGGGTGCGCCAGCGCTGACCAAAGGTGAGAAGCGGTGAAAACCTAAGGGTAAGAACGCAAGCCGTGCCTCGCCTCAGCCTGGTACTAGTGGTTCTGGGCCGGCTCACAAAACCAAGGGGAAGATCCCTCCCATCATCTTGTGTGATGTGGAGGACTACTCCAAGGTGGCGAGGGCCATTCGAACCAAGGTTTGAGAGTCTGTGGAGGCAGTCAGGCAGCCGGGGGATCGAGTGCGCCTCCAGTGCGGGTCGGAGGAAGATTACCGCGCCCTCCAGAAGTTCTTGCCGAGCTTGGGGATCCAGCATTGGTCATACGAGCTGGGACGGGAGCGACTGGTCAGGGTCGTGGTGAAGGGACTCCTGACTCGGACAAGCCCTGACGACATCCAGGAAGAGCTGGCGGAGATGGGTTTCCCCGTGAAATCTGTATCCCAGATGCTCTCCCAGTGGAAACGGGACCAGAGGACCGGAGAAAGGCAACGGTTGCCGAACTTCGTTGTCTCTCTGACTCCCGGGGAGCAAACCGCAAGGCTGTACTCCATATCAGTCCTGTGCGGGCTCCGCGTCAAGGTGGAGAAGTACAAGTCTCCCGGAGGCCCAGTGCAGTGCAAGAACTGCTTCCGGTTTGGGCATGTGCGGAGGGACTGCCGCGCTAACCCTAGGTGTGGGTTCTGTGGTGGTGACCACGAGAGGGGCGGGTGCCCGGAGGAGAGACGATCTCCTCCGAAGTGCCTGCACTGCTCAGGAGCTCACTCCTCGGCGTGGCGTGGGTGTCCCACGTACAAGTCCTTGCGGGCGGCAGGGACAGTACGAGCCTCCAAGACTCAAGAGGGGAGGACGAATGGCTTGAGCGAAGGCCAGAAGCCCTCGGGGCACGTTGCGGAACGGAAGGTGACCGTGACTCCAGCTCCAAAGCCAAAGCCGCTGGTGCAATCTTTCGCCAGTGCGCTGTCAGGGAGACCAAACCCACCATCCCAGGCCGAGGCACCTGCCAAAGCCACTCTACCTGAACCGGTTGCATCCGGTTCATCCCTTTCGGTCGAGGACCCGTCCAAGACCGCTCCTTTCCCAATCCCTTCTTGACCCACCCCTGCACCCCGCACCACCCTCCCCAAGCCCCTTCATCCTTCCAACCCCTACCTACCACTCCCCACTCCAACCCATGTCAACCTTACCACCCCCACACCCAACCCTACCCCTGAGGATGATGCTACAAAACTCAAAATTTGTATTGAGCTTCTCAAGGAGATTCCGGGACTGGATCCTTGGGACTTTTCATCGAGTCTCTTGAGGAAGGTCCAGGAGTCTCCGAGGAGTAACCGTGGCCACCTGGTCATGGAGCATATCATCCTCTACCTGGTCTCCCATAGCAGCGCACCCGAATAGAGGACCCCCAGTGCTGAAGGAGCTCACGGTCGCTGTCTGGAACGCCAACGGAGTCGCGAGGAAGAAGGCTGAGCTGGAAAGTTTCCTGGCAAAGCATCGCGTTGACGTAATGCTGTTGGGAGAAACCCACTTGCGCTCCGCAGTGAGGTTCTCGTTGGCGGAGTTCATCTGCCATCGGAGTGACCGAGCGGGGGATGTGGGAAGGGGTGGGACGGCGGTCCTGGTCCGAAGGGGCCTTGACCATTACGTCGTCTCTCTTCCTCCCCTCCAACACATGGAAGCAACGGCTATCCAACTGGTGACCTCTACCGGCCCAGTGCGTCTTATCTCCATTTACTTCCCTCCCTACCGCCGGTTCAACCAGGCCACGAGGGCCGACATGGAGGTGCTGCTTCGAGTTACCACGCCTGTTTTAATCGGTGGTGACTTCAACGCTAAGCATCCTTCATGGGGCTCTAGGATTATGTGCGCTCGCGGCGGATTGCTCCGCGACGTCATAGGTCTACACGGCTTGGTGGCTTCCGGTCCTCCGACACCTACCCACTTCCCTCTCAATCCCATTGGCTTCCCGGACGTCCTCGACTTCGTTGTCTCCAGAGGGATCAGAAGGCGGTTGGTGTTGAAGTCTCTAGCTGAGCTAGACTCGGATCACAACCCCGTTCTTGTGAACTTGGGACGCGCGGTGTCCTTCATAGACCCCCCGAAAAACCTGACCTTAACCGCACTGACTGGGAAGAGTTCACGAATGTGTTGAGAGAGAGGTTGGGACCCACTCCTACCTTTCGAACAGCAGCAGAAATCGATCGCGGTGCGGAGTTCATAACTTCCGCCATCAAGGGGTCGCTCGAAGCTTCGACGCCGAGGCACCGTCCTAAGAGGGCGCCACAGGCTTCTTTGCCCGATTCTATCCTCAGGCACGTCCGGGAGAAAAATCGGCTGAGGAAGGCTTGGCAAACCTCGAGGGACCCGGTAGACAAGGCCAACTGGAGCCGCAAAGTCCATGCGGTTCGCGAGATGGTCAAAGAATACCGGAACAGTGTCTGGGAGGACAAGATTGAGAGCTTGTGCGTACAGGACAGGTCCCTGTGGCGCATGACGAGGAACTTGATGCGGGTTCCCGCACCAAGGCCGCCTATTGTAGGTCGCAACGGGGTGGCCAACTCCGACCAGGAGAAGGCCGATGCTCTCGCTGAGCACTTAGAGGCGCAATTTGTACCGACTGACGACCCGTCAGACCCGGTGCACATTGGGCACGTGGCTCAGGTCATCGCAGCGGTCTCGTACAGACCCTTGGATGAACCTGAACCCACGGAGGCGGCAGAAATGTCGCGGGCGTTAGCCGCTCTAAGATTAAACAAGGCCCCCGGACGCGACGGCATCAATAACGCGGTCCTCAGAAAGCTGCCCTTGGAGGCGATTAAATTCCTCGTGGAGTTATTCAACGCCGTCCTGCTCCTGAGTCACTTCCCCGAGCTCTGGAAGCACGCCAACTTACTTTGCTTCCATAAACTGGGTAAGGACCCGGCCCTAACTTCGTCTTACCGACCGATCAGCTTGCTCGACTGTTTGGGCAAGTTGTTCGAGAGACTTCTACTGACGAGACTGACCCGACATGTTCGCGAGGCGGGCATCTTGGTGGACGAGCAGTTCGGCTTTCGGGCGGGACACGCTACGTCTCATCAACTTGTTCGGCTCGTGGAGCAGGTCACGAGGAACTTCAACATCAACAGGCTGACTGGTGCTGTCTTTCTCGACGTGCCAAAGGCCTTCAACCGTGTTTGGCACGAAGGTCTCCTTTTCAAACTCCTCTCCTTGAACCTTCCCTTCTACCTAGTTAAGATTTTTCAATCTTATCTATCCAACCGGACCTTCTCCACTACCTTTGGGAACGCCAACTTCCCAGGTCAGAAGCATCCGGGCTGGAGTGCCACAGGGTTCCCTGTGAGCCCGGTGCTCTTCAGTCTGTATGTGAACGACATTCCGAAATCCCCAGACACCAAGTTAGCACTGTATGCGGACGACACGGCTCTAGTAGCGGAGTCGTGGCGAGGGCAGCTGGTGGAGAGGCGACTCCAGACGCACCTGACACAGTTGGAGGGGTGGCTGACTACCTGGGGAACGAGTATTAACGTGGAGAAGAGTACAGCAGTGCTCTTCACATGGAAAAGAAAGTTCTACAGGCCGGCCCCACTCCAGCTGTTCGGAGAACAGACTAGATGGGCGGACAGTGCTAAGTACTTGGGACTTACGCTGGACACCAAGCTGACCTGGCGACTTCACTGCACCGAGAGACTGACCAAGGCGAAGCAAAGGCTGGGAATCCTAGGCCCACTGCTTAACAGGCGTAGCGCCCTGTCCACAAGGAACGGTCTGACACTGTACAAGCAGCTGCTCAGACCGATCCTCGACTATGCGTGTCCCGCTTGGGGCCACCTGGCGGACACGTATATGAGGAGGATGCAAGCATTCCAGAGTAGGTGTCTGAGGATCATTGTGGACGCACCTTGGTACGTTCGGAATGTGAATCTGCACCGAGACCTGGATATGCCTACTATCAAGGACCACTTCCGGAAGCTGGCGCAGTCCTTCTACGCCAGACTCCCCGGTGCCACCAATCCTCTTATCCAGGGGCTTGGGAATTACGTCATCGACCCTGGGGGTGCCACCGACGTCCCAAAGCCCTGCTCGGATAAGCGAGAAGTGACAAACGTGGTTTGGGAGGCTCTCACACAGCCCCCCATAGAGTAGTGTCTCCGCACGTAACTCTAAAAACCTCTTAGTCGGTTCCCAAAATTTTCCTTTTCCCTAATAATATTAATTAATAATATGCTTGTTGTTTCAGTTAGCTTCGCGAAATGCGACAACCCGTCTGAGAATTTCCCGAAAACCACACGGTGTGACCAATTGGTTGGTACGTGTTGGAATTTGCTCCCGTGCACCCCTTCAGGGTGCATTAGAGCATGCATTATGAGTCTGAGTCTGAGAGATGGCTTCACTCTTTGGTCGGCGCTTGAAGTAGATAGGTGAAGCTTAGGCTTCGAGAACTTGTCACGTAAAATGTAAGGAGAAATTCATTTCGGCGTAATTTTTTTATTTATGTTTTTCAAAATTCTCTTTCGGAACAATATATTTTTTTAATGAAAAGATCTTTACAGTCATTTTAGATGGACATTGAAATATGTCCATATTTCAATGTCCATCTAAAATGACTGTAAAGATCTTTTCATTAACAAAATATATGGTTCCGAAAGAGAATTTTGAAAAACATAAATAAAAAATTATGCCGAAAATGAATTTTTCCTTACATTTTACGTGAAAAGTTCTCAAAGCCTAAGCTTCACCTATCTGCTTCAAGCGCCGACCAAAGAGTGAAGCCATAGCCGGTTGGGCGATCTTTTATACGGCGCAACTTCATGAACTAGGGAGACAGGATCCACGAAGGGGGGGGAGGGGAATGTGCGTAGCCATGAATAACGTCTACATCTTTCTGTAAGCCTTTTCCACTTCCTTCTAGAAGGAAGTCTCTCATCTTCTTGGAGTTGTTATGTTGGTACTATTGTGGCGAACTCTAGCGGGCGTGTCCGGACTCTTGATAGCTCTCTGGCATTTGTTGAGTGGGTTCTGATGCGGCCGGACGTGTTGTTGATTTCTTGCCGAGCCTGGATGGTGATATTGGGTAAGTACTGCTTTGTTGCCTTGTTGACTGTACTTATAGCAATAAATGCTACAAATCTCCCCCCCTTTTATCAGATTGAAGTGGGGGGGGGGTTTGGCACCCCAGACTCTCTCCTGCTCCATGGGTTGAAGGAGGTTCACAGAAGTACTTCCATCGCTTGTTAGGCGTCGTGATGATAGCCGGCCATTGCAGTCCCATCAATTCTCGGCGGGTCCCAGTAATCTGTAAGTAGCGTCTCTAGCCGTCCGCTGCCCCATAGTGGACTGGTACGTCATTCACCAATGCACTGACTTGTACTTCAGCTCCCAAGCTGACTACAGATGAGGTCGCCGATGCCTCCTTCTACGTCCCAGAGTTGTTTCCCCTCAGCCATCCATTCGGCCACGCACATAAGTAAGGAAAAAGGTGTATGGAAGATGCCGGAACACAGGAGTTCATGAAGCTGCACATAAGAGACACAAGTTAGAGTTCATAAAACTTAGAGTGACACATTTAACTGAAGAATTATAACATTATTAATGTTCCTTATGAAGAAGTTAGTAAAGACACTTAGTTGGAACACGTCACTATTAACAATGGTGCTACGCGGGAAGATAGTTTTGTCTAAAATTGAAACTTAGCCTATAGTACTTAATTTATGATTTTGTTTACA
The DNA here is from genome assembly GCA_033556935.1 of Timema podura. NCBI lineage: Eukaryota > Metazoa > Arthropoda > Insecta > Phasmatodea > Timematidae > Timema > Timema podura. Next base: position 82,173,088 of record JAVRXN010000010.1, read on the forward strand.
ACTATTTTTGGAAGGACCTTAAGTCAGAGCATTCCGAAATTAAGCAAGATGTTTTGCGTGATAGATATGTTAAATATTAAATTTTAAACTATTGTGTTAAACTTAAAAAAAAGATAACATCTGCGTCTTATTGTTACGGAGTTAATAAGGACATTATCATGAACTGTCTAATATCAGTAATGATAAGCGTAATTTACATTTTGTTCAATGTTAAAATTAAAGTCTTTAACTTATAACTATTTTCTTTTTGTTGGAAGTCATTATGTCTGATCGCTATAACATTAGGAATGTATGCGAGAAATATGTTTTGAGTAAAAATTAAATTGTGAACTAAACGGTTGGACTTGATGATTAGGTATACCTTGAATTTATTTGTGGAAAGACATTATATTTATTTAATTGAAAGATGAAGGAAAGCAACAATGTTATGTCCAAAATAATATTTAATATAATAATTATTTTTATACATAAATAAAACTTTATTTTCTATTTGCCGTCTTTTGAATTCTGTTAGGTTAAGTTATCCCTAGTTTAGGATATACATACTACCCAGGCACATCCCATCTGGTTTTACTAATTTATTAAATTAGTACATTATATCTCACATTTTTTAATGAAGGCGGATCGTGTTTACTTTTGCTTATTTGTTGGTATTGCCGGGCACGTTTTCTGTACCCAGTATCTTCGCATTAATACTTTCTCTTACTGCGGACTCCTATTTAATTTTGCATTAACTTATCTGTCGAGAACCTTGCTTTCTATTATTCGTATTTGTGCCCCTCTATTTCTAGAGCTTGGGTAACAATTTGTTATATTTGAATTTGATGTATTTTCACTGTCTAAAATAGGTTTTTCAAGTAAATAGAGTAAGCTCTAGTAGTGTTGTTTTTTATTGTATCTTCACGCCAGTCAATGCTTTCCGAATTTAATAGCAAATAGAAGGTAGGTATGAGGAAGATAGAATTATGAGAAGTACCCTCGTTTGCGTGGAAATAGTGGGAATCCATTTAGGAAAAATTACCATCAGTACACCGTGTAATTAAGCAGCTGTGGTATGAACATTTTTGTCCTCGATTCATTATTTCATAGTAAAAATTTTTCTTTCAAAAATTAAGATATATATATAAATTAGATATCACTCAACTTTACATAAAAATATATAAATCAATACATTATTTAATCTATATAAAGCAAAGGACATGAAGCAAGACAGAGGTGCCCTCCTACAACTCGTGAACCTCAAAACAAATTATGTTAGTGGGTTTGAAAAAGGACCAAAGGAAAGTTGCCAGGGAACAATTGTAACATTAGCCGCTGGCTAACTACAATAATACAGAAAATCATGGACTTAACCTATTCTACTGATGCCGTATGTTGCCAACTCTAGTGTAAACATGCCCGGCCCACTTATACGCCCACAACTGGTCGACTCAACAGCCCCAACATACTGAGGCGCGCCGGCCAACACACATCGCACAGTTGACCAGAACCAAAGACCTTAGGTGGAAAAGAAGAAACACTCCGCCAGTTCCACGACCCTGCTTCTACGATCATCTAGATGCTCGTCGAATGTTCTACTCTTCTACTCCCTATCTATGATCTTTGGTTTTCCTCCCTTGTGACGTTCCGTGTTCTGCAAGCTGTGTTGTATATAAGAAGGATCGTGTGAATTATATGCCACTCTTGGGTTGGCTTAGGAGGTCGCTTGACCAGGCGATCGCACCAGAATTGACAATGTAAGCTAAATTCATTTTCGACGTAATCTTTAACCTTTCAAAATTCTTTTTTTTGGGCTCATTGATTTTTTTTATAATGGCTAGGCTTAATCTTTTAAAAAATTTTTGTGTGATTTTCCAAGGTGAACGGACTTAAGTCCTTTTTGCTTTAACCATTAAGGAAACTTTTACGATTCTAATACTTTTGGCGTTGTGTTTATTTAATGAACAATTGATCTAAACTTTGTTAAGAACTTGGCCGTATGTCCGGCAGGATTGAACTTATAATTTTGGGCATAGATAAATAAAATAAATAAGGGACTGCCTTTTGTGAGTTATTCATAGGTAGGCGGGTCCAGATTCTGAACTTAAGACTTATGCATTATGTCATTCGCAAGTGGACTTGGCCCGTGAACTTTAACTTCATAAAAATAAAAAAACCTTGCGAGGTAAATATTTAAATTTTTATAGTAGTAGAGTAGGTCTGGTTAGATTATATAATTGTTATGTTCCTTTTTGAACAGGTATTTTTAGTTATATTATGGTAATTATTGTATTTAACTATGAGAGGTTAGGATGCGGCTTAATTGTTTATTTTTCACGCCTAACCAGTATTTTCCTTAGCAAGCGAAGATGATCCTTCTTTTTTAAATTTGGCGCTCTTTGTATGAGGCCATGGAATAAGATTGTGAAGGCGTTGCTTTTTTGATAATATGAAAATTATTCATTGTCTACACATATATATATATATAAATTATTATTCTCGTTTTTTCTTGGGAAATAAAAATATATATAAAAAAAATAAACTACTGTTTACTAATGGTGTTAGTTTTCCCTCTAATCTATCATCCTTCGTTCGTTATTATAAGTTACATTAATTACTTGAGGTAATTAATATTGATGATATGTCGTGTTCCTGGGCACGAGTTATCCATCTTTAAGAAGGACTGTGAGGGCTTGTCCGCAATGATTCTAAATTGCGTGTGCTGGGTATTTTATGGCATAGCCAGCATTTGTATGCACATTTATCTCACCTGCTCACTCTATCATTCACTTTCCTTTTTAATTGTTAACTTGAATCCCTCTGGGTGTGGGAGATGGATTACACAATGAATTTTTTGTCATGCTTTACTTCAAGGACGTTTGCTATTATTATGAATGGAGGGAGGAAAGGATTGCTGCCTAATCCCACCCTTCAGTCTCTTGTAGAGATTGACGGAGAAGAGAGAAAGAGAAGATTTCAGCCTGTTTACTTCTAGGCTATCAGAGTGTCACTTTCTGGTGTTGGAGAACACAAGCGATCCTAGCGGCAAGATATTTTTACTAACCAAAGCTCGTCAGATTTATTTGCAGGGCTGGCGACTTCTTGCGTATAAATACATTCAACGATGATACTATGAATAACAAGGTAAAGGCGATAACATTTGACGTCACCACCAAGCTTAGCTATGGTAGATGCAGGTTTAATGTATACCCATTCAAGCTTTCCGTTTATTTACACTAATGGGGAAAAAACAAGGAAGGTAATATAAGGAGGAAAGTATCCACTTTTGCTTTTAGACATGGTGGGAAACCATGTAGGTAAAAACACACTAATTCGAATCCGTATCTACTTGTCATCGGCAACCAACCATTTTTACGTGGTATTATTTTAATACTCAATATGTTAATCTATTAGGAGAACTAGCAATTACTCATATTCTTTAATTGAATGTCACTATTTTATCCTTAGAGTATAATTAAGTTTAAGTTTTGTGCATATTTTTAGTTACACGTTTAAATTAATTTAACATTTTGAAATTTATAAAAAAAAATTATAAGTTTCGATGGAGGCCCCCTCCAGCTCGACACCCATGGTGGCCAACCCTGATGCCCCCTCGCCCTCTCATCTCTTCGGCACTGATTCAGAGAACCACGGCCTTAAGGCATACGTAACCTACACCAAAAAAATTGGAAATAAAGATTTATTGTTTACTGGGCCTTGCTGTATAAACTTGGTTCTATTATTGATTGAAAGAATTGAATAATTATTAAATAATTAATTTGAATAGTAAATAAGTGTAAGTCAGTTTAAATATGATATATATTTATATATATAAACTTAAATTATGGTTTTGACTAGATCCTTATTTATATTATTATTGTTAGAATTATTATAACTATTATTATTATTATTATATAATATTAGTACAGTTATTTTATATATATGACCATTGTAATATATACTTGCAAAATTTATTTAATGCGTCACTATTATATATATTAATTATTAATACTGGCTTCCACTTTCATTTTGCCTTTCGAAATAAGTTGTCAAAAGTCCCCATAATTTGAATGTACGCATATAATTTTACCGCGCGTAAACGGTGTTGAGAATGGTGTTTTCTTTTTTTTTTTTCGTTAACTTTATGACCGTGAGATATATTAACAAGGAAATAATATCGGAGATCTATATATAATAAATGGTACGACGCACCGCACAGACTTTCTCTCTTTTTCTATAAGCTCGTAAGATTTCTGAATGGAATAATATACATTGTATCATCACCACTCCACATAAGAACACGCATAAAATAATATACAATGATATAGAATCAATGAGAAAAGAGGCACATCTTTGTCCACTTAGAGCATTTCAAACAGTTTAATGTCTTCCACAAGGGTCAACACTTCGTATTAAAATTTCGATTTCTGGTTAAAATTTTAACATTTTATAAGGTGTTGCAGATCTTCAAGTCATCGCATTGATATTTAATTATTCATTTATACATTTTGACCAATAAAAAATGTAAATATTGATTATTTAGTCTAAAATGGAGATAGATCATTGCTGTGCAAACATTTCTCCTAAGAGCTTTAAGGAAAAATAACATACTTTTTTTAGATACTTACTTATATTTAATTACTCTATGGCATTGGAGAAATATTGCGTTAAGACTTAAGTAGTATATGTTTACAACTAAAGCTCACAAATTTGTATTAATGTATTTGCAAATATCTCAGAAACTGTTGCTTTTATAAAAATATATGTCAAATAAAAGTTTTTTATTTCTAATAGTCCTACAATTTTGCAATGATAAGTTGTTGAGTTTCTCAAATATTTGTGGAGATACGGAAATTAACGCTTCTGTAAAGTACCCTAAAAATCATTTTCATAGGAAAATGAAAATAGCCAGTTTATTTATAATCTTAATCAACGCCTAGATACGAATTTTAATCAAAATAGTTTGAGCAGATTTTGAGAAAACCAATTTTTTCTCTTTTCGCCCTTCAGTAAACTACCATTAATTTTAAGTTTTTATAGACACACAGACAGACGGCACTGCAAAGACTATTTTTTAGGGTTCGGGGGGTCATGAGATGTCGAGATCCATCAACATTTTAGGTAATTTTTTTTTACGGGTGCAATACTTAAACTTTAATGTCCAAAAAGTTAAAAAATTCATGTAATTGCGTATAGATTGAAAGTTATTGATTTTATAAAAATATGTTTCGGATAAAATATTTGTATTATAAATTTTATATACATATTTGTAATGCTAAGTAATTTCATATCTCAAATAGTTTCAGAGCTATTATAAAAAATGTTAATTAACGCGTCAGACCGGAGCCCTTAAAGCCATTTTGCCGAAATATTGAGGGTAGCCATTTTGTTTGTAATATTTATTAATGTTTAGAAATTAAATTTAATCAAAATCGTTAGAGCCGATTTTGAGAAAATCGACTTTTTCTCTTTTTTGCCCTTCAGTAAACTACCCTTAATTTTAGGGGTAGATATCCAATTCCAAAAACCCCTCGGGGCAACCCTATGAAAACCCTAGATATAAAGTTTCGTCTCAATCGGTAAAATTGTTTAGGCTCTAGTTGGAGGTACAGACAGACAGACAGACAGACGGAAATTCAAAAACCACTTTTTCGTATTCAGGAAGTGTTGAAACGTCAAAATTCATCAAAATCTCGAGTTCGATTTTTTTGACGTTCACCATAATTTCTCTACCTGTAAGATAGAGAGAAAGTAAAAAGGTGATATAATGTTTTGTGAACTGATCTTGTTGTATGTAGGATATTGTCAATGTTTTTAGAAATATTGTAACTACCTTGCATCAGTTGTGCTATCTATATTCAGATGAAACAACTAACAGTACTTTTTTATTTCCGAAGATAGCCGAAGGTTTTAAATTTACATTTTAGGCCAAATGCCTCTAGGCCAAATGCCTTTAGGCCAAACGCCTTTAGGCCAAACGCCTTTTATGCCAAACGCCTTTTATGCCAAACGCCTTTAGGCCAAATGACTTTTGGTTTCATTTTTAGGCCAAATGCCTTTAGGCCAAATGATTTTAGGCCAACTGCCGCGTCCCCGACATCTTGAAGCATGACATCCTCTCTAATATGACATAAAAGTGAGATTGCATTTGGTTTTATCTTTGTGTTCAGACAATTTATTACTAATAAGGTGACCAATCGTCCTCCTTTAGGGAGGACAGTCCTTCTTTTGTAGGTTCTGTCCTTCCTCGAAAAGTGTCCTCCTACCTGTCCTCCTTTTCGATATTTTAAAACTAATCTGTTAATCTCTGTATTCGGAGATGCCGCGCCGAACTGTTACGCTTCATGTCTGTTTGAAGAAATTAGAAGACTGAATGTATATATAAATTCTGATAAATTAGAACAATGGGAAAATCAACATGTTGAAATTGATAAAAGATGAATGGAAATATTTAACCATTTCAAAAATGAACACATTCCATATGAAAATTTAGTTATTCTTGTTGAATTTACGTTGTGCTGCCCTGGAACTAATGCAGCAGTTGAAAGAGTTTTTTCAATTGGTAATGATTTTTGGACAAGTGAGAAATCAAGATTGAATGTTGATACTCTAGCTTTAGCACTTACCGTAAAACTCAATATGAAGGATATTGCTTGCTCCGAAATTTCCAATATATTGTTAGAAAATGATATATTGACAAAAAAATATTCATTCAATGGAAAAATACTCGTTTAATTAAATAATTAAAAGGGATGTAAGCATAATTAGTGTATTTTTGTTTGAATTAATAAAATGTTTCATTTATTTACGTTGTACTTTTTTCTTAAATTTTTTCGTCCTCCTTTTCATTGTAAAAAAATTGGTCACCTTATTACTAAACTTATTTTATATACAATTATGTGCTAAGTAAGTAACATGCATAGAAAGCAATTATATTTCCATACATTTACTATAAAACCAAATTACTTAGAAAAAATCGTAAAATACCAAATTAGGTCTTAAAAAATTAAAGAATCTTATATATAATTTGATAAGCCCATTTCCAATTATAGAAATTACCGGGAAATGGCTGAACATATTTTGACAAATGACCCCTTATTTTAATGATTTGGAGTCCAGGATGTCAGGGAAAAATAGTAGTTTTCCACGAAAACTCGATTTACACAGAGAACTTTCAGTTTTTTATTCATTGCTTAGTCACCATGAAAACCATTATTTACTGCATGGCTGTACATCTATCCCTTTTGCTAAAAAAATAATATTTCACACATAGAATACATCAAATCTTTCAATCTGCAAATACAAGATTTCTCTTTGGATGCTGGTCATAACACATCTAGATTGCGTTGCTTAAACTAGGGAAACAGTTATTTATTATTGGCATTTGCTATCGTTAGTTCACATTTAAATCAGTAATATATTGAGCATAGCTGGCAAAATAAAAGGTTAAATGGTAAATTTCATGAAAATATTTTCTAACTTTTGTTTCGCGCAAGAGCTATAATATATAAACGATACAATGATGTTTAAATATGTTTTAGTATGTATTATAAGATAAAAAACGAGAAAAAATTCTTGAAATATGTTTAAAATAACGATTTAATTATCTATGTATGCGTTTTGGCATTCATTTTTTCTTCTTCAAATAATGGGGTTTGATGCTCACTTTATCAAATAGTAACACAATACTAATACAGTAAGTTCAGTTATGTTTCCATATTACCACTTAATTTTGAGGGGAAAGTTATTTTTTGAGAGAAAGTTTAAGTGCGAGTTGTAGAGAGGTTGAGAGAAATAGTTTGAGGGGGAGAGAAAGATTGAATGAGAGAGTTTGAGACAAAGAGAGTTTGAGAGAGGCGGTGAGTTTGAGCGAGGGAGAGGGAGTTAAGACAGATAGTGAGTATGAGAGAGTGTGTCTGAGAGATAGAGTTTAAAAGAGAGTGTGGTAAGATAATTTGAGAGAGATTGTGTGATAGAGTATGTGTAAGGGGAGATAATGTAAGAGAGAGGGAAAAGTGTGAGTGAGAGGGCGAGAGAAGATAATGTGTGTGAGAGAGGAGAAAGAGAAAGTGTGAGAATGAGATGCACCATGCCTCATATGTACAATGATTCTTTTTTTTCTTCACATCTCCACGGAAGCCCCGATTTGTTTATGATTGTATATAGGTAAGAAAATAAATGGTACGGCACACCGCACAGACTTTCTCTCTCTTTCTATAAACTCGTAAGATTTCTGAACGGAATAATGTACATTGTATCATCACCACTCCACAAAAGAACACGCATAAAATAATATACAATGATATAGAATCAATGAGAAAAGAGGCGCATCTTTGTCCACCTAAGAACATTTCAAACAGTTTAATGTCTTCCACAAGGGTCAACACATCGTATTAAAATTTCGATTTCTGGTTAAAATTTTAACATTTTAAAAGGTGTTGCAGATCTTCAAGTCATCGCATTGATATTTAATTATTCATTTATACATTTTGACCAATAAAAAATGTAAATATTGAATATTGAGTCTAAAATGGAGATAGATCATTGCTATGCAAACATTTATCCTAAGAGATTTAAGGAAAAATAACATACTTTTTTTAGATACTTACTTATATTTAATTACTCTATGGCATTGGAGTATTATTGCGTTAAGACTTAAGTAGTATATGTTTACAACTAAAGCTCACAAAATTGTATTAATATATTTGCAAATATCTCAGAAACTGCTGTTTTTATAAAAATATATGTCAAATAAAAGTTTTTTATTTCTAATAGTCCGACAATTTTGCAATGATAAGTTGTTTAGTTTCTCCAATAGTTGTGGAGATACGGAAATTAACGCTTCTGTAATGTACCCTAAAAATCATTTTCATAGGAAAATGAAAATAGCCAGTTTATTTATAATCTTAATTAACGCCTAGATACGAATTTTAATCAAAATCGTTTAAGCAGATTTTGAGAAAACCAAATTTTTCTCTTTTCGTCCTTCAGTAAACTACCCTTAATTTTAAGTTTTTATAGACACAGAGACAGACGGCATTGCAAAGACTATTTTTTAGGGTTCGGGGGGGTCATGAGACGTCGACATCCATCAACATTTCAGGTTAGTTTTTTTTTTACGGTCGCAATACTTAAACTTTAATGTCCAAAAAGTTAAAAAAATTCATATAATTGCGTATATATTGAAAGTTATTGATTTTATAAAAATATGTTTCGGATAAAATATCTGTATTATAAATATATATACATATTTGTAATGCTAAGTAATTTCATATCTAAAATAGTTTCGGAGCTATTTAAAACAATGTTAATTGACGCATCAGACCGGAGCCCTTAAAGCCATTTTGCCGAAATATTGAGGGTAGCCATTTTGTTTGGAATATTTATTAATGTTTATAAATGAAATTTAATCAAAATCGTTGGAGCCGATTTTGAGAAAATCGACTTTTTCTCTTTTTGCCATTCAGTAAACTACCCTTAATTTTAAGTTTTAATAGACACACAGACAGACGGCATTGCAAAGACTATTTTTTAGGGTTCGGGGGGTCATGAGACGTCGACATCCATCAACATTTCAGGTTAGTTTTTTTTTTACGGTCGCAATACTTAAACTTTAATGTCCAAAAAGTTAAAAAAATTCATATAATTGCGTATATATTGAAAGTTATTGATTTTATAAAAATATGTTTCGGATAAAATATCTGTATTATAAATATATATACATATTTGTAATGCTAAGTAATTTCATATCTCAAATAGTTTCGGAGCTATTTAAAAAAATGTTAATTGACGCATCAGACCGGAGCCCTTAAAGCCATTTTGCCGAAATATTGAGGGTAGCCATTTTGTTTGGAATATTTATTAATGTTTATAAATGAAATTTAATCAAAATCGTTGGAGCCGATTTTGAGAAAATCGACTTTTTCTCTTTTTGCCATTCAGTAAACTACCCTTAATTTTAAGTTTTAATAGACACACAGACAGACGGCATTGCAAAGACTATTTTTAAGGGTTCGGGGGGTCATGAGACGTTGACATCCATCAACATTTCAGGTTAGTTTTTCTTACGGTCGCAATACTTAAGCTTTAATGCCCAAAAAGTTAAAAATATATATATAATTGCGTATATATTGAAAGTTATTGATTTTATAAAAATATGTTTCGAATAAAATATTTGTATTATAAATATATATACATATTTGTAATGCTAAGTAATTTCATATCTCAAATAGTTTCGGAGCTATTATAAAAAATGTTAATTTACGCATCAGACCGGAGCCCTTAAAACGATTTTGCCGAAATATTGAGAGTAGCCATTTTGTTTGGAATATTTATTAATGTTCATAAATGAAATTTAATCAAAATCGTTGGAGCCGATTTTGAGAAAATCGACTTTTTCTCTTTTTGCCCTTCAGTAAACTACCCTTAATTTTAAGTTTTAATAGACACACAGACAGACGGCATTGCAAAGACTATTTTTAAGGGTTCGGGGGGTCATGAGACGTCAACATCCATCAACATTTCAGGTTAGTTTTTCTTACGGTCGCAATACTTAAGCTTTAATGCCCAAAAAGTTAAAAATATATATATATAATTGCGTATATATTGAAAGTTATTGATTTTATAAAAATATGTTTTGAATAAAATATTTGTATTATAAATATATATACATATTTGTAATGCTAAGTAATTTCATATCTCAAATAGTTTCGGAGCTATTATAAAAAATGTTAATTTACGCATCAGACCGGAGCCCTTAAAACGATTTTGCCGAAATATTGAGAGTAGCCATTTTGTTTGGAATATTTATTTATGTTCATAAATGAAATTTAATCAAAATCGTTGGAGCCGATTTTGAGAAAATCGACTTTTTCTCTTTTTGCCATTCAGTAAACTACCCTTAATTTTAAGTTTTAATAGACACACAGACAGACGGCATTGCAAAGACTATTTTTTAGGGTTCGGGGGGTCATGAGACGTCGACATCCATCAACATTTCAGGTTAGTTTTTTTTTTACGGTCGCAATACTTAAACTTTAATGTCCAAAAAGTTAAAAAAATTCTATAATTGCGTATATATTGAAAGTTATTGATTTTATAAAAATATGTTTCGGATAAAATATCTGTATTATAAATATATATACATATTTGTAATGCTAAGTAATTTCATATCTCAAATAGTTTCGGAGCTATTTAAAAAAATGTTAATTGACGCATCAGACCGGAGCCCTTAAAGCCATTTTGCCGAAATATTGAGGGTAGCCATTTTGTTTGGAATATTTATTAATGTTTATAAATGAAATTTAATCAAAATCGTTGGAGCCGATTTTGAGAAAATCGACTTTTTCTCTTTTTGCCATTCAGTAAACTACCCTTAATTTTAAGTTTTAATAGACACACAGACAGACGGCATTGCAAAGACTATTTTTAAGGGTTCGGGGGTCATGAGACGTTGACATCCATCAACATTTCAGGTTAGTTTTTCTTACGGTCGCAATACTTAAGCTTTAATGCCCAAAAAGTTAAAAATATATATATAATTGCGTATATATTGAAAGTTATTGATTTTATAAAAATATGTTTCGAATAAAATATTTGTATTATAAATATATATACATATTTGTAATGCTAAGTAATTTCATATCTCAAATAGTTTCGGAGCTATTATAAAAAATGTTAATTTACGCATCAGACCGGAGCCCTTAAAACGATTTTGCCGAAATATTGAGAGTAGCCATTTTGTTTGGAATATTTATTAATGTTCATAAATGAAATTTAATCAAAATCGTTGGAGCCGATTTTGAGAAAATCGACTTTTTCTCTTTTTGCCCTTCAGTAAACTACCCTTAATTTTAAGTTTTAATAGACACACAGACAGACGGCATTGCAAAGACTATTTTTAAGGGTTCGGGGGGTCATGAGACGTCAACATCCATCAACATTTCAGGTTAGTTTTTTTTTTACGGTCGCAATACTTAAACTTTAATGTCCAAAAAGTTAAAAAAATTCATATAATTGCGTATATATTGAAAGTTATTGATTTTATAAAAATATGTTTCGGATAAAATATCTGTATTATAAATATATATACATATTTGTAATGCTAAGTAATTTCATATCTCAAATAGTTTCGGAGCTATTTAAAAAAATGTTAATTGACGCATCAGACCGGAGCCCTTAAAGCCATTTTGCCGAAATATTGAGGGTAGCCATTTTGTTTGGAATATTTATTAATGTTTATAAATGAAATTTAATCAAAATCGTTGGAGCCGATTTTGAGAAAATCGACTTTTTCTCTTTTTGCCATTCAGTAAACTACCCTTAATTTTAAGTTTTAATAGACACACAGACAGACGGCATTGCAAAGACTATTTTTAAGGGTTCGGGGGGTCATGAGACGTTGACATCCATCAACATTTCAGGTTAGTTTTTCTTACGGTCGCAATACTTAAGCTTTAATGCCCAAAAAGTTAAAAATATATATATAATTGCGTATATATTGAAAGTTATTGATTTTATAAAAATATGTTTCGAATAAAATATTTGTATTATAAATATATATACATATTTGTAATGCTAAGTAATTTCATATCTCAAATAGTTTCGGAGCTATTATAAAAAATGTTAATTTACGCATCAGACCGGAGCCCTTAAAACGATTTTGCCGAAATATTGAGAGTAGCCATTTTGTTTGGAATATTTATTAATGTTCATAAATGAAATTTAATCAAAATCGTTGGAGCCGATTTTGAGAAAATCGACTTTTTCTCTTTTTGCCCTTCAGTAAACTACCCTTAATTTTAAGTTTTAATAGACACACAGACAGACGGCATTGCAAAGACTATTTTTAAGGGTTCGGGGGGTCATGAGACGTCAACATCCATCAACATTTCAGGTTAGTTTTTCTTACGGTCGCAATACTTAAGCTTTAATGCCCAAAAAGTTAAAAATATATATATAATTGCGTATATATTGAAAGTTATTGATTTTATAAAAATATGTTTTGAATAAAATATTTGTATTATAAATATATATACATATTTGTAATGCTAAGTAATTTCATATCTCAAATAGTTTCGGAGCTATTATAAAAAATGTTAATTTACGCATCAGACCGGAGCCCTTAAAACGATTTTGCCGAAATATTGAGAGTAGCCATTTTGTTTGGAATATTTATTTATGTTCATAAATGAAATTTAATCAAAATCGTTAGAGCCGATTTTGAGAAAATCGACTTTTTCTCTTTTTGCCCTTCAGTAAACTACCCTTAATTTTAAGGGTAGATATCCAATTCCAAAAATCCCTCGGGGCAACCCTATGAAAACCCTAGATATCAAGTTTCAGCTCAATCGGTAAAATAGTTTAGGCTCTAGTTGGAGGTACAGACAGACAGACAGACAGACAGACAGACAGACGGAAATTCAAAAACCACTTTTACGGATTCAGGAAGTCATGAAACGTCAAAATTCATCAAAATCTCGAGTTCGATTTTTTTGACGATCACAATACTTTCTCTACCTGTAAGATAGAGAGAAAGTAAAAATTATCTTTGGTTAAATATAATAACAACTAAATTCTTATTTAATTGGTATGGTGTAACAAATAATTTGATATAGAACTGGGAAAAGGGTCGGTTTAAATATTTTATCTTGGCATGAAAGGGAAAAATAAACGTCTTGCAACTAAACACCAAAATCTCTAAAAGTACTATAAAAAATTGTTGTCCTTTAACGAGTAAACTTTTCAATAGAATGTTGAGTGAGGCCTCATTACATAGAACATTTCCCAGTAAAAAGGTTTATATACATTTAAGCATGATAATCCACAACCATCGCTGCAACGACGAACTAGTACTTCCCACTTCTTTGGTGGATTGATCAAAGTCGTCAGTCTCGCATTAGACTAGATAGTCGATGGTGGGCGATCAGGGGTCGAGTCTCGGCCAGGTGTAATGTGGTGAATTTTATTTCTACCTACACTAAAAAAATTATACTATAGATGCTACAATTCACTCCTCACATATGAGCTAGTAAGTTAGTTTATTACCACAATCAAATAATTTAATATCGGACGTCGCTGTCATGCACATGAAAATATGTAGTATCAAATAAAATGTGCCTCAGCGTTCATAATCACGGGCAAACAGTACCGCCAAACCACGCGTTCAAAATATTTGTAAATAAAAAGAAAGTGACTAATTTAAATTTCAAACAGCATGCTTATTTGGAAGCTATCGATAAATATGTTCACTAGCGATAAAAACATTAATAGTTACTTTTTCAAAAATTTTACAAATGTAACACAAACTGTTTCAAAATACTAAAGCTAGTTATATTATTTAAAAAAATTACGACTTTTTGGTAAAAATACAGATTACAATTAAAGTGGTTTAATGTTTCTAGTTAATTTTTAATAATTATAAAAAACTTAAAATGCCATTTTTTAAAAAACAAATATGACCTCGAATATGCCCTAGCTATTGATCAGTTATTTTATATGTAAATAATATAGCTATTGTTATAGTTACTTTCACACGAAAAACTACTATTGTATTGTATTGTATTGTGCTTAGTATTTTTTAACCCTCAAGTTTGGATCAAACCTATCAAATCAAGGTCACGACATTGCCATATAATTTTGTACTGAATTCATTAATAGTGTCGATTTGTACACACCTACACGTCATTTTAAAGGAACTTAACACTCATTTACCACTAAAAAATATAGCAATCATCCACTTACTCAGATTCCTTGGTTTGAAAGTCAAGTCTCCAGCGTTTGTGAACGTGGTACAAGATTAACTATAATCCACTTTGCTGTTATCACTAAATAAATAAAATAAATGAATAAATAGTAAGTAATTGATAAGTAGACTATTAAGACTATTCATTTATTTAAAATATATTTTGTTAATTCTAAGTTAAATATGATCTTATCTTTAAAATTTAAATCTGGGAGCATAAAATATACTATGAAGAATAGAGCTATTAAGAGATGATTTAATTCTGCAATGAGCGAGTTTTAATTATAAAGGCCTAAATAATTTTATAACAGTTCAAAAGATTAATATTTTAAAAAAGATAAATCCGTTCACAAGGGCGCACTTTATTTTTTCTCAATATAGTAGAAAAATGATTATTGTAATCTACATGGTAATCTAACCCGGACACTTGTGCTTGGTGCATCAAAGCTTTACCATTGAGCTCCCTACTCAGTATTTGTACAATGCTAAGAAGTATTTATTAGTCATACTTTAAAGCAGATTTGGTGAAAGACGTGTGGAAGGACATGGCTCGTTAATAGCTATAATATTATATTATAGATCATAACTATTCACTATAAATTATATCCAAGAAACCATTTAAAATTAATAAAAATTGTCCAAACGTCAGCATAAGGCTACCCTGTATCAACGATGGAGTGTGTTTCGGATTGTTTTTAAATGGCCGACGATTTTACATATCTATTACCGATTAACCCTTAAAATATGAGCGATAAATGACCCTAACACAGGATTAGCCTTAGATAGCTCAGCGGTAAGATATTGACGTGCTAAGTTGGAGGTTCCCGATTTGTTTCCGGATCTCAAAAGAATTGTCAAAAAAAGTTAAGTACTTAACTTCAATAACATAATATATGTTTGAAGTCATTTCACCTACTTATTAGCGGTTTAGGCTCTCTGAATTTCTTCGTAAAAGCGGTTCCTTGGAATGCTTATTCCTTTTGCCTTTTATATATCTTCTGCCATCTTTAAAATTTTGTTGGGCCATTTTTTTAAATAATTAAAATTGTTTTTCCACAATTAATACACTTCACACATCCCTAAAGACATTAAATGCAATTACATTCAACCACACTGAAAAAAAAATCCTTTCATCAATAGTAGCACTTGCTACACTGACTTGAAAACGGTGGGGAACCAGGTGACAATCCCTAAAGAGAGATGGTGATGGGTCAGGTCGATAAGATTTACAAACATGACAAAACCACTGGTGACATATTTATAGTTTCAAGGACAAACAGCTAGTGGCTTGGAGTGAGGAGGAATTAGTTGTCTGCTCTACTCTAACCAGGCCGTTCTGTTTCGGCTATTGCGGGGTTGCATCAGATATATTTTCTAAATCCGGGATCAAAATATGTAGCACCTCAGCTCATATTAATTTTCATAAGTTTCAGATTGAATATTTATGTGAATGAAGTACCATTATAAAGTTAAAAGAAGTCGGCACTAACTAATTTACTTCCCCCATTTATTACACACGTTTAAGTATACAAAATAATTAATTGAATATTGCATTTATTTAGCAGTTTTTTATGCAATTAATTGAAGGTTCATAGAAATAATATTTATTTCTCTTAATAAACCTCTTCAAGTACTTCTAACATTCCAAATATGAAATCTTTGCATCATTTGGTTTTTCTAAAAATTGTTACATTAGATGCAAAAATGTCAAAATTTGAGTAAACACTGTGCTTAAAATATACATTTAATCTATATTTAATACACTGATCCAAGTTTGCTTTAAGAAGACCTACTTATATATTATATATAATTTATATATAATTATTTTGGGCCATACACCCTTAACCGAACATTCTCACCATAGATAAAGGATAGCATAGATCGATATCTCCTACGTATCGAGTATGAAGTTTTCAGCACTAACAGTGGTTGTGGGCGGTACTAAAAGTCAAACCTGTCTGTTGGCTCCACATTCAAATGTATTGTTGGCGTTTATTTGCTTGTTATAATTGCTTTCATATTATTAACTAAAACCAGGAAATATATTATGTAAATAAATATATATATTTCATTTTAAATATTTAAAACATATATTTTTGTCAGTAGTTAGTAAGAAGTATGTAATTTTATATATTTATATAAAATTATAACATACAATTATACCTATATTATAATATATAATTATCTCAGTATTATAATAAATTAGAATATATTTAAAATACTTCTTAATAACAACCGACTAAAAGCATCAGTTTCTATGTCAACCAGGTAGATGCATTTAAACCCACAAAACAAATGAGGAAAAAGGGGAGATACATAAATATAAATAAAAAGTAAATGGTACGGAATTCCACACGGACTGTATTGCTCTATTGTTTAAAAATGGAGATATTTACTCAAAAGTCATAATATATGTGAAACGAAATAAAATACACTAGCAAACCCAAGCATAAGTTGAACTATACTTGTGTAAAACATTTTTAAGTCCCGGTTTTAAATTTTATAATTTTATTTTTGAAGAATTAATGTCTCATTTTTACGTTTGAACCGATAAAAGAGATCAATATTAGGTCCACAAGGTCAAAACTTCGTGTTAAAATTTCGACTTCCGGTTAAAATTTTCGACATTTTATTAGGTGTAGCACAACTTCATGTCATCGCATTGCATTTAAATTCCTCATTTATAAATTTTGACTGATAAAAAATGTAAATATTGACTATTGAGTTTAAAATGAAGGAGAGAGATCATTGTTGTACAAACATTTCTCCTAAGAGGTTTAAGGAAAAATAACATAAATTTTCGAGAGACTTACTTATATTTAATTACTCTATGGCATTGGAGAATTATTGCGTTTAAAACTTAAGTAATATTTCTTTACAACTAAAGCTCACAAAATTGTATTAATATATTTACCAATATCTCCGAAATTGTCGGTTTTATAAAAAATATATTTCATATAAAAGTTTTATTTTTAATTTTGCAATGATAAGTTATTTAGTATCTCAAATAGTTGTGGAGATGCGGAAATTTCAGCTTCTGTAAAGTACCCTAAAAGTCATTTTCATGGGAAAATGAAAATAGCCACTTTATTTATAATCTTAATCAACCCTAGATTCGAGTTTTAATCAAAATCGTTAGAGCCGATTTTGTGAAAATCGATTTTTTCTTTTCACCCTTTATCAATCTACTTTTAATTTTATGTTGAAACAGACACACAGACAGACGGCATTGCAAAGACCACTTTTTAGGGTCCGAGGGATCATGAGACGTCGACATTCATCAACATTTTAGGTTAGATTTCATTTTACGGTCGCAATACTTTACCTTTAGTGTTCGAAAAGTTATATATATTTGCGTATAGCTTAAAAGTTTTTGGTTTTATAAAGATATGTTCCGAATAAAATATTTGTATTATAAATAGATCTACATATTTAAAATGATAAGTAATTTCATATCTCAAGTAGTTTCGGAGCTATG
Organism: Timema podura; assembly: GCA_033556935.1. Classification (NCBI taxonomy): domain Eukaryota; kingdom Metazoa; phylum Arthropoda; class Insecta; order Phasmatodea; family Timematidae; genus Timema; species Timema podura. The sequence goes on from JAVRXN010000010.1 coordinate 82,191,288, forward strand.
ATAAAAAATGATAATTTACGCATCAGACCGGAGCCCTTAAAGTCATTTTGCTGAAATATTGATAGTAGCCATTTTGTTTGGAATATTTAAAAATGTTTTGAAAGAAGTTTAATCAAAATGGTTTGAGCCAATTTTGAGAAAATTGAACTTTTTCTCTTTTTTCCTTTCAGTAAACTACCCTTAATTTTAGGGTTAGATATCCAATTCTAAAAACTCCTCGGGGCAACCCTATGAAAGCCCCATGTACTAAGTTTTAGCCTTATCGGTGAAATTGTTTAGGCTCTAGTCGGAGGTACAGACAGACAGACAGACGGAAATTCAAAAACCACTTTTTCGGATTCGGGGTGTCATGAAACGTCGATATTCATCAAAATATCGTGTTCGATTTTTTTAACGATCACAATAGGTACTTTCTCTACCTGTAAGATAGCGAGAAAGTAAAAATTGGATATGCTGTGTCAAAGATCAAGGAGCAATAGATTGACTTACTTTATTCTATGGTATTAGGAACTGGAAAGTTCATTGCCGCACTTCCAATGTACGCCCCCTATCCCTATCTCGAGCTAGTTCTATCCATTCTACCTAATTACACCCTATCTCTTTCTGGTGTATTCTAATGTTAGCCTCCCATCTGCGTCTAGGTCTTCCCGTTGGGTTTGCCAGTCAGTACTCTGAACAAGGTTATAGAACTCCAATTCATGCTGCATGTCCTGCCCACCGTAATCTACAAGACTTTATTATCATAACAACGTCTTGTAATGAGTACAGAGTATGTAACTCATCATTATGTAACCTCCACCACTCCCCAGCAGCCAGATTTATTTTTGGACCAAATATTTTCCTAAATACTTTGTTTTCGTCATGTAAGGTAAGAGACCACGTTTTACACTAAAATTATTGTTTTGTATATTAGGGCAGGTGGGGGCAAAAACCAGCATTTTTTTTGTAACTGATAGATGATTACTTACAGTAATGGCGCTGTTGGATAAATATCAAATTAGCAATTTGAATTTTTCAAACATCTTTTTTTTGCGGGCTTTTGCCTCACGGGATGGGGTAAAAACCCTCACAGCTGGGGCGAAAATCCGCAGTGTGGGTTTCTACCCCATTTTACAACTTTTTGGAAAAAGGGAAGGGTTTCAATGAAGAAATGTAATGTAATAAAAAATCTATTTCTCAAAATAAACCAAATAGACATAATAAGTCATCGTGAGATCAATGGCAATCATTGACCAAATGTATATCACACACAAAAAAAAAAGTTTTAAATAATTTTTGGTTAATATAGGCCTATTTTGAAAAAAATACATTGACCGTCAAATTTTTAACGAATACGTATTTTGTGTTTAACTATCGCGTTGAACAAAAGAAACAAAAGAACATTGAAACTCAAATTATTAAAGATCTAATTATCATTCTCTTCTCTATGTAGGCCTCCTCAGCTGTCTCATAAGAGTGTTGGATTTTAGGTCCTCGCTTGTGAAACAGTCCATGGTAGCCATCACTGTAAAACAAGATAACCTGAATGATTTAGAGCCTGAATTAATTTTTAGTTTTCCCCGTGCACCTTGGCAACAGCAAACTCACCGATTAGAAGTGATGAAGTGTCATTTTCTCTTTTTCCTTCCTCTTCAGAAAACCATCCAGATTGGAGCTGTCATTATGGACGGAGATGTTGGTGTCCGATTCTAAAGAGCTGGAAGCTGATTTCATCCTTCTATTTCTTCTTGGTTTGGCTGTGGGGAAAAGTCGCTTGTTGCAATTGTTATTCCTTGTAGTTTCTTTTTTTGCTGATAATTTTTCCAAACACTCTTTGTCAGGGGTAGATGTCAACATTACTGACTTCAAACCTCTACCAAAGCGTTTTATTTTTATTTAAATTTTGGTGAGAGGAATGATGTCTTCTGGCGGTGTCTTGATTTGAGAGGGTCCTGGGATAGCTTGGCCGACGTTTTCCTCATGACTGGTACCTGGAGGGACGGAACGGTTGATGGAATTGGAGATCGGTTCTTCGTTGGGCCTTTCCGATGGAGAATCGTTTGGTGTGGGATTACTTGGGCCTTCTTCAGGAACAGCAGGGATCGAGGAGTTCGTGTTTGGAGGACCTTCAAAAACTTAATTAGGCTCGCAACCCACGGCTAACTCATTTCCCTGCTCCAAGATTATGAATCTTCTTTCGTCTTCTTCAAGAACGTCTTCTTGGTCTTGATCGGTCACCTCTGCAGGTAAAAAACAGCATCATTAAACTTGTTTTGGTCCATGGGATAGGATCCCCTTTGAGCAAAAACCTCGGACTGCATTTTCCATGGTAGCCACTTTCTCAAATGCTGTCTTGAAAGTCTCAGCCACGTTGTGGATACTCAGGACTTGACCCGGATGAGTCGCATTTCAGCAGTCAGCAGCAGCTTTAATGGACTGAAAAAATTCGATCTAGGGGCTGGGTTTTATGGCTGCTGTAACATGGGAGGCTCAATATGTGCACATAATTTGATTTTGCATGAGTAACAGCCTCAAGGCTAACATGTGAGATATGATTGTCCAGTATCAGCAAAACAGACTTCTCTTGTGTAGTGTTGGGGAACTTGATAAAATAGTCTAGCCACTTGATAAATGTTGGAGTGTTCATATAGCCTTTGTCTGTTACTGTCATGACACATTTGGTTGGTCCAGTTTGAATAAGGAGGATATTGAGTCTCTTACGCGTGAAAATGAAAAATGAAGGTACAAAGTGATCAGACGGGTTTATTGAATATGCGACTGACACAGTTTCACCCTGTTCCGCTGCCACGGATTTTGCCATCTCATTTTTGCCAGCTGGGGCCACTTGTTTGGGGAGCTTATTTGGCACTGTCTGTACCCCTGTTTCATCCATATTATAAACACGTTCATGAGGAAAACCATATTTTTTCATACAGATTTCGAGGTTTTCAAAATATTTATCTATTTGAGTTCTGTTGAACCCCATATTTCTGGCGACACTGGTTTTTCGGGCTATTCTGAGCGATAACTTGTTCCTCATCATGGATTCTCTTTTGAAATCTCTCCCAGCAAGTTGGCTTTGGGCGGGGAATGGGTGTTCTATGCCGTTTTTCCCTGCATGACTGTATATCAGAAACTGCAAAGACTTCAAAGTCAGGCCAAAGAAACGCTTGTCCAATTCAATACAGTATCTGACGATTTCCTCTTCTTGTTCTTCGGAATAGACTTTGCGGAAACGCCCAAGCTTTGCTGCCTCTCTTCCTATCTTCAATCAAGTACGCAGACTTTTCTCATAAAAACCAATAGCCTTGGCTACTCGGCGGATTGATGACCCTTGCTCAATCAGTGTGCGTGCCTGGTTGAGGATGGATTCTGTCATGGGCCTGTGTTTCGTCTTTCTTTGGTAGTTTCTGAAACACAATAAAAACAATTTTAGATTACTTATTAGATTTTATTATTTAGGCAATATTGTTAGGTATTAGATTATATATTAGGTTATTATTATTTAGGAAACATAACATTTTAATTAAAAAATCTTAACAAAATATTGATTTTCAAGAAAAATAATTCAATTTGTAAGGAAAACTTAATATTCAGAGGCATTAGGGCAAAAGCCCGCATCAAGTCAAAGTGTGGGCTTTTGCCCCAAGAGAGTCGCGGGTTTTACCACAAACCGTGATGTTTTTATTGGCCCCCCCTCACATGTACCAAGATGGATGGATCAAGAATAGGAAAGAGTTATTACATTATAGCAGACCTCACGTCTTGCCTTCACAGTAGCAGGCTACATTAAAAAATATCTTCATTAATCTGCTGACAAAATTCAAGTAAATCAAGTGAAATATTACATAAAAACTGGTAAGAATACACTTAGCTCATTTTCTAGTTGTGCTGTCATCCAAGTCCCATTAGTTTCCTCCACACAACTGGTGGCGTTTAGAATAACCTACGCAGAAACGCATCGAGGTTACTCTAGTGGCGTTGCAACATATCCTCACCCTGGAGGTCGGTAGTTAAACTACACGTTATGAGTTTAAAAAAAGACATGATGGGTTTTGTCTCGTGCGGGTTTTTGACCCATCTACCCCTATGCTGAGTTTTACATTCCTTGAAAGCAAGCGAGATGTCATAAAATTACTGACCGAATAATACCATGCATTTCCCGACTGTATTCCTTTCCTAATTTCCAATATAATTTCATTATTGCTAGTTAAAATTGTTCTTAAATATTTAAATTTACAAACCCTATCAAATAATATGTTAATATTAATCTGTAAACTATCGACCCCAATCTGTGTGACCATATACTTAGTCTTTTCAACGTTCACTGATCTCGTCTTCTAAACCTATTTCCTTACTAGCCTGTATTAAAATTTCTGCATTTCTTGCAACAGCTTCCATACTATTGTCTAACAGAGTTAAATCATCCTCACATCTTAATAGTTGCATTGCACCGTTTAACGTCAACCCTTGCTTGCATTATTTTAATAGAATACGCTAAGGCTATATTGAAAAGTTATGGAAAAATTGCATCTCCTTGTTTCAACTCAGTATGTATTTCGAAAGTATCTGATGTAACTTATATCCAACAAGTGACTAGCTCACACTTATACTAAAATTCTATTTTCTCCACTATTGGGACTCAAGCACTTAATTTTTAAGTTTTTTGAACTTTCTTATTAAGGTCAAATTTTGTGGGAAATATGATCATTTTGAAAGTCCACTGGTACTCTGGTAATTTGAGTTGGCAACATTGCCTATAAGGCGTTTCGGTTTTAATTATGCTGATGTGATAATTTTTATAGTTTTGATAAATGTGTATGTGTGTGTGTGAGACTTCTAACTAATTAACATAATGAAGGATGTTAAGTATTTGTTATGTGTTAGGTTCAGTTTATGAGATTAGAAGTTCTCAACGTACAGTTGTCTTTTTTTAGGGCATTGTTTAAATGGTATTAATAGGCAATACCTATTAATTTTGTACCATGTAGCCTAGACCTTAGATTTTCTTCTAACAATAGTAAAATTAATATTACTTCTGGAGATATGCTTCTTAATTTTTAAACTATGTGCGATATTGTAGGATGTAAAATGCATATATTCCCGTTATAACAAATTGCTATGTTTAGTATTCCTTCATACATTAAACGAAAAGTTGTGATTTGCCCCTAAACATTTAGATATTTCGATGAGCCCCCAACTCATTGACTGAGTATAAGCTTGAGACATTGACCATTACATTTGAGATGTAGGTGTACACAAGGACTTATTAGCATGAAGATATTGATTGTTGTTTAGAAGAGCTAGTGGCTTGCATTTGTACAATGGAGATTAAAGCTCTCCAGAAAAGTAACACATTCAGTTCATTTACTAGTGGTAGCCATAAAATAGGCAGCTGGTTTGCAACTCTTGGAGACCGACGAAGGAAGAGTTCAATGAAAGCATCGAAGAGTCTCACTTTAGGTAGGCTCATAGTATATGTATGATAGTGTCGTATTTTAATGCATTGTAGTCATTGTTGTACATTGTAGCCATTGTAGTGTAGCATGCTTCTAAGTTATAGTAATATATGTTTATAGGCTAGTTTATTGTTGACTTAGCCACTACTGCATTTATTTCATTGTTTGTGTAACTTAGTTTAGTTTTGAAATACAAGTAACCATATAGAATAACCTTTTGCCTTAGTTTATTTACGGCGATAATACGCTTTATCCTTCTCGTTTTAGGCTATTATTCATTGTTATGGTACAATGTTTAGATATTTCATTATCTTTATTATTCACACAAAATGATGTAGAATTGGATGACACCAAGATTTATAAATTTTTCTTTCAATAAATACTAGGCCTACATCTAAACTAAACTCTAAAACACACTGCCCATATAACTTTCTAAATGTAAATATTGATGATGGCTTGTAACTTACCTGTGCTGCTTTGCATTACACCTTTGATCCTGCACACTAAATTGGTATAACATTCTATTATATGTACCACCCACATATAATTATTACATTGAATAGTTTATTGTATCTATAAAATAATTATAGATTTAATTTTTTCACATTAAAGGTTAGGTTAGACTGGGTTGAGAAAATGTCATAATAATGAATGTAATATAATTGTCTTGTTATTTCCAAGAAATAATCACTATATTGTTATGGAAAATATCCTGTAGCTTAGGCAAGTGGAACTTTTTCGTATATAATTATACAGTTTTTTTTATACTAATTGATTCTACAGGTTTTTATGTAAAAATGTCTGGTTGATATCAATGTTTCGGTTATGTTAAGAAAGAAATGGTCGAGAATGGGATGGATATAGCGTACAATCCCCTTATTTACCAAGCTGGAGTACATCTCAAAGTATTTTGAACACACAGTTAACCCCTTAAAAACCACACCATTACTGTAGGCTACCTATGATTATTTTGATTGATATTCACACATTGTCCAAACCTGAAGCAAAAATACCCGATTATTGCAACAAGATCCCTTTTGTTCCATATTAAGTCAGGTTTATATTCCTATCTTGTGCAATTGGTATAGGCCTATACCTTGGTCTTAAAGTATTCCCCGGAGTAAGTAGCCACAAGCAGTCGAATTGGAAGTTGGTTCTTGAAAGAACACTGAATATTTTCTACTAGCCAAATAACATGTGTTGCGAACATTGGAGATTTAGGCTAACCCAAAAACAGTACCTTTCCAGGAAGTTTTTTTATTTTTAAAAGCTGAAAATCACAAAATTCTTACTAGCACGAGACTCACAAAAATGTGAAGAATCCAATGATACTAAATTTAAGACTATTCAAAAACCTCGTTAGGCCTCTATAATGAAGAGTTACAAATTAAACTCACTTTAGTGACACAAACAAATATTGAAAAATCTGTAAAATTGCACCACTAAAGCTTTATATATGTTGGACGAAAAGCCTAAAAATGGCCAATGGATGGATTTTTGCTCATTCCTAGGATTGGCGTTTTAAAACAACCAAAGCCCGAAGTTATATTCAATTTTGGGCTTTGGCTGTCTCCAAACAGCCAAACCTAGGAGTGTGCAATTACCGGTACTAAAAAAACCAAAGCTGAAAATACAGTTGTTAGGTTAGACTTTAAAAAAAATTAGTTAGGTAATCTTGATAATTTAAAATAAACTTGTAACCTATGTCTGGTTCTTTTTGCATATTAATGAGATCCACTTGCCCTCTTGAATTCATGTGGTTGCTCAAAATTGGGTGCTCTCCATCTGCTTAGTCTGATCGAGAAACAAACTAAAATGTTATTTCAAAATTTTAGGCTATTTCAAACTTTGGTCGTTTATTAATCAGACAATCCTAAGTTTGGCTGTTTGGAGACGGCCAAAGCCTGAAATTGAATAGAACTTTGGGCTTTTGTCATTTTAAAACCTTCAATCCTAGGATTGAGCAAAAGATCCGTCCATTGGCCGATTTCAGATTTTGCACCCAACACGCGCGCACACACACACACACACACACACACACACACACACACACACACACACACACACACACACACACACACACACACACACACACACCGATTAATGTACAATATTTGTCTGCGACAGCACCTGTCTCTCTTTGGCAATGGGCAAATTGCTTGTGTGTAAATTTTTCTACAGTACGTTATCTAATCAAAAACACACTAACACATCCACCAGCAATTTAACATCTAGAAATTTTGCACATGGCTTCATTAAAACTAAATTTTTATTAATTTATTTGAGGTTTTTAACACACACTTTCTGAACTGATTGACTTTATATCAGCAAACGAGAATTTCCATGAGCGAGGGCGAAAGGGCCTAGCAATTTTGCCATGAAAGGTATTTTCAAATACTTTCCAGAGTTTTTTACATGCCACAATCGACATGGACCAATGGCTATACTTCCCCTCCGATGGAAGTTGTGCTATGGATTTTTATCGCTCAAGAAAAATCCGTCAGCCCAGACTGGGCTTGAACCTACAAACACTGGGCCCTAAGGTGGCAATTTACCCCAAGAATACTGAGGTCGACTAGAACTAAACTTAAATTGTGGTAAGATCCAAATGGATACACTCACTGAAAGTCACCCACAGGAATTCAAATATTAATGAAACCCCCCACTCAGAAATAATAGTCAAGGAGTTAACAAGAGATTTTTTTATTTAAATAACATAACATATACAACTCGATGAGACCAGTGAGACCGCTCAAAGTGTTAGGTGATATCAGCGTTCACAAGAAGCTCAAAATTTATTTGAAATGAACATTCCAAAAAAGGACCTAAATTAATAGACATAGAAAGGTTTATGAACCATAGAAATAGTTATAGCCAAAACAACTTTATATAATATGAGAGATGTAGTGTACAAGTAAGCTTGAACGCGGCAAGCTTCCTGGACTGCCTCGTGTCAGTCACAACTTCAGACAACTAACATATAATATTCACAAAAAATCTACTCTTGCCCATAAATGGCGGCTCAAAACACATGATACAATAAATCCTAAATTGACCTTATTAACTATCTCTATTTTTCTTAAACCAGTCATAATTTAATATACTGGCAAAATCAAACATCCTTGATATGAATAACTAATTGAGGATACATTCTTAAAATAACATCAATCTAAATGCTCTTATTGACAGCTCTCAACTTGTTGAAATAATAAATTATATGCCTTCATCAAATTATCGGCCCCCTAAATCTGAACAGGGCACAATTTGTAATCATTCACCAAAAATGTTAAACTTTAATTTAATAATGATGCCGCCAAGCGGCCAAGATGCTAAAAAACACAATGCCAAGTGGCTGAAAGTTTAACTATCTAAAGCTTTTAAAGTTCATTGTTGGAATATTAACTCGTTACTGGCCCTTCTTTTCATCTGGAGGTGGCTGACCAATTAAAGGATTAATAAAATATTAATTAGTATTTTGCGCCTTCAGGTGGTTTCAAGCCAAACTACATTCAACATAAATCAGGTACATTTATTAAAGCAATGACTACAGGAGAATCACCCGCCTCTGTGGCGTAGTTGGCTAACGCGCTAGTCGTGTTGAGCCCGACTGCCGAGGACGGGGAGATCGAGGTTCGAATCTCGGTCGGGTGAACTGGGGGTGGTTTTTCCTAAATGGTTTTCCACTCTTCCTCCACGCAAATGCGGGTTCACTTCCTTTATTCAACCTTCCCAATTCCTAATCCATTAGCGTAATTAGTACTTAAGCGTATAACCCGAACGGGTAGTAAGACGCGGTGCTAAATAATAATAATAATAATACAGGGGAATCTTGCCGTTTTGTGGCCCTATTTCAAACTAAGAGACGATAAACTTTAAACTGTTCCAACAATATTAACTAATCTATCAACAAATAACAAGATGATTATAACTCTACAAGATACTAAAATAAGTGAAGCCGGCTAACGACGCTATCTGTTAACAAACGACCAAACTCTTGATACCAAAAGGGTTTGAAAAAAATCCATGAGGCGGATAAGCAGAAATTACCTGAAAACACAGGGACCAAATGTCCCCAAAAGAAAGCATGATATCAAAGTTGAAAATACGGTTTTACTTTAACCGTACCAAGATTTTAACTTTTACCATGATCTTAAGAGTCCAAAAATACTAAGTCCATTTAACAGGAATTCCATGACAAAAATTAATAAGCTTAATATATATAGAATCTGAAACGATAATTTTGAAAATGTTAAATATAATTTAAGCCGAAAAAGGGAATTTAGAGTATGAAGATATTAATCAACTTATAACAACGTCGCTCACCTACAAAGCCAGTATTGCAATATGTGTCAACATTACAAAATCCTACCATTATATATTCCTCTAATCTACCATGTGTTCTCAAGGCGCGGGAATAATAGGAGGGGGTAAGGAGTAGCATACTTCTAGAACATCCCGGGTTATACCACACCTCTCCAGGTGTATGGGGAAAGAACTGGACTACTAGCTTGCTGAACACAGCCGATAGAGCGCAGTGAACGCTCGTGCATATCATTCTTTTTTTTTTCTGGGCGTGGTTCGGTACTCACAACGGGGAATGAACCATGGGCCTCGATTCAGTCAGGTTTTAGACAGTGCCAGGAAGTGTTGTAGAGCCGCAGTCTTGCTGAGACGAGTCAAATGGGGCCAGGGTGGTGAGTGATGCAACCTTTTATTGTTTACTTGTTGTAACGACGTTACATTAAAATAAAGAATAATTTAAATTTTAAGGCTAAATATATTATTAGGTACCTATCCAACATAACTTAACCTAATTTGCAGCTTGCTACTGTTCCATTTGCTAATAAATTAGAATCTCAATTAATATTCACAAAAAAGATTTTACCTACATAGTACATTATTTCAAATCTAAAGAGATGATGGAATAAATGTTTGTGTACATTGTGTTTACGTCTGAACTTAGATTTTGTTGTGTTGTCCAAAATGTTGTAAAAATAACATAATTTCAATTAGGAACATATAATTAAAATAAAATTCCAATTGATTCGCCGTTTACTTGTGAGGATTTTCTCTTTTCCAGTTCTGAAAGTTTTACCCACTCATGTACTTATAGCAGGAAAGGTGAACACTTTCTCAATCCATCATTATAAAGCAGTTAATGATGCCATAATTTACACTTGGCTGAATTAGTTGGCTAAAAGAGGAGCGATTTCTCATGTCATAATCACTTGATTCTTGAGTTTTTACAATTTTAAATAGCTGGAAACTTAAATCTTGATGCAAGATTTGATGTATTGTATAGTTGAAAAGTCTGAGACCATTTTGTATAATTCCTGTCTGATTGCTGAGGACTTTAGAGAAAATATTGCGTAAGTTGCAGTGGGGTAAGTGTGTAACCGTGGCAAGTGAGTATGTTTGCTATAAATATTAATGTAAGAGTTAGACCTTTTTAAATTCAATTTAAACAGGAAATTGTAGTTTGTTTATAATTTATATGCAAGTTCCAATAGTTTTTTGGATGATTTTGTAACATTTATTATATAAAAGAATCTTGTTCCCCCAAACCTTCCTTTTCACCTTGAAATAAAATGTTGTATGGTACCATGACATATAAAAAAATCATAAATTCTCTAGAAACCAGATAGAAATGTGCAAATATCCTTGTTTATGTTGGTATTAACTGTAATTTAACATACTGGTATAAATTGACTATATAATACATGGCTTTAGTCTTTTAGGCAGACCCATAGCACCCACTTACCCTGAGATTTTTCATGCCTGGGCAAGTGAATGCCCTCAGGGTAAGTGGGCGCTAATACCCACTTGCTCTGGAATAATGAAAAAGGTTCGAAGTCATCACCGAATATCTCACAAAAACCAAAGAATACCACAAAAAATCACAGAATGTCAAACAGAAATTACAGAAGATCACAAAACAATAGAAATATACTGGTACCATTGAAGACTCCTCCAGTCAAGTTGTATCAAACACACAGAAACAGAAAAGAACAATAATGATCAGGTCTTATTCTTCCAGTGAAAGTTTGAACTGAATTAATTTGAATCAGAAATTGATGGGGGGAGCCTTAGTGGGGATAGTAGAGGAAACAGAAAAAGTTGGAGATTTGGTGTTGGTGCAATACTATTTAAAAAATAGTAAAATACACTTTGTTGGACAGAGTGTTGAAACTGGATGTGATGGACCATTATTCAAAGTAAAATTCCTTAGGGAAAAATGAAGATACTCCATGGTTCACCTCTTTTGTATGGCCAACAAGAGACTTGATGAGGCTACAATAGATGACAAGGGTATTTTGGTAGTTTCATCTAAGCCGAAACTTGAAAGATGGGAAGTCATATTTCCCATCCAATTTGATTCAGACAACTTGTACTAAAAATGTATGAAACATTTGTAACAGTTATGTCTAGTTCAATAATAGTGAACTTAGCAACCGTAAAGTTAAAGTAGAATTACTTTATTCTTAATTTTTTTATGATTTCTACAGTTTTTATTTCTATGTCTCTTCAATGTTATTGCAAATAAGTTACAATCAGAACAATTTTTTTTTTACTTCAATCATTTTCAAGAGTTTTTGTATTGGAGTGACATTTACTAATAGGCCTAGATGTAAATCATGATAAAACACTTCTAAAAGTTCTTAGTTAAATCCTTTTATATGATTGTCAGATTTTTCCATTTTCCATCTCAAGGGGTGATGGTTGCAACAAAGTTCATAATTCAGGAACGAAGTAACATTTTCGACCCATTCAGAAAGCATTTTAAAGCAAAAGGGTGGTATTATATCCCTAATTGCCCCATTCTTATTTAGTTACTATGTTATTGGATTTAGAGGCCACTTACCCATTACCCACTTACTACAGACCACAGGGTGGTTGGGTACTAAAATAGGGTTTTACAAACAAAAAAAATTTTCATAAGCTACAAGCTTCCATTTTTTGGCTAGTTAGATATACACTAAAAATATACCCACATACAACATAAAAAAATTCAGCTTTTCTCTTGACTCGCTGCTATGCTACACTTGCTTAAAGTCAACCTTTTAAAATTCTGGTACTCCGCTGCACCTTACCTATTCATTATTTTCTGGAGTTCTCAAAGACTGCAGCAGTAGTATAAGTACTTAACCCTGTAGTATCTTCTTTGAAACAGAAGATATTTCTTGAAAATATTAAAATCCCCAACCTTATTGTGTTGTGGCTAGGAACACTGTCATTCCAATAAAAGTTAAACGAAGGGGGAAATAAACACCGAGCTATGACCAAAGACGATTTATTTTTGAAAAAGTGCCCAATTCTGAAGTATAATTTATGAACAAGTGCTCCAAGGTTATTCATGGTTTTTAGATGATCTCTATGTTCATTCAAGGCCACTATACCCCCCCCCTCTTCACCCCATTACGTTATGGCATTAGGAACTCGAAAGTTCATTGTCACACTTAAAAAAGTACACCACTTACCCCTCTCTTAAGCTGGTTCTATTCAGTCCACCCCAATCCCCATTACACCCCATCTCTTCCAGATCGATTCTAATGTTGTCCTCCCATTTGGGCCAAGGTCACAGACTCTCAACCTTATGGGTGTTTTGCTGATCTCCTTTTGCCAGCTTGAGTCCTTCAACACTGGGCTTCGCTAGTGTCACCGCTGGGTGATGATAGGACTGACCGCAACGATCATATTGGTGAAGGACTCAAGCTGACAAAAAGAGTGCAACCATTTCAACCTGGAGGTTAAGTGTCTGGGTATATTATTTGTCTGTGGCCTAGGTCTTTCAAATAGTCTCCTCCTTTTGAGTTTACCAGTTAACACCCTGAGCATGATTCTAAATTTTCTCATTCACTCGGCGTGTCTTGCCCACCATAATCATTGAGATTTGATTATCCTAACAATGTCTTGGGATGAGCACAGGATATGTAATTCATCATTATGTATCTCCACTCCCTAGTAGTCTCATCCAATTTTGGTTTAAATATCTTCCTAAGAACCTTGTTTTCGAACACCCTAAATTTATATTTGTCATACAAGGTAACACAGGCCTGCAAAATTTGGGTTGTTGAAAATTGTTTTTAATGTAATGGGTGATTCTTATGTTTTTTGGTGTGCTGATTTCAAAAATGATCTCCAATTTTCTCTATCACGTAAGGATTTTTCACAAATTGAATATCAAAATATAGAAAAAGGCCTCAGTTTATGTATAATGGTTAAGCTCCTTAAACTTATTTATTTAAAAAAATTAAATAATAGTTTTATTTACAAAAAAATCAAGCTAAGCCATTCTCAACACTTATCAAGACTTACAAGTCCATCTCCTTGATGTCTTGATGGAATCTTTCCCCTTGCTCCCACCAAGATTTTCGGGAAAGTAGTCCAAATGGGAATTCAGGAAGTGCACTTTCAAGCTCATCAAACAACCCAAGTCCTTGAATTTGATGAGCATGTTTTCCACAATGAACTTGAAGTTGGGGTCCTTATTTTTTCCAAGAAATTTCGTTACAACTTCTCTGAAAGCTTTCCAGGCATCTTTTTCAAAAACTTCAATTTTTGTTTCAAAGACTTCGTCTTTCAGAAGTTTCCGGATATCTGGACCGACAAAAACACCTTCTTTCAGTTTCGCTTCTGACAGTCCAGAAAACTTGTTACAAAAGTATTTAAAACACTTTCCTTCTTTTGAGAGAGCCTTTACAAACTGCTTCATTAAACCAAGCTTGATATGAAGAGGAGGCAGGAGTACTTTTCTAGGATCAACCAAGGTTTCCCTTACTACATTTTTGCTTCCAGGTTCTAATGTAGCCCTACATGGCCAGTCCTTTTTAACCCAGTGCTGCCTTCTATCCCGGCTATCCCATTCACACAAGAAGCAGGGGTACTTAGTGTAACCTCCCTGCTGCCCAAGAAGCATGGCAAGTACTTTAAGATCACCACATATAGTCCATCCATGATCATTGTAATTCAGTTTGGTGAGAATTAAGGCTAAATTCTCGTAGCATTCTTTCAAGCACACAGAATGCCCTACTGGTACGGAAGCATATTTGTTACCATTGTGGAGAAGCACTGCTTTGAGGCTTCTTTTTGACGAGTCAATAAAGAGCCTCCACTCGTTTACGTCATACAGTATGTTAAACCTCACCATCAATCCAGGGACATTGCTACAATAAACCAGGTCACCATCTTGAGAAAAGTATGGAATAAAATATTTTTCTCTGTTTCCGAAGCATGAGAAAGAGGTACCTGGAGCCAATAAGTTCTTTTCCTTTAGCCTTGATCCTAACAGTTCTGAAGAATCTTTAGGAAGACCCAAGTCTCTGACTAAATCGTTCAATTCAATCTGTGAAAAAAGTTTGGGCTTGCTGCTCTCTGAAACATCTTGAAATTCTTCATCAAAATCATGAGCCTCCTTATCAGAGTCATCGGGAATCTCGTCTAGTTTATCTAGAGATGTAGGTATGGGTATTCCTGGGCCATGAGGTACAGGACACATTGCCGACGGAAGGTTTGGATATAAAATTTCTTTCTTAATTTTTAAATTGAACCCCTTAACGTTACATGAACAAAAGTAGCAGTCATCACTGTGATTTTGGGGCTCCCTCCAGATCATTGGGACCCCAAAACGAAAAGATTGTTTCTTACCTTTTGACCACTGTTTGAGTTCTTCTACACATATAGAGCACACTTTATGTGGGGCCCACGACTTATCCTGGTCACAAAGTTTCACACCGAAATATGCATAGTACACTTTTTCAACAAAATCTGTAATGTTTCTTTGTTGTTTCTTTACTACAAAGTCCCCACAAATGTAACAAAAACTGTTAGCTGAATTAATACACGATCTTGAAGCCATTTATCACACTTAAAATCAGATTAAAACCACAAATAAAACTCAACAGCTGATGGAAAAAAACTTGAGCAGTTATTTTACACTGTATGTGACAGCCTTGTCTCTCAAAGATTGAGTTGAAACTGAGCAAACATTCAAAGAAAAGAAATGAAAGAATGTGGGGAGGGGAAAACAAAAAGGAAGAGAATCATCACTTTTATCCCTTAGTCTTAATATGAAGAGGGGAAAACCAAATGAAGTGAATCATCACGTTATCTTAATCACTGTCTTAAGAAACTCAGTAAACATGTTTCTAAAATTATCTTTGACTCATGGCACTACCACTTATTGTTCCTAAATAACCCCCCCTTCCATCCCTCCTTCCCCTCTCTATTTGAAACCTCTTTATTATAATACACCTTGATCAGATGAAGGCTAAAATTTTTTTTTTTTAAGATATGAAATTTTTTGCTTAGAAGCTTAATACACAATAAGGGTTGAATATTAAAATCTAAAATTTGAGTTTGTCAAAAACTGTTACGTGATGGAATTTTTTAATTATTTTTACTGAAATCAGCACCCAAAAATCTATAAGAATCAGTGTTTGGATTCAAAAAATTTTTTTCATTGCAGACCTGTGTAATAGACCACATTTCACACCTATAAAAACAACCAGTAAAATTATTGTTTTGTATATTCTGATTTTTATATCTCTTGAAATCGGGCGAGATAACAATTTACTAATCGAGTAATGACATGCATATCTTGACGATTATTTTCCTAATTTCCAATCTAATATTGTTATTGCAGTTAAAATTGTTCCTAAATATTCAAACAAATTAACCCTTTCAAATGATACCTATGTTGTTTGAAGTAATTTATAAATTATTGCCTCCATGCCATGTTCTTTGACATACATAGGCTTTTCAATGTTCGTTTGTGAACCCATTTTCTCATCAGCCTCTAATAAAATTTCTCTATTTCTTGCAACAGCTTCCTTACTATTGCCAACAAAGATAAATCATCTGAATATCTTTATAGCTGCAATGTATCATTTAATGTCATACTCTAAGGCTATATTAAGTTATATAAAGTAATGGGGAAAGTGGAAAGTGCATTTCCTTGTTTCAACCCATTATATATTTTTAAAGTATCTGATAAGTGGCATCCAACCTATACCCTATCATGCGTATCATTCAAACATACCTCAATTAGCTTGATAAGTTTTTGTATATCTCATACTTACCTAAAATTTCACATTAAATTTTTTTTCTTCTAACTGAATCATGGGCCTTTTTAAAACCTCTGTATAAATGATGAACAATCATGTTGTATTTTCACTTTTAAAGTTACAGATAGGTAGGCCTACCATAGATTTGAAACCAGACTTAATCCCACTAAGAGTGGGACCCCTAATTATAATTTGCTTCTCATACAATAAAAATACACACTAAAAGTTAAAGTAATGTGCCAGCTGCAACTTGACCTCAGGTAAGGTACCTAGTGTTTACACGAGAAATATACATTTTAAGTTAAATAGAGCAAAAACAAACTCAAAATAGAGTTATCAACTGGCTGATATGATTTTATGTCCTAATTAATTTTATGCAATCCATATCATAATGCCTTACCCCTCAATAAAAAAAAGTTCTATAAAAGTGTGCTGGAAAGCTGATTGCATGCCTTTTCCATTGATATACCTAATATGCTTCTTACAAGAGAAAATTTCTGAAGTTCATCCAATTTTACCGTTGATCTTGAATTACTAAAAATATGGTCCTTTCATTATTTTTGTGAACTCTTTATTTCATGGGTCATTAAATATTACAGAAATGTTCCAAGTGTTAAGCTAGGACAACCTTTGGTCAAGGTGCTTTAAATTATTGTAATTCTGTAAATTACAATATAGCATTTTATTCTTCTTAAGTCAACAACTCAAAGGTTGGTTTGATGCGGTTTATATCCATCCGCAGCTGGTCATGCACTCAGCCCTTCAGCTAGTTAGTGCTGCCTTCACCATCTGGAAGAAATCCCATGTACTAGGGAATTGACGCACTAAGCCATAGGTCCTGGGTTCAGTTCCAGGTGTCATTTTTCATTTATTGAACATGATTCAGTTACAGCTGATTTCTGATATAATAACCTTTCATCCTCCAAGTTTCGACTTTAATGTAGGCCTATACGTAATTGTATAGCATTGCTTTCTTCAAACTTAATTCTCTTGGAATGTACAATGTATTTGTACTATTGGCAGCATAAAGCCACAACTGAGTCGCCGGTGGCTGTGATATCAATTATTGCTCTTAGTAGCAAATGATATATACACGTCAAATATTAGTGAAGAATGACCCTGAGTACGAGACATCCCTGGATAGCTCGGTGGAAGAGTATTGGCGCCCCAAGCCAAAGGTCTTGAGTTCGATTCTTGTGTCCAGATGTCATTTTTCAATCTATTCAAATCTCTCATAAGGTTAATATATTAACCTGCTTCACTGGCCAAATAGTCTAAGTATCATTATCACAATAAAAACTTGACTGCCGGTAAAGGGGAGATATCAGGTTTCATATCCCGGCTGGGTGAACTGATTGTCATTTTCTGCTCTCCCTCCACACAAATCAGGGCACACTTTTTCTAAGTATGTACATTCCTCATCTCTTTACACATTAGCCTAAATAATATATGCATGTATAACTCAAACGAGCACAAGACATGATGCTAAAATTATATATTTATAAAGGCCTACATTATATGACCTTGAATTACTTTACATCATAGCTTGATAAACTTGTATTAACAGCTAATATCGCACTGAAGGTAAAAAATTTAGTAACCCATTTAAAATAATTAAAGTAACCATATAACGACTCTCTCTGCCTCCACCCACAAATAAGTTATTTTTACCACACTACCATACAACTTTAATTGAACCATTTTGACATAAATTATTGTTTTAAATAGTGGAAATACTCTAGCTGGACAGAGTTTTTTTTTAATCACTGTGTCTTACTACCTGTTCAGGTTATACACATAAATGATAATTATTCTAATGGTCTAGGGATAAGGAAGGGAGCACTTTAGAGGTAGTATACCTGCATATACTTGGAAGGAGAGTCAGAAACCATTTAGGAAAAACCTCCCTCAGGAGACGCCGAGATTCCAACTTTGATCTCCTTGTCATCACCAGGCCAGTCTAATACGAGTGTAACACCATAGACTAGTGGTTCTCAAACTGGGGTATGCATACCCCCAGGGGTACGCAGGCACCTTTCAAGGGGCACTCGAGCAGCTCTCAACGGAAAGTTGTCAAAATGATAAGGGACTTATGGAAAACCCTAATTGTTGGCTTTTACCGTTATCTGGTTATTTCCACCCATCTTTTTGCCCTATTTTCTTTTGGTTGAAGACCGATTTCTGAGAATTTTCAACTCTATACGAGACACCTTCTCCGTTAGCAGTTATCTTACTTATATTTAAAGTAATTTGAGCATATTTCCTGAACAGTCACGACTTGGTGATATACTGTTTCTCTCTCAACAATATTAATCATACTTGCAACACAGTTGTAGAGATATATTGTGGTGATGTTTTATATTCATTAGTTTCAATCTATTTGTGTTTATGTATTATATATCGGCCTATTCATGACAATGTTACTCATTCAAATATATAATGCATGTTAAGGTGGCTTTCCAAACAAAATTATCTTATTCGTTTGTATGAAATGAGACAAGAAGTTAAGAGTTTTCCTCTCTGACAGCAAGTGTGAGTTTAGTGACAGATTTACAAATGAGCAGTAGCTGTGCAGGCTAGCTTTCATGGCTGATGTATTTCAGCGACTGAATGAGCTGAATAAAGGTCTGCAGGGTAAACACACAACATCCTTCATGGTTCATGACAAAATAAAAGCTTTAAAAAATAACTTCAATTTGCAACAAAAGAAGTTGTGAAGAGACAACTGTTATTCTTTCCTTCCTTAGAAAATTTCGTAGAAGAAAATGAACTTTAGCTTCATGATTCTGTTGTCAGCGACATAAACGAGCATTGTCTGGGTTTTATTGAAGACTTGGCGAATATTTTCCCAAGAATTTAGGGAGTGAGTTGTGGAAGCGAGACCCTTTTTCAACTGTGGAAGACTCCATTCTACCAAACTTTTCAACGAAAGAAATTATTGAACCATCCTGTGATAAAACCCTCAAATCCAGTCTCAAGAAAACTTCTTTGGCCGATCTTTGGCAGACTTTTGGTTGCAAAGGCTGAACGAGTTTCCTCATAATTATCGCTGACCATGCCATCAAGTTTATGATGCCTTTCTCAACAACATATCTCTGTGAGAGTGTTTTTTTGTACCTAAAAAATAAGTACCGCATTAGGCTAATTTGGAGCTGGACCTCCGCTTGAAAAATTCAACTGGACAACTAGATATCAAAAAGTTATGCCAAGCCTTGCAACCACACCCCTCTAACTAAAAAACTTGGGATTCATAATATATCAGCTCCAGAATTACAATTAAAATTTTGTCTTTAGGTTTACTTTTTTCCTTTATTTTTTAACGAATTTGTGAAGAAAATGTATAAAACTTTTCTACAGACTTTAACAGTAAATTATGTTTTTTTAAAAACTTATTATGATTATCGATAAGAGATAATGTTAAGGCTATAACAGTAGAATTCTCTCTAGATAGCTTTGTCACATTTGAAATATTTTGATTATATTTTTTCCCAATAAATTAAATAGATCAATAATATACCATGTGCTCATAATTTTTTTAAACCTGTAATTTTGAATTTTTTTTATCTTGGAGGTACATTCAACTTTTAGTCATGGCCAAGAGGTTCAATCTAAAAAAAGTTTGAGAACCGCTACCCTAGACCATTAGGCCACTGAAGCGGGTGAGTTATCGCCCCACCCTGTCTATTAAAAGGATTTATTTTAATTGACTGAATTGGCAACATAAAATCCTCCTTCACTCTCCACTTGGCCAAAATATAAAGCCACAAAGTCAGAAGATAGGTCAGTAGGGGACAGGAAAAATTATGAGAATTCCAAAGTTATACCATTCATAAATTACTCGGTAACCTGTAAATATGATGGACAATGGATGGACAATTTTACGTTCTTTTTTCATACGTATAAAATAATGGGTCATAATAATTTTGTAACATTTTTAATCTAAAAATTTTTTAAAACTTTTCAATCAACCACAGGGTGTCCAGCGACCTGAAAAACAGGGGAAAGTCCTGAAAAATTCTGGGAATATGATCAAATTTCTGGAATTTTCACATATTCACTAAAATAATACAAAAGTTTCATTTACAATAGTTAAAATATAGTTTTTCTTACAGTTAATTCTAATCATAAATCTCTTTTAGCACAGTTGTACCAGTTGAGCATACAAATTTAAGTTCTCAGTCAATATGTTATTTTCATGTCATCTCGTCACCCCTCTACTTTGCACCTCCAGCCAAAATGCACATGTGCAAGCATTCCTTTACTTTATAACAAGAAGAATCTATAAAACAAAATGTGTCTCAATTATTTTAAATTTTACTGGTGTAAGGCAATCTTTTAAATGCTCAATATGATCTCACTTAAATCTAACTTGGATATTACTATCCATTAGCTCATTGCTTTAGGCTAAAATCCTTTAACCCCTTCAGAGGGTGACACAACTTCAGAATGTGTATGTGTCTAAAATAGGATTACATTAAATTGGATCTTAATAAAATAATGTTTCTTTTATATAGTGATTGGAATAGTTTGAAATTGGCTCTGGAAAACCTGGAGAATTCAGGAATTTTAAAATGTAATTTTGCTGTTTGATTTTACTTGTGTTTTACCATCAAAAACTACTTTATAAAACATCAATTTTTAATATCTTCTGCAACTTTCCAGAATCTTTGTTTATGTTGTTTACCAAGATTTATGTGGGCTTGGAAAAGAAAGTCTTGTATCACAAATTTTAAACCTTATAATTTGATATTCAAAGGGATGAAGCTATAAATATACACACCAAGGGGTAATTGTGAGGGATATTATGGGGTAGAAATGAGATAGTTTGTCACACTGATAAATATATATGCATATCCATTGGTCATACTACTAAATGTGTTTCCATTATAAATATGTTTATGTTGTGCAAAGTACAAAAAGGTTAAAATGAGGCTTCCTTGTTCGCCCCAGGGCCTTTTGAATGGCCAAGCTGATTTTTACTGACCGCCTGGCTAAAATCAATGTTTGTTGCACAGCTATTCAAATATTACAAAGTATTACATTATCCGTTTGGCTTTTTAATAATGCCGCCTAGCTGGCAACATTTTCTGGGGACACCACTGGTATTTATTGTATTAAAAAACAAAGTTGATTAAAATTAAAAAAAAGGCGCTCAATTTTTATGATATGAATTAAAGTAATCGGCAAGCATAGATATTTTAGGGTGTCTATCCACACAGGAAAACTGGAAATATACCTGAATTTTGAATCAGTTACTGGAAAATATTAGGCCTCTTCTCATTGAATGAAATGTTGGCTACGGCAATTGCATCAACATTTTGAGACCCGATATTAATAATTTGAACTATTTTTAATTGAACACTACTGTTAGTTCTAGTTTGACCACCCCTTGAATACTCCCCCTCTGGTGTGTCTTTTTACTACTACATAGGTAGATGACCTTGTAACATGAATGTTTGTCTACCTTGTCTCTACCCTCTACCCTCCCTCCTCACACCCCTACATGCTCGAAAAAGAAATAAACAAAGAGAGATATGAAATTCATAGATATGCAAGTGCAGGCTTAGACTCTGTCATTAACAGCAGCTCCAAGCTGTTTTAGGAAGCTTAGTATTGTTTAAAAATTGTAACGCAGTGAGCCCACCCCTTTTCCTGGGTAATCTTTGGTTTTTAGTGGCGTAGTTTTCAACTTCTGTAGTTTTGTTCAAAGTTTTGCATGTGCTGACTAAGAATCAAAAGCCTTTCCCCGAATATGAGTTCATGAAGGAAGCCTTTACTGAAGATGCTGTATAACTATTTGTGGAATTCAAATAAAGAAACAATATTAACTGCTATTGACTCTGTCTAACTATCTGCTTGCACTGTCCCATGTAATATTCGAGCTCCTGACCACAGATTTAATCAACTAACTTAAGGTAGATGTAGAATCCTTTCCTTCCCTAAAAAAAATTATATCTTAATGAAGCAAATGCTATTGTTGGCACCGTTCAACTAAGACTAAAAAAGAACAAATTTTTCAAGTATACAATAATTTTTCAACATCATACTAATAACCAGAACAAATACAGGAGCAGATATTTATGCCAAATTCAAGAATTACATGCTTGAGGAAATTTTGGATATTAAAAAATTAATCAACATAAATATGAATGGTGCTCTTAAATTTACAAGAATTTAAATGGGTTTTCTTTCATTACGTTAAGCAGATTAATAGTTTGTCATTTCTGAAATTTCAATATATAATTCCCACTCAAGCTCTTTGGTGAATATCTATCATCAAGTATTTTCTTAATGCTAAAAGTACCCTGACATTAAAAATGGAGATTGTTCAGACAGTTTACATGAGAACTGGACTGTCAGTTGCGAAAGAAACTTCTTCACATTGATGATTGTCTGCTAAATAAAGGCAAAGTCCGTTGGCAATCTGGAGGATCCAGGATCACTATAATATTTTGCATTCTTTCTAAATACCATGGTTTAGTTGACTAAATTTGGAACTGCAAGGTAAAGACAACAAACCCTAAACATGATTTATTTGGTTTAACCATTTTCATGAAATTTGACATTGTATCATACCAATTTGTATAAAAGTGATTTTAAACTATCTACGCCCTTCAAATGGGTGGCTAACATTTTGATTACAAAAACTTTGATCCGGAAACACCACTCAAAATCTTTGATCATCAGAGCGCCAAGTTTGCTTGCATATTCACAAAGTTTGGAAAACTAGAACCAGTTGCAATATTTATTTTAAACTAATTTTCTCCTTGGGATGTTGAAGATAAATTTCAGGAGATTAATTCTATCTTTAATTATCTTGATTCCCCTACATTTAAAATAATAATCACAATCAAAATCATGTTGAACTGAAAACACTGTGCCTTTGGCGACTAGCAAATATTAAGAAATATCCTTGTCTACAATGTCTCATAATATCATATTTATCATGCAACTTTATAATATTTAAGAAAACACATTTTATTCATTCTATATTTTCTTTCTAAATAGTAGGGAAAATAGGTATTGAGGAAGGAATTAATTTAAGGAATATAAGAGGTATAGATAAAATCAAAATTAAAATAGAATTAAAATGGGTGAGCTTGGGAGCTATGATAGGTTTGTAAGTCGATTTGGACCCATAAAGATTGCCGAGCTCAGTTTTAAATCATTCAGTCACTAGATCAGGTCCTATTATATTAAATGTGTCTTAAATGAATAGTGCTTATTAAAAAAAAAATATAATCTTTAATATATGAGCTTCATATGTGTCCCTAGATTTATCCATTCGTTACCATAGTAAATTGATAGTTAGGTTAATAGCTAAAGATATAAAGCTAGCAACATTATTATTGGTATTATTGGCCAGAATAGGAAAGAGCAGTTGGTTATATCCTAATCCTTTTCATTAATATGCATAGCTTATTTTGTGCAATTCACTCTAATAATCTCATAATCATAATTTACCTCTATTTTCCTTAGACAGGGGAGTTGATGAACAGACAAGGGGAATGCTTACTAGAAATTTTATCCTATTTTAAACACTGTTTACAATTTTAGCCATCAAAACTATAGTTTCTATTTATGTTGCCTATTTTACTAAACATTAAAAAAGAATAAATACTTACTGTTTATATAATTTACATTATTCAACAATGTATAGATTATTGACGCACTAAGCCAAAGGTCCCAGGTTCAATTCTAGTGTCTATGTGTCATTTTTCAATTTATTCGATTATAATTGAGATACAGCTCATGTCCGTAATTATAATCATTCATCCCCAAGCTTCATCTTTCATATAGGCCTATACTTAATTGTATAGCGTTGCTTTCTTCCATAATGTGAAACAAGTTAAAAAAAAAAGGGTCCTAGTAATGCACTTAGCTATCTACCGCATTCCATGATGGTTTTGAAAGAATTATTAATAAAGATGCATAGTAAGAAACTGCAATGTCGCTAGACTGAAAGAAATTTTCAAAAAGATCTAGCCAAAAAAAAACCCTGTAAAGCATAGATGATTGGGATGGAACCATGAACACACTGCACTGTTGGCTTAGTGAAATATAGAAGCCCAATGACTTGGACTCTTTAGTGAAAACTAATGTTTTATGAATTTTCTCTCTAAATGACTCTAAACGTATCACTACACAATTTTGTTTACATAAGTACAAATAAGTGAGGTGAAGATTTATATCCTTATTACTCATTCAGAATCACTCCAAAAGAATTTACCTAATGGCATTTTGCTCTCATCTTCAATCCGTTTTGACCTACATTGAATATAATTATAAAGTTGACACACTCTGCATTTTAAGCGATACCCCAACCACACAGTATTGCAACAATACTATGTTCACTATTGTTGACACAGAACTCAATCTCTCCTATTAGAATTGAAAGAAAGTCACATGGAATTACATGGAGGCTGGCCGTGGGAAAGGTGCTCCAAATAGTGTTGCGGCAGTATAATGAAAGAGCAGCAGTAAGCAGACAGGCTTGTGTCTGAAGGTAAGCCACATTTAAAACTTCAATAACAAGTCTTAACGGGGGAAAAAAAAATCAAGATAAATATTATTTCGATATACTATGACCAATATGAGAACTCTCTTACATACAGAAACATTTTCATGCTACACTGCAAGCACATCAAGTCATAGGTGATGCAACATCTTGTAGTATCAGCTTATCGAGACTTAGCTGTTGTAAGAATCAAAGGTGTACAGATTATAAAATTGGCACATAAGGCTATGAAACTAAAATAGCAATTATTTCTAAATATGGCATTGGCCTTGATTTAGTTGTCAGTATTATATCAAAACACCTTAAACAATCACATTGTGAAAACGAATGCAATGAAAACACATTTTCAGCAGAGAGGCTTCCTTAAAGTGTATAAAATGCAAACTCGGGAGCATTTGTCCACTTTGAATTGACTGGGAACAAATGTCTAGACCAAAAGTGTATGTATAGGTATACTGGAGTTTGTCAAAGCCAAATTGAGGGAAGGGGCAAAATCAAAGTAATATACTTTATTAGAGTTAGTGACAAAAAAAATTAAACTCTTCAAATGCGATGAAAACTATATGAGTTGAACAAATAATCTCGGTTCTTCTAGAATCCTCCCTCGTGTTAAATGGCGATAGAGTGTATTATATATTCCTTACTGCAGTTTATGTTTTGGTGAAACATCGGCTAAATATTGTTTTTTTTTCAGTGATTTTGTTCACTCGAATCAGTTAGCACAAAGCATATATAGATAGGAAAACTACATTTAACTAATGTAATGTATTTATCTATATATTATTTTTGTTTCAATCACAGGGGGGTTTAAAATCGTTTGATTTTACAAATGTTGTACAAAAGGAAATATTATATTACAAATAATTTCCCTCAAAATTTCAAATAAAAATAAAAATGCCAAAAATTGATTGCACTTGGTGGAGGAGGGGAGTAAGAGAAATCTCTACAAAGAGATTGTATAGTTGTTATCAACTTGTTTACTCCTCTAAATTTTATTTTTTAATCTATTGAATTATTGCTCACTTTCTTTAGTAGCATCATTGCACAACTCGCTTTCACACTTACTCCTTACTACTTGACACAGTAAACATTGCATGCGGAAAGCATGTCAATCACTTGAAGAATGAAGGGGGGAGACCAATGATACACATGTCAGTCGTTATCTTGACGTTCTAGCATGTACACTCCAGTCAGCTTATAGAGGGGAGGCTTAGGTTATATAGTTTAGGGCTTACAATAGTTTTGTGTAGAATGTTTTTACTATATTTTTACCTCTTTACAAACATGGATACCTAATCAACTTTAAATACAAGGTATGCAAAGTGTTTTTAAAATGGCTTCAAATAAGCTAGCTAAACGATTTATTCACAATGAAGGACTTATGTCCCATTTGCCATTTGGTATTGACTGTACTAGAACACCCCTCTCACCCCTTCACCTTTCATACTCTAGAGCGATTGCAGCGCTTGGCCACGGGATACAATATTTTCTGTGTCGAGTAGTAGGCTCTGACAGACATACCCCTTCTCTAGTGGTGTAATTTAAACTTTATAATTGGCACTCCAGGTATTTTATTCAAGATATAAAAGTTCCCTTTCTGCCCCACTCTAGTGAATGCACAAGCCATCTTCCTGCTCAGTTCATGATATCAAACAATGACACAACACCTTGCTCCACATTGTTTCTGCCTGCACTAGTTGATGGTGGAATTGAGTGCAGGTTTTGGGGGAATCTAGGGGTGACTGCTTTGTCAAACCCACTGTTGTGAATACTCTAATTATTACTTTACAAAATAAAATAATTGAAAGAAATGCTCACCTATTCTTATATTAATTCACTTGATAAATATTTATTGCAACCTTGTAAAGAGATTTAGATTGACTTAACTTGTCAAAGTGACAAAACAGATTTGTGTTGTGGATGACTAAGGAACTTTTGTACAACAACTTTTCACCTGCTAAAAAATGCCCGAGTTACTGGGAATTAACTAAACTATGATCAGTCACGCCTCTGTGAACATGATATACATGAATATATTTATATATAGGAGCCTAATGCATTATTGATTTGTATGACTCCTCCAAACCTCCCTCTCCTTTTTTCAGTTTCTTGTGCTTGAATATATTTTCTCTAATGTTTGCCTTCTTTTCCTTATCGTTTTCATGTTAATCATGCTTTATTATTTGGCTGCTTTTATTAATAAGTGTATATGTGTTTTTGTATAAATTCTTCACATTTACAATAATCACTATTCAACTGCCTTTAAAAATTATTTCAGCTCTTCTAATGATACCTGAATTTAAATAAAAATATTTAATTTGTATAATTTTGTGTTTAGCCTACCATGAACTAGAATGGTCTGTAATTATTTGTTAACTGAATTTGTTAAGCTAAATGAATGGGATGAGGTGTGTGCATCTAAGTATTTACATAGAGGGAGAAATAGAAACACAATGTGGAAAATTGCCTTAATACACCCAATCAGATTTGAGCTGAATCTCTCATGTCAGAACACACACAACAATATTCATTTAACTTATGCCTTAAACTATAAGTAGAGCCCCGTAAAAATGGTGAGACACAATAAAGCGAAAAGTGCTATACAAAGATGGAATCAAGTACTTTTTCCTTTGATAGGCTTTAGATATGATTTACAATGTTTTTTAAAAGCGAAATAAAACAAAACTATCTTGTTACACGGAATCCTCCTATAAAACGAAATAAAACCGATTTTACAAAAAAATCTTTAAATAAACACGAAATTAAGAACAGGGTGTCTACCATCCGGGAAAATCAGGGAAAACTGGAACTAGCCGGGAATTTGAAGTGATCGGGAAAAAACAGGAATAAGTCGGGAATTTGGTAAATTACAATAAAAATCCTGGAAAATGTTGTTTTACTCAAAATTTGAAATATAATAATCAGTAAATAATAATGTTAATCAAACTGTAGTTTTTTTGTTTGTAGCTGTGTAATCTATTTTAAAATTCCTAATAAACAATGTTAATACAAATTTTAAAAAAATGCTTATTTAAATTTTAAAACTTATTATTAGTCATAAAAAAGATTACCTAATAAAAAATGAGGGGGGGAGTTAGAAGGATGTGACATACTTTTTGGTAAAGAATTTTAGGAAATGATCAGGGGAAATCAGGGACAAAGTCATAATTTTATTGGTCAAGTTGAGTAGACACCATAAATAAATTTTGACCATGCTGTAATTTGATTAGTATTTTGCTGTAGTGTAAGCTAACTTTAGGCTACACAATAGTGAAATATGCAGACAAACTTGACAAAGCATTTTAAAGCAGATTTCCTTTCTCAAATAATTTAGTTTAATATAACTGTGGCATAAATAAATCAATCTTATTGCTTCATAACTTTGGTTGTTTATCTTTGAGTAAACTCCTAGTATTATTAGTGTTTTGATTATAAAGTACATTTATATCCGTATGTGAAGCTTTTAAATAATTGTCTTAAGGGAACCTCCTACTCAAAGGGAAATATCCACACACTGTAGTAGGTATTTTTTAATCTAATGGCATTTCTACAGCATTAAAACTATTCAAACCATCCTAAAATTATCTTAAAATGTCCGGATATGACCCTTTTTAAAAATTCCTTTATTTATTTTAGGAAAGCTAGATCTATATTTATGACTATTTATCTTAATCTTCAATGTGCAACATTTCACATTAAATTCCATCATGATTGAACTAATTAAACTTTTTCGCACAGTTTTTTTTAAAACTATTTAACTTAAAAGATAAGTTTTTAATTTCATGGGGACATACCTTTCACCTACATATAAAATTACAAACTAGGCCTAATTAATTAAGGTGATATTTCTGAATGTCTGCAACATGTCTCAGCCCTCTTGTAGATGGCCTACTTTTAATGATTCTATGCCATCGTATACTTACTATTAAGCTTTTTGGGTTATATGACATTTGTTTCATTGTTATAATTTCCTAGTTTAGTCACTTTTTAATTGACTTTTACCTGCCTCGGTGGCGTGGTTAGCTAACATGCTAGTTTTGTGTTGAGTCAGACTGCCGAGAACGAGGTTCGAATCTGTCGGGTGAACTGGGGGTGGTTTTTCCTTAATGGTTTTCCACTCTTCTTCCATACAAATGTGGGTTCACTTTCTCTATATTCAACCTTACCAATTCCTAACTCACTAGTGTAATTAGTACCTAAGCGTATAACCCGAATGGGTAGTAAGGCGCGGTGCTAAATAAATAAATAAAAAATAAATTAAATTTTAAATACATTTCAGGTGTAGTACATGAAAACCCTCGTATAGGTTTAGATGGTGAGTCTGAAGAAGCATCATTTACTTCTGATGAGGTTACTTCTCCTGTAAAACTCCGTCCAAAAAACAGGAAGCTCAGTGAGGTAAGTTTTTCTTAATGTATCATGTTTTTAAAATGAGATGTTAACATTAAATATGCGAAAAAGGACCATAAAATAAACATACCAATGAATAATAAAATAGGTTTATTGGTCATCCTTATTGGCTAGTAGGTAGGATGAACAAATTTTCATCTAATTCCCTCCCAATAGTAATAAGGTACATGTAGCATAATACAAACCATAAAATTAAAAAAAAAAAAAAATTGGCAATGCTAGTAAATACCAGACAATACCAAGAACGACACTTACCAATGGGAATTAGATAAAAACATGAAATAGAATAAAATACAATTTTTAAGCAGTTGCCTACTTGAATAAATGTTTATCGCATAAATGACAATCTAATCAAATTAAGTTTAATTCTCTTCAAACCATGAGACCTTATACACTCATTAACAATAAGACCCACTTCGGTGGTCAACTGGTATAAGGTGTCACTCTCGAAATAGACTGGACTGACAATGATGGTGAGATCGGGGTTCAAATCTCATTTGGGTATACTGAGGGTGGTTTTCCCTAAAGGATTTTACTCTCACTTCCATGGAAATATGGATACACTTCCTCATCCCTAACAAATTAGCTTAATTAGTACATAAGTTTATAACCCAGACAGGTAGTAAGACATAGTCTTAAAGAAAAAATAATCCTAAAAGTTAGTAGAATTTTCAGTCAATGTCTTCTTATAGAATGCTGGATCATCTAATTTCAACTTTAAAATGTGAAACTAATTTTCATTCACTGTGAGTAAAATTAAAATTTAAACAAGTATTGTTTCTTCCAAACAAAGACTAAACCAAATATATTAATTTTAATAGGTATTCAATTAAGTAAAAAAGAATTACTTAAAAACAACAATTGAACCCGTAACATTTGGATTTGTGTGCCAATGCTCTAGCACTCAGCCATCCTTGGTCATATCATATTTAGGGCCACTCTTCACTTATTTAAATATTAAGTCTTATGTAGTAACTAATGAAAGTATTGACCACTCAAAGCCATCAACAATCACAGCCAGGATGAATCATAATTAATTGGCTCTCATACTAGCAAGCAATTATTAACTCAAATATTTAACTAACTGATATTTGTATGCTGTTGCCAGGAATGATCCTGATACTAAAAATCAAATTAATTTATTTAAAAAATGAAAACCTGTACACGAAAATTAGTCATATATTGTGATGAGACAGTGCACTCGCACAGCAGTTTCGGATTCATAAATATTAACTAGCTAAGTTGTTATGTACAAATATATTCGAATGAAGAAGTAAACAAACAGATTTTTTCTCTATCATTTTGTGAACACTTAGATAAAATATTTCAAAAAGGTTAGATGGATAGTAGGTCACTATTAGAATTCATGTTTAAATCACTTCTGCAGTAAATTTTCTGAATGCTTTTCAAGTTTGAAATATTAACTTGTTGACATAGTTAACACACATTCATTGTGACCAAATATTAGTAAGAAATTTCTGAGGAATTTTGAACATATGGTGAAATACCTCAGCATTAATTTACTTCATACATTTCTTGCATTTTTGCTAACTGCAACTTAAGAAATTATAACTATTTTTGGTGATTATAGATGTAGAACAAGCTTCTTCAAAAACACCAGATTCACTTATACAATTGAAAGGGAAATAATTAAAATGCAAAGAAACGAGCTTAAGAATTGAAATCCCCTCAATAAAAGAAGCTGGATGTACTTTAAACCTTAGATTCAATGAATTACTTGATTATTTGAACTCTTGTGTAATATGTTAGTCGGATTACATATAATGTTACCTTGGTGTTTTATTTACAGCAGGATATAAACAAACGACTCTCCTTGCCAGCTGACCTACACCTTCCCGAGTCTTTTGTTGCCAAACAGAATGTTAGTCCAACCGTTGAAGGCCCCTTAAGTCGTTCCACTCGTCGACAGTCCTTGTCCGAAATTGGTTTTGGACGCATGGAAACATACACAAAACTACACAAGCTTGGACAGGTATATATTAATATTTTCTTCTTTTTTGGTTTTTGTTTTGGATGCAGATTTATTGGGAAAATTTTGGAAGAAAACAAATTACCGAACACAAACACATCCTAATTAATTAACACAAACCATTGTACAGAAAGATGTTTATATAAAAAGCTTAGTAAATAAGAATAATTACACCAGTATTGTTAACATACCATTTAAATCCACTATTTTATAATTTATTAAAGAATACACAAAAGTGTAAATCTTCACTATCAAATCTCACATTATTATATTGAATATACATTAGAAATGTTTATAGAAAAATGCTTGCTAAAAACAAAATCTTGTACAACCAATGCATCATTTAAGGGCCTCTAGACATTGATTCCAAAAAAGAAAAATAAACTATTAAAAAAATCAGGAAATGGAACTAGTCAGTAAAACTTATTCCTTTCCTTTGTGTTTCAATTTATTCCTTTTGTCTCACTAGTTTTTGGTGGGAAACTGTTTTAAAAAGATGGAACAAATGGTTTGAATTGATTAATTTTCATTTGTTTTTATTTCGATCTTTGTTGACATTTCTCATTTATTATTTCATTAAGTTTTGACAAGCAAAGAATGTAGACTATTTGTATGATATATAGATTTCCAATAATTTGCTTAGTTAACTAATAAATATTTGAAATATTAGGAATGCTGCTATGTCACTAGGCAACCAGCTTTTTAAGATTGAGACTTTTCAAAGTGAGAATCTACTTGCCGTATAGGGTGTAGCAGCCGTTGTCTGGGAATCTTTGAAACAACAATGAAAAGCATTTGCTTACTAGCTTCCTATTGATATTGTAACAAGATTGCCCTGGTAGTTATTTATTTATTTAGCACCGCGTCTTACTACCCGTTCGGGTTATACGCTTAAGTACTAATTACACTAATTGATTAGGAATTGGGAAGGTTGAATTTAGAGGAAGTGAACCCGCATTTGCGTGGAGGGAGAGTGGAAAACCATTTAGGAAAAACCACTCCCAGTTCACCCGACCGAGATTCGAACCTCGATCTCCCCGTCCTCGGCGGTCTGGCTCAACACGACTGACGCGTTAGCCAACTACGCCAACGAGGCGGGTTGGTAGTTATCCATCTTGGCTCTACCCCAAGGGCCGCACTTAAATCAACATGATATTGGTTCACTTTTATCCTCTTTTTCACTCTGTGGAACAAGTGGGCCATGCCAGTCTTATTGCACTATGGCATGTGGTACATCGTTGGTGAAAGAGAGTATAGGTAGACATTCCAAGAAAATTAAATTAGTAAAAACTTAGGACAGAGTGTGTTCTTAAATAAATAACTTAATTGCTCAATGACATTAGGAACTCAAAAGCTTATTGTTGGACTTACAGAAGTATGCCACCTAAATGAATAGCTCTAATTTACAATTGACATAGCTATATAATAAGTCCAGCCAGTAGGCAGTTGAGCCAATTTGAGACAAGTTTTAAATGAATTCTTGATTCAGTATAGTAAAGTTATTTGTGTGAATCTAAATACAATATAGGCTAATATGGGGCACTTGGTATTTGTGTAGGCCAAGCTGACTGCAGAATTCCTGGTAACATGAGCTAATTGAGAGCTAATTGCCCTATGAAAGACCATTTATTTAATACATTTTAGAGTTGGTTTTGCAGTTATCTAATATTGAACATGTCTGGAAAAATGTGTGCTGTATTTAGATGCAAGCATTATGGACAGAAAATATTTTGATCATTATTTCCTTTCTCATGAAAGAAATAATATTAATAAGTGTAGTCTAGTTTGATAATTAATATTCATTTTGCCCACAGTTGTCTAGTGTTGTTTAGTTTAATATATGATGAGCCTTGGATTTGAAAAAGTAATGTTTATTAATTATTAAGTTAATAACATTTGTGAATCAATATTGTTGAAAGTTTTTGAAAAAAGTGGTTAAACTACAGTTATTGGTAACCACAAGTGCAATCAAAGTTATATTTAAACTAAATATTCCAAGAAAAAAAATAAACAAAAAGTGGCTACCTACTAATAAGGCTAAATATTACAAAGACACTAGCGCCCAAGCGGCAAAAGGAAACATTAAGTGTTCCATAAAACAATTTTACTTTCCAAAATAAATCTTTTAGTGAGAAATTACTGACGCCTACACGACCAGGAATATGATGAGTTGGCAGTTAAGATCACGTGAGATTCATTGGTTATTTGGCTAGGTCAATCAGCGTAGTCCTTGATCACCTCATACCTATGACTCGTTGACCCACTTTTCCAAGGAACGTCAGTCTTCTTTTTTGAATTATTGGATGTGCACCATTTGTGTGATGGTAGTTGACCGAGACTATAGGGTGAGTAAAGCACATATTTTAGAAGACATAGTAAGATGTTGTAAATCTTTGATATTGTAGGATGTCTCTATGTATTGCTTATATCAAACATGTCTTAAAATTTGAGATTTCAAAGTTGGAGTTGGTGAAAGGATGAGAGAGTTTAAAACTTTCAAAACTAATAGAAACAACCACTTTATGAAACTTAAACTCGGTAGAAAGGTGTAACGTGTTAGGTTAATTTTTAATACGTAAATGCAATGAAGCCCTATAAAAGGTTAAAACTATTACTGCCAGATCTAATAAGTTCTAATAATGTGTGGCAGATATAGACTCACTGTGACATCACAAGCGGGAGACACCCAATTCTCATCAAAAGTTGTTCCAGCGAACGAGGCAACTCTGCTTGGAAGACCAACACTTACACATTTCTAACACCTGAACCTGACGACAAGTAAATGAAAGATGCTTCATCCCAGAAGATACCAACAGTCATCGGCTAGCGTGTTGTCTGATGATTACCACCCCCTCTTCGTACGTGGAGAAAACCTTGCTAAATTTTATCAGTCCCACTGGTATAAATAGGTCTGTCCATGGTTCACGTGTATCTATTCTATTGTAATCACTTATGGAGGAACTGCTGGAAGATATTCACGAGCATCTACTAGGAAGACGTACTGAAGACCGCAATGGTTGAGGCGTCTGTGTCATTTCCTCGCTGCAGAGCAAGCTACGGCGGATACTATAATTATTGAGGGATTTTGTAATGTTTTGTTGAGCCTTGAGCTCTCTTGTTCAGTGTCCTTATGACGTAGTTTTTGTATGTCAGTACTACTGACTTGTTTCCCTATGCCCTTAAGGCATAGTTTATTTTGTTGAGCCTTGAGCTTTGTTGTTCATTGTCCACATGACGTGGTTGGTACGGCGCACCGAACAGACTTTCTCTCTCTTTCTATAAACTCGTAAGATTTCTGAACGGAATAATGTACATTGTATCATCACCACTCCACATAAGAACACGCACAAAATAATATACAATGATATATAATCAATGAGAAAAAAGGCGCATCTTTGTCCACCTAAGAGTCAAACAGTTTAATGTCTTCCACAAGGGTCAACACTTCGTAATAAAATTTTGATTTTTGGTTAAAATTTTAACATTTTATAAGGTGTTGCAGATCTTAGAGTCATCGCATTGATATTTAATTATTCATTTATACATTTTGACCAATAAAAAATGTAAATATTGACTATTGAGTCTAAAATGGCGATAGATCATTGCTGTGCAAACATTTCTCCTAAGAGCTTTAAGGAAAAATAACATACTTTTTTTAGATACTTATATTTAATTACTCTATGGCATTGGAGAATAATTGCGTTAAAACTTAAGTAGTATATGTTTACAACTAAAGCTCACAAAATTGTATTAATATATTTGCAAATATCTCAGAAACTGTTGCTTTTATAAAAATATACTAGATTTTGCCCGCGGCTTCGCTCGCGTTAATGTAGATTTTATCAATAAATTCAGGTTGTAGATTGACACAGGAAGTATGACAATCAAAACGATGAACATATTGAGGTTGTTAGTCAATAGAGGTAGAGATAAAGAAAAAACAAACTACACAATATAAATCAGGATTAAGTGTAGGAGTAGAAAAGAAGTAGCGGAGTGTGTGTCAGTAGAGTCATAGGTTATGCCTTGCCACGAATTGGAAGATCCTACTCCATCTTAAATTTTACTTACAGTTAATTAACATCCCTTATTTACTCCGCTTGTTCTTGACCGTTGCAATCATGGGCACAGAATAGATCATTATTTTAGGACGCTCCTATATACTATGTTGTTTGTCCTTCCATTTGGCGCAAATACTAACAAATTCTGGGCATTGGACACACGCGAACAGGCTACATATAGCTGGCCAGGGGAAAAACATGGCATTTCCAAATGCACCCCTGCTACCTGCAATGTTTGCCCTTGCGCTTTGTTAATAGTAATAGCAAAACTAAGTTTGATTGGAAACTGGAGTCTTTTGAATTGAAATGGTAGGTCAGTGGGGATTATTGGGATTCGAGGTATGATTACACTTTCCCCTTTTCCCACACCTGTTAAAATGGTGGCACAGATTATATTTTGCCCTAATTGTGTAATTCGAAGCCTCGTCCCATTACATAAACGGGGTGCATCTAAATTTCGCATAAGCATAATTGGTACACCTAATTTCATTTGTAGTTTATGCGAGGGTACACCCGATAGCTCCAGAGAATTTAAAAACTCAGCGGGATATGAAGTGCTCTGTTCTGTGTCCATGATTGTATCTATTGACAAATACTCCTTTATTTCTCCCTGCACCTCTTTCAAAATGTCAGTGTTGATTTTGTTAACGATTTCATTTTTTGGTGCAAGAATTGCTCTTGAACACAACCAATGATCACAATTTAAATTTAGTTGTAAGTCTGGGTAAACTTTAGCAATGAGCTCCACATCATTTTCCACCAAATTACAGAATTCCCCTGTAAGTAAAATACAACCTTCAGCATCCGTGTCCAAACGTCCATCGCCAATTTTCAATAGTGTCTCTGCGTAATGTCCTGAATCTACGTCATTATAAAGGTGGACTCTCATATTCGTTGTTAGGCTGAATTTTTTCACTTTTTACTACAATCTTGATGACTTGAGACAGGCTTTGATTTCATCTGCATGTGTGCCCCTCTGGATCACCGGTAGAGTTTGTCGGAAGTCACCAGCCAGTAAAACTACCATTCCTCCCATAATATCTGTACTGTCTCGCAAGTCCTGAAGAGTTTGGTTTAACGCCTCTATAGCTTTTTTGTGGGACATCGTACTTTCGTCCCACACTAAAAGTTTACATTGTCGTAGCATCATACCTCGAGAGCTATTTTTGCTGAAATTGCAGATGGGTGACTCTTCCTGTGCAAGTGCAAGATTTAGTGGCAATTTTAGAACGGAATGTGCAGTACGGCCACCGTTCAGTAGTGTAGCTGCTATACCGGAGGAAGCGACGGCAACAGCAATTTTCTGGTCTTTCCTTATGAACGCCAATAATAAGTTCAGCAAAAACGTTTTCCCGGTTCCTCCAGGGGCGTCGAGAAAGAGAAGTGCACCATTCCCTGACTCTACTTGACGTAAACACCTGTTGAAAGATGTGACTTTGTTCTGGAAGCAACCAAGGAACTAATTCTGTTAATTTCTGTTGCAATACTGTGAAATCATAGTTTAATACCGAGTAATTTCATCGTTTAAGTCATTTTCGTCTGATCGTTGAGGGCTTACCATTCCGAAATCTTGAAGCTTCTTTCCCACCATTGTCATAACCTTGTTTTCAATTTTCGTCAGCGCTTCGTAGTAGATGTGCTCATTAAAAGTCATATCTGCATGTACTTGCTGTAACCGCCGCAAAATATCTTCCGCCATGTACTCTTTGTACTTATCCCACAGCGTTTGAGGATTGGAAAGACCGCAAGATGATATGAGGGTTGCGAAAAGTTCCCTGATTTTGTCTGGTGATCTGCACTGCACGGCTTCCTCCATAGTTTCGTCCCAGTGGTTATCATTCTCTAACAAATATAGAGCTTCACATTCTTCTCTATATGTTCCGCATTCCTGACCGTTGACAATTTTAAGGTCTCTATAGCTAGTTGGACCTCGAACATGATGCAATAACATGCGCAGACAAAAGCATTCAAATTTTGTTACATGGACGGTGTAGACACGACCAAGAGCGTCTGATGATTTAACCCCTAGGAAATCTTCAACAGGCGTACCTTGAACGCGGCGTTTCCACTCCTTTTTTGAGGTGTTCCATGTATAATAACGGGGAACTTGGGAATACAATAATGTTTTAGCGAAAGTATCTGTCTGACAAAGCTGGAAAAAGGCAGTTAATGTGGTTTTAGGAGGTGATGAAATCCTTTCCTGGAAATTATTCTCATTAAAGAAAACACGCTGTCCATTTTCTAAGTGTATGGCAAGATGTGTAACAGTCGGATGTCTTTCGTGTAAGGGTAAACCAAGGAGCCGCCACGCCGCCTCATTACTACTGACATATCGCCCGGCTTGATAGGTTTGTACTTCATTAATAGTTTGCACTACACCTTCGTTACGCAGATTGAAGATCGCCTGATCGCTCCCTTTATTAATGTATTTGCAAATATATTTAATAGCACGAACAGAGTTGCAGGCTTCTACATTAATGTGGGCATTAAATATTTTACATAAAATGGGTGAATATGGTACAACCCAGCTATTATCAAAAGTTTGGACCACCCCAATGCGATTCTGAATTGTAACACTTTTACCACCATCTTCGGGTGCTCTTCGTCTGTACAAAGGGTAACCCTTATTATTGTGCACTGTTTCCTTTAGCAGCTCTCGGGGAAATTTTTTTGTACATTTTCCATTTTTCATGCAAGGTGATGCTGGATTGCGTGCTCCACAGGGACCATGAACCATGTTTCTGACTACGGTATCGTGCAAATCCTTATCTTGTTCTGGATCCGGAATCTCGGCGCTTATTATGTTATCTATTTGATTGGGACGTAGCTTTTCTTGCAACCAAATAAGAAAATGCACATGTGGCAGTCCTCGTTTCTGCCATTCAATGGAATACATGTGGCACTGGACGTTTCCAAATACTTTTCCCTTTGTAATAACATTCATTAGTTTTTGAACCTTTAAACGAAACACACGGGCAACTAAGTCATGTCGGTCAGTAGCTCTTTGCCCGAGCATTAGCTCTTCTGTTATTTCCTTCCATGAGGGATTGCAGGTGAAAGTTACGAATAGGTCAGGCCTGCCGTAAGTGCACACATAGGCGAAAGCGTCTTGTGTGTATTCATGCAGATAGCGGGGGCTGTTCACAAAAGTAGAGGGAAGAATAACCATTCTGCCTAAATCGTTGGGGCTTATATTACCATCCGTGCTAATCGCATCTTGCAGGTGAATGTAATTTTCAGTTCGCAGTTCTTTCTGGTTTAAAGAAATGTAACGAAGACGTTCACTCTCTACTTTGATGTACATATCTACTAAAAATTGGTGAAAGAGCTGTCTTGACCGTGGAAGGAGGTTAAAGTCATTTTCTCGAAGCATCATGTGATACGCGTAAAAATCCATGCATGAAACTTTTTTATTGGGAACTGGCTGTTTTGTAGTGGGATTAATGAGTGGAATATTAAAATGGTATCCCGACTCTCCCTTGCTAAAAATTAATGGGTACTGCAAAGCATCATAAAACTTATGAGTATCGGCTACACGTGTAAGTGTATTATCGTGTGCTCGTAACACTATGTCTCGTGAAGAGAACTGGTCGCCACTCACCACGACAGCAACTTCATTAATTGTCGGTGCATTATAGCGCCTCTCATGTTCGCCACGTGGAGTTCGATCAGCATGGATGACAACCTTATAATCTTCTTGAGGCCAGTTCTCTATTGCGGTTTTAAAGGTATTTATCAAAATGTTGTGTTTATGTAACATTCTTTGAATTTTTAATACCGTATCTCTTTCAACTCCTTGAATGTATAAGCAACGACGGTTTACTTCATTTTCTTCATCACCCATGAAATAAACTTGCAAGAATTTATGGTGTTCGTTCTCTGTTGGAAAAAGTGAACCAATTTGATGATATATCTGACCTTGTACGGTAAAGGTTGGCGAAAACCCGGGCATTCTTATCTCCTTATCTACTCCAAAAGATGTCATTTGAAAGCATGAGTTATACTTTCTAATTCTATTTAAAAAGCGCCGTGATTCATTTGCATCATATAAATATAGAGTTTTCAGAGGCTGTTCTGGTTCACCAAGTAAAGGAAGGGAAACTTTGCCATTAGAACAACACATCCCTGCGGTCTCATCTTTCCATTTTAAAGCATCACAAAACTGGCATTTTTTATTCATCAAACCAACAACAATTAAAGTATGATTTTTGTAATCAATTAAAGGATCGTATTCAAATCCGGAATTATTAAATAAGGACCAACTGTTACGCATAAAAGTTCGTCGGCGTTCGGTTTGCATTTCTGCATGAACGATTCTTCTCGCCTGCGACTCTTGTGTAGTTTCTGTGACTCTAATGGCTGCCTGCCGCTGGGCTTGTTCGTCTAAACAGAGCTGAGTTTAAAGGGGCGTCTCAGTAGCTCTCAAAGCTCTCTGGCTTTCATCTTGCTCATCTAGACGGAGCTGCGTTTGATGAGGCGTCTCAGTTGCTCTCAAAGCAGCTTGGCGTTCAGCTTGTACATCTAAACGGATCTGCGTTTGAAGGAGCGTTTCAGTAGCTCTCAGAGCTCTCTGGCGTTCGGCTTGTTCCTCTAAACGCAATTGTGTTTGAAGGGGCGTCTCAGCTGCTCTCATAGAAGCCTGGCGGGTGGCTTGGTCCTCCAGTCTTTCCTTTCTTTGATAACGTGTCTCATCAGCTCTCAAATCAGTTTGTCGCTCCATTTGTTCTTGCATCCTTAATTTGGCATGAACGGAGGGTTCTTGGGATCGAGCAATTTTAGCTGCCCGGGCTCGCATTGAGCTCCTAGATAGGTTAGAATTACGTTTGCGAGGCATTTCAAAAAAGAAAAAGGAAAAAACTGTTTTTTTAAGAAAAAAAATATTTCTAACCTAAAAATTAAAACAGACACACTATTACCTTAAGGTAAAAAAGTAGAACCAGAATTAAAATAACTAACCTAATAATAATAAATGATAAACTATCGCTCAAAGAGAAAAAAAAAGGAAAAATAAAAACTGAAAACGTAAAACAATTACTATATTATTAAAATAGGACTAAACACAGATAAATAGACAGTAACAAATCAATGTTTGTAAACAAATGAATCGCAAACATGTATTGCTATTTCCCAACTCCCTTTCTTCTCTTTCGCCAAGCTTCATAGCCATAGATAAACAAAACTATACCGCATTAGTTAGTACATTCTATAACACAAATCGATACCGCATTTTAAAGTAAAAATAATGTTTTTATTTGATATACCAATACCAATAATACCAAACTTCTTACGACAACCATAACGGGGTGAACAGACAGAGCTTAATTAGCTGAATATAATCATTTTTAATCATTTTAAGATAGATGTGCCTAAAATAACTCGGGAACAGATTTTTATTCGGGATATCAGATTTTCTTCTGGGATACCGCAGGTCCCTTTTTCTGTACTCCAGGCATCATGTTGCAATTAATTTATTCATATCAGTAGGCCGAGTTGTTAAGCCAGACGACCGTCTAACAGTTTTTTTTTTCTATCCGTCAGGAACAGTACTTTTTTTCTGGATGAAAGGTACCTATGTCCTTTTCTGTACCCATGATAACGTGTATGCGAAATTTCATGATGATCGGTCCAGTAGTTTAGGCGTGAAAGCGTAACAAACAATAACAAACAAACAAACAAACTCACATTTGTATTTTTTCTGGATGAAAGGTACCCTATATCCTTTTCTGTACCTATGACAACGTGTATGCGAAATTTCATGATGATCGGTCGAGTAGTTTAGGCGTGAAAGCGTAGCAAACAATAACAAACAAACAAACAAACAAACAAACTCACATTTGCATTTTTTCTAAATGAAAGGTACCCTATGTCCTTTCTGTACCCATGACAACGTGTATGCGAAATTTCATGATGATAGGTCGAGTAGTTTAGGCGTGAAAGCGTAACAAACAATAACAAACAAACAAACAAACTCACATTTGCATTTTTTTCTGGATGAAAGGTACCCTATGTCG
This sequence comes from Timema podura, assembly GCA_033556935.1. Taxonomy (NCBI): domain Eukaryota; kingdom Metazoa; phylum Arthropoda; class Insecta; order Phasmatodea; family Timematidae; genus Timema; species Timema podura. The sequence continues at coordinate 82,232,779 of JAVRXN010000010.1, forward strand.
TTTTCTGTACCCATGACAACGTGTATGCGAAATTTCATGATGATTGGTCTAGTTGTTTAGGCGTGAAAGCGTAACAAACAATAACAAACAAACAAACAAACAAACTCACATTTGCATTTTTTCTGGATGAATGGTATCCTATGTCCTTTTATGTACCCATGACAACGTGTATGCGAAATTTCATGATGATCGGTCGAGTAGTTTAGGCGTGAAAGCGTAGCAAACAATAACAAACAAACAAACAAACAAACTCACATTTGCATTTGTTCTAAATGAAAGGTACCCTATGTCCTTTCTGTACCCATGACAACGTGTATGCGAAATTTCATGATGATCGGTCGAGTAGTTTAGGCGTGAAAGCGTAACAAACAATAACAAACAGACAAACAAACAAACTCACATTTGCATTTTTTCTGGATGAAAGGTACCCTATGTCGTTTCTGTACCCATGACAACGTGTATGCGAAATTTCATGATGATTGGTCTAGTAGTTTAGGCGTGAAAGCGTAACTAACAATAACAAACAAACAAACAAACAAACTCACATTTGCATTTTTTCTGGATGAAAGGTACCCTATGTCCTTTTATGTACCCATGACAACGTGTATGCGAAATTTCATTGATGATCGGCTCGAGTAGTTTAGGCGTGAAAGTGTAACAAACAAACAAACAAACAAACAAACTCACATTCGCATTTATAATAGTTAGGATGTCAAATAAAAGTTTTTTATTTCAAATAGTTCTACAATTTTGCAATGATAAGTTGTTTAGTTTCTCAAATAGTTGTGGAGATACGGAAATTAACGCTTCTGTAAAGTACCCTAAAAATCATTTTCATAGGAAAATGAAAATAGCCAGTTTATTTCTAATCTTAATCAACGCCTAGATACGAATTTTAATCAAAATTGTTTGAGCAGATTTTGAGAAAATCAATTTTTTCTCTTTTCGCCCTTCAGTAAACTACCTTTGATTTTAAGTTTTTATAGACACACAGACAGACGGCATTGCAAAGACTATTTTTTAGGGTTGTGGGGGTCATGAGACGTCGACATCCATCAACATTTCAGGTTAGTTTTTTTTACGATCGCAATACTTAAACTTTAATGTCCAAAAAGTTAAAAAAATGCATATAATTGCGTATAGATTGAAAGTTATTGATTTTATAAAAATATGTTTCGGATAAAATATTTGTATTATAAATATATATACATATTTGTAATGCTAAGTAATTTCATATCTCAAATAGTTTCGGAGCTATTATAAAAAATGTTAATTAACGCATCAGACCGGAGCCCTTAAAACCATTTTGCCGAAATATTGAGGGTAGCCATTTTGTTTGGAATATTTATTAATATTCATAAATGAAATTTAATCAAAATCGTTAGAGCCGATTTTGAGAAAATCAACTTTTTCTCTTTTTTCCCTTCAGTAAACTACCCTTAATTTTAGGGGTAGATATCCAATTCCAAAATCTCTCGGGGCAACCCTATGAAAACCCTGGATATCAAGTTTCAGCTCAATCGGTAAAATAGTTTAGGCTCTAGTTGGAGGTACAGACAGACAGACGGAAATCCAAAAACCACTTTTTCGGATTCAGGGAGTCATGAAACGTCAAGATTCATCAAAATCTCGAGTTCGAATATTTTGCCGATCAACATACTTTCTCTACCTGTAAGATAGAGAGAAAGTAAAAAAGATCACTATTTTATCTAGTAATATGGTCCTGTTAGTATGGTAACAGAATTAAGATACTATTAATTGCTCACGCATTACTAATTAGGAAGAGTCCGGCCATAGTATTAGTAGCATCTAGTTTCCTGGTAGTTCGCCTTGCACTGGTTGTATAGTTATAGTTTTGCTTTTAGGAAGTTATAACGTTATAATGTTTAACTCTCTATGGAGCTAACTCGTGCTAATTAGCTCATGTTAATTACCTCCCTTGTAGCTCTTTAAATTAGAGCTAAATTTGTGTGGCTTAGTTCTTTATAATGTTAAGTGCAGTAGCTGGAAGTTTCAGTCAGCAGGCAGGAGTAAAATCATGTATGGTAAATTTGTAATTAGTTTTGATTACCGCCACTAATTCATATTACCATGGAGTTGCTGCCTTTCACCTTATTTGATAAATTAGTATATGTCCTGCTTTAACGAGTTACAAGCTTTCTTATTCACACCTATGACCTATAAGTGTGGGTTATAGGGTGTACCTAGGTGCTTCATGCCTTCTCCTTTATCGAGCTATTTATATAATTGTGTTCGTTCATATTCTTGTGTTTAAACAATGGATGGTTTGAATAGTTTCTAACTGTAATAATATGTACATTCTATTGACTTGTTTGAATATTAATAAACTGATTGGTTAAACTTGTAAAATATTATCATTCTTTGTTCCTTGTAATCAACATTGTAAGTACTACAGAAGTTGTAAAGGTTAAAAGACCACTCGAAATTGGAATATCAGGAAATAAGGGGTTAGGGGGTTAACAGAAAACAAAACTTTTAGGTGTATAAGAAAATAAACTGCCAGGAATGTAGGGATATTACTACAAATACCCAAATCATTTTTAGTTGAATTGAATGTTGTAAGTGGGATTTTGTTTAATGGTTGTGGGTTTCAAAATTTCCATAACTTATCTAAAAAACTACTTATTGTAGTAGGCGATTGAAATTTGTCAGGCAAATAAAAACCCACCTCAACCACTCTGAAAACATTAAATTTCAAAATTAAGAAACAGAAAATGGGAAGGGAGTTTACTCAAAAATTTCCAAACCTTATATAATAGAACACCCATTGTATGATAGAAAATTTAAATATTTACTTACTTAGAGATACATCCCCAAATAACCAGAAGAGCTTTAATTTAATTTAATTTTAAAAAAGAGGGTCAATGCATTTGGGAGGGGAAGCATATAGAAAAATTAACACATTTTAGTACGATTTAAAATTTATATAAAGATAGGCAAGTAGGCACAAACATCACTCAGATTATGGGAAAAACTGAAAATTTGAAAATTGGTTCCAAAAAGTAAGGGGCTGAAAATTTCACACACTACACTACAATATTAATGAAAAAAAAAAAAAAAGGGTAGTCAGACGCGGTGCTAATAATAATAATAATAATGAAAAAAACTTTATTTGGTAGAAAATCAAAAGATGTCAGGTAATTGCAGGGACCATAAAGTAGTTTTAACAGTCTTTTATTTCACTTATGCTGTTTGTTGAACTTTGATGCCATTTTTTTCAATTTTCTTTAGTAACAATGTATATTCGCCAAATTTTTTTAAGATTTTTTTAAAGTGCGAAACCAAGATCTTTAAAATGATGAAAATTTGATCATTTTATATTAAATAGGACTCCAAATATTATTTCAATTCTTTCAATTGAATGAAAATTTAACATGTTTCCTATATTTTAAAGCTATGTAACTCTAGAATTATTTTACCTAAAAAATTACAATTTGTCAGATATTTGTACATCATGATCAATAGCCATTCCAAGTTTAAAAAAAAAGTTTGAAAAATGCAAGGTTGAGAAGTTTTACTTCATTGGTTGATTCCACATCGAATCCCGTGGAGCTCTGTGTAAATGTATATGGCATTGGGACAGTTACATAATAACGTATGTTCAAGAGTGACATAAGGGATTTATATGTTATAAATAGAGTCCTTGGTCATGTGAACTTTGTAATTAGAATAAGGCTTTGTGATTTAAAAAAAATTGTTTATTATTATTCGTTGTAAATATAAAAATGGTCTTTTGTTAGTTCAATATAATCTTGATTATTCTTGTCATACTTTAATTTAATAAATTGATGACTGACTAAGACATATTTGATTCACACGGTAGTAAGGCATTAACGACTGGCCTAGGTGGCTGGCTAGCCCATCTCCATCTGGACAGTCTTGCACTCATGGCACTAAGTAACATTTCACTAAGGTTGTTGAATACTAGAGGACAGGTAGTGTTATTCTTCCTTGGGCAACCGAAGGCTTAACATATTTTTTAGGGATATTTAATTTGTAACCATATTTTAATACTTATATGTCTGACACCTTAGATCAATTGATAGGGTGTGTGCTTACTGAGCTCAGGGGCCCGGGTTCGATTCCTGGCATGGCCTAAAATTTATCATTGATGAAAATATGGGTTCACCCTTACACATTGATAAATTAATTGCTGGGTATTGGGTGTTGTGCCGGTCCTAGTTTTAAGATAGGTTTTAAGACACATGAAGCTATGACAGGCCTAACAAGCCGGCATTGGAAAATATATGGCTTGAATCAAAAACTGGCCCAAGCCACAGGCTGGAAACAGTAATGGACGTAAAAGTAAAATGTTAATAATATATATATATATGTGTGTGTGTGTGTGTGTATATATGTGTATATATGTATATTATATATGTATATATGTATATATATATGTATATATGTATATATATGTATATATATATATATACTCTATATTTAATAATAAACTTATACTTAAGTTATTTGAAACTCATTTCTTGATTTTGATACGTTATTGAGATTAAGGTGCCTGAAATGTTATGACTGGTATTAATGACTAACACAAAATCTATCACCAATTATATATGGGTATATTGGATTATGTTTCTCTTAGGGTACCTATGCAACTGTGTTCAAAGGAAAATCCCGGTTGACTGATAACTTGGTAGCTCTAAAAGAAATTCGTCTGGAACATGAAGAAGGAGCTCCCTGCACAGCCATTAGGGAAGTCTCACTCTTAAAAGAGTTAAGGCATGCAAACATTGGTAAGTTGGTATAAGGAAATTACCTTTTACTCAAGAACACCTTTAAAACAACTATTATTTGCTTCAGTGGCTGCATGGTCTAAGGCGTCACTGTTGTAATAGACTAGACTGCCAATGGTGGGGAGATTGTTTTTTGATCTCGGTCGGGTGTACTGAGGGTGGCTTTTCCTAAATAGTTCCCTACACTTTCTCCATGCAAATGCGGGTATACTTCCTCTAAATTCAATCCTACTCATCCCTAACCCATTAGCTTATTTAGTAAATAAGCATATTCTCGAATGAGTAGTATAAAGCAGTGTTAAAAAAAACTATTTTGAAAAATTTTTCTTAGCGACATTTACATAAATGACACTAATATTAATTTTATGTTGACATTTTTCCCACCCTCAAGTTTTTTTAATCGTTACGTTATAAATTTTCTTATTTTTTAATAATAAGTTGACATAATTATATGTATTTACATTAGTTTTACTAGTAAATAGTGGAAAGTTTATAAGCTCAGGTAAAAATATTACATTTATGCATTGACGTGAGCACTTTCTTTTTATTTTGTCAACCCACAATTACATATGTTAACAAAGAAGAAAAATAAAAAAAACAACAACAACATACTAAACAAATATATAACAATATGAATTTTCTTTCATATTATCTATATAACTTAAAAAATTATTTTAATTGAGATTCCAACCAAACCAATAACTGTCCCTTTATAAATATATATCTTAACGAATTCATACAAAAAGGACCATAAACGAGAGCCAAAAATATTTATTAGCTTTTTGTATCCTTTTTACACATACAAGTTTAACTTTCATTGAATGCACTTTCATCCAAATATTATTTATTAGGGTCCTTTTCATTTTTAAAATCTATAAAATTATACATTGATTACACTAGCCAAGAAAAATTGTTTGTGTGTACCAGCGGGACATAAATGGCTGATTCTAAAGGAAATTGATGTACTGATTCCAAAAATGCCATTAATTTTTCTGTGTCATGTCTGCATCAAAAGATATACTCAAATTTAAAATCTCAATGAATTACCAATTTTTAATAATTTACAATTTTATATATACATATAATTTGCACTTGTCATCATAAATTTCTTCATGTCATAATACAATAGCTATATTAATTTATATTATTGTACAGGTAATATGTGCATTCTATACAATTAAAATGACACGGATATTTTTTTAAAAGTACTTTTGCATTCGCTCTTAAAAAACCAACAGTTATCTCCCATCATGGCATTATCCTAGCGACCTTGATAACTCTTTTCCATCGTGGATATGTCCAGATTAAAGCGTCCGCCTTGCTCATCACTCATAGCCACCAAAGCATCAGGATATAAACCCAAATGTGAATGTAGAAAATTAATTTTCAGAGACATTTGGCACCCTATAGATTTATAACATGCAAAGTTGACACGAGATTCGTAATTATCTTCTTTCCTATTTACAAGAAATCCATGCACAACTGCTTTAAACAAAAGCTAAGCTGTCAGTTCAGTATTCTGTACTTCATCTTAAATACATCATATTTCATAAGTTTCCTTTTTTGGAACCGATGACAATTCTTGCTTTAAATTTAGCATCTGTTATATTGAGAAAATTATCTGGAATATAGGTGAATCCACTTACTTTATCTTAGGCCTTAACAAAATTCTTCACTAACCCAATCTTTATATGTAAAGGGGGGAAGAAGAATATTTTCTGGTTCAACCATTGAAACATATTTACATTACTTCTTCTGAATAAATATTCACTTCTTCTTTTCCTATTGTTATACATTATAATGCCAGACTGACCCACAAAAAAAAAAAAAAAATTGTGAAACCTCTCTCTAAACCTGTAAATATTCCAGTAACCTAAAGATCACCACAGACGTTCCAAGAGTAGTCTTGGTACAATATTGCATTCAAAATCTTTGGTATACTTTCAAATTATATTTCTTCACAGTTACCAACATGAATTAGAGAAACTGATGGATTTATTTACATTATTCAGCAGAACTGCTTTTACACTAAATTTCTACGCCTCAACAAATCTGTGCCATTCATTAGGACATTGTTTAATGTCTAATTCTTTCATAAGAACGTTAAAGTCTTCTTCATACTATTCTCAATAGTGAAATACTTAAGACATTTCACTGCATTGTTGATACAATGTTATTTAGTTTCAGCTTTAAGTAATTTACATTGCTATAACCAGGAACCAAGAAGTTCAGATTGCTCTTTGGTTAACTTTAGGTCACAAGTTATCTCATTAAAATCATCTTGCTTAAATGTAGTGTGTCATCAGTTCCCAGTTTGTAGTCCAAATCATTATAAGTGGATGGTTCAGTAAAGTTTGTAATACATTCATCTGCACAATCTTCATAACTATTTCCTATTATAACAATACAATGGTAGGCAGATCAGAAGAAAAAAAATACTAAACTTATATCAACCGCTCACATTATAGCTGTCTCTCTGTAACTGAAAGAGTTATTGTATGAACATATAGGCCTACACAGTACAACAACGATACTTTTGAGACACTACTGTAATATATTAGCAAATGTGAAAAATATTTGGTTATGAATCTGATCAGTGTCATGTTTTATTATAAGTTATTTACTATGTTTCCATGCAACAACTATACTGTCTGTCATATTACAGATCAGGGTCATATTCCCTTCACTAAAACATAAAATACATGCATTATGTTTGAACACAAAATCCTATATACATAAATTGTGACATGTGTGACATTTTTATTGTCATTTCCGAGATCTACAAACAAAAATGGACTAATAATGAGCAAAATATTTACAGAAGTAAAAATCTTGTTGACTAATGTTATAACTGCTAACACTATTTTTTATCTTTCAACTAAACGATTTGTCACATCAAAAAGCCACAGCTCTTGTGCGGAAATAAGGATTAATAGGAAAAACCGAAGAAAGGGATCAAATTGGGAGTGGCACAATATGAATCTTTTTAATTTGAATAAAAGTGTACTTTACATAATTCTTAAAATCATTATAAAATATTGAATTACTTTTTTAAAGTTGACCACTTTATTGAGTTGCCTACTGAGCTAAGAATCCCAGGCTCAATTCCCACCATGGCCTGAAAAAATCATCATTGACTAAATTAGGTCTTTCCCTTTCACAATGAAGAATTAACTGCTGGAGACCTGGGTGTTTTGTTTGTTCAAGTATTGAGTTAATTTTATCAGACACACTGATAAAACTAGTCAGTTCAGAAACTACACATTAAATACTCCATATACCATAATATTTTTTAAAAAATTAGCAAGATGCAAACATTTAAATATTTTTGAAAACAATCACCAGGCTACTGGAAATGATCTTGGGACCTTATTATTAATGCAGGTGTCACTTTTTAACATACATTTAAATTATTATTCGTAAATGTTAATCATCCACACCATTTGTTAATTTAATTGCAAAATACAAATGGTTTTAAACATCAGAATTATCATTTAACCCCTTGCCAAGCCACAATTTATTTATTCTTGTTTGTTTAGGTCTTAAAACATATTTCATACAAAATATTAGGGGTGTGCGAATATTCGAAATTTCAAATAATTCATGGCCTAGTATTTGATTTGAAACTCTGAATAGTAAGATTGAATAGTTAAGTCATAAATCTCTTTAAAGTCCAAACCCATAAGTTTACAGCAGCAAGGAAGCAGTTGGTGTGAGACAAGTGGGTAGCTAGATAATCTGGTGACAGGAGTTAAAAATACTCTCGTCCTTTGTTCATTAAGGGGGAAGGGGGGGAATACCTTTGTTAGCAGAAAGAAAGGGGCTGAGGCCTGCCTGAGGGCTGGAAGAAGGGGAAGGGGGTTTTATAAAGGCTGGTGGAGAGAGAAACATTTGGGAGCTACATGACTCATGCTCTTTCTACAAGTGAAAGTGCTTGCAATGAAACATTTAGAGAAGGATTGAAATAGCTACTCTACCATATTTCACTGTGAAAATAAAGGGTGAAGGGATGGAGGGCAGTATTGCAAGGTCAATTATTTGAGTGCTTGTCAGTCTGTTGTTAGGACAGGGAGGTGACCCAGACATATAGAGATTACAGGAGGTATCAAATCTAGAGAACATTTAAGGGGTTTCAAACCTATAAAACATTTATAGGGGTCAAGCCTCGAGAGCATTTAAGGGGTTTCAAACCTAGAAAACAAACCTTGAGAGCATTTAAGGGGTTTCAAACCTAGAAAACAAACCTTGAGAGCATTTAAGGGGTTTCAAACCTAGAAAACAAACCTTGAGAGCATTTAAGGGGTTTCAAACCTAGAAAACAAACCTTAAGACCATTTAAAAGGTTTCAAGCCTTGAAAACATTTAAGGGGTGTAGAGCCTAGACAACATTCAAAAGGATTCAAACCTAGAAAACATTTAAGGGGTGTCAAGCCTAGACCACATTTAAAAGGTTTCAAACCTAGGAAACATTTAAGGAAGTCAAGCCTAGAAAACATTTAAGGGGTATCAAGCCTACACACCATTTAAAAGGTTTCAAGTCTAGAAAACATTTAAGGGGTGTCAAGCCTAGACAACATTTAAAAGGTTTCAAGGCTAGAAAACATTTAAGGAGTATCAAGCCTAAAGACCATTTAACCCTCAGCTACACGCATGGACACCTATAACGTTAATACACGTATGTGAACTGTTAATCTGCTACTGTTTTACTGCTGTTTTCGGTTCGATTTCATGTTCATTAGTACTTTTGAAACATTCAAGAACATTTCTTTTAGTTTAAAATGATTATACATATATTAAAAAGACCTTTTCCATGTTCATTTTCTCGCTATTTTTTTTAATATTATCTCATTGTTTAATAACTTACAACCATGATACAATTTTCTCAATAAACTTACTTATAAGTTTTCTTATGAACTAACTTGAGATTACAAAACATTTTCATACATAGAACACAATACAAAAAGAAAAATTACACTAATGACAAAAAAGAGTCGTAATCAAACAAAGACTAAAATTGCAAAGGTATAAATTAGTTTCTTTACTAAGTTAACGCACCATATACTGTACCTAGTCACTGTCAGAATCATTTAGATCCATTATTTGCATTTTTCTGTCACATTCAGAGCACACATAAGAAACAATGTGTCCCAAACAGACATATGCGTTGCAACCTGTGCACATGAATCAAGTTGCCCTATTTTTTTCGATCACAAAAATAACACCTTCCTCAGGCTCTCACTTCTTTTGGTCCGACTTCTGGTTGAACTTTTGGAATCTCCAAGATCTCCATAAGACGCAGCTTTACTGTAGTAGGTAAATTCTGCTGCTTAGCTCTCAAACCCAAATGATCATTCAGAAGTTCCTTTGCAAGTATTTCCAAAAGTCCTTCCTCGCCAAGTTGGATGTAGTATTATCCTTGTAAATTATGTAGGAATTTATTCCAGCAATATTCATAAATTAAAAGAATACTACTAAAGTCCATCTTCGGGTTATTCTGGCTACAGAATAAGCACACTTAATTTCATCCACCTTATCAACACCCGATTTCGTTTCATTATAAAATGTGATGATTTTGGGTTTATGGACTTCAGCACTCTCTAGATCTTCAATTTCGTCTTCTTCAATATGGAATGTTGATAATGCTAGCACAACTTTGTTTTTCTTATGCTTATAAGACACGAGAGGGAATTATTTTTTTTAAAGCGAAGATACTGGAACCTCTTGAACGATCTTTCACTTGTATCACAAACGGTGGGATCTTTTCCTTGTTCTTTCTTATAGTCCCTACCATTGTAAGTTTGTTGTTCTCCAGTAAGACCTGGGCTAATGGAACTGACACCAACCAATTATTGCATGTAATATTTCAACCACTTTTTGATTTTGGCTGCACAAGTCTCTTGACAATACTCTGAGGATTGTTTTCACACTTATAGGGGCCTTCAAGCTGTTTTCCATAGTAAACTTATACATTGTTTGTATATAACATTTTAGCATCTGTGAGGGCAAAAATCTTTATGCTGTATTTGGCAGGTTTGGATGGGATGTACTGGCGAAACCCACACCTCCCTATAAATACATTAAGAATTTCATCAATGGTTAACCTTTCAGACAAACTGTAATGCTTCTTACAGTTTTTATTAAATTTACCAATAAGATATCTATCAGCAGCTAATTTGTCTGTTAGTTTTCGCTGGTTTCTAGATGTAATATCGTCAAATTTTAAGGATTTTAGTAAAAACCTAAAACAGTTGATTCCCATAGTGAGCCTAAAATATTCTATGCCAGTTCCATAATTTCTCCAGAGATCCTCAAGTCTGGGATGCGAAACCTTCAAAACAGCCCCAAGAATAAGAAGCCCTAAACATGCCTTCAATTCAGTTAGAGTAGCTCCAGCAGCATCTCTTAGGTCTTGAATACTTATCTTGAATAGACACTATGCAAATATTGGTGCACCTGACAAATTCGTTTAACATCTCATCAGAGAGGAAAAGCTGTAAAGCCTGTATTGGGCTAGTAGCATTCTTCATAAGCCGATTGCTTGCTATCTGAGTAATGGTCACTCTTATTGACCATATCTTCATCGCTGTCATCGGAAGCACCGAATTCATCTTCGTCAAGCCAGCGTAGTATATCTTGGTCATTAGGTCCAGACATTTTACTAAATAAAAGTGTACAAAAATGAAAGCACTAATAAAACAACACACACACACACACACAAACATGGGCACGCTCACTCACAGACACATATACACTGCATACAAAACTCATTCGTAATAAGTGTATATAGAACATATTCAAAGCTGTTACAATTTATGAGGGAGTATAGTTTCAAACACTGCCTAAAATGTGAAAATTTTAAAATCTGTCAACAATTGAGAAAATAATTTACTCATAAAAATAAGTGTCATAAGAAGTAAATAATGCTATAGAAGTAATAAAATTTACCTGAAGTGTAAATGCACACTTACGGAATATCAGTCATCAGTACAAAATAAAGTATCACTGCTGCTAGCAGACTGACATGAGGCAATCTCGGATCCCACCATGACCTTCAGAAAAGCAGTAGGGGAAACTACCAGGCGACACATTTCAGTTCGGTTTTACTAGAGGATGAGAAGAGAACTACGATCATCTTGCGGACTCACATTCCGCGGCGTGTGTAGCGGAGGGTTAAAAGATTTCAAGCTTTGAAAATTTAAGGGGTTTCAAGCCTAGACAACATTTAAAAGGTATCAAACCTAGAAACCATTTAAGGGGGTCAAGCCAAGAGAACATTTAAGGGGTTTCAAACCTAGAAAACATTTAAGGAATGTAATACCTAGAGACCATTTAAAGGGTTTCAAGCCTAGAAAAAATGTAAGGGGTGTCAAACCTAAAAAACATTTTAAAGGTTTCAAACCTTGAAAACATTTAAGGGAGTCAAGCCTAGAGAACATTTAAGGGGTGTCAAGTCTAGATAACATTTAAGGTGTGTCAAACCTAGATAACATTCGAAGGGTGTCAAGCCTAGATAACTTAAGGGGAGTCAAGCCTAGATAACATTTAAGGGATGTCAAACCTGATACCATTTAGAAGGTTTCAAACCTAGAATACATTTAAGGGGTAGAACTTTAAGGTGTCAAGTCTAGATTACATTTAAAGGGGTCAAGAACTAAATTTATCATTCATTACTGTTGTGTTAATTTAGTAAATTTATTGTTGTATAACATGAAAGTGGCAGCGGTATGAACTGATTAGTAATAACATTTAGTATACAGCCAGTCCCTTTGATGAACGGAGTGAAGGTGTTTCTTGTAGGGTCATTTGGTGGCTTGGTAGACTGATGTGCAATAGTATACTGCATACTACACACTGCACTCCTAATTTCTCTAGTAAGCCTTTTCAGTGCTGCCTAGGCTTTCAGTTGACAGTGGAGTTGTTTAGGATCCAAGCAATTTTTGAGTTGAGTACCAATCATTACACAAACAAAAGTAGGCCTTGCATATTAGAAAATGAGAACTTTATTAATCACCCCATTATTTTACCCTTTCTAATAATAATAATAATAATAATAATAATAATAATAATAATAATAATAATAATAATAATAATAATAATAATAATAATAATAATAATAATAATAATAATATTTTAATTTAAGGAAATATAATCACTACACTGATCAGTTAAACATTCTCCATGCAATTTTTAAATTTAAATTTCTGTCAAAAACTTATTAGAAAATTAAAAAAAAAATTGATTTAGGTGCAACCCGTTGTCTAAAAAACTGTATTAAAGGTTGTTTTAAATTCGGTCTTTTTTTTATTAATACCAGCTCAAATAACAATGTTTTGAAGTAATGTTTTGCATTTTGCATACTTAAATATAAAACCACATTTTCGCTAAGAATTTACAAATTTAAATTATTTTTATCAAAAATGTAAGCAAAATCTACTATTCGATTTGTACTATTTGGTATTTGTTCGAAATTTTGATATTTGATTCGATAAATAATCCTATTCGCACACCCCTACAAAATATGCTTATGTAATGATAACAAAACAAATATTCGTTTTATATCTATAAAATCATGTCTACTTAATCAAAGAGAAACGAGAATAGTTGGGATGCAGCCATGTTGAAATACTAGAACTTGGTGATATATGGCAGGTGTCTCATATTTAAACGAATTTACATATTAAAACTCACTATCCAATAAAAAAGAATTGTAAATATTTTTAATCATGATCTCAGTTTAAGAAACTTTTTTTTACATCCAGTACTTTTTCCGGCCTATGGCTTGGGTCAGATTTTTATTCAAGTTATACATTTTTTCACTACCGGCTGGCTAGGTCTGTCATAGCTTCATATGCCTTATAATCTATCTTAAGACTAGGACAGGGACAACATCCAGTCCCCGGCTGTTAATTTATCAATGTGAAATGGTAAACCTATATTTTCATCAATGATAAATTTTTGGCCATGCCGGGAGTCAAGCCCGGACCAATAGCTCAGTAGGCATACATGCTACCGACTAAAACTAAGGTGTCGGACAGTTTAAGAAACTGTGATTTAATATTTCAGATTCCTTTAGTTAAGTTATGAATTGCTGTCTTAAGCTGGTAAAAATGTAATAAAAATCATCAAGATTGGTTTGTTTTACTCTATTGATACCTTGATTTATGATAAATTGAAGTTGGTCTGGGCACAGACAAGTAAACACCAGACCCACAGCCTCCAGGTTAAAGTGGCCGCGCTCCGTGGGAAAGCTTAAGTCCTTCTACATGGGTATCGCTAGTTGCCATCAAGGGGCATTTTTAAAAAAAACTCATTTTAAACATGGTTTCGCTAGAGATAAGACAAATATCTTTCTCGAGTCATGCGGCCAGCTTCCACAAATCTAGATTCAGGTAGAGCGAACCAACCCACTCTTCCCATAATCTTACCTCACAAAGGGCTTAAGCAGACTGCCCATTATGTTTAAAATTGTCCCTTTATGACAAACATGTTAAAAGTGAGTTTTTTAGTAACTGCATATTTGGAGGTGTTTTTAACAATGAGCATCACCAGTGGTGACAGACTCAACCTGGCTCAAGGAGTCTGTAGGGCTGTGGATCTGGTGTATACTTATCTGTAGTCTAGGACCTTGTGGGACTTAGTGGTGTGATAATGGAAGTTTGTTTGATTAATACATTAATTGTCGGTTATTATGATCGGTTGAGATATTCTTCAGTAGATAATTAGTTGGCTCTGGCTACTTATTTGTAAGAGAGTGTGTAAACTTAGTCTGTCCATCCTCTCGATGCTTATTGAATCTAATAATTAGGGTTTTCATTAAAGTTTAGAGGTAATATATTTCCTTATCACTCTCAACATGCTAACAAAACAGCTTGCAACTCGAGTAAGGCTAAACAACACCTTATCCAGTGATTTTATACAAGAAAATGGGGTGCCCCAGGGCAATATTTAGGTGTCACTCTTTTTCTGTCCCAATCAACAGTATTGTAGACAGTGTGCATTTACCTGTCTGTTCATGCTTTTTTGTGGATTACTTCTAAATTTATGGCTGTTATTCCAGTCTCCACGACAAATACAACTAGTGATAAACGGTTTATGCATGTGGGTGTCTTGTGGCTATCACTTCTCTATGGCTAAGATGGCGGTTGTTCACTTACATAGGATATGCACTCTACATCAAGCCCCTTATATTTTAATGAACAATATTGTTTCACCTGTCTCAGGAGCCATCAGGTTCTTGGGATTCATTTTTTATTTTAGTTTAACATGGATCCTACATATCAAAGATCTGAAAGTGAGGTGTTTAAAAGCCCTCCATATACATAAAGTTGTTAGCGGTCACGCTTGTGTAACTAACAGGGAAACATTGATGGGCTTCTATAGAGCTGCTAAGATCAACGCTAGACTGTGGCAGTTTTGTATACGGTTCTTTTAGACTGTTGGTGCTAAATATGTTAGATAATATCAATCATGCTGGCATCCAACTGGCTACTGGTGCATTTTTGTACCAGTCCAATTGTCAGCATCTGTGCTGATGCTGGTGAGCCACCTCTTCCTAGCAGAGGCCCTATATTTTTGCGTCACACCTGTCTAAGCTTCATTGCATGCAACAACATGCTAC
Source organism: Timema podura (assembly GCA_033556935.1). Taxonomy (NCBI): domain Eukaryota; kingdom Metazoa; phylum Arthropoda; class Insecta; order Phasmatodea; family Timematidae; genus Timema; species Timema podura. Next base: position 82,248,169 of record JAVRXN010000010.1, read on the forward strand.
CTTCTAGCCTGTGTTTCATCCTCCCAACCTTGTCTTGTATGAAACCAAATGGCGTAGTACAAGTCTGGCTGGGATTTGAATGCTCTCATTCTTTGATACAGCCTTCTACCTCCTGAGGTGGGCTTGTGTTTTATGTTTTTGATATAAAGAGCTATGTTTGGGGTGAGTTCCTACACAGCTAACACAAGAAGTAGGTTTTTACCCCTGTTTAGAACACACTGCATCCAATTAAAGATGGTGTGTTATGATCGCCCTCTTCTACATGCAAGCCTAGAAGGGAGGAGGTCATTATAACAAGACTCCTTGTCAGACATACACAGCTTATGCATGGATTTTTATTGAAAGGGGATCCACTTATCTGTGTGTGATCTTTGCGACCCCCCCCCCCCCCAAAGTGTGTTTCACAGTTTGGTGGAGTGTTGCTAGTATGCCCCTATTGGCCTGGCTCTTAATTTAATGTGACAATACAGATGGCGTTATTTGCTTACTACGCCTAATACGCCAGACAAATCTTTCAAATTCCATATCATTCTCACTCTTACAGAGTGGCTCCCTTGGGTATTGTCACATGTTAAGATTTGTTTTTAGAAAGGCGGCGGTTTTCAGTTAAGTTTTTCTCTATTTTTGTAGCATTTTATATTTGTTACATAGCTCTGTGCACAATATTTTGAAACTAGACATCTCCACAATACATCTCAAGTGTTTATCAAAGTCATTCTCTGATTGATCTTAATTTAAAGAGTTAAATACAACAAATTAATTGCACTGTAATGCTATGCTGAGTATGAATGTAATACAAATTTAATTAATGTTTTAAGAATTTTCTTAAACTTTAAATGTGTTTATAGGAAGCAAAATTTTTTTAATTTTATGATAAAATTATTAAAACATGATATATTAACTTTAATAAATAATTCATTTAAACCTACTTCAATGGCTTTGTGATTTAAGGCATTTCTTTCACTAAAGACTAGACTGCCAATGGTGGGTAGATCGTGTTTCGAACACCGGTCGTGTTACTGAGGGTGGTTTTTCCACTTTCCCTCCACACAAATGTGGGTCCACTTCCTCTAAATTAAACCGTACTCATCCTTAACCCATTAGTAGTAAAAAAAGTGGTGCTAAAAAATATTAATTGAACTAACAGGGTTTGCTCGTTGGTCACTATTCCGACCACCCTTCTCTCTTCCACTTCACCTCATACATATGTGCATGCTCACACTCATGTCGATAATCTATCTGAATCTTTTCTCACTGAGTGACCAGCTTTACTGAAATTTATTTTTAATAACTACATCAATTTTTTTTTTACATATTCTCTCTTTATGCTAATCTAGATTACCCTTTTCATCTATGTCTTTTATATTCAGTTATTAATAAGCAGTGTTGAGCTTACACATGACAAACATTACAATGTCTGGTTGAGATATAGTATTAAAGATTAATAAACATTTTTACACACAAAATATTGTGTAATTACACATTAAATATAAACCTAACAAAAAATACTTTATTTTAACCAGATTAAGCTTTAAAATTGCACATATGTTTAATTGCTTATTTAAGAATATGTATCTAACAGGCATGATATAAATATGTCATATAAATTATAGAAAATATATCTTTATTATTAATTGTTCCAGTTACTTTACATGACATTGTCCACACAGAAAAATCTTTAACACTAGTATTTGAGTACCTGGAAAAAGACTTGAAGCAGTACATGGATGATTGTGGAAACATCCTTAGCATGAACAATGTCATGGTGAGTTATTGTTTTTGTGATGAAAAACCATTATTATTTTCAAATTCTATATTTTCTTCATGTTATAAAAATTGATAGCCGAGTCAAGTTTAAATAAATAATTATGAATGAAAGATGCAAACTTTATATCTCTATATGGAAATATTTAGAAAATTAAGTGTTTGCCCAAATTAATGTATTTAATAACTGTAGATTTCAGTATTGACTTGGGCTTTACTTACTATCAAGATTGGCTACTGGCCCATAACACAAAAATATTTTGCCTCACATTTTAAATTTAAAAAAATAGATATGGCTTTATAATTTCACTGCCTCATATAACTATCAAGACATCACCTGAAACGACACAGTCATGGCAAACAGTGATGCTGATGCCTATTTCTTACAATTGAGTTTGGGATCTGAGAGAGTCATTGATGAAAAGAATTGTTATTGATTTGCATAGCTTCCATTCTCTGTACTCCAAAGATAACTTTTCCTTGCATGTTGATTCTTTTCTCAGATCAGAATATTTATTTCTGGTCTTCTGGACCTTAGGTCTGGTTCATTAGACATGTTTCAAACTGGCTAAAATGATGTTTCTCGTAGGCAGTGGTGCACCCAGGGGTGGGGGCAAATAGATAATCTGCTCCCCCCAAAACCTCAAATTTGATTAACAAATATTTGCTAGCAAAGTACCACTGCAAATAGCTTCTAGAAGCATCCAATTTTAAAAAAATTGCCAGATTAGAACTAACCAAATGGTTTCAAAGGGTAAGTAATTTTCAAAAATTCATTAGGCAAACACCATCCCAAATGTCTTACTAAGCATCTATTTTTTTTTTTAATCTGGGGGAATAATTCTTTAAATAACTTCTTGAGGAAACTAATTTTTTTTAAAAAATATGAACAAGAACTACTCTAAAAAGCTTTTAGAATCATATACATTTTTAAAATTCTCCAAGGAAAGACCCCTCCAAATAGCTCCTAGGTGGATCACTTTTTCTTGCAACATTTTTATGGAAAGGAGGCTCCCTGGGCTCCTTTTGGGTTGGAGGGTAAAACTCTTTATTTTTATAATTTCTTCCTTCACTCCCGTACTCAATTTGAGTTCTACCACCACTGATTCTTCTCTTCAAGTAAAACACTATAAGTTTCCCAGTTTGTGAGAAAAATATTATGGTAAGCCTACCATTACAAACGTTAAATGTACGGTAAAAGTAACTATTTGGAAAAAGTACAAAAAAAAACCCAAAAAACTTTGATACATTGAATTTAAACTATGGTCACTTACGTTATTGATATCGCTGCCCTTAATTACACCATTAAAAGCATTGAAATAGCATCTAAGAGACATTTAATAGTCATAAATTGTCTTCACATCCAGTGGTTATGGTAAATGAGATAGACTTACCCTGCTGTTATTGCCAAATTACATTCTTGGTGTAAGTCTTCAGGAATAAAGGCAAAAATATTTGTAGCATTCCCTAACTTAGCAATACAGAAAGGAACATTTTCGATGACATAAACCACATATACTAGTAAACAACACAATTTAAAAAGAAACGGCACACCTCAGTGTGAACCCAATTTTATTTTAGCAATATCACAATACACAAATCATGTTCAGGTACTACTGCTTTTTGATTGACTTTATAATATTTACATTAAATAGTTTAAATTGTCAATTTATGCCACTTTTAAGACTAATTTTGATTCTAGAATTTTTCATTTAAGTGTTCCTTTATTTTTGTAGCATTTTATATTTGTTACACAGCTCTTTGTACAACGTTTTGGAACTAGACATCTCCACAAATATCTTAGGTCTTTATCAAAATCATTCTCTGATTGATCTTAGTTTAAAGACAAATAAAATAAATAAAACAAATAACAGATAAAACAAATTAATTTGACTGTAATGTTATGTTGAGTACAAACTTGATACAAATTTGGTTAATATTTTAGGGATTTTCTTTAACTGTATAAAATTAAAACAGAAATGTTAGGTCACATTTTATACTGTTTGATTTTTTTTTAGTTGTTCCTGTTTCAATTGTTGCGTGGCCTTGCTTACTGCCATAGACGAAGAATTTTGCACAGAGACTTAAAACCCCAAAATTTATTAATAAATGACAAGGGAGAATTGAAGGTATGTTGGTCATTAAGTCACTTTACTCTAATTATTACATATTTAATATTATTATTATTGTTATTGTTGTTGTTGTTGTTGTTGTTATTATTATTATTATTATTATTATTATTATTATTATTATTATTATTATTATTATTATTATTATTATTATTATTATTATTTAGCACCACGTCTTACTACCCGTTCGGGTTATAGGCTTAAGTACTAATTACACTAATGGATTAGGAATTGGGAAGGTTGAATTTGAGGAAACGAGCCCGCATTTGCGTGGTATATTTAATATTAAAGCTGGTTATCCTGCTTGTAAATAAAAACTTTTAATTAAGTGATTTCATGAGAAGGTAGATGGGATTCTAGATAGGGTCGAACTTGGTTATAGTATCATTGAAGTGACCAACTAATTTTTGATATTACGCCAAAGTGATGTTATAAAAGAGGCATAAATTTCACAAATTACATTTAACTTAGAGATAAGGAATACATTTATAAAAAACAAGTACTGTATTTACATAACTTACATTTAGTCCTATTCTCAGTTTTGAACTCTCCTTTCTGTAAAATAAATTCTTTCACTCATGCCGAAGAGATATTGCACTGCATTCAACACATTGGCAGACGTCTCTCTGAAGCAGTAAAATCGTTAAAGAATTTCAGCAGCTCTCATTGCCTCCTGTAATGTTGGACAAACAATGTCGGGATCATTCTCTTGTTAAGTCTCTTCTTCAGCACTATCTTCTCTCTCTGCGTTTCTTACTTTCACGATTATTTCTGAATCACTCAAAGCTTGAGAAATGTTTTTATGTGGTCATATACTCACACATAACAAACAACCAAGCTCATTTCCAAATTCTTTCACATTGAATTACTTAATCCACTCTAATAGTGGCAAGTTGTCTTCCTCTTCATCATCATTATCATCATCATTAGGTAAATAACTGTGTGTGTGAGTTGTGCGTTATTAAAGCACTATAATCTGCTGTGCTACACTCATCCAAGCGTCTTGCAGGAATATTATCACATCTAACACAGAAAGTGTAGCATGTTTCACAATGTTCATACAAAAAATATATATATTTTTAAGTTGCTTGCAGTAGTGACACTTAAAGCTTCTAATGACACCCTGGTCCATATGTTGCAGAACACTCGTACAATTTGCCAATAAGAAATATAGATTAATGTTGGTCTTATTTAACTTTGGATAGGCTGCGCAGTTGTCAACTATGAGTAGAAGGTTTCTGTTTTTCAACGACATCTCTTTATCCCACTTTCTTAGTTAATCTTCTAAAACAATAGATGCCATCCACACATTTTGGTTGGCAGCATTGTAGCTTATAGGACATTTTCTAATGTTTTTAAATTATCTAGGATACAGACTTTTACCAATAACTAAAAGTCTCAGTTTTTTGGTTCCTGTCATGTTTACACAGACAAAAACTGTAACCCTTTGATTGGAAAACCACCCACCAACACTTTTTTTTTTTTAGTTTGAAAGTATTATTTTGGGTTAATTTATAAAAATTCCTGGTTCATATCTATTAAAGATATCATCTTTATATTAGAGATGGGACGTTCAAATCCTATGGTATTCGAGAGATTCGAGATTCGCGCCAAAAATATCTCGAATTCAAATATGAAGGCCTTGACTAAAACCCCATGCAATTGGTAGAAGGAATAATTAAATAAACTAATGAAATTGGTAAAAGACGAAAATTTGTTTTTGGTTATATAAAAAATAAAACAACAAAATCACCAAATAAAATATTAAACATTTGTCTCCGGTGTACTAATTTTCTCTTAGGTGTCTTCTTTGTTAATGAAACTTTATGAAAAAGACAAATAAATAAACATAATGGGAATTTTCAGTTGTACCAACCACCAAGCCTTTTAAAAAAAAGTTTTGTTTACTATGCCAATTTCCTTTAAAAAATATTATCACGTTCTCCGATTAGTATTTGCACCCTCCACGAGGCTACCTAGGAAAATTAACAGGCTCGTTCAAGACTGTTTGGATGAACCTTAACTGACCACAAAATTAAATTTAAAAAAAACTTAAATACCATTTATTTTTTTTATGTATAGACTTGACATTAACTCTACAGTGAAAAGTACAAAGTGAAAAGACTACTACCGTTCAAAGTTATCTTTGATTTGAACCGGTTGTTGTTTTAACCTTTAGAAGTTTACTCTATGTTTTGGTGTGGAATTATTATACTCTCCTAATATTCAAGATGTCTAGTAAAGTGTGGGACAGCTTTAACATTTTCCAAACAAATGAAAACTATGCCAAATGCAAGTTAAATGCATTTGAAAAACTGATTAATAGAGACCCTGATTTGTGGTAAATAAAATGACGAGATTTCGTTAAATAAAAAGTTGTATTTCGGTATAAAAAGTCTGTAAATAAAAGGTTAGATCCTGATTTGTGGTAAATAGAAAACCTGACTTATGGTAAATAAAACTATTAGATTTTGTCAAATAAAAAGTTGTATTTCGGTAAAAATTTTATTTTTAAAATCACTTATGAATAGAAAATTTTCAGCTAAAAGGTTTAATGTTTTTAACTATTCCTGGCCTACTCAAAGCACAAGTATTTAATTAATATCAATTTAAGAAAATAGCCTTATATAATATTTTATTTATTTAAATACAATTTTCAAAATGAAGGCCTACTTAATATAAACTAGTTATTAATCTTTTTAAATTATAAGTCTTAAACTTAATATAAACCCTATCTATATATGCTTATATGGTAGATTACAACTTGGCTTGCACCAAACTATTTTTAAAAGACAAAAAAAGAATGAATTTTAATCATCACACAAATTAATTGCCAAAATACAAAGAAAGCATTATTTCCATATTTTCAATTTTAAGATTCATGCGCGTATCTGACATGATGTTGGAACAAGCAGAAAAAGCACGTTTGGTGTCAACATTAGACACTGGTATCCACATTGCTTTTATGTTGTTGATGACTCTTTGAGTCCACACAATATGTCCAAGATATCCACCTTAGGCATTTTTAATTTACACTATATTATTTTATTCAATAATTTTCCATATAAAAACAAGCCTTAATCAACACACCCAAGCTTGATAGTGGCATAAGATGGCAGATCAAAGACATTAAGATAAAAGATCTCAACCAAGCTTAAATATGGTGTCAATATATTCTTCTTTAAATACTTGTCTTTGGACAAAATATGGCTGTCAAATTAGCCAGTTTTATTTTAACACCTCTTTTACCAACAGGCAATAGCAATAGTCTTTGGTTTAGGGAAATAGACTTTCTTTGTAAATACATTTTGTATTGGCACGGTTGGTATGAATTTTTTTTCAGAAAATCTCAGGATGTATGTAAACAACAACTCTGTTGGTAGTGTTATCGTTAATTCACGTTTAAATTAACAAAATTGACCATAATTCGCATTTAAACGGCAAAATGATCAATTTCGTGAAAAGATTTTATTTCGTATTATTTCACAGATGTATTATTATTCTGAAAATGCTACATCGGTCTTTAAATATGTTTTGATAGTAATTTAAATGTGCTGATTAAAAGTTTGTAAAAACATGTCTTGCAAAATTTCGGTGTCTCTACTAATTAAACATTTTAAATGTTAGGCATCTGGATGAAGGAGAACTTTGTGGGCTAATTAAATCTTACTAAATATTACAAAAAATAATAGATGCTTTATTAGTTAAGATATAAAATAATAATATATATATATATATATATATATATATATATATATAATATATATATATATATTTTACTCACTGTAGGCCATTTACTTCCAATTGTATGGTAAATTAAATTAAACAAATATTAAAATAGTTTCAAAATCGGCTAACTATGCTTAAGTGAATATTAAACTAAAACACTAAATAGCTTACTTTAATTAACAGTCACTTTTTATAGTCAATCAATAGGCCTACATGTTTTAACTCAACCATTTTATTTATGTCCATTTGTTTGTTTTAAAAAAAAGGATTTTTTTACTTTTATTAAAAAATGTGTTTTTAAGATTCGAGATTCGGATTCGAGAAATATGGGATGCGACCCATCCATACTTTATATGATCATCTAAGGTCTGGTCAAGTGTTATGTACTCAATCGCCTGTAACATTTAGATCTACGCTGTTTGCCTCACCACAAATTTTTGCAAAGGAAATCCATTGTCGGGCCTTAAAATGATCTAGCCTACTGGTGGAGCATGTAAATTCAATACCAAACAATTTTCCAAATTTTGTAACATTTTCTTTCAAAATTGATCCACTCACAGGAATATTCGCATTTCCTAATTTTCTTAGTATCTTCTCTATCTTCTTCAAATGCCCTTATAACTTTATCCTTTTTTTGTAAAATTTTACTTGTACTAGTGTTATGAATGGTCACCAGTTCATAGAGGATGGAAGCACACACACACATTTAAATAACACTATAGATGTTTACTAATCTATAACTAACTAGTTTAATAACATGAAATATAAAATATACATTTATATACAAAAGATGATACTTGATACATGGTATCTGTTCCTGGGTAAACTACCTTATCTCTACTATAATCTTGGACCATGCAGAGGCATTAAGTTTGACAACATCCTCTAATGAAGTACCGGACACAACTGTCCTACTAGTCAGTCACTTTGTCTCTGCATGAATTTCGGGTCATGAACCGGCCGTTCATCCCTAACTGGAATTTACATGGTCAGTACAGAAGCCATTGTTTCAGGACTAGGAATGTAATCTTAAGCTAGGTGTCCGTCCTAAGTTGCAACTATTCCTATTTTCAACTATGCACTTCTGTAGCTGCACATTCTTAATTTTGAGTGTACAATCTGTTCACATATTGTTGCTCCCAACATTATAATTCACTAATCCAAACTCATGGCACACATCAGCCTTTTTTCCTCCACTTTCATGGGTTTTAATGACACATACTCTCTCTTGGATAGACATAACTTTTCTTTCTGTCTACTACAATTTGCTTTAATTAAAAAAATGGTGGGCTATGTAAAATCCATATTGACCACCAAAACTAACTTTGAACTCATAAAACACGCAAAAACAGAGAGACTTAGTATGTTATAATATCTTAAAGGCCACGTTAGTTACCAATATATAATAGTCAAGAAAAGCCCTCGATGGGCAACAATTTATAATGTCTAAAGAGGCTTTTATGCTGAAAGCCCTTCTGTTGGACTCCAATTTATAATATCCTACGAAGTACCTCGTTGGGTAGCCAATTATTAGATCTTCAATGGTTTTTTTTTATGAAAGCCCCTCGATGGCTCGTTAATTGTAGAATTCGCAAAGATGACTCATAATGTTAACAACAGTCCATGGCTAGCTCAGCTTCTCTTATCGACGCGATTATCATATCAGGAAATTTCCACTTATACAATAAATATACTTTGATTACTTTTATGTTAATTTATTGTTAGAAAGTATTCTTGTTATATATATTACTATAATAATTAACAACTTCAGCTTGTACAAATGACCCAACTCTACGCTAGTCACTGTACAATAAATCATAATTAAATATTTGGTGACAAGCAACACACGTCTTGTCACCACCCCGGTCACTGCGCGTTTCTTTCTCGTGTAACAGTGAGACTGTGTTTCTTCCTTGCGTCTTTTTCAAATTCTTATGACATCAACAATTGCACCAGAGGGGACTGACAATCTCAACCTATCACAAGAGAGTAGTATGAATCCTGGCTTTCTGGTTGGCTGGACAATGCAACCACCCTGTGTTTAGGAAAAGGTGTATTTCTCTTAGAACGAAAACACATTGCTAGATCAGCTCTTTCTGTTTTTATTTCATCGTCCAACGCACCCAGTAAGTACATTTAGTATAAAAGAAATGCATTGACTTCCAAACTGCCTGAAGGGCCTAAATATTCTAAAATGCCAATAAATAATTAAAAATAATATTTTAAAATAAAGAGAATTCCCGAATTTAAGTATAAAATGCAAATAAAATATAAAACTGCAGTTTCATCCTTCCTTTTCAAAACAACATAGGGTTTACAAGTTGGGACATTACAATGTGTACACACTGGAATGTTCCAAACAACACTGAAAACAGAAGTGATGTTCGTTATGATAGGTGAATGGGCCTACACAAACTGGTTTGGTTAGTACAGGCGATTTCAAAACAATAAACAAAAAGGGGAGGCTCTAAAGTTGTACAGCTCCATTGAATCGTAACAAGCGCTGTTTACAATATTATAATATCTTTCCTTTGAACATATTCAATTAAAATTTAAACTGAAATTTAAAATTAAATATATGATTTAGATTAGGAGGGATAGCCAGCACACTTACCTTGGTGATACTGGAGTAGAAATTGTTTAGATATCTAAACAGTACTCTCTTGACCTGATGAAGCTGTCTGTGACAGTGAAAGCTTGTCCATAAAAATGTTTTTGTGTTTTTTTTTTAGTGTTCTATCTAAACAGTACTTTCTTGACCTGATGCTGTCTGTGACAGTGAAAGCTTGTCCATAAAAATTTGTTTGTGTGTTTTTTAGTGTTCTATCTAAACAGTACTCTCTTGACGAAGCTGTCTGTGACGGAGAAAGCTTGTCCTTAAAAATGCGTTTATGTGTGTTTTTAGTGTTCTATATAAACAATTTCTACTCGAGTATCACCAAGGTAAGTGTGCCGGCTATCCATCCTAATTTAAAGCATGATTTAGCCTAGTGCTTTATTCCAAATTACATATATGTACATTTAAATGAAATTTAAAGTAAAATATCTGAAAGTTTTGGACAATTCAACCCGGGGGTTGTGGTGCTAAAGCAAAGGTCAGGGGTAGCAACAAGTCACTATTTCAATTAAGAGTAACATTTTTGTTTAAGCTGAGTAACTTAGTCACTTTTTTTGTCAATTTTATCAAACGTTATTAAGAATAATATATAATATAGTTACTTTTTCTTTGGAGGTGGAAGCCAATTTGAATGGATGTCCATCACAGTGTTTAGAGCTGAAGGGGCTAACACTTTTTGTGTCTTAGGCACAGTTATACCATAGACCAGGGGTCCCCAAATTATGGCCTGCAGGCCAAATCCGGTCTGCGGACACTTTGGCAAAAGTAAAATAAAAATAACAATAAAAATAATTTCAATTGCGAATACTGAAATGATGGTGCTTATGAATGAAGTTCATAAAATACCTACATACCATCATAATATGGCCGGCAGCAGTATTCGAAATGTGTAATCAAAACAGACACACTGTGGTGTACAGTTTTTCAGCTCTCGCTAGCCATGTTTCATTAAGTGTCTTTTGAGCAGAGGGGCTGAAGAACTTAACCTATTTGGGAAGGGAGAGTGTAATTATGTCGGCGGCACAGCTTAACTTTCAAAAGAAATCACCACCCTTAGTGTGTATTGGTGAATGTCATTGGACCCCAACAGCGGCCTCTGGCCCCACAGGTCCCTTTTTCGATCCGGCCTACCTAGCACTTTCAATATCCTAATGACTAGGGATGGACGGGAACGACAATTTTATATTGGGACGGGAAATGAATCAAAATATCGAGATGGGAAGGGGAAATTATAAAAATAATACTTTAAATAAATTCTAGATTAAAAATAGATATTGTTTTTATACTAATACGATAATACTTGTAAAATCTTAGACATTATTAAATATAACACAAATTATGTATCATAAAAACATAATATAAATAGGGGTGTGCGAATAACATTTTATATTGAAACAAATAGCTACATTTTGAACAAATAATGAATAATACAAATTTGGTGAATAATTAATTTTAATAGATTATATTTATTAGTTAATCTCTTTTGAAAATTGTGTTTTTTAACTACCTATTAGAAGAGTGCAAAATAAAAAAAACCTTCTTAAATGTCCTCTAAAATCTTAAATGTTCTCTAAAATCTTAAATGTTCTCTATTTTAACAACTCTTAAAGGCCATCTAGGTTTGAAACACCTTAAACATTCTTTAGATCTAAAGCTGCTTAAATATTCTTATGTTATTAAACTCCCTAAATGTTCTCTAGGTTTGAAACACCTTAAATGTCTTAAGTTTTAAAACCCCTTAAAAATTATTTAAGTTTTAAACCCTTTAAACTCTTCTTTGTTTAAAGTCCATTTAATGTTCTCTAGAATTGACACCCCTTAAAGGTTCTTTGTTTAACACCCCTGTAATCTCTACTTGTTTGGTTGTTAACAACAGGCAGGCTGATGCTCATAAATAGTTGACCTTGGCAAGCTCCTTCCTCCTCATTTCTATGCCCCAAAAGATGGTAGAGTATAATATATCTCTGTCCTTCTCTAAATATTTCAAGCTCTCTCTCTTACTGAGCCTAACAAATGTTTTTCAAAAACAAATGTTGATAGACAGATAGACAGCACATTCTCTCACCACAGGCAGTAAAATCTCTCTCCCCCCCCCCCCCCAGTTTGCTACAGAACAAAGATGATGACTGTCTCCAATAGCGATTGAGCCAGTAGTACTTGCTGGAACAATAAGCGGGCTTTATTTCCCGCCCGCCTCTCAGGAATGGATAAATTCTCAACATCCGCCCCCCCCTCCCCCCTGAGGGTTGGAGGGTTTGGGAGCCCATCTACCCCTACTAATGACATGTGGTGTGTATTGTAAATAAAATACAAAAAAAAAAATCCATACTCCTTAAAATTTAGGTTTATATTTTACTAATTATATGATTATATAATATGTATTAAAACTTAAGCTTAGGTTATCTTGTGATATTCATCACTCGATTAAAACACATCCTTAATTATGTCCATACCCCATCCAGGTTTTTAGTTGAATTTATTGAAGAATAGTAAAATAGTAAATAATTGTTTGGACAAAATATATTATTATAATTTTTCTATGGATAATTTGTGATTACTTATGTTTCTATTTATGTGTCTCTTACAAAGCCATTAATTAATTTTGGAACCAACCTTATGAATTTTTATTGTTCTAGACCTTTCTAGCTTTTTTCAACAGCAGCTGTTAATGAAATGCTAGTGGTTCAAATAATTTCTTACCCGGCCGAATTGGTAAGGGATTAAAATAAATCATGTTTTTTTTTTTCATAAAACAATTAAACTTCAACTTTAAATTTTTTTGTTAAGTTTTTTATTTAGTTCTCAAAATGATTTTGCTCTCAACGTAAAAGAGAAAATATCACCAATCTTCGGCTTTCAATGATTCTACTTTTTAACAATTAGTGAATGGTTTGACATGAAACAGGGTGTTAGAGAAGTTTGTGTTATGTCTCCATGGTTGTTTAATGTATTCATGTATAAGGGATGCTTGTGAGGACACGCTCATTGCACAAATGAACAGTGTTAATTTGGAGTGCTGTTATATTCAGATGATTTTGTATTGACGGCTGAGAATGAAAGTAACATGTAGAATGCATTAAATTGTTTGAATGTGGTGACAGGCAGACATGATCTTTATATAAATATCACCAAAACTAAGATGATAGTTTTTGATAAGAATGAATCAGGAAATGATTTTCAGCTTAGTAAAAATGGAAAAATGTTAGAACAAGTGAATGATTTTGTGTATCTTGGCAAAATGTTCTGTAAAAATGGGTGAATGCATCAAGGAGAGTAGTTGGATGTATGTGGACTATTGCAAAGAATGAAGTAACAAAAGAGGCAAAGATAGCAATATATAAAGGTGTGTTAACGCAAACATTGCTTTATTGATGTGAAGCATGGTGTTGTGAGCAGAAACACAAGAGCAACATAACTATGGTTGAAATGAGATACCTAATAAATTTATGTGGAAAAACTTGTATGCACAGAGTCGGTAAGGAATGGGTGCTAAAGGAATACGGGATTAAAGGGAATCCAATAAGTCAATGTTAATGAAAGAAGCGTGTTACATGTGTGTGGGCATGTTGAGAGGATGAATGTGGATCAAGTGATGAAGCAAACATACGAAGGTAGAGTGTGTAGATCAAAAGGAAGGGGCAGGCCATGTAAGAGGTGGCTAAATGTGGTAGACAAATTTGTGAAAAAGAGAAACATTAGTAAGAGTTTTAAGAATAAAAGAGCAAGCATCACTCAGTGTATGGTTGTTGTTGAAGAGAAGGGAATGTGGAAAAAGTTAGTGAGACTGGATTAACAAAGTTTTTTTTAGCAATTTGCACAGTATTTTGCCTATCACATGAGGGAATGGAATTATTATGTATGTAAAAGTGTAAATATCACCAATTTTACTTGTTAACACATGATGATTTTACTTGTTAACAATATGTAAAAGAGTAAATATCACCAATTCATAGGCTTCATAATGATTCTACTTTTTAAGAGTAAATATCACCAATCTATAGGCCATCCCACTTCAGATACATTCAGCACACACACATTTGATGCCTATTAGGGCCTTATATTATGTAGTCATGATTTGAGTCAACTAGTCTTTTATTCACAAAAATAAGATTAAATTGTTAAATTAATGGGTTAATATTACTAACACTACTGTATAATATAAAAGCCCTTGAAAGAAAAAAAAAATTATTACAATACTACCCTGGGTATTAATTTTATTTCATTATTTTGGAATTTTTTTTCTTTTTGACAAAATTGTTTGACAGATATACAGAATATATCTTTAAATTGCTTTGAATTACATATGCAGCAGATGTTAAGTCAAGCAAAGGGCTCAAGATCTAACTCGTGATTCAATTTAAGACATACATGGAATTATAATTTTTATTAAATACTCTCTTCACACATAATACAATAATTACAACTTACCTCTAAAATATGAGTTTTGTTTGAAATATATATTATTGCATCTCCCACATTTATTCAGACAATTTTGTTTTGTAGCTTACTGTATACCATGCATTGTTAGATAACTAACTGTCCATTATAAAAATTGGGACAGGCGACACTAGCCAAATATGTTGGCTCTTAGGTGTTATTAACAAATGGCAGCGATTTTAAAGAACATATACAAATTATATATTTTTGTTAGTCACTATTGTATAGGCTGTATAAGTTCTATTGGCTCCACAGCATTATAGTAATGTCTTGAAGCTTTGTCGCTAGGAGCTTGAACACTAATGCAAAACCAAATCCAGATCTTGCCTGACTTTAACCTGACTCTTTTATTATACTTTAAGTTTTCTGGCAGTTCTGATACACTAATAACAGAATGCAGAATACTTACATGTGCAGAAACTTGTAAAAAATTGGATAAATACAAGAGGCACTTCAAAATGATATCACCAGCATATATGTCTATAACTTTTTTTTTTTGTCTCTTACACCACAAACTATGTTAAATTGGAATTTGTGTGTAAAATGTCAAAGTTTCTTCTTCTCGTTTTTGCCAGCTATGGACCACGTTATTTCAACTGTTTTCTTCCTTGGGCTTTAACTTTTGCCCAGTATTTGCTCATTTGTTTTTGTTGTGCTTCCTTTCAAAGTGTCAAGGTTTATTATAAATAAATATATAAATATTTGTGGCAGGCTTTTATGTGCTAGAATTATGAACAGGAACCCATGAAAAAATTAATAAATCAATTAAAACAATAAACAAAGTACACCTATGTTCAAACTCCTATGTTTGCCACAATTTATTTGGTAAATATAAATTTGTGCCACGTAGCATGAACATCAATTTTAATTCTGTTACACATATCATTCACACATTTGTTAACAGGTTCCTCGTGACCATATGAATCCAAACCATTTGTAGAAAAAAAAAATTAGGGTTGCCACTCACCTGAAAAACTGGGAGAGCAGGCAAATACACAGCAAATTTTTTGTGGCTGGAAAAAATCGGGAAAACACGTGGAAGTTTGCAAAATCTAGAATGCATACTTAATATTTGTTAACTTGGGTCATTTAAATGAAAGCTTAAAATATGTCACCGATTCATACATGTTTTATCACCCCTTAAACAATAGTTGTGAAGCGACACAAGATATACAGTGGGCGCTGCTTAATGTGATCGCATTGAGACTGAGAGGAATTGATGACATTAGCCGATTGATAATAATAAACGATGCCACATTAAATACAGATGGTTTGTTATAAACGATAACAAGAAGAAACTACAGTATTAATTCTACCATGTTTTTCCTTTAATCTGTGTATGTTAAGACAAATTACATATGAATATGTACTGTATAAACTTTTACTGTATTTACATTTTTAAAAAAATACAAGAGAAATTACATTTTTACTTTAAAAAAAACTAAACATAACAAAAGGGCTTTACCTGATAAATTGAGGTTATATCATAATGCACCACATTGGTTATAACGCAAAGAATGCACATACATCATATTTATCACTTGCAGAAAACACTTGAAGTTAGAACTAAGAAAATCTTATCAAACACAGGGAATTTGGTAGTAAGAAAATAGTGACTACCTTGATTAAATTAAACCTAGAAATAAATTATGTCGATTGATTATTTATATCCTGTAATAGCTTATTCCTATTTGGACCTTTGTGATTCTCTGCACTAGTGCCTTGTTTCTCTGCCACTAGTGCAGCAACTGTGCCTTTGCTAATCTGCCTCAGTTTGCTTCCAGCTTGATTGGAACTGCACAGCTTTTTTTATTTGTACAGTTAATTCTGATTTATGTAATAAAGGTGCTATTTCGTTATCATAGCATAACTCATTTTAATTTTTTTAGCTTGCAGACTTTGGATTGGCCCGTGCCATGTCAGTTCCTACTAAAACATACTCCAATGAAGTGGTCACTTTGTGGTATCGTCCACCAGATGTATTGCTTGGATCCACAGAATACTCTACACAAATAGATATGTGGTGAGTTGATTATTATTTGTCCAGCCAGGATTTTAATTTTAAAGGAACCATTAGGAGCCATCTTTAAATTACGTAAGGGTTTTGGAGGCTAAGGAGGAGGGGGGGGGGCAGTATTCCCTTGTTTTTTTATGAGTCAGGGATGAGGGGGAGTGCACGGGAGTCAGAATAAATCTACTTAAGATTTTGTATCATTGTTGATGGTGAGTCAAAAATTAAGAAAAATTCAGAAATATTTAATTTTCATTTGTTGATTAACCCCATTTTATCAATATTTTTCGCTGTTTTATAAGAGTATAATCTGAACGGGTAGTAAGATATGGCACTAAAAAAAATCACTATTTTATATAAATATTTGAAATAAAGACTTCCACATTTTGCGCAAAGACAGTTAATTACAATACATATGGCAACTGACTTTAGGTTTTAATAATAATAAAAATAAAAATAACTAAACAATTAAAATAATCTTGGTTACCAAATAATAAAAATTATGTAAGACGAAAAATCTTATAATCCTTTAAGTGGTGGTAAGGGGATGGGGGTCAGGAATCATGGAAAAATGCCTTGTGTAATTTAAATACATACAGCCCCTCAGTAGTTAAAGACAATTTGTAATAACGTTTTGTGTTTAATATTTGCCATTTACTGAGTAATGAAAGAATTGAAAGTTAGATTTTTCTAATCTTAAAATTTATTTCGCAAAATATGTTCATAAACAATGTGAATGTACATACAATGGTAAATTAACAGGATTTTTATCAAGAGAGAGGTCAACACAAATAAATGTTGGAGCTAATATTTGAAATAATTTTGGTTAGCTAGATTTTATATTCAGTTTATAATAACTTGTTTTTTAATAAAAGTACCTAGAATTTTTTTGTTTTCACTATTATTTAAAGTACTTGTAAACTCTATTTTCATAAAATTGAAATTAAACTTTTTGTCACAATATTTTTTTAAAATCTGTTAGTAAATTAATGGCATGTCTGGGCTACACTAATCTATAGCTCGGTTTTGTGGAAAGACTACCCAGTACTAAAGTACCTTTTCCCAGGGGACACCTGAATGTACGATAGTACAACCTTTTCATGGATGCTCTTTCCATGTCCCAAAGAGGGGAGAGGATGATTAATGGTAGTGAACATGATGCAGTAGAGCCAATGAAGATCTGAACCTAACTTAGGCCTATTTAACCAAACCCTGGTGACCATGGGAATTATTTCCCTTTAGAGAAAAATTCCCCTTTACAAGCCGGGAATTGAACCCGGAATCTCTAAGTCACTAGCCAGGGGCTCTGACCATTATACCACAAGGTATGTTAACAAATTAAGTTAAGAAAACATGAAGCCCAAAAACATATAATTTATAAAAAAAAATGAGCATGTGGCTAAGGCATCAACCTCTTTTATTCTGGTTTTTCTTGGATGAGTTCATGGTTTGAATCTTTGCTGGGTGTGTCAAGGGTGTTTTTTCCTAAATGGTATTTAATCCCCCCTCCATGCAAGTGTGGCTACATTGAGTAGTAAAACACACTGCACAAAACTACACTTAAGGTGAAAGTGTTAGCCAATTTGTCTGTAACTATTTACTTTTTATTACATATTTATTGAATCCATGTGATAGTAAAATTACAGGTTGACCAGAATTCAGGTACTATTTAAATGAAGCACATTGAAATTATAAACAGTTTGAATTTACAGAATGGAAGATTAGTAGTTATTGTTGAATTACCCTTAGTAGGGTGTTATAAGTACTGTACCATAGAAGTTAATGTATGTTGGGTTGGTAACACCAAAGTCACCAGTCAGTTTTAAAAAAGATAATGTGATCTGTAGTGAGAAGTTATCACCTGTGCGCGAAACAATATGGTTATGAGACAAGTCGTTAATATAATAACTATGCTTGTCTAAAGTTAGTTATTATTATTATGTCTTTCAACTAACACACAGTGGCACACGAAACATGGCGCAATTGCTTGGATATTACTTACATTATAAATGTATTTATGTGTACAAATAAATACGTATTTTGAAAACGGTTGTAACATCGATAATCATGGTGGATTCAAACAATCCAAGTGTGTTTAGTTTGGCGGGAAATGTGCTGGCCCAAATCTAAGCAGAACTTTGAAATTTATATATTAGCTTCAGGAAAAACTGAAAAGTCATCGGAAGTGAAAGCAGCAATACTTCTAAACCTTGTTGGAGAAGAAGCTGTAGAAGTACCAAAAAAAATTTAAAGCTAACTGGTACAGAACGTTAAGACTACAATACTTTACTGGCTGCATTTGAGGCATATGCCAAACCAAGGGAAAACGTGCCATATGAACGATTTCTGCTGTACTCTCGTAAACAAAAAATGGGAGAACCTTTTGACCATTTTATAACAGACCTTAAGAAACTAATTCAGACATGCGAGTTTGGTGATCAATCTGATGACATTGTTTGGGATTGCATTTTCATGGGGATAAATGATCCTGCATTGCAAAAAGAACTTTTACAAGCTCCAAGCCTGATGTTAGAAAAGGCTTGTTACCTAGCGAAAGTGGCTGAAGTTAGTCGAGAGCAACTAAGCCACCTACAAACATCAACATCGCTAACTCAGTTCTAAGCTCAGTGCCGGTTGCTGTGAACATTGTGCGTAATCAATTCAAGAATCATCAATGAGAAAAATATCCACAGTCATTGAAATACATATTTAGATGTCGCTGGTGCAATTCTATTCATGAAAGGCGTCAATGTCCAGCATATGGTAAACAATGCTCAAAGTGTGGCAAACATAATCATTTTGCTATAGTATGTCAAAACATCAGACAAGTGAAGACTTTACAA
Source organism: Timema podura (assembly GCA_033556935.1). NCBI lineage: Eukaryota > Metazoa > Arthropoda > Insecta > Phasmatodea > Timematidae > Timema > Timema podura. Next base: position 82,267,699 of record JAVRXN010000010.1, read on the forward strand.
CACAATAATAGTGATAGTGAACCTTTGTATGTAAGCATGATTACAGTCAAAGCAACTGGATTAAAGACTAAATGTGTTTAAGTTGTGAACAAAGGAAAGCAATACAATATGAAAGTGTGGTGTGAAACAGTGAAGATTGAAAACTAACCTTTGCACTTTAAGCTAGATACTGGTTCAGAAGTCTATATTATTCCAATTCACATATTTAAGCAAATAGACAAACAGTTTAAGGTTAGGCCTACAAATGAATTTCTGGAGTCATATGGAGGTTTTAAGGTAAAGCCTCTAGGTATTGTGTATCTCAGGGGTGAACTACATGGATTTCAGACTAGTGGATGTTGATGGTACTCCAATTTCAGGTCTAGATGCATGTGTGATTCTAAATCTACTCAAAAGAGTGAAAGTGGTGAAATCGGAAACGGAATTTGATAATAATCAGACAGAGTATCAGAAAGCTAAATTCATAGAAGCGAATAAAGAAATCTTTACAGGTCTTGGAAAGTTCCTCAAAAAGTGTAAAATAAACATTCGAAAAAGTGCTAGGCCTCAAGCTAGGCCACCTAGACGGCTGGTGCAAACTGTGTACTGTAAACTCAAGTCAACTTTGGACAAGTTGTTAAAGGATAAAATTGTTGTGAAGTTTAGGGAGCCCATATTGTGGGTAAGTAATTTAGTCATTGTCGAAAAACCTAATGGCTCATTACGCCTTTGTCTGGACCCACAAGACCTAAATATAGAAATAAAGATAGAGTATTATCAAATTCCAACGATTGAACAATTGGCTGATAAATAATCTGGGAAAAAATGTTTTTCACTTTTTGACCTAATGATGGATTCTGGCAGCTAGAGCTTGATGAAGAGACTAGTGATCTCTGTGCAATCTCCACTCCATGGGGCTGCTATAAGTTCCTAAGGCTGCCATTTGGGGTGAGTTATGTTCCGAAGTTTCAGGAATGGAATGAACAGTTCTTTGGAGACATTAAGGGTATTGTGATATACTTCGATGATCTTCTGGTTGCTGTAGAATCAGTGGGAGAACACGACAAGATTGTGTCTCAGCTATTGAACGTGCAAACATTTTAAGTGTTAAATTTAATCCTAACAAGCTCCAATACAAGACCTCAGAGGTTTGATTTTTGGGTCATGGGTTTTCTGTAAACAAAATTAGGCCTGATCCAGAGCGAGTTTTAGCTATTTCATGCCTACCAGATCCTAGGAATAAAAAAGAGTTGTAGAAGTTTTTAGGAATGGTCAATTACTTTAGACACTTCATACCTAAAATGTCAACACAGATACCTCCCCTGAGAGAACTACTGAAGGCAGATGTAACATGGCAGTGGGTACAATGTCACTCGAATTGTGTCAAAACTCTCAAATTTGTGATCAGTACTGCTCCAATTCTTTCAAACTTTGATTCATCCAAGCCACTGATGATACAATGTGATGCCTCACAAGATGGCCTGGGATGTTGTCTTCTTCAAAATGAGCAGCCAGTTGCATATGCCTCACGCAGTCTAACAGAGACTGAAAAGGACTGGGATCAGGTAGAAAAAGGGATATTGGCAATAATATATGCTACAAGTAAATTCCACTTTTAAATATATGGCCGCTCTGTAAAAGTCTTGACAGATCATAAACCTATCGTGGCTATCATGTATAAGAATGTAGGTAAAATATTGTATACTTGCCTTCAAAGACTGAAGCTTAGGCTTCTGAAGTATAATCTCAATGTTCAGTATATACCCGGAAAAACAATGTATATTGCAGGATCTGCTGTCACGATCATACGTACCTGGTGCAGTTTCGGATGACCCTGGACTTAGTGAAATAGTACACAGTGTAAGTAAGCACATTCCGATGAGTGAGGCCGTAAAACAGAATTTAGAACAGAAACTCTAGCAGATCCTCTGCTTAATATTGTCATGAACTTTATGCAAGCAGGTTGGCCTCAAAGACATGACCATGTTCCAGATCAATGTCGCCTTTTTCTGCCCCTGCAGAGTGATCTTCATGTGGAAGATGGACTTTTGTTCTTAAATGACAGAATTGTTGTGCCAAGTAAACTAAGGATTAGAATGCTTACATTACTTCATGAGGGTCACTTCGGTGTGGAAAAGACTAAAGCCAGAGCTAGAAAGTTATTTTTTTGCCTGGTATGTCTAGTTATGTAGAAAACCATGTAACTGATTTTAGGGTGTGTGAAAAATTACATTTATCTAATAAGATGGAGCCACTTATCCCCCACCCTGTGCCTAAACTACCATTTGAAAAACTTGGTGCTGATGTTCTTGAATTTGAGGGTCGGTACTATCTTATTGTGGTTGACTATTTTTCTAAGTGGCTGGAGGTAGTACCATTGCCAACTAAACAATCTTGTGACATAATAGATGTTCTCAAAATAATTTTTAGCACACATGGAATTCCCAGGGTGATAATAGCGGATAACATGCCATTTAATTCATATGAATGTCGTACTTTTTCCCAGGACTATGATTTTGAATTCAGAACATTAAGCCCTCATTATCCACAGTCCATTGGATTAGCTGAAAAGGGGGTTGATATAGGTAAGCGAATTCTCAAAAAGAGTAAGGAAGAAGGAAAGGAATACTGGCGGACTCTTCTAGAATATCGCAACACACCTCTCTCAGAACTCGAATTTACACCATCTCAACTGATAATGAGTCATCTTGTAAGGACACGTATACCAGTTTCCACTGCAAATCTACTCCCCAAAGCAGTACCTGATGTGAGTGAACAACTTGTTGCTAAACAACACAAAGTGAAAACACATTATGACAAAAGAGCTCCTCGTAAGCCTGTTGATTTCAAGACGGCCAAACAGTTGTTGTAACAAAAAGGTAAAATATGGGAGCCAGCCCTGATTTTCATAAACACGAGGCTCCTCGTTCATACATTATAAGTGACTAGCGGGGCAATGTATTGCGTCGAAATACGAGACATCTGAGGCAGTCTAAACATCAGCCTCGACTAACTCAGGAGTTTCATAATGATTACCAGGGTGAATTATAAAATACAACAGATGGCTCTAATTACACTTTGAATGAGGCTAGCTATACAACTTATTATAAACCCCATCATAATGCAGATGAACCTGTTGTGAATAAAGCAGCTGTGAATGAAGACAGAAGTAATACACCTATTGATAACACAAATAATGTAAATGGTAATGCTAAATGTGTAGTAACCAGAAGTGAACGGTCCATTGTAAAACCTAAAAGATATCGATAAGGGGGAGGTGTTATAAGTACTGTACGAGGGAAGTTAATATGTTGGGTTGGTAACACCAAAGTCACCAGTCAGCTCTAAAAAAGATAATGTGATCTGTGGTGAGTAGTTATCATCTGTGCGTGAAACAATATGGCTATGAGACAAGTCTAAAGTTTATTATTATTTTTTTTTATTTTTTTTTATTTTTTTTATTTATTATTATTTATTATTATTTTTATTTATTATTATTAATTATTATTATTTATTATTATTTCTTCTTCTTCTTCCACACAGTGGCACTCGAAACATAGGGTAATTAAGGTTTGACATGATGACCATCAGTATCTCTGGATAGTTAAACTCAGTCACCATTATTTCGAAACCTCTCTTAGCATTTGAAAAGTTATGTTATTAGCAGTATTTCATAAATGTTCACGTAAACCATCCAAGGTCACAATCTTGGCTGTTCTATAGATTAGATATACTTCCAAGCCAAAAATATATCCAAAGGGGCTGTAATAGGTGATCTAGCTGGTCACAGTCTGCTACTTCCACATTCTATCCACAAATTTGGAAGCTGTTCATTAAGGTAATCCCAGGCAATTGTGACAAGGGGCGCCATCTTGTTGAAATACTGCCGTGTTAATTATGTCATCTTAAACCAACAGAGGCATAAGAAATTGCTGCAACATATTAAGATAAATCAGTCCTGTAACAAACTGTAGCTTCAGCAAAGAAGAAAGGACCACAAATCTTAGATTTTGTCATACCCATCCAGACATTAACCTTTGGATAGTCTCTTTCTTGATATTGATCAAAGTCAGCTTGACGTTCATTCACCCAAATGTGACATTTGTGGCTACTTACTTTGCCACATGTATGAAAAGTAGCTTCATCACTAAAAAGAATGTGCTCATCTGTATTTGTATTAAGGGTCTGAAAAAACAAACATATAAATTAAACTATTTTCATTAAAATACACTTCTATGTATTCATCTTCTGGCAACATACAAACATATAAATTAAATAATTTTAACTAAAATGGTACCTGAATTTTGGTCCTTCCTATATAATAAAGTGTATGTATATCCCTAACCGAACCTTAAATTTAATATCGTATTTAAGGATCATTTCTACATATGATAATCTTATTACTTATATATATATATATATATATATATATATATATATATATATAAAAAGATTGTTGCACTACTATTTCAAATATATTACAGAAAAATTATCCTTAGGCACCCAGTAAGCAGAGTCTGTGGGTGAATTTAATTTGCTTAATATTCTTAAAAAATTAACAATCGGCTCTTGACTAAAATTTTGGTGCAGTGGTTAAAGCAGGGAAAAGTAAATAACATTCAGGAGGTGATCTGACTTTATTATTAGAATTCTTATTGTAAATAGTAATCATGTGGTAAAATAAGCCTAATCGATTAGGTTTATTCTCTAAGTTCTTTATGATAACATTAGTTTTTCAACCATTCCCAAAATTATTAATGATGTAAAAAGAATCAAGCATCAATCTTTATTTCACAATCTTTGATATCTTTATACTTTGCTCTCCAACCACAATAAATTAAAGTTGTGGCATCTAAACAAACAGCAATTTTCAGAATTGAGTAATTTTTCAGTGTGACTCTTATCTTATTTTCTTACAATTTAATATCGGCAAATCGTAAATGTGCGTACCATAAAGTTCTAATAATCTTGCACCAATTAAACATGGATGTTTTAATTTTTTTTTTATGGTCATAGTGATCAACTGTTTCCAGCTTGTCGCCGGGTCAGTTTAGTAAAATGCCTCTATCTTCCTCTTTCCTTCCACCATTCTTCCTACTTTAATTGCTTCCATTATTCTCCTCTCATGTACACTTTCTGCTATCTGCTCTTTCCATCTCTTTCTTGGCCTTCCTTGCAATCTTTTCCTACATACTTCATCTTCATCATTCCCTTAGGTATTCTTTCCTTTTCTCTACTCGTTACAAGACCATACCATATCATTATAGCTTCCTTTACTATCTCATCTACTCCCAGTACCCCAAATCTTGCCTAGACAACTTAACTCCTAATCCTGTTTCTTCTCATGACAACTAACTTGCTCCTCCCAAACTTCATTGCATAACATTATCGCATATAAATAAAAATCATTTGTACATTCGGAAGCTGAATGTATGAAAAAAATTTAAAAATTAAATTTGGAGGGATCTGTAAGAATCACTCAAACCTGCTTTAATGGCCACACGGTCTATGGCGCTACTCTCACAATTTACTATACTGCTGAAGGCTGGGAGATTAGGGTTCTATCTTGGTCGGGTGTACTGAATGTGATTTCCTAAATAGTTCACCTCTCTACCTCCAATCAAATGTGGGTACACTTCCTTTTAATTCAACCTTCCTAATCCCTAACACATTAGTATAAATTGTACATAGGTGTATAACTCAAACGGGCATTGAGACGCAGTGCAAAAAAAAATCAATTAAGGTTAGGATAATGCAACAATCTGTATCAAGAAAAACAAAAATTGAGACATCTCTATGTTTTAGATTACACTCTTTGATTAAAATCTCTTAAATGAGTAAAAAAAATAGTCAAAAATTTGTTGTACAAATACTCTCTATCTAAAGTATTTAAATATTTAAAGATATTTTTTTCAGTCTAAAGCCTAGTATGCATTAGGAAACAATTCCCCAGAAAAATTGTTTGAAAACAAATAATCATGTTTTCCAAGAAGGTGACATGTTTCTTGTCATCGATTTCAAATGGTCTACAATAAACATTGTTTGCTTGTCTAGACATGTTTGCTTACATTCTCGACAACAAACAATGTGGATCATTTTGCTTCTGCTGTTCACAAAGATTACATCAGTTCCTGGTTTGTCATTTTTCATGTTGTGGTGAACCGAAAATACACTGAGATATTAACACAAATACATTGTTGTGGGGTGTGATATCCGTGGACTATAAACATTGTGTAAAAAATGGGGTGTTTGTAGTAAAATAGGCGAAAAGTACTCTGCTGGTTCGAATGAAGTGCATTTTCGAAGACTCAATTTTTAAGCACAATCAATAGCAGCATCCTCCTTGGCAAACATTTTTCATTTAACTGAACTCTGGACGGGAAACAATGTTTCATCATCGTAGTCCAGACTTAAAACAATGTTTTTAACTGTTTGCAAACATTTTGTTTCCCATGTTTGCCAACAGTTTGCATACAGGATAAACAGTTTGCGAACTGTTGGTAAACATGAGAAACAGTTCCCGATCAAAGTTGGCAAACGATGTTTCCAAGTGGGAACTAGTCTTAAAGCTTTTGATATAAGGAGAATGTATACAATTACTGTCAACTTGTAAATACCTTATTTTCAATTAATCAACTAGCAATAACGATATTAGATTAGAAATTAAGAAAAGAATGCTGAGGGGAAATGCATGCTATTACTCACTTAGAAAGTTGTTGACATCTCGCCTGCTTTTAAGGAATGTAAAATTCAGATTATACAAAATTGTCACCATCCCCTCCCTACCTTTCATATGTAGGCCTATGGTTGTCAAGATGTGTTGTGGCCGAGGACAGGGGGTAGTGGATATATGAGTGTGTGAGTTCGTAATTTACATTCTGGCTTAGGTTTTTCAGGTTTTTTTTTTGTACTACTAAGTTTATTACAAATGTGATGTTGATGATGAATATTAAAAAATATGAAAGAATTTAAAGTACTATTTGGAAGCTTGTGGAAGAACGAAGTATTGCAAGAAATAACCAATGGCTTGACAGACCTCTAGGTGAACCTACAGGGTATATGAACCCTGGTAGCCCTCCAATACACGTACTGATGATCCGGCTACCTAGCCCGCCTAGCCTCAAAACGGGAAGAGTGAACCCTCTAGACTCGATGGTGATTAGTCAGCCCAGTTATCTGGGATTCACTACTATATAACCTGGTTTCTGGCCTGGACTACCATAAGTAATGCTGACACTCTCTTTATGTGATCATCGCATAAGCTCTCTTTGTTTACAGGCTAACCACAACACCACGCAATCTCGTTTTGTCATTCACAATCCAGAACACAACAATATCAAACAAGTGTGCCTCTCAATTTAGGCCGTGTGATTACAAAACAATTTTACCCGTTCTCAATGGGTGTGAAATATGGTTTATTACCTAACATGATGAAAACAAATCTAGGCTGTTCTTAAACAAGATGCTTAGGAATACATTTGGTCCTAAAATGGGTGAGGCTACTGGGGAGTGGAGGTTACATAATGACGAGTTACATTCCTTGTACTCGTCACAAGACATTGTTAGGATAATCAAGTCTTGTAGATTATGGTGGGTAGGACATGCAGCTTTAATGGAAGATTCTAAATCCTTGTTCATGGTACTGACCGGCAAACACAACGGGAATAGACCATTGGGAAGACATAGATGCAGATGAGAGACTAACACTAGAATAAACCTGAAAGATATAGGGTGTAATGAGGTGGACTTGATAGAATTAGCTCAAGATAGGGATAGGTGGCGTACTTTTGTAAGTGTGGCAATGAACTTTCATGTACCTAATGCCATAGAGTAAGTCATTCATTAATGACAACAGTTCAATTTCATTTATAATTTTTTCATACAAAACAAACTAAATTTGTCACTGGCTGACTTCTAATATTACACTATTAGTAAGCCTTTGCAAATCCATAATTTTCAATTTTCAATCTGAATCTTAGGTAACTTATTTGACTCAAACTAAAATAGAATTTTACAATTAAAAAAAAATTCAAGCTGAATCCAAATAATCTCATGCTTAAAAAAAAGTTCAAGCTGGGTCTGAATCTAATCCCAAGTGAACAAAAATTTTGAGTCAAATCTGAAAGTATTCTCATGCTAAATTTATTTCAAATTGAATCCTAGTCGAACCCATGCTTAAAAATAATGTGGATTGATATATTTTATATTTAAAATAAATTCAGATCTGAATTGAATAATTTGTTTAAGGCTTGATATGATAATGTTTCAAATCAAAGCAGCGTGGAATAATTTACTATGTTAAGTTCCCTAAGCCATTCCAATAATAAAATATTTCAAAAAATGTTTATAATCAATTTGGATACATTTTAGGTTTATTTAAAAAAATTGAATCAATACCGCTCGCTAATTTCAAAAGGTGAAATATAAAATAAAGTTCACACCATCTTTTCTATCACAGTGCAAAGGTTTATTAATATTTACAAAAGGTGGGTCTAGCTACTTTCTTGGAACAAAAGATATTCTTCATCACAAACAACAGCCGTCATCCATGTGAAACCTTTACGACCAGGAACTCGAGTCAATTTTTCGAATTACTCAAACAGACATCTGGTTTCTGTTATTATTGTATTGATTTGTTAAGCAATTATGAACTATAGATTCAAATTTTGAGTTAATCCCATTGAATTAGAATCAAGGATCTATTTGGATTCAAAATTTCGAATCAAATCTGAATCTTTACAACAATAAGATTCGAAATTTTGAATCAAATTCTGATCTTAGTAAGATTCAGATTCATATTCGAATTCACAATTTTGAAGGTTAGCACGGGCTTAATTCTTAGTATAAAATTAATATAAAGACATGATAATTGCTTTTAGTTAGGTTTGTACTAGCATAGTAAATGTTCAACTGACATGTTTAACTCTTATGTGAGAAGTTGAGACCTTAGTTCATATACTTGTGAATCACATTTGTAGTAGTTTTTCCACAAAAGTGAATGTTGATGCATTTACTCTTTACTTACTCATTTCATTTCCACACTATTAAATAAAGTTGTTAATAACCAGATAATGGGTGTTTATGCCCTAAAAAGTTAAATTATTTTCTAAAAATATCATGGCTTTTCAAATCCACCCAAAGTTACTAAAGTTGCTTTAAAATCTCTGATAAATAATTCTTTAAATAGATACTTAATTTATCAAAATAATATAATAGCTACTTATGTAAATATTTTATATTTAGATAATGTAAAAATATCTACTCAATATGTTATTAATTTGTAAAATAAGATACGGTATATTATTTCTTGCTGGTAGCCCTACTTAAAATTTTGAGTTACATTAAATTCTTCAAAATATATTTCCTAAATATAGTTAAAATACTGCTTAGAACTGAAAAGCCTGCATGTAATTACATGCCAATTTAAGATTTTCTTGTTGGAATTAAGGCAGTTGCGAACCTTTTTACAACCAGTTCAGCATTAAACTGAAGCTTTTATTAAAAATATGTCACTCACACATCCTATTTCTATAAATTGTTTTCCTGAAGATACAATAATTCTCTGTAAATAGGTCGAAGTTTGCACATATAGTCAGCATTTATATTTTATACACCTTTACATGACCAAAATATTTCATTCCAACCATTCAACAATATAATGGGAATAAACACTTCTTTTCAATTTTAGTGTGTTCCCTTTTTGAAAAATGTTTGCAATTGACAGCTGTTTTATCTCTAATAAAGTTATTTTCAATCTCTGTAAACAATGATTTCAAAATAATTCATACCAATGATTATTAACTTTTTTTTTATGTATTTGATATTGTTTGTGATACTAAAAAAAATAGCAGTACTTTATGTTGTGATTAGCACTTCTGAAACTGACCCAGTACATTGGGGTTTGATTGGTTCAAATTGTGTTCAGGTTCACTAAAGAAGAATTTACATTTTTATTTTCTCTTGTGTCTTCACCATTTTCTCTTCAGTCAAATATAAGTGCATTTTCTCTTAATTATATTCCTAATTGCCACACCCTTAAATTTAACTATTATTAAGTTTTAGACTTGTCATCAAATGATGTTTTTTATTCACTAACTGTGTTGACGATGTTATTTTAATGTATTTTATTATATGACACTTTGTTATGAATTATAAGCACAATCTAACCAGATATTTGAATCTAAAGTTGTTTAATTTCATTCTTAATATTTCTTTAATTTTATCTTTTTAGCTTATTTATAATATTACTTGGTGCTTATCTTGGGTTATTATTTATGTCCTAGCTACATTTATTTATAAGTGTTCATTAATAAGATTATTTAACTAATTTCATAATCCATTTACACTTATTACATACATGAATACCTACATATTTAATTACACCATTCCCAAACGGGGTAGTCAAGAAACTGTGCACATAGCTTATAAAACAACTACACTTAATCCATCCTCACTAACCTTTTCCACATTTTCTTATTCTTGCACACTCCCTTCACACTTACATTTATTAATAGTAAGAAATGTGAAATCTGATTTGGCAAATATTGTAAAAATCAAGTGCTAATATTATTAATGTTGTTCTGTGTAACGTCATCACTTTTTCACTCACTGTTAGTAGTAGTAGAATTACTCATTGCAAGTGGTGGTTGGGGAGTATAAGTGGTTCTTCATAAGGGAGCGTTGGGGAACATGATTAAGAAGTTCACTAAATGCAAAAGGAGTTTTCACTTTCTTTTTTTCAATCCATACTCCCGCATTATATTAATTATTAATTGGTTATATCACATCCTCACATAGCCATGCCATCTCAATTGCCTTATAATTTGTGTTTCCCCCCCCCCATTAGTTTTAAGTTTTTATTAGTGTATATTATGTTATGGTAAATATTTACACAATGATTTGTTGTGCATGCATTCACTGCTTTAAAAATGATAGTTTAATAATATTACTTTGTTTTCTTCATACAGGGGTGTAGGTTGTATTTTCTATGAAATGGCCTGTGGCCGCCCACTGTTTCCTGGCTCTACAGTTGAAGAAGAACTTCGCCTCATTTTTCGAACATTGGGTTCACCTTCTGAAGATTTTTGGGGTAGAGCGACACTATCTTATTCATTGCCTCATTATAGCCCAGAACCATTGTTGGCTCGTGCACCACGCCTGGACACAGATGCTGTTGACTTGCTCACTAAGTTCCTTTGTGTAAGGTTTCCTTTATTTAATGTTTATAAATAAATGTTTTATTTTGTTTCAAAACCTAAATATTTAAAATTTTAAAGAATAAAATGAATTCAATTTCTACTTTATGTACACAGCACACAACCTTAAACTCATATAACCTAAATTAGAACACTTAACACTCATTCTTAGTTTAATGGTCCTCAAACTGTAGTTTGTTAAATGTTTCTGGGTGATGAGGGATAAAAATATACATATGGTGCAAATATTTTCTCTAACTTTCTCATAATCATACACTTTAAACTCAATTACTAGTACAATCAATTTATGTCTAAAAACTCAAATTAGTTTGTACACATGAGCAAATAAATGTTTGAATAAGTAATAATTTATCTAGTTATGTAACTCACCAATCAAACCTTGTATAAAAATAGTCTTAATTGTGTACATGTGCATATATATAAACTACATGCTTAAATCAACATATACAAAATGGGTATCACTAAATCTGCAGCTTTGTTTCTATCTCAAGTTGAATTTGTTTCACAATCATTAGACTTATGTTTTAAATGAATATTAAATATAATATAAATTGTGTCAGACAGAAAACGGGTGAAGTGAGTGGTTGCAAATAAAAAATATTGAGTGAAGCAGAGGAGTGTTCTCTCACCACTACTATTTGCACTGGTAGGGAAAATGGTCATGCATGAGTGAGTGGCAAGGAAACTCAGGAAGGAAAGAATGCAGGCCGTGATGTTTGTTTATTATTTGATGGTATGGGGGGAGAAGGAAGAGGAAGTAGGACAGAGCCAGATTTATAGATGTTGAAGCCCAACATGTAACAAATATTTTTCTTTTCAACACCCCCCTCACCCCCTCAAATTAACTGTTATAAACTCAATGTTAAAGATATTATTAAATAACGAAAATTTATTAAAAAATAAATTAGATTTATAATTACATGTGTAGCCACTAAAATCGTTGCAATCTAGGGATATTACTTATGTCTTGAAAAGCACAGTCCTAAATATTTGTTTGGCTTGTGTGCCATGAGTTATTAATTAATATGTTGTCAGAAATAAATAAAGATATGTATAGTAATTAATAATTATTTTTCTAAAGACCCTTTTGTGACTGCGCTATAGAGCCAAACAAATTTTTGTTTGTGAAGGCCTTGATTTATGTAAGCCCTGGTGCATTAGCCCCTATCCCCCCCTCCTCCTAGATCTAGCATAGAAGAGGATATTGCTTAGTAAAGTTATATAGATGGATGGAGTAGAACTGAAAAAGGCACAGAGTGTAAAATATCTGGAAAGAGTGATTGAGGCGAATAGTGGGAGTAGAGAGGATCTAATATAAAGAAGGCAGCAGGGAGAATTGTTCTATATATGTCTAAGAAACCTGCTATGGAGAAGAGAAGTGCCCTTGAAGTGTAAGGAAATTCTGTAAGGGCATACTTTGCACCCATAGTTCTCTATGCAGCAATAACATGTACATTGAATGAAGCGAGACCAGGATTGGTATCCATTGGGTTGACACACTGTACAGCTCTTCAAATTACACAAAACTTTGGTCCAGAGCTTAAGATGATACCTAGCAATCAAGGTGATCAACATACAGTAGTCGAGAGCATAGAACACATTATTTGACATTCAAACATTTACAAATGCAGAAGCTTCGTGGACTAAATTATATTTAAAGAGCTTATTGACAATATGTAAATTAAGATTTGACAAGCCTGATAGGTCAAGTGACTGAAACACTAAGGCCAACTTCTTAATATTTTAATACATAGCAAAAAAAGTTATTAATAATCAACTGGTCAACCACATAAGACAAAGTGAGGATTTACAGTAAATTGGTTCACAGTACTCAAATGGTTGACAACAAATCTGGTCAATAGTAGATTACAACAATTTGACTAGTCAACAAGAGAGGATGAAATGATCAATAACAACATTAGCACAAGATTAAAAAAAGTGATGTATAGACAAAATTGTAGACATTAAGAAGCAACTTGGTCAATATCTAATATAAAGATACAAGACCCAATCTCATCGGTTGATATAATTCATTGCCCATGATCAATACTCTCTTTTTAAAATAAAATATAAGAAATGGTAATCCCATAGAAGTTTACACTAAATTTTTATGTTGTTAGGATAGGAGTCTGCTTTCAATAGAATTGATGGAATATCACATTTAATTGACTGCTTAAGTGTTATGCAGCTTTTTATGTGTATGAACCATACACTATAATTTTTTTAAAGATGTTAAATGTTATTCAATTTTTATAACTGTCCCTTCATCAAAGCTTTATTTTCAACATTTTATTTTACTAAAAAATAATTTGAAATGTAATTGAAGAACTGACAATACAACATATTGATAAACTGTTTATTAAATGGCATTGAAATATATGATCCCAATCTTTGATATAATAAATATTCCTAGTATGTTTTCATATGAAGTGTGATTCCTGTTGTTTTTTAAATTAAACTGTTTTTTAAGTTTTTCATATTATTTTACTTATAGACAACACTATTCTGAATAATTATGCCTAATCATTTTTCCTTATTTTCTAAAAATAATAAGATATTTCATGAAATATTGAAAATGGCACATTGATTCAGAAACAGTCCGTTAATATTTATGACTTGGCTGGACTGCTTATGACAGGGAGATCGATTGAATTACGGTCAGGTGTACTGAGGACTGTTTTTCCAAAAATGGTTTTCCACTCCCTCCATGCAAATGTGGGTATACTTCATTCCTAATCCATAAAACCATTAGCATAACTATTATTAGCATATAACCCAAATGGGTAGTAAGCCGTGAAGCTAAAAAATATATATTTATAATTTCTTTTATAAAAATATTTTATTTATAATCAGTGGTAGATTTAAAATGTTTGTGCCCCTAGGTGCAATTATAATATGCGCCCCATTCCCCCTTAAATGTCTAGGCCTTTAGTAAGTTTTGGAGGAAAGAGGTGTTGGGGGGTAGGGGCGGAAGCTAGTATTCGAGAAAATATTTCTATGAAAGATAATCAGGAATTCACATGGCCTACAGTAGTTTGAGTTAACATTATGAAGAAGGGGAGACTGACATCAATTACTTAGTGATTGCAAAGCACAGTTATTCTAAAAGAAATAGGGTCGTTCTGACTTTAACTTGAACTATTTCAATAATGTTAGTTAATGATTTTTTAATTAATTATTAAAAATAAAATAAAAATGTTATCTAAAATGTGCTGCCCCCTAAAGCCGCCGCTTCTTGGACCTATAGTGTAGATCTGCTTCTGTTTATAATAATTGATAAAATTGATATTCAAATAAATATTCAAATTTCCAAAATTATATTTGGTCTAACTTAGATAAAAAAAATTATGAATGATCTTGATAAAAGAAAAAAAAAGAAGATATTTTTCATTAAGTGGGATCAAAAAATTAGAAATATCCTTTTGGGCTTAAGCAATCAAATAAAAAAAAAGTGGGAAAAGAAAATCTAAATGAAACACCAAACTTATAAACTTATGAAAATCTTTTAGAAGTGTAGTATAGCAATCATTAATGCTCATATAAAACAAAATCAACATTTATCTGCAACCAACTACATTTCACAGCCAAACATCCTGTTCAAGTGGAGGACATAACTTGACAAAACTTTGAATGTAAAGTAAATAATTTATTTGACTTTCATCATCAAACTTTGTCTTTGAAAGCACAACCCATCTATAGGATTTTCAAAAATCAAAAGGCACAATACACTTTTTAAAGTAATTTTATTGATTGCGAAATAATTCAACATTCATAAGTTAAACAAGAAAATACTCCTAAATGTGCCCGCATAATTAATTGTATTTATTTTAAACAATATATTTTATTGCTCAAGCATGTACAGATTAATTTGACTGTATACTTAAAAATTTCATATGACACAAAAACTCCACTTGTGAACTGCACATAATCTAAAACAAATGTTACCTACCACCTACTATAATAAATTTGTAATAAGGTTTTACAAACGGAAATATTTAAATTTACCATCACAAACATTTTATTAATAATGTGTTCCCCGTTATATTTTAGCAGTTCATTTTAAAATATTTATAACTAAACTTTTATTAGTGATTAAATGTTCAATAAAGTATTTTACTGTCATTCTTTGAAATTTGAAAATTAAATCATCCTTTTTTGCTCAATGATTTGAAATGTAATTCTAAAAATAAATATAACTTTTTATTATTTAGATTTTAGAAGGTACCGAAACAAAATATTAACTCAACTACCTAAATTTCTCGACATTTCAGACATTCCATTTGTTAAAAAATACCACAATTATCATGTTGTGAAAAATTTATTTTTAAAGCCAATTAGAGCCTCAAGACCAAAAATAAACAAATAAACTATTTTATTACAAAAAAAATTATTTGAAAGTTATATACACAATATTTCTAAAATGATATAGATTTTTCAAACTTGATTCCTTGGGTTAGCTATTCACCATCATACCTTGGCTATAATAGATATCTGCAGTTTGACGCCTATGTTTTTTTGACAGCAATTTCATCATCCCATGTTTTTTTCACTAATAAACTAACTGAACTTCACTACAATTAAACTTAAATCTAACAGAATACTTTTGACCTGTTCTCTTATAAAGAAGAAACTAACTGAACAACAGCAAATCAAATTCTGATCCAACAGGGGAATTTTGACTGGTTCCTTTGAAATTTTTTAATTCCATAAGGGGTGTGTGAAATCCACTTTTTCAATTCGATCCGGACTCAAATCAAATGTATGAAATATACTCAAAGCTGAATTGAAGTTCGAATTTTTTTGTTCTATTTTTGAACAAAGTTTATATTCTGGCTACTTATCTAATTTTATGTTCTAAAATCAAATTCACTTGGAAAATGTTTTATTGCACAATTTTTTATAATATTTCATTTTAAGTTGATAAATCAAGTTACAAAAGGCATTTAAATTACTTAAGAATCTTTCGATGTGAATATTGATGTGTAATGTACAGAACAGCTCAGAATGGCAGTACTTTTAAATAAATTGAGTATTTTAGCTGTCAATTTTTTTTATTCGCAAAGCTTCATAATAGTTGAAGCTGAATTATTTTTATTTATAAGTTGGACTTGAAATTAATTTTAAAGCAAAGTCAAAATTTTGAAGCTTTGCATACTCCTATTCCATAAATAATCATATTTCAGCTCATATTCACAGGTGATAAATTTTAATTCTTTTAAATACTGGAAATAGTTTATACGTGACTTTTACTTTACTTGCATTTAGAAAATGCATATAAAATCCAACTTGAGTAATGTACAAATTATTATTGCATCCTTTTAATAATATATTTTTATTCATTTTCAAGGATCAATTATTTGCTTTTATAATTCAAAATAAAATTTTAAAAGGTTATGTTGGTAGAATTCTATGAAAGCTAATAATGGTTTGACAAAACAATTAGGGTTTTTGGTCACTACAACAATACTATAAATTCACAAATATTAAAACACATCGGAACCAGTTTTGTAGTCTTCATACCTGACACATTGCAAGGTTTTAATAGTATAATGGTTTCAAAAACAATATTTTGAATGAGTAGTTTGGTAGTGGAGAAATGGGAAAATCACACATTTACAAGTAAGCTTTAAACTTTCCAAAATTTTATTTCCAAGTCACTAATAAAATATTTGTGTATGTGGCCATCTATCTTTATATTTATTTGTTAAGAAAATAACTTAAAAGCTATGATAATTATTTTTAATCTAGACACACTATTTATAGTTGAGTTTAGTAATCACATTTTTCCATAAAGTAATGATTATTATGTTACTGGCCTTTATCAATAGGATCAGCTCAACACAATAAATAATTATTATGTAGCAATAGTCGAAACCTACTTGTTTGGGGGTCTTAATTCCAAATATTTTAGGAACAAGCCCTTTCACATTATTTAGACATTTAAATATTATATATGTTTTATTACGTTTGTTAATACTATGATTTACAAGCTTAATTTATAAATATTTTTTTTTTTTTTTTTTTTTTTTTTCAATATTAAATTTGTGGTGTTTTTGACATAAATTCATAAACTTTAACTTGATCAGAATAAAATTGTATCTTACTTTATTTAGATTACATAAATGTCATTATTTTACTTTCCATATTGAATAAACATAGATAATATAATTTGGAAAGTATAATATGCATTTTATTAATTTGTCAAATTTTACTAAATAACTGGTGACCTGGTGGTCTAGGGGTAAGGTGTCAGACTTCTGTGCTGAGGGTCCGGGGTTCAATCCTCGGTCCTGGCATAGATTTATCTGATTGCCAAACCCTTCCTTCACCTCTGACAAGATGTGTATTAATCACAACTTGTGAATGTGAGGAATGCCAGGCCTCCACCGTGGTTCGGATTCCACGTTAAACTGTAGGTCCTCCATTTCATCTCACAATCACCCTACCATTACACATTAGCGTAAGTGCGTATAACCCGAACGGGTAGTAAGACGCGGTGCTAATAATAATAATAATAATAATAAACTAAATAACTGGTTAAAATAAAATAATCTTTATTAAAAAAAAATTATTGTATAAATTCTCTTTATTTAAAAAAGAATTTTCTTTTTTTCATCACAGTATGAAGCCAAACATCGTGTGTCTGCAGTCGATGCCATGAAGCATAATTATTTCATGTCCTTGGGGCCAGAAGTTCTCAAGCTGCCAGATGGTAAAATTTTAACAAAACAATAAATCTTAGAATTTTGTTCAGCATGATAGCTAAAATTTTTCTTACTTTTTAGATGAAATAAATTAATTTAATATTAATTTTCACACCTTAATAGATGATATACTTTTTATCGCTATGGACTTCACATTTGTGGAACTTATTCTCTAAGATCAGCACCGAGGAGTCCTTGCAGGCCTCATCAACACTTCAACACTTAGTGCATTACAATGTATAAAAAGAAGAATGTTGAAAAAATTTAACTTATAAAATGTTTATATTCTGTATGTGCCTTTCAACCCATTCCTTGGCACACACATAGCATAGATATCTGTGTTAGACCCACACAATTTTCTATTTGTATACTCTTATAAAACTGGTAGCACCATCTGTAATCATCAATATGAAGTTTTCAGACTGGCTAAAAGAACAGTGGCTCATTGGTGGATGGCATTATAATATTTTATTGCAATACAACATAGACTCGGTCCTGCGGCAGGGAATGCTTGGGCAAACTGAATCAGGGAAAAGATTTAAGAATTATATATTTCTTGGCCACTTAAACTGGAATGTATATATAACAATGTGTGTCAATTTAAAATATATATCAATAAATTATCCTATACTTAATTAGGTTTTGATTTATCTCATACTTTTTTATTTATCCTATACTTAATTAGGTTTTGATTTATCTCATACTTTTTTTTAAAGGAAAAAGTCCCTTTTAGTATACTTTAAAAAAAAATCTTTGCTATTCTATGCCCTATAGTTAGACCTTTTGATAACTTTCAGAAGATAGAAAAATAAAGACAAATTTTCTGAGTAATAGATATTTGATAAATTAATATCGCTTGCACACTGGTTTGTTTGAAAATTTTTAGTTCTAAGGGTTAGCTTAAAGCTCGCATTTAAAAAAAATTACTATAAGCTTGTATTCATTCTAGCCACCTCCGTGGTCTAATGATCAGAATGACTGGCTATATATCAAGAGGCCCCAGGTTTGATCCATGGCACTCCTAGATTTTTTTCTGAAGCAGTGGGTCTGGAATGGGGTCATCTCAAACCTTAAAGGCCAATTGTATACTTAAATAAGGAACTAGCGGCTCCGTTCTAGAAAACTGAGATTAACGTATCTAGGGTTCATTGTGCTTACCACATGACACCTTCTATCCGGACATGTTGGCACTAGCTTCACCAACATATAATGGCAGCTCATTCATTATAGCTCGTCTGTGGTCCAACACCATACAATTATTTTTCTATTTAATTTTTCTACAGTATTGTCCGATTTTAAGTATTTAACTTTTACTTGTAATTTTGTTGGATTTTATCAGTATCCATCTCGGGTGCTGATATAATATGTCGGTTCAGAAAGTACACATTAATAAATTAAAAGAAAGAATCACTAACCATCTTATGTCACATTCCTCTTTATATTGTGTATTTTACTGATTAGCTCAATCTTCAAATATTTACTTTTAGAAATTTAACTCCTCACTTTTTGATATATATAAATATAAAATTTCCTAGCTTTTTATTGTGTGTGTGTGCGTGCGTGCGTGCGTGCGTGCGTGCGTGCGTGCTTGCGTGTGTGTGTATATATATATAGAGAAAGAGAGAGGCTAGGCAGATGCCAATTATCGATTCAATCATTACCAAAAGTGGCACAATTGGAAGGCTGATGATTGACATTCTGCTCACCATTCTTAAAACAGGTCTTTTGTTAACGAGCTGCACACAGCAGGTACTAATAACTCATAATCTTTAAGCCCATGGTGTACATTCTTGTCCTACTTGGAGATAGAAGAGGGGTGGAGGTGGCTGTTAGTGACTCTAACTAAACATTTAGATCTGTCATTAATAACAAGGAGATGGGAAAGGGAGTGAGTGGGTTGTGTTGAAAACAAGAAAGTCAGTGAGGGAGAGAGTGGCCGTAATGCTATCAAAACGATGTCTGACCAAGAGAGGGTGATTCAAGGGAAGCTAAAAATGGGGATGATTCAAGGGAAGGTAAAACGGGGAAAGATTCAATAGAAGTTAAAACTAAAGAACAATCTGACCCATTATTTGTTCAGAATATAACTTTATTCCAATACTTTTTTAAATTTATTTAGCACCGTATCATACTATCCATTCAGGTTATACGCTTAAGTACTAATAACGCTTATGGGTTATGAATTGGGAAGGTTGAATATAGAGGAAGGGAACCCGCATTTGCTTAGAGGGAAATTGGAAAACCGTTTAAGGAAAACCACCCCAGTTCACCTGCTCGAGATTCCAACTTCTCTCTCCCCGTCTCAGCAGTCTAGCTCAACACGAAACTAGCGTGTTAACTAACTACTCCGCCGAGGTGGGTTATTCCAATAATTATATTTATTCATTGGTTGATATTTGTTAACTCATTTTAAAATCACTTATGCTTATTTAACATTATTTTCTTTCTAGCACCCTTATGTAATAATTACCCCATGGTTTTAGTAATGATAAAGGTTATATTTATATGAAGTGTACCCACATTTGTTTGGCAGGAGAAAGGAAAACAATTTTGGAAAAAAAACCTCAGTACACCAGACCAAGTTTTAAACCTCGATCTCCCAGTCATCGGCATTCTAGTCTACTGTGGGAGTAACGCCTTAAACATGCAGCCATCGAAGCAGGCTTCAAGAAATTTACTAAACAATTTTTTTTTTCTGTTGTTATTCTAAAATTAATTTATTTGCCCTAAGACTCAATGCACAGATTTCAAAATAAAATATCTATGAAACTTTCACAATCTATGGGAAAAGTGGAGTCAATTTTACCAAATTTGACTATCTCTTAAATGTGGTAAGACCAATGATAAAGAGAAATACATTTAAATAAACTACAATTTTCATTATTTTTTCTTTGACGCTTGTCTTACTATCCGTTCACGTTATATGCTTACTTTTGATTCAAACTTTTAGGTTATATGCTTATTTTTCATTTAAAATTGTATAAACAAACCTACTACAGGGTTCCTACGGTCTGGAAAGTCAGAGGAAAAATAACAGTCAGAGAAGGCGAGTGTTCCATTGCCAGTGCCTTTAATCTTAGTGGAGACAAGGCTGCATATTTCATTGTGCATGGCTTGGCTCCATTCTTTCATAACAATTTGCTGGAATGCCTAAAATTATGTAACAACTTTGTAATTGGTTTTGATGAGGCATTGAATAAAGTTATTCAAAGAGGGCAAATGGACATTGTATTCAGATTCTGGGACAAGGAAAATCATAAAGTTTTCAGTCATTACTGAAGCATTTCTTGGATGGTATTTCTCCTCTTCCACTCTTTAAGTTGATACAAGTGTCAATGGATGGCCCAAATATCAATTTAAAGTTTATAACACTTCTTCAGGAACACATCAAATCTGTCACAGACAGTGAAGTATGTATTTTGATAAATCTGGGGACATGTGAGCTTCAAGTTGTTCATGGTTCCTTGAGAACAGGAGTGGAACCTGTCAATTGGGATATAAATTGCTTTATGTGTCACACATACTACCTGTTCACTGACTCTACAGCTTGTTGAGCATTGTTTACCCAGTTGACAGGGTGTACAACTTTTCCTTTGAAGTTCTGTAGTATGCGGTGGTTAGAGAATGCAACATGCTTTCAAAGGGCATTACAAATTGGGGACCACGTTGTTAAGTTTCTCAAAGAAGAAAAGCTTCCTAAAACAAAACCTCTAGGGATACTAAAAAGAGCAGCCTGCGTTCCTTTCCTGAAGTGTATACTATTTTTCTGCAAAACAATTGCAAATGAATTTCAGCCTTTCCCTTTTGATAGGGTTTGATATATTTTGTTATTTTTCCATCATTTTCCCTGAACTAATTGGCAAGCCATCTGCTTTCTTAATATTCCATTAGAGGTGAGGCAAGGTTGGATCTAGAGGAGGAGGCCGAAATAAATGTAACTAAATTAATATTTCCACATGAATAGTACCATAAAATTATAGTGGAAATTTTGGGATAAGTTGGGTCAGGGAACTTGGGAAAATAGTCAGGGAAAGTCAGGGAGAAGTATTTTACAAATACTGTAGGAACCCTGTACTATACTGAACAATGCGAACAATACTAGTACTATTAATATTTAAAATTAAATAAACCAAATTATCAGTAGTGGTGATTCGCCAAGTCAGCAACAAATCATTGGCATGGGCATGATTAGCAAAATATTAGACCAGCCCAGCCCTGGTTTATGTACACCTATACATTTTTTTCTTATCAGAAATAATTTAATTTTCAGGAAACACCTAACTTTATTTCAAAGTAACACTAACATAAAAATGGTTGAAAACTATTTCCTGAATCTAAGAAATCATTGCTACATTCTGAACCAATGTCTTCACATATTATAGTTACCATTTAGTATGATTTCTGTTCATCACAAATCTAATGGCCATCTTTGAAGCTCGCACAGTCAAAAGGCTGAGGTTCATATCCTGGTTGTTAACTAAAGGTGTTTCTCTCGAAATTGTTTCCTACTCTCCCTTCAAACAAATGTAGACTTAATAAAAAAAATGTAACCTGCTTCGGTGGTTGCATGGTCTAAGTCACTACTCTTGCAGTTTACTAGACTGTTGATGACACGGAGATCGAGGTTCGAATCTAATTCGGGTGGTTTTTCCATAATGGTTTTACACTCTCCCCCTACACAAATGTTGGTACACTTCTAAATATAGCCTTCATAATCCCTAAAACCATTAGCATAAATAGTTTGTAAGTATATAATCTGAACGAGTAGTAACATGTGGATCTAAAAAAAGTATAAATTACAACACAGGACACCTTGTTTTAAACATTAGTATATAATAATAATAATAATAATAATACTTAGCACCGCATCTTACTACACGTTCGGGTTATAGGCTTACATTCTAATTACGCTAATGGGCTAGGAATTGGAAAGGTTGAATATAAAGGAAGTGAACTCGCATTTGCGTGGAGGGAGAGTGGAAAAGCTTTGAGGAAATACCGCCCCTGGTTCACCAGAGTGAGATTCAAACCTCGATATCCCCATCCTCGGCAGTCTAGCTCAACACGAAACTTGCACGTTAGCTAACTACACCACCGAGGTGGGTATTTGTTTATAAACTACAACATAATTATGCCATCAGCATGTGCTTTTTTTGGTATTTATATTTTCAGCAACCGTCCTACGTATCAAGTTGGCTTAATGGGCTGGGTAGGGACTGGCAAATAATTGTGGGGTTCATTTTTATCTTGTTTATTGAAATATATTTATGTATAAATGTTATGTAGGCTTCAGAACATGTCGAAAGAGTTATTGAAAGCTCCTCGCTCTATCAATGTACTTATTCAGCAGTTCCGCGCCCTGACCTATCTTCGCTGATATAACTTTTTACTGGTGTCAGAACACACAACCCCCCGGCGCTGTGTGGTTTATTTAACTCACTCTCATTATGGTTAGGGGCTTTCTCCTCCATGCTGAACAAGGATTCAAGCTGTAGTATATTCTCCTCACAAGTTACTGAAACTCGATTGCAGAGTATGTAAAGAAAACACTTCAAAGTAGTCCCTTAACAATGGGCGTCCTTCCCACCTACTCCGATTTTTGAAAAAGGTCTAAAGCATACTGGTATACACCACCGGAAGAGAGGTGTTCCCTCTGAGCTACTGTTTATGTTTATACTTAATGTTATGCTAACTGGCAAAACAATCGCTGTTTTAAAAACATGACCTGTGTATGTACATAACTGCTGCTTTAGAACTATTGAGGGTACAATTTCTCAGGCTTATGCTATCCTCGCATGCTCTAAATCAGTTTTTCTCAAACTTCTTAATCATGCAAACCCTCTAACCAGGGAACAGCAGATTCGTGGACCCCTCAATGTAGGATAAATTATTAAAAAAAGATACTCATAAATTTATAGTTTATTATTATAATTATTAATTATTCATAATATATTTTTAATGTAAATATAATTACAATATAAAAAAAAATGTTATTATTTTTGTACATTTTTAGACATATATATCATTTTAAATAAATGTAAAGAGAATTACAATAAAAATTAAAATATAGCTACTATATTTGTACATTTATCATTTATAATCACTTATAATTTATGTGAGAAATGGAACTGCAACAATTTTAGTGACCATCTCCTAAAGACTAATTCCACACTAAGACGGTTTTATTTCAAATTTTGTCATATCACAAAGAGCAGAAATTTCTTGCTTGCACAAATAAATTGTTGGAAAAGGCAACAGATGTGTCAGTGCTTTTACTGGAAGTTCTCTGAGCTGCCTAACGAGAAAACGAATATAAAAGATAATTTCCAAATGCTCCTCTCAAAGATGTGGGCACAAAGGGTGTTGCCAAGCCCCCACTTTTCGGCCTCACTTTTTCGCTGGGATTTAATATGGCAAGGCATCTCCATTGTGTTTAGTATACACCAGTGATTTACCCCTTTTTTATAAAGTTTTATAAGATCTACAAAATATATAAAGGTATGCAACGGATTCCCTGAATGAGACTTGGGAGCCCCTGGGGGTCAGCAGATCCCACTTTGAGAATCTCTGCTCTAGATTACCAAAGACTGCATGCTAAGACAATATCATATATGTCTGAACTACAATCATCACAGAACATTGGGATATAGTATTTTTTTAAATAACACATCTCAGTATAATGCCACAACAATTAAAAACAATCACTCGATGCTTTTTGGGAATAAACAAAATATTATCAAAGAATATAATAGATTTTCTTCCAATAATCACTCCCTAAAATATCTCGAGTTGATGGGCTGACAACTTTCGTTTCTCTCGAAGTCTTTAAGAGATAGCTAACATACATAACATAATTTTTTCTCTCCTAATAGAGTTCCTTGTAACAAACAAAAGAGCTCTGAATCTCTCTAATAACGTTGGCACTATTCTTCTTTGTTTATAGGTATTTAACAGGTTCAACTATAAATCATATTTAGCACCGCGTCTTACTACCCGTTCGGGTTATACACTTTTCAACTATAAAGATTCTCTGTTGGCCTTGTTAAGATTTTTCTCAAGTTGTAGAACACTTTCATTTATAAGCTCCTTTGTGTCCTAACAATGTCAACAATGTCACAGTTAAATTGGAAATCTCAACTTAAGGAAGAAATTCATGAGAGAAGGTGACATCAAGTCTTTTCTTTTTCCAAGCTCCCTTCTTGCCAGAATGAGAAACTTTGGCCCATAAATCTCCAATGTTGTCATTCTGTTTTTTATAATTCAAACTAGATTTATTTATTTTTATTTATTTGAGATATTTAACGTCCACTTTTTGAACTGACTGATTATATAAGCACACAAGAATTTCAATAAACGAGAACAAAAGAGCTTACCAACTATGCTGGGAAAGCTATTTTCACAAACCTTGTGGGGTTATTTTTTTACATGCTACAGTTGACATGGGACCAGTGGCTTTACTTCCCCTACAAAGGAAGCTGTGCTACGAATTTTTAACGCTCAAGAATAATCCTTTGACTCCGGCTGGGTTTATATCCTCGGACATTGGGTCCTAAAGCGAGCATTGATTGAGATTGACTATAAAATATAAATTTACTAATCTAGTTTCGCCTGCTGTGCAATTATGTATTATAATGCAGTTTTTTTAATTGGGCTATGGCAAAAATATGTTTTAGTGAGATTGCTTATAACATGCATCACCTGACCAAACAAACCATATCATATAATTATGTGAAGTAATTGTATCCTAAACAAATGTTTATGCACTAAATGTTATCAAATAATCTAAATAAATATATGTATAGTTCCATCATTAGATAAAATACCCATTAATTTTTAACATTTAGTTTTAATGTTTTAATTGTTACAGTTGTGTCAATTTTTACTGTTCCTGGAATTCACCTGTGCAAAGACCCTGGATATCGCTCATCAAATTTCCCCAAGACAAGTGGTGGGGGAAGAACTCGTCGCCAAAGTATGTTGTTATGAGTAAAAAGCATACAGTCCAGTGTACATTCTTCTGCTCAATGTGAACTTAATTGACTGACATTTTCAAGATCTCTACTTGCCACCAGTTCAGTAGAACCATTTGAAATATAATTGTTTGTACAAATATGAAACACTATTGTTTGATTCATGTTATTGTTAGACCCTAGAAATTCCTAAAAGGACTGTATTTCTTAAATTAATACCATGTCGGTTTTACCAGTAGTAATAAAATATTAAAATGTTTAAATCTGCTGTATTGGAATTTAAATGATTTTATTGTTAAAAGTGAAAGTTGTTTTTCTAGTGTACAATACTTTTATTCTACATTTCTGAATAAATGTATTTTTTAAACAAATAAAATGGAACTAAATGATTGTTGTCTGAGTGAAAATGTTTTAATTTCAGTTCCTATTATTGTCTCAAAAAGATAAATTTTTATTAATTATTACAATTAATTTTAAATTTAGATTATTTTAAAACTCTAAATACACTTTTATTTACTAAGCAAGTAAAAGGTAGTAACAGTAACAATAATAATAATAATTTGACTATATGATATTTTACACTCTTATACACTCAACATTTGGTTCATTAGAATGCAGAGACTATTAAGCTGCCCATATCTCTATAAACTTGCATACATTTTTGCAACTATATATATTTGCAAGGGAGCATTCACTAACTAAACTATTTTAACTATGATGCAGTAAATGTTTTATATGATGACACCAATAAAGTGGATCAGCTGTTGCTGTGTTTGCTTAAATGAATATTCTTAAAACTACTCTGAACTCTCAAGTTATATTTCTTTTTATTATTACATATAAATGTACCTTTTTTATTTTTTTATCTTATAACGTTAATATAAAATAGTTCTATTAGACACTGATATTCTGTATTTGTGTCCATATCTTTGTGAACTTAAATTAAACTTAAATAATTTTATATTCACAAGGGGTGTTCATTAATTGGTTGATTTTTACTGTTATATCATTATTTTGACTATACCACTAAAGTGTATTGAGTGTTGAACTTTATTGCTTGAACGGATTTAAGTTCCTTTAAACAATTTATTTCAGTTTTCTTAGTTATATATATAATCTCTGACAGTTGTATTGTGTACTTTTTTATAACTTATTTTAATTAGTCAAATTGATCTTTAATTTCTTATTAGGAATAAATTACCCTTGTGTAGTGTGCCTTCAAACCTCAAATAATTGGGTAGTAGAAGTTATAAAGTTGGTATTACTTATTTAATTAGCTGTGAAAATATCCTAGCTGTTTATGTCTTGAGCAGTATGTGTTCTATATTCTCAAACAATAATAGATTTTTTTTAAATTTCTATTAAGACACATTTAGACTAACCCCTCCCAGTAAATGAGTTAATTTGCACTTTTAAAAACAAGTAAAACATTAAATTACACGACATTAAGCGATAAAGTTCAAAATTCACTTAAAGTGTGTTATTAGAGTAGTGAACGCTCCTCAAGGTCATTTTATGCAACTGTGCATTTGATTTATTTTGTTTTATGTTCTATATATGATAGGTGTTAGAAATATCCCTGTTGACAACATTATTTCATAGAGCAATGTGTCTTCATCTCTAAGGCATTCATATTTTTCTCATCTAGCATTTGTAAAACTAGGAATGGAGAAAAGTATATTAGATTTTTATTTAAGAGAGGAACATGTTTCATATTTTGAACTGCCAAGCTATTTAGACCACACATTTGTACAGTTGGATATTTAAAATCACAAAAAACAGAAGATAAATTTTTCTTTAATATCCAAATGTTTTTAAAGTCTTGGTTAAGCTTATTTTTTTTATTTTAATGAAATAAAGTGTGACAGCCTACTATCAAAATTGTATTATGGTTTAACCTTCTAAAATGCATTTATAAGGCAAGGGAATCCTAAGAATTTCAAAATAGTGTGGACAATGAGGTGTCCCAATGGCTAAATCATTACACAATAATGGAAAGAAGAAGGGAATAATATGTCACATTTGTGCATTGGATTTTAACACATATATTTCCACTTGCCCTAAACGAGCTTTCTTCACTTTTTAATTATCTTTACCTATATTTTAAATTTCCATTATTGTATAATGATTTAGCCATTGGGACACCTCATTGTCAAACATAATTACTATACTATTTTGATATATTAACATTGGTTCACTCTATATGATTGTGGTGCATTAAACTCTTTTAAATTAACTGCTCAGTAAAGTATGATTTAATGATTAAATTAAATTTCTACATTCAATAGAAGGTATGATTTTAAAGGCACTAGCATATAATATAATGAAGTTTGTTTATACTTTCAAGCATCTTAGTGTTTTGTATTAAAATCATTAGCATAGCCACAGGGATATAGATGGCCTTCCATAGTTTAGGGATCTTTGTATAAAATATTCCTTACCCTACCATTCACCACCACATCAGTAATAGCTCCAAGATAGATATTTATATATTGTTAACCACGAGTATATCTGTTCAAGTTTAGTAGTTTTTCGGCAACTGGAAGCAACTGCATTCAACATTTTAACAGTAATTTAGCCGCTAATTTAATTCAAGTGTGTGTCTTTAAATATTGCATCTACTACCAAAACATTGATTGTATGTCTCCAATGTGACATAAGCAGATTACATAACTTGAAGTATAAATAAATGAAAGTGGTTTTAGTAACGCTGTTAATGTCAGATTCTGTCCTTTCTACTGTGTCCTTCTATACATCAGTACAATTTGTAACAATATTATTATGTACAGTAAAACGAATTAGTTAACATAAGTTGTATGAAAGTATCTTAAGACACACTTTTATCTATTTATGCCAGAATTATGATTTAATTCAATTTATTAAATAAAAACTCCCCTTACCACTTTTTACTAAACTAAGAAAGACTTTAAATAGCTTCTAGAGCTATCCAAGGTTCAAAACCATCCCAAACCCACATTGTAACCTAGATCCCCCAATTAATAATGCTGCATACATCACTGATTTGCATATACTCAATAATTTTAATAGTGGTTCTATTGATAACACATCCATTTGTCTGCCATTATACTTTTTGCATAATTTTATTTTAGTATTTATCCCATATATTATAACATTGTCCATAAATTAATGATATCTAAAGGTATTGAAAGATGTTTGCAAAACTATGTTGGTTTTATAGTATATAATTTCTAACTTTAAAGTTTGACTTTATTATTATTATTATTATTATTATTATTATTATTATTAATAATAAAGTATGTTAAAGAATTTTGTCATTCGAAATTTAAATTGTACTACTTTCTCTAATGAAAATGCCTAATGTCTTGGACATCCAAAGAAATATTTAAGTATTTAAGGCTTCGTCATACTTTAACACGACCCAAAAATTTGTAACTTACTCTTCTATTCGTGAAAACTTACATTTAGCTGCATCAAAAGTAATGTTTGAAGTTACTCACATTTTTATTTATGTTAACTTACTATACCATGATTAATATACTTCCAACTAATTTGTAAAAACAAATATTTGCTTTCAGACATCTTAAAATTGATGTATCCATTTGAAATTTAATTAATAATTTTGAAAAAATCTTGAAATCGCGAAAATTTCATTAAATTTGTAAAGTAAAGTAAAGGAAATGTGGTTAAGTGCCCTAGAATTTTACACAATTTAATGTAAACATATTATTTTGATCTTTGACTATACTGCCTGCATGCCTTCTGGGAAAACTGGTAACGTTATGAACTAGATCACTAAAACAATGCATTGAGCAATGTGTAGACATTATTCAGGTAGACGTGCTGTAAGTTAAACAACTTAAGTTAAATAACCAAGCCATAATAGATTGTGATATACTTTGTGGAAAATTGAAAGGAATATCATACTTGTCTACATACTTTTTTTTGCTTTAATTTTTAATCACTTTTAAAATAGTTATTGTTCTAATCTCCTTTGTTTAGATCACCATTAAACAAGTTTGGTTTTTAAATTGTTATTAAACTGAAAATAAATCAGTCATATGCATAAATATGTTTAAATATTTTCCAGAGTAGATTACTTTTTTTTAATCTGACACATTAGCTCAGATGGTAACATGGCTGCCTACTGAGCTAAGGGTCCCGGGTTTTATTCCCGGCATGGACTAAAAATTTATCATTGATAAAATATGAGTTTACCCTTTCACATTGATAAATTAATGGCCGGGGACTTGATGCTGTGCCTATCCTAGTCTTAATTTAGGTTATAAAGCATATGGATCTACGACAGGCCTAGCCAGCTGGTGGTGGAAAATATATGACTTGAATAAAAAACTGCCACAGGCTGGAAACAGTAATGGATGTAAGTAAGTAGAGGAATTTTTTAAAATCCATACTTTCTTATTTGTGAATAAATAACAGAACCATCTCATGAATTATGTTTTGCCTCATCAAATTACGAAGCTAATTGTTTACATACTTTAGTAATAAATTATAAAATGTTCTGATAACTAGCTATTTATTAGTAGTCACTGTCTTTTAAAAAAAAATGGGGTAACATGTTTTATTCACATCTACTGAGGACTGCCCAACCTTTGACGTTTCCTTTTTTTTTTTTAATTTGTTGCACATGATCTTAATATCCGTCCACATTTTTACAATAATGGCATATAGATGAATATATAATATCAGAGGAAATATACCAACATTGAATGGAGATTGAGAAATTACTTGGGGAAAATTCATCCCACAACTACTTTTCAGGACGCTAACTCTTGTCACCATCAAACCTAAGCAGACCATACTTTTACCTTTTCCATGTGCTTACCAATGTGGCTTTATGTTTTTTTCCACCTTTGTAGTAAATTTCACTAAGTCAAGTATTCTAAATAGCCATTATTTAAACAAATATGTGTTCATATCAAATAACAAGCAAGTAGAACAATTATATTGTAAATATATAGTAATATGCTAAAAACCAATTTGAAAATTATTAGGTAGCACAATATCACTAAAATATATATTATCAACAGTTTATTAGTAGTAATAGTGAAAATAATGTTATTAATCTACAAATCATAACATCAGATTGACATATTTATTGAACATTGCCAACTTGTAGAGTAAACTAAAGATTTCACTAGTCATTCATGTGGTATATTGATATTACTGCTTTATAGAAAGATAGAGGGTCCTGGATTGCATTGCAAGGTACCAAATGTTAAAACAAAATTTTTATCCATAGCTATATCAATTTCCAAGTAAAATGCACAGTGCTTTGCTTTCATCCTTGTTTCTTTGGTCCATCCAAGCACCGCGTATTACAGGTTATACACCACCTCTCTACTAAATGTTTGAGTACACTTTGTTTTGAGAAATATTAAAGGCTATTACAAATACAAATATTACAAATGAAAAGAAAGTTCATGATTTCCATAGATCATTTAAGCAAGACAAATTAAAACTTTACCAGGAGTTATGGTTCTGTCATATTAGAGAATTTTATATATCTTGTGAAAGTGTTTTGATCGTCCAAATTAGATCCTGTTGATACTGGACAATTTAAGCCATTTTGGGCACAGCTGTTTTGTTTGTGAATCTAAAATGCTATGAATTAACGATGTGTAAATTGTATTTAAGTGTTTGATACATCAAATAGATACTGCCCAATACATTTATATAAAATTCTTTTTTAATATTTGTTAATGTATTTATTATTAAAAATATTGTTTACATAGTAATTTTATCAAAAGTCAAGAGATTTGTTTCCATATACATTCTTTGTTTTAAAGGTGTGGAAAAATGTATGCTAATGTACCATTTGCCAGTTTTAAGGTCATTCTAAGACTAGTTTTAGTGTTTATCAGCCAAATATCTTATTAATTATTACATTTGTCAATTATATTAGAGTTAAACAAACCTGAGAATTTACATACAAGATAAATACAATCCAGTGGAGATGGGTCAGATCCAATATTTTGAGAAGCCAAATATTTATTTTATAAACAAATCTCGAATATAATTTCAAATCCTAGAAAATGTGGTAAACTTAGATTTACTTTGGGCTATTAAATCTTGTTATTTTTAGCTAATTTGTTTGCTGGTAAAGAACTTTTAAATGGATAAACATCATATGAAAATTAACATACATAATAAAGGCTTGCTTGAATACATTCATAGTATTATTTTCCATTATCATTAACGAAACATTTTTATTTCCAAATTTATATATATATATATAGCTATTATAAGACTGATGGATAGAATATATGATAGCTATTTTAATACTAGAAGTAGCTTTTGGTTCTTAAATTGTAACTATTTCTCATGACAGCAAATTAAAAGTAAATTTATGTATTATCATTAGTTGACCTTAAAGGATCAAGGGAAGTCAAAAGTTATTTTTCAACTTGAATAAATGTTATGAATCAGTCTTTATATGCAATTTTTTTTAATTGATATGTTATATTGCTAAGAAAATTTTTTGCTTAAGACACCTATAGCTCTAGAGGCAACTGTTTGGTTAAGTTTTTTTTATTTTAAGTTTTTTTCAAAACAAAGGACATTTTCATAAGCTTTTTTTAGCCTTGAGATGTACTACCACTTTGGTTAATATGCATTTTATAAACATAAAACAATGAAACTTTGCTTGAGAACCATAACACAAAATATTACAAATAATGAGTTCATAAATTTTGAAATGTAAAAATTGAAAGTAGTAATTTTTTATTGGATACCATTTGTACTTTTTTAATATATGGTGGGTATCACCTATCCTGATATTCATGTTTGAATCTTAGACACTTGAATAGTTTTATCGAAAGTTAATAAACTTCAGACTCTCTTATATGCATATTATCCGTAGGCCTATAGGCAAAAAGACACAGTGCTTAACAAAAGTAGAAAACTCCCTTATTGAATTTATTTTTATTTTACTACCTTTTAACTTTACCTTTTTTTATTTAGGACACTAACTAAAGATGTAGAAAGGGCAATGTTGGGGGAGTGCAGATCTTCCGTGGAATTTGATGGACCCCTTCTAGGCTCTGTAAATACAAAATACAGGTTTCCTACCATTTGTTTAGGTGATCTACTTCACAATACTACCACCTGAACTGGCCTTGCCTGCCTGCCTGGGTGAAAGATAGTTTAACTTTTGACTAGACACCTATATCGAGCTGAAGCCAGGTTTTCAAAATGTGTACAGCCATTGCATTGTATTGTGTTGTATGGTATGTTATGGTATGGTTTAACATCTTCCAAAATTCTTTGCCCCCAACCTAGGTACCGCCTCTTCCTGCAAAATATACTTAAAGAAAAATAACAATTTGATTATTCAAAATATTCTGAAATATTATATCATCGGGAGCAATTATTAAATTACATTTTCTGGTAGATATTAAAAGCTGTTTTGATGGCCCAACCTAGGTCTTATTACATTTATTTGGTTAGTAAAACTTTTTTTTTTGCATGTATTAATTCTAATTCCTCTCTTTTGATAATTCATTTAATAACATGTGTGTTTTTTCTTTTTAATTGTACTATTGTTATTTTGTAAAATCTGTCTGTACACTTGTTAGTATGATAGAAATAACCATACTATGCTAAAATCCTTTGAAGGTAAAACATCGTCAAAGCTTTGTGATTGGAATCTTCATTTATACTGCTGGAGGAGTATATAGGTTGCAGAGTTTTTTAAATTGAGTTTTTAACCACCATTTGAAGGTTTTCTTTTAACCATATTAAAATTTTATAGCTTGATTTGTATAATGTTGTTTGGAGTCACGTATTAAAATAATTTTTAAGTTATATCTTGTTAGATACCATTGGATGTTTTAGCAAACTGTATGTGCATTAGTTGTAAAACATGTTAGTTTAATCATTAAGTTTCAGTATTTTTTTACTAAATCATAGGTCTAGTATAAAATACTATTCTATAAGACGTGCAAATAAAACCTTGCATTAATGCTATTTTTTTTTATGTTTTACTTCAGAATTTGAAATGTTATTGGCTTCAATAAAGATATTGAATGTGTGGAATGCCAGGCCTCCACCGTGGTTAGGATCCCACGTTAAACTGTAGGTCTTCCATTTCATCTCGCAATCACCCTACCATTACACATTAGCTTAAGTGTGTATAACCTGAATGGGTAGTAAGACGCGGTGCTAATAATAATAATAATAATAATAATAACACAACAGATATTTCAGATAACAGAATACTCGGGCTTTGAAAAAATATAATGTTTATCATAGCTGTACTTTTATGACATTTTTTCTAACGAAAATTACAAAAAGAGATGTAATATTTTGCTTGTGTATGGAGTACAGCATTTTCATATAATTTAATATCATTTAATATTATGTTAAAATATCAAGATATGAGTATAATATAATCAAGTGCTCTAGATCAGATAGTCCTATGCCACATTACACTTAAACTGAGATCTTGGGAGAAATGTGTTCTAAATAATTCCATAAATTATAAAATCTTGGTGGGGGTATTTATCTATTCTTATCGTGTATGTTTTAAGTAGAGATGGGTCGAATCCACTATTTCTCGAATCCGAATCTACATTTTATTTTCGAATCTTGAATCCGAATCCTAGCAAATTGTTAGAAATTTTAATGATTTACAAATAGACCTACATTACACAATATATGTCTAAACTGTAGATTAAGATTTATTTCAAACATGCTTTAAATTTTAATCAACCCCAACCACCCCTAACAACGATACAGGTTAAAATCCAGCAAAATTAAACAATCTAGACTCATATTATTGTTTAAAAATCAAATCCGTCAAAATTTGAGTGTCTTTTAGATATTTTTAAAAGTGTTGATAGCATAAGTAAAGTTTCTAAAGCAACATGTGAAATAAACAAATTAGGCCTAGTTATCCTTTGATCAACTTTAATCATCATTGAAGGACTATAATTTATTTTAATAAGATAGCAAAAATAAAAATACAAACAGATATTTTTAATAAAGACTAAAACAACATGTTTAACAATTAAACATATATTGGAAATAGTGAATTCAATAATGCCTAAGTATGTTTTATTATTATTTCATTATTATTTTCTTATATATCCATTATCTATCTTCCCGTAGGTCAACATACAAACTGCTCGACAAGCTATACAAAATTATTTGGAAGGCTGGGTGGGTCAAGTGGCTGACACGACTTGGGCCAACTGCTAGACAAGCTCATGTATAGGAGAACAAAGTGATAGACAACCAAGCGATCGACACAAGAGAACAAACTTGTAAACAGACCAACTGCTAGACACGCAGAAATGACGTGGACCAAGTGATCGACATGAGCTGGACCATGTGATAGACAAGCTCCCATATAAGAGGACAAAGTGATAGACAGCCAAACGGCCACTACGAGGGGACCAATTGCTTGCCAAACATCGAGATGAATCCAGTCAAGAGTGGCTTAAGTGACATACAAATTATTTCAAAACTAACAACGCTATAAACATGGTTGTAGTGGTTGAAATGACAGTTCTGGACCACTTTCTCCCATAAGGTTAACATTGATCCACCACATTGAATGGGGGGATCACTTTCTCCTCTGACCTAACCTAACCTAACCTAACCTAACCTAACCTAACCGGCTCTTAATTACACAAAAATAACCCTATGTTCCTGTATTTGTCGTTCTGCCCCTTCCAGCCCCCTTTCTAGCAGCCCCCCTTCCTAGCAGCCCTCCTTCTCCCTTGAGTCTAGATCCCAGCCTCCATCCCGTACTCTCCTCCCAGCCGTCAACCCCTTCTCTTGCCATGCCCACCAATCGCTCCTCTCCCCTCCTCCCAGTCTTATACCTCCAGCCTTGATCTGCAAAACTCCCAGTCCCCATACTGTACTCTTACCTCCTTTCAGCCATACGACTTCCTGTATCCATCCTGAGCAAGAGGTAGCCTGGCTCGATCATGACCGTGTTGATCCCATCCAGCTCCAATCCATCCTCTTACCACCCACCACGCTTATCAGCCGGTCCTTAAACCTTAACAGCTTAGTACCTTAACAGATGTATCCATCATCTTACCACCTGCTCCTTGATACCTGATGGCTTGGATCTTGTACCTTAAACAATATGTCCTTCCTGCTTACCATACATCCTTTAAAATATTCTAAACGATTTGAAACGGTACGAAATAATTATGCATCATTCTCCACCTGACACCTTAAACTTCGAGACCATTCATCGAGGTTTGATCCCAGTTGGGTGGACTGAAAGTGGATTTTCATAAACCGTTTTCTACTCTCACTCCACGAAAAATTGGGTGCAGTTCCTCTAAATTCAACCTTACTCATACCTAAACACATTAGCCTAGTTAGTATATAGGCGTATAACCCGAACGGGTAGGTTGTAACTCTCTAGTATAACACGGTGCTAAAAAAATGTAACACTAAATATACAGCTTAGATTTTTAAATTATCTGTTTGAAAAATAATAAAAATCCATTTTATGGTCGCTTATTGCCGGTTACTAATTTTACATAATATTTTAAAACTGTTGTCAAATTTCAAGTATTAATAAAGGCCACTAAGGAATTTTTTACTCATTGGTTTTCAACTCTTTCTTCATGAAAAAGCGCGTATATTTTCAATAAATTATACCCTCCTCACCTCTAATCTATTAATATAAAAAAAGATAGTTCATAGGTGTGGACCAGCGCTCACTGTTCTTTAATGTTGCAGTCAGCGTTGCAGAATTAATTGCGACTGTTCAATTCATGATATTCTTTTATAAGGTCATCATTAGTTCTAGTTATTTTCACCTACATTTTTACTTTAGCAAACCCTACAAAAATGTGTCAAAAGGTGTAAGGTTAAGCTGACGCGTTAGTGGGGAAAATTATTTGAGTGTAAATAAGGACAATCATGTATTGAATTAACTGTTCTGTCCCTTAGCCCACTCTTAACTGGATGATATCAAAGTTTGTCGAGCAGTTGGTCCTCTTGTGTCGACCGCTTGGTTGTCTATCACTTTGTGCTCTTATACATGAGCTTGTCTAGCAGTTGGTCCAAGTCGTGTCGGCCACTTGACCCACCCAGCCTTCCAAATAATTGTTTTCATCTTGTCTACCGGTTGGCTGTCTAGCAGTTGGCTGTCTACCACTTTGTCCTCTCGTGTCGGCCACTTTGTTGTCTATCACTTTACCTGCTCCCTTTACGTAGAATACAAGAAATATATTTGATTCTTGCGATATATCGATTTCTGAGAAGCCATTCTATTTAAAACACAAACATATTTTCGACTCTAATATGTTCATTCTCCATTTTATAAGGCAGGACTAAGTTTGAATATTTTTACAATTACTTCAATAACACATTTAAAAAATAATAAACTCTTAGTTAAAATCAATTTAAAAACCAATAATGAACTAGCAAGTTGTTATCTGATTCTTAAAACTCAAGAGCGCTTACTAAGTGAGCAGATTACTTGAATTGATTTCAAACAAACAATCGATATACAATACGTAGGCCGGTAGGCATAAATAAACAGTTTTATCGTTGTCCGACTGTCGACAGTATTTTTCATGAAACCCAACAAAATGTCTAACTTAAGGATCGTATGCAAAAAATTGAAGTTCTTTGCATAGTTGTAGATAATTAAAACCAGTTGGGTAGTAAGAATTAAGTTGGGTAGTAAGAATTAAGTAATTAATGAATTAATTATTTTAATCATCACTCTGGCGAGTAAACATAATATACGACATAGAGGTCGACTTTGTATCGTGTGTAATGTGTTATTTCTTTTTAAAAAAAAGCTGTAATTTTTTTATTTATTTCAAATTTATTTGTAATTCTAGTTTTAATTTTCAGTTTTCTAAGAGTTTTAATGTGTTCATTTAAATATTTACAAGATTGTTCATGAGTTGAAAGGTTTTAGAAGTGAGCACGTGCTGAAATGGTCTAGTGCAAGTTTCTGATAAAGTTGGGAGGGTGGGGTACTAGGCACGTAATATTTTCCACACCAAACAATTATTATTTTTTGAAAAACAAATTTATTTTATTCGTGCTAATCTATTTTGTTCAACAAAATAAAGATTACGGATTAAGTTTGGCTTTTCAAGTAGGCCTAACTAAGTAATTTTTGAATTCAAAATATGATTCCTTGTTTTTGAGGTGAACGATTCAACCATCAAATTCAATAAATCACCGAATCCTCGAATATTGAATACTTGTCAGGATTCGGTGGATTCGAAGATTCGAGTGGCCCATCTCTTAGTTTTAAGTGATTTGATCTATTCCAAAAGCTATATACACTTTGCTTACCCTGAAAGGTAGATAGCAATCCTACCTTGGCGAACTACACAATGGCCCTATCTTATAAGTTGTTTCATAGTTGAACCATCAAGGTAAGCTTGCTATCTTTCAGGGTAAAAGAAGGATACACTCATTATCATAAAAAAATTTAATTCATTATTCAAAATGTATTTTTGATTTTGTATATGACTTTATTGATCCAGTAATATTTTATCTCTGTTTGAAAATATTAGGCATAGAATGCTTTAATTTGAGCTTTTATTTCTCAATTTCCATTTATATAAACTGTTGCTTTATATAGTATTCTGCTTATTTTGCATTAATTAGATACAAATGAGTGGAAAGTTTTGTAATGCAATATATTCGTGCAGGTTGTTTTGATAAGACCTATAACCTGATATTATTTTGGTAAAATGTATGCTTTATGCCAGGAATATTGGTTAGAAGGGCCTGAATATTTTGTGTTTCAGAGGATTAATTATTATGACACCTTAGCTCAGTCGATAACATGTTTATCTACTGAGCTAAGGGTCCCGGGTTTGATTCCCGTCATGGCCGAAAATTTATCGTTTGTGAAAATGTGGGTTTACACCTCTATATTGATAAATTAACAGCCAAGGTCTGGATGTTGTGCCTGTCCTAGTCTTAAGTTAGATTATAAGGCATATGAAGCTATTACAGGTCTAGCAAGCCGGTAGCATAAAATACATGGCTTGAATAAAAAACTGACCCAGATCATAGGCTGGAAACAGTAATGGATGTAAAGTCAAGTAAAGTAAAGTAAAGGATTAATTGGGAGAGGTTCAAAATATTTTTGTCATAATGGGATGGTAAATTTCATGTCTTCCAGTGGCCAAATATTCTCAAAGGCAATTGTATTGCTGATCTATGACATTTTCCCTTTAGTATTAAAATTAAATGTGAGGTTGCAGTTTTAAGCAAATTTACATTATCTCTTTGTTTTATACAGCAAGTCTAAATATTAGGAACCACTTATAAGAATTAACTGGCTTCGGATACTTTTATAAAATCAGGCTAAATATTCAGCAGCAATTTAATGCTAGGCCACAATAAATAATTACTCTTTTTATCTTACATCTTAGTTGTCCAATTTGTTACATAGATTCTCACTCTTCGTTCTCTTGGCTATGTAGGATGGTCTAGTTCAATGAATTGAAAGCTTCCACAGATAATCAATAACAAACTTGGCCATATTTCTCTTCCATCTGCTGTTAGAATGTGATAATATTTGTAAAGTCAGATGGTGCAGAACTATGTTGATGTTAATATCTCAATTTTTGAAGAAAAAAAAATATAGGAGCATCTTATTCAGAGCACTTCAATTGATTATTATACTTATTTAAACAACACACTTTTTACAGGTGTTACACAAAAGAATATTTCAGTTCCATGTAAATTTAAAGAATATTTTACTACAATTATCAAAGAAGTTAAACAACAATGCTCAAATCATAAACTTCTTGGAAGTATATTTTTTAATATAAAATTTCATATTATTAATTTAAATATGACTAAACACGTTAACCCAACACAATTTTAAGGCTTTCTATTGAAGAATAAAGGAAATCTTAATACATTTTGACACCTGGTTTAATCTATATTACCTTACCAATTTATCTATTATCTGTTGTGTAAAACATCCTATATACATATTAACCTTGGTTCATAACAGTAAATGTTCGATTAATTTGGTTTATTATTTAAAAAAACTGCATCATAAAGTATTACAATTCATCATCACCATTTTATCCCTCCAGCAAGCTGAGTAGGAATGTTTCGAATTAACCTTATCTCTTTAGAAACAACATGTTTTGCTCCTGACTACAGAAACTACTTTTTACTTTACATGTATCCTGTGTATTCTGCTAAACTAGCATTTAGGAATGTTAACCTTTTTTTCAAGTAAATATTTCAAAGAATAACATGAAGGAATTTTTGTATTGTATATAAAATAGAGCTTTAATTGAAATATTACGTGACGTACCAGTACAGTTTTTCATTTAGCTTAGAAGAAATAAAACTGTTATATTGTTTATTTTGTGCAATTGGAATATTTAGCTTATATACTTGAGAAGATAAATATAAACTTTTGTGTTTAGGTAATAATTTCTATTTTGTATTTTAAATAGCATGTTTATAAAATAATGTGTTGACACAAATGTTTCTTTGTTAAGATACTATATGATTTATTGGTACAAAAATAAGTATGTACTGGTATATATGTTATTGAAATTAATGTTTCTAGCATTTGAAACCTTTTGCGTTTTGTGGACTCTGAACCATTTTTTTACTATATCTGCTTAAGCTCCAGAAACTTTCAAGGTGAAATATAAATCCACTTTAAGGCGCTAGGTGGTAAAAGTCACAGCCTAAGACCAGTGCCTTACAATCTTGGTCAAGGCTGGATCCCTTGATCAATTTATAATATAGTATTAATTAATAATAAAAATTTTCTTTACTTGACTTAAAATAAATCTTACCACGGAAATGTTTATGTAGAGTGACAGAATGACAAATATTAGGACAGCATTTTTTTTTAAATAAAAAGGCAGTTTAATATACCAATCAATCACCTTTTTTATTATTTTAAATTTGATGATCATTATTAATACTTTTTGAATACTTTTTAAATCTACAATTTCTCCACTCAAAGCAAAATTTTATCCCACAATCATTCAACACTTTTTTTTTCTCTAGAAAATGAAGGCACTATTTCAATGTTCCAAAAGTCTTTAATCCTACAAACTCCATCAACTCCATCATTAATGTTCAACATCTTTCTGCAATTCACTATTTTAAAGACACTTCTCTTTGGTCTTCCATACGTACATCCACATTGGTGAAGAAAGAAGATTGAAAACTCACCAGTTGGAAAACCATCCCAAAGCAGCTAGCTTTAATTCTAGAATGTTCCTCTAAATGGTGATCAAATATAATTTGAGTTTAACACCTTAGACACTTCAGCCACTACTGTAGGCATTGATTATTAGCTATCAACCTTGGTGGTCTTGGGTTAAAGGGCTCGCCTCAGGACCTGATGTTCTTGGGTTCAAACCCAGCCATTGACATCAAATTTAAAATCCCTAGACCAACTTCCTTCGGAGGGGAAGTAAAGACGTCAGTCCTGTGTTGACCGTGGCATGTAAAATAACTCTGGAAGTTGTGTGAAAAGACCTTTCCCGGCAAAATTTGTAGGCCTTTTCGCTCTCCCTCGTAGAAATTCTCTTGTGCTGATATAATCATTCGGTTTAGAAAGTGCACATTAAATACATTAAATAAACAACTTTTTTTTACTATTTTAATGTTTTAATTTATTACGTGAGCTCAATCATTAAGGGAGCCTGCTTTTTTTTCTTTAGAGGTCCTAGATTCGATTCTCAACTAATATAAATGATGTGTCACTTAGTTTGAGTTTGTTCACATTTACAAAGTGATAAAGGTTTTTTTTCTCTATAGTTGTTATAAAGTTAAGTAAAGTCATGGCGCTACCTGTATGTACAAGCTTTAAATGTACTATTACAAAGCTGCACTCGTTTTTAAATGAAATGAATTAATTGTGAAATATTAGCAAAACATATCTGTACATTGTCAGTGAAGATTTGCACCTAATTATTTGTCTGTACCCTTGCCTATAACTTCTAAGGCATGATCCTTGACTGGCTGTATTGGGATGGGTTTTCCCCAACTTTAGTTTTCCATACTTTCTCAAGGCAATTGCTGATGTTTTCCTTAAAATTCATCTATTTATCCTGTTATATTATATGAAATAGTTTTAAGTGACTAGTTAAACAATGTTGCTATATCATGCTATCGATTAGTAAAACACCTGCACCTATGAGCACACAGACTAAGTGTTAAGCTCATATAGTTTGGATTATAGTGACAGGGAGGTCAGGTTTTAATCCAAGCCTAATGTACTAGGTGGGGTTTTTCCTATTTGGGTTTTTTAAAGTTTATTTGTCTTTCTAGGATGTACGGGATTTTTATTTGATTTTTACATCAGCTAAATTGTGCGTAGGATAAACAAATTTTAAATAGCTTTTATAAATTATAATTTAATGAAAAATGTAGTTATTTTTTAAATGTGCGAGATAGTCTATCAATCTAACGCCTTAGCTTAGTTGGTAGCTTGTCTACCTACTGAGCTAAGGGTCCCGGGTTCGATTCCCGGCAGGGCCGAAAAACTTATCATTAGTGAAATATGGGTTTACTTGTTCACATTGATCAATTAATGTTTATTATTGTCCTGGTCTAGTTAGATTATAAGGTATATGAAGCTACGACAGAACTGATCTAGCCATATGCTGGACACAGTAATGGATGTAAAGTAAAGATAATCTATCAGTGATTATTTTAATGTTTGATAAAATTCTAATAGAATTTAATTAATATTCCATCACAAGGTTTTCTTTTGACTTCAACTGTTGCATAAATTAGTGCCATTATTTCAAAGTGTTGACATAAAAATTTTTGCATAAATGTATTCTTATGCAGAAGGTCATATTTTGAGGTTTTGTTAATTTCTATTAATAAAAAGTTTAATGTACATTTGTTATTATTTATATTTTCTGGACTTAAAAATCAAGCACTAGTAAGGAATAACAAAATTAGTTTTAAAATGAAGCTGAAAAGATGAAATGATTAAAAGTAACTGAAAAAAAATAGGAATTAAATAAGATTAAATAGCTTTGTAAGCATGATCTAGATTTGAAACATCTTTGATCACCACCTCAAGTTTTGACCTTCCTTCAACTCTCGGTTCTAATTTAACTTTAATCTCAACCTTGAATTCTGAAACCCCCACAAGTTTTGATACCCCTTCAAACTACAGTAGCCCACTAAGTGTTTATCTTGGAAAGATACCCTAACAACCTTGGAAAAAACCTGCTTCGATGGCCGCGTTGTCTAAGGGGCTAATCTCATTTTGGACTAGACTGCTGAAGACGGGGAGATAGGGGTTTGATCCCTGTCGGGTGCACTGAAGGTGGTTTTTCCTAAATGGTTATCCACTCTTCCCTCCACGCAAATGTGGGAGCATTTCCTCTAACTTAAGCCTTCCTAATCCCTAACCCATTAGTGTAATTAGTACATAGGTGTATAATCTGAACAGGTAGTAAGATGCAGTGCTAAAAAAAACTTAAGAAAACATTTCCTTGCCTTCATTCCCTCAACTTGGTCACTTATTTTCCTTTTCTTTCTTTGACTACATTAGAGCAAAAAAAAATAATAAAAAAAAAATCTTCTTGAGCAAAACTAACGTGTCCATCCACATGCCGTAGTAGTAAAATATATTACATTTCATTTGATAACAATATGGCACCATAAATTTGTAATGCATTTTAAAGTCAAAGTTAAATGTTTATAAATTGCAAAGATACATAATCTTGAAAAACTAGGATGCATAATAAGTTTTTCAATTTTTTCTATTCATCCTAATATTAAAATAGCACTTGCAAATACAAAAAATAATTCACCTAACTACTTTTCTGCCTCATACTGGGAATCTGCTTTTCTAGTGGTACTTTAAAGGGAAAAAATACACTACTTTTCAAGATAGCTATTTAAACTTTTGAATTAGAGATTTGGTAATTCACTACTCAAAAAAATT
Source organism: Timema podura (assembly GCA_033556935.1). Classification (NCBI taxonomy): domain Eukaryota; kingdom Metazoa; phylum Arthropoda; class Insecta; order Phasmatodea; family Timematidae; genus Timema; species Timema podura. The sequence goes on from JAVRXN010000010.1 coordinate 82,311,479, forward strand.
AAGTTACTTTCTTATTAAAATCATATTTTAGATTTATTTTTAGTACCACTATTTGGTTGTTTTTTATTTAGCACTTTTCTCTTGACTAGACCATCAGTGATTGGCTCAAAAATAAACTATGAATATTAAATAATTACATTTGCACCCTCATGAGTATAATCAACATTTTAAGCTTTTGACAATGTCTAACATTCTTATATAATAAATTATAATATTATTTGTTTTATCATTCATGTGGATATCTTCATAAAAGTGAAAGCTTTTTGAAAAGTTTAAAGCAGCCCCAGTTCAAAAATGTTTGTAATTATCAAGGTTAACCCAACCTTGTGTCTACTGGTAGACATATAGAAAGATCCAAGCTTTCATATCTTTGTTGATAACCATTTGTATTATTTGTATATAACAGGGCCCAGTGCAAATTTCCAGGATCAACTTAACACTAGCTACATTATCAAAATTTCTTAGCTGTAATTTTATTTATATAGTTAAATTAATAATACATAATAATGTTAAAACACTATCCATACTTTGTCAATAGCTTAGCCGCGGTGCTAATAATAATAATAATAGCTTAGCTTTTGTGTGTATGTATTTTGTTACTACCCATCTGGGCTACCCACATATATACACTAATGGGATATTAATGGAAAAGGTAGAAATTATAAGAAATTTACCTGCGTTTTTGTAGAGAACATGAAAAACAACCTGTATACCTGGCCAGAACTCGAACCCCCTCACCTCCACATCAGCAATAAACCAGTTAAATCGAGCTTGATACAACCTGCTCAGTGCTCACCCATTGATTCAGGCCTACAGGATATTAATTTAAGATGTATAGCAGTGCCAAATTTTCAAGTTTGTGTGGTTTTATAAATCATCCTGTTGTTCCTTTAGCCAGCACAATACAAGCTTGGCTATTATATTATTTATGAACTACCCAATTTTCCACACCTTCATTTTATCATTACTAGAGTAAACCCAAAATATGTTATAAAGATGCTTTGGTTGAAAGAGCGCCTACTTTAAATTTTGAGTATTTGGGTTGAGCTTTTTGTCACTTAGTGGTGGGCCGAATACAATTGGTTCAGAGTCCATATTATTGAGAAGGTTTAGGTACTGCTGGTATGTTACTAATAAATTTGTGCATTAAAAATGCTAAAAAAAAAAAAAAAAAGCTTTTTATATGTACTCACATTGTCAGATTTTAATTTTATATTCACACAAATCTTAAAATTTGCTCTATAAAGATGGACTATTCCAACTTTTGGTTTATTGTATTGTAGAGTTCAAATATTCACTGTAATTTGCATACATCCTAGAATATAATATATATGAACTGAAAGACATTGCATTGTCTCGTTCCTATTTTTCCCAAGTGATTTTTATGTTTTCCTACATTTCTTCAATATATGGTGATATTAGTTACCAATTTAAAACTTCACACCATTGTATCATTATTAAATATATGTAAAATTAAGAATGATGACAGAAAGCCAAAGCTTGCAAATTTTTTTTCTTTAAATTATGGTTGTAAACATAACTTTCACTAAATAAAGTATACAAATATATTTTAATATTCACTCAGTTAAAAGATTGAGTTGAATCCTGAAGTAACCACGAGCAAATTATATTAAAACAGGGTGTTTATTCACCTGGAATTTTCAGGTAATTTCTCTTTGCATGGAAAATCGATGAATTTTTTTAATATCCAACACTTTATTAAAAATCTAATAAAGCTGCTTGATTATATACTATCATTAAAAATAAGCATATAATTATTATGAAAAAAAAATCATTTTGCCTTTTTTTTCATATCTAATGAATTGTGCCAACTATAGGCAAAATGGGAATTTTTTTTATGCTAAATTGAAAATGTACTACATTTGAGACCTGAAGAGACATGTTCATACAAGTGCGCCAATGATTTACTGGTGCATGAACTTTGGGCAAGAATATGTATTCTGTATAACAAATATTTTTGTTTTAAAATATTAACTAAGGTACGTTAAATTGTTTGAAGTATTTTACTTTGCAAAATTCAATTCGCTGACATATGAACTAAATTTGTATTTCAATTTTGCATTAAGAAAGATGTTTATGAAGTTTTGTAGATAACCAAGCTAGAAATCTGTAAGCCCTGGTGAAAAGATTATTTCTGAATATTTAAAATCTAACATAAAGCAATTGAAAATTATTAAAATACAAATTTCAAGTAATTTTTGAAATCTATGGAAAAGGTTAGAAAGTTTTGTTGGTGAGTTTTACGACCACAATTACAAAACAGTTAACAAATTTTCTTAAATTTATAAGTATTTTTTAATTTCTTAATATAAATTGACTGGCTTGAATGCATCTTAGGAATAAGAGTTATTTAAATTTAAAAAGTTATTACAATTCTAAGTCCAATTACTATTTAATTATATTAGGATTATAAATAAAAATATAATTCTTTAAGCCTGGAAAAACTTAGAATGCTTAGGGGAATTTTTTCCCAAAGATTGAGTGGAAACCCTGTGTAATTATGTTAAACTTTTCTTTCTTTTAATAAATGTGAACTATCCCTGACACACTTCACATTAAATTGGCATGCTTTGGCTTACTTTGGTTTTTCCTATTAATACCAGTGATTATAAATTTGTCATATTGTTATTTTTAGACATTGCTAAATAGAACATTTTGTATGCTATGATTTGAGTATCACTTAGGTATATTTAAGACATGTCTTATATGAAAATATGAGTTTTTATTTTCCACCAAATTTTGTTTTAGTGCATTGCTCAGTTGGTGGTGTCAATTTCAAATTCAAAAATAAATCCGTCGAAATTAGTGAGTAAATATATTAAGACCAATTACACTGTAATCTTACACTAAATAAAAAATATATATCAACTATTTGTAGGTACAAGATTGGACTGTGTAAAAAATATATATTTTTCATGACTTCTCCAAAGAATTGAATAATAAATAACTTAAAAGATTTTTTTTGAGTATCCTTTGAAAACCTTTCTTTTGAAGCAAACAAATGCAAGAGTTTCCCAAGTACTTTCACTCTTTAATGTGTAAATTTTATTTGATTCATTTAACTAAAGTGAAACGTAGCAATGCTATTTAATGCCACAGAAATTGTTTGAAGTAGTCTTGGTAGTTACTTAAGAGTGAAAAATTGCTTACACTGTGTGAAACTCTTAATCACTTTATTCGAACATTCATATTTTACTCTGAAGATGAGGAAAACTATTGAATATCTTTCATAATTTAATAAATCATTTCAAATATCAGTATAACTTATTCTTTATATTATGTATAAAGGTTCATCCAGGAATTGATTCATATTAATCAGAAAAATATTCCTGTTATCAAAATTATTAATAATAATGGTTTTGTTTAGGGAGGCATATAAGCTTACAGGTCACACTACCTATGTTAGCATACATTTTTTAAAGAGTTCAGAATTTTGTTGTTTATATTTACTTAAATATTTTTCAAGGAAACTTTTTCAACATTTTATTTTATATATTACCCTTTGTATAGTCCAATTATGATAAGTTTGTCAACCTTTTTTGACAGATTTTAGACTCACCTAATCCCATACACTTGATACATTATATTTTATAGTTTTTAAAATAAAATATTTAATATTATTATTATTAGCACCTCGTCTTACTACTCGTTTGGGTTATACGCACTTACGCTAATTTGCAATAGTAGAGTGATTGTGAGATGAAATGGAGGACCTACAGTTTAACGTAAAATCTGAACCACGGTGGAGGCCTGGCATTCCTCACATTCACAAGTTGTGATTAATACACATCTTGTCAGAGGTGAAGGAAGGGTTTGGCAATCAGATAAATCTGTGCCTGGACCAAGGATTGAACCCCGGACCCTCAGCACAGAAGTCCGACACCTTACCCCTAGACCGCCAGGTCACCAAACTATATAATAAATGAAAGCAAATGATTGTACAATTAATTATTGTACATGACTACTGATGCTTAGAAGATGGAAATGATCTTTTAGTTACATATGTAGCCATATCAAGGTATGGTGTTTGTAAATTTGAAAAATGGCACCTGGAGACGATAATCGAACCTGGCACCCTTGGATTAATGTGCCAGTGTTCCAACCCATTCTAACATGTCAGTTTGTTTTTGTTGAAAGCAAATGGTCAGTTTCAGTATGAGTTTGTTGTGTGGTGTGTGCATTCTCATCCAGTCTTTTTTGACTTATTGAATTGTGCCATCCTCTGAACCAGTCAAAATCACAATATTAAGGTTACCCTTTGGCTTTCCCGGTAGTAACTCTGGGTTTAGATAGGGTTGTACCTTTTACTGTACCTGGACCACGTCCCTTCCAAAAACTCTATCCCACCTTTATTTCTATTTCATCACTGACAGGAGTCAAGAGGTAAACGGAGACTAGCTCCAAAATGAGTTTTTATTACCAGAGTTATTAATTATTTTAATCCGACACCTTAGCTCAATCAGTAGCATGTCTGCCTACTGAGCTAAGGGTCTCGAGTTCAATTCCCGGCATGGCCAAAATCCCATCATTAGTGAAATGTGGGTTTACCCTCTCACATTGATAAATTGACGGCCGGGGACTGGATGTTGTGCCTGTCCTAGTCTTAAGTTAAGATTATAAGGCATATGACGCTATGATAGGCCTAGCCAGCTGGTATTGGAAAATATGTGACTGGAATAAAAAAAAAACTGACCCAGACCATAGGCTGGAAATGGTAATGGATGTAAAGTTGAGTTATTAATTATTATAGTCTATTCCATTTCCCTTATTAATTTCAAGGTTGGTCCTCCAATTGTATGGTATTTTATATTATTGTATTGTTTTGAAAATCTTCAACCGCACCCCTGTAAGTTTGGTCCCCCAGACCGGATTAAGATAGCATTTTCTTTTGGTTACTCAATTAACAATCTATAGCATTTTGACAATCCTGGGCTGTACAGTGATCGATAAGATGCATTTCTGTAACAACACATGTTGTTTAGTTATTGCTAGTGGGGAAGCACACTTCATATGATAGTTAAAATTTCATTTCAAATCACTGGTTATGGCTTCATATCACTTGTGACTGTCTTGACTACAGCATCTAGCTATCTACAGATATTCCACGGTCAATTTACATTTTTGGAGGTACTGCCATCTCGAGGGAAGAATAAGGAACTACTTGGTTGAGAAAAGGGTCATTCACCTCCCCCCGTTCCCCCAACGCACATACCTCTATAGCTCAAATTCTTGCCATAAACTACCTTTTCACTTGGATAGTTTTGTTTTGGGATTTAAAATTAAGATGACACGATAACTCTAAAACATTGAAGACTTATTTTTTGACCTTATGTATTTTATTTCTGAATTATCACCATTTTGTTTTCTTACCATTCAGTTAATTTATAAATATGAATTTTTACACCGCCTTCCATAGCACAATATTATACTCCCTGAGGCGGGCATTTATTGTTTATGCCCAAGCTCTTGGTAAGAATAGTAATCCTGATAATTTATTATTAAATGTGTATGAATATCTGTTTTATTAAATTAAATTGAAGGTTATGATTGGTAGTACAGTTAGGGTAAGTCATGTTTTGTAAGTTGTCAACTAGAGGTTGTGGTTAGCTTCAGCTCTCTTGGGCTACTTCCAGAGGTAAGCACGTGTTCCGGGAGCGTCGCTCAGACTGTAGCTAGGTAAACTGTTGTAGAAAGTATAGAATTTTAAGTGTGAGCATGGTATATTAGTTAATTGGAATAACTATGTGAAGTCACCAGGATGTTGATGGACGCCCATCAGTGGCGTATTCTCCAGGTTTGCTAGTCCTGCACCGCATACCCATAATGATATGGACTTTTTTTTTAATTCAATTTTGTTTGTTCTAAATGTGTAAATACTAATGTTTAAATTGTTAATAAATATACATGTAATGAATTATTAATTTTAAAACTAATATTGGTTCATACTCCAAGAATACTGTGTTTTAAGTAATTCTTCTTCCAAAAGGCTCTACTTAACACAATAGGAAACCCAGGGCTTGCTGCTTGAAAACCTCAAGGTGAGCTAGGGAGGCTCTAATGACCTTGCCCAATGTCTAGGGGGTTGCAACACATTCCTTTCCGCTTGCCTACAAGTCATTGACTAATGAGCTCAGGTTTTTACACCCCAGGTCATAATGTTCATGTATAGCAAGCAAAGCATTTTGCCAACTATTGAAAAAAGATTCAAGATCACAATGTTTATTTATTAAGCTATTTATAGTTTAAGTAAAATTACATAAAATATATAAAAATTAATTGTAAAATAATAGTTAGTATATGGAACAAGCTTTTAATTATACATTGAGTTATGTTTAGGCATTCTAGTCACATGTATTATCATGTATTTGGCAAACACATTTAACCACTCTTTAAAATTTAGGCACTGGTAGAGTGAGGAAGGGGTTAGGGGGGTGACGGGGCTACTCTAACCATAGTTGATGGTAATTCTCGTTTTTCTTTAGTAGAAAGGATTCGTGGAGTTTTTAAAAGTGTTATTTTAGTTTTTGTTTTACTTTAACAACTTATTAGTCATTGTGATTTTATATAATTAAACATCAAAGGATCCCAAAATTCAGGAATGTAATTTCACAATTCTAATATGATTTAGAAGGAAAACGTAAAATAAAATATATTTTCAAATAATTTACTTAATCATTGCGCCCCAGCCATTTACTTCGTGGGAGGCATTCAATCAAGGCTGTAGCAAGAATGAAATCTTGATGGGGAGAGCGGGTTTGGGGTTGCATAGCCTGAAGGCCAAGAATATTTATGAATATTAAATGCTTTTAGAAATTATTTGGAGTAGTTTTATAGTAATTAAGATATTTAAATAAAGCAAATGGTTTCGAAGCTATTATTTGTGTGTTTTTTTTAATTGTTAATTTTGGGTGTAGCGGTAAACCTTTTGAATATTAGGTTTAAGTCAGAAGCCTGGTCTTAAAATGTAGCCTATACATTCAACATATCTTCAATCCTAAATATTTTAGTTATACTTTGTATTATTTAAATTTCCATTAAAACTACTTGTGGGTTTGGGGAATGGGGGAAGGGGTAAATACCCTGTTTGCCCCACTCTCCCTTGGGTGTACCACTGATTACAGCAAAAGATATGTGTAAATATCTTAGCAATAAACCAATGACGTAGCAATAGAGTTAATAGTCCGAGATAATCTCTCCAATGTTAGTCAGTTTATGCATTATAAATAGCGCCTGGAGCATAAATTCTCAAGTTGGGAGACTCGTTTGTTTCCAAGCAGCATTGTGTGAGATAAGTTAGAAATTTAAGAAATTGTTTTAATTGCAACCTGAGTTGGACAATCCAGCTGATTCCCTCTCACCAAGATCTTATTGATCCATGTACCACTTCATGTTACTCTAATTATGATTTTTTGCTTTTAGTATTGCTAGCTGTGTGCTTTTAATTACACTAGGCTAATTGAATAGGATCTGTCTCACTTATGCATTCAGAAATGTGCTTATACCACTCTTAGCCCCAACATTAAAATTTACTTAAATTTATAACCACGTAGATATCATTACAATTTGAGGACCGCCTTTGTGGTCTAGTGGTCAGAGGTTCTGGCTATGAATCCAGAGGTCCCGGATTTGATTCCCGGCACTTCCAGATTTTCTGAGAAGTCTTTCCAGATTATCTGGGAAGCAGAACCACTTTTCTACAGGCAACCATCTTCAAATATTTCCCTTGAAATAATTCCTTGATGTTCTTGGACAACAGTGTTTAAGGGTCCTTGGCCCCTAAATCTCCCCTGCAACTTTTAGAGTACAGCATACCTATTCATTTTCTCAGAATACGCCACTGACGCCCATTCCTGTAAGGTACTCAAAAGGGTAACTACATTGCTCCAATTTACAGGTTTGGAAGCCCTTTACAAGGTATGTATTTACTTTAAGCTCTGATCTGTAATGGGCATTTCTGGAGATGCACCACTTGTTATTGCAGGCCCAAACAACCCCATTGAACCCAATTGACCCCAAAGCTATAGCCAGGTTTGGTTGACACAGTCACAACACACCCTTAGCACAGGATCTAGTAAAGTTCCACTGGGGTTTGACAGGCAGGGTAGAGGCACTGTCGGTATCGGTCTAGACCTTATGTACTGAGGCGTGAGCATGTCAATGTTTACTGTCAAGTGGATAGACTCTGAAAGATATTTGGTACCTTATGAATCCAAAGGTTGTTTGACCAGCAATATCTCTATCATCCCAAGAGTGCGTGGGGCTCAAATATAAACCAGTGTGTTGGGAGGGAGAGTGATTATTATTATTATTATTATTATTATATTATTATTATTATTATTATTATTATTATTATTATTAGGTGTTCTGTCTTACGAGAGGTTTATTCCTTTTGTCAGTGAACTTAAAACGCCATTGCGTCCTGCCCTGTGCTCTGCCTCCTCCCAACTACCAGAATTTCCTTCTTTCTTTCATACATGATTGTAAAGCAAATTGCCTAGCTTACAACCAAGGCCAGAGCTAGAGAAGGCCTTAATCCCAATTCCATAATCTATTTATGGACTGTTGGTAGAGAGGATGGTGGAGGGGTTAAGACTTTTAATTCATATATTATATACATAGTGTATATTTATTATATGTGTTATATATATTTTATATATCTTTATCGCTCTAGTGCATGCTTGGATACCTACAATGGTTACACATGCATGCGGACTGCAGTTTTTGGTTGGATTTCGCTCGGTTATTGGTACTTTTGAAACATTTAAGACGTCTTATTTTAATTTAAAATGATTATAAATTTAAAAAAAAAAATCTTGCATAATTTTTTAAAAGTTTACGTTAAGTTTTAAAACATTTTCATATATATAATACAATACAAAAAGAGTAATGAAATCAATTACAATAAATTTGGTATAAAACTAAAATTGCAAAGATATAAACATGTTTGATTTTGCTTTAAGTTAATGCGTTAACTATCTGTCAAAATAATTTTTTTAGGTCCATAATTTGCATTTTGCTGTCACATTCAGAGCTCATATAAGAAACGTTTCTCAAACATACATACTTGTCATAACTTTTGCACTTGAATTGGGTTGGTCTATGTTTATTTCGATTATATAAATACCACCTTCCTCAGGCTCCCTCTTCAACTAGTCCAACTTCTGGCTGAACTTTTAGAATCTCCATAAGACGCAGCTTTATTGTAATAATAAAGTTCTGGTGCTGGCCTCTCAAACGCAAATGATCATTCAGAAGCTCCTTAGCAAGAATTTTCAAAAAGTCCTTCCTTGCCACGTTAGAAGTATTATTATCCTTGTAAATTATGTAGAATTTATCCCTGCAAAATTCATAAATAAAAAGAATATCTCCAAAGGCCATCTTAAGGTTATTCTGGCCACAGACTAAGCACACTTAATTTCGTCCACCTTATCAACACCCGATTTTGTTTAGTTATAAAACGTGATAATTTTGGGTTTATGAACTTCAGAACTCCTTATATCTTCAATTTCGTCTTCCTGGCTGTCATCAGAAGCACCAAATTTGTCTTTGTAAGCCAGCATAGTATATCTTTGTCGTTAGGTCCATACATTTTCCTGTAAATAAAAGTGTACAAAAATAAAAACACTAACAAAAGCAAGCACACACACACAAAAATGCATGCTCACTCATGAACAAATAAATGTGTGTGTGTGCGTGTGTGTTTTTTTGTGAGGGGGGGGAAATGCATTTACGCACAGCTTGTCGGACTCGGTTTGGCCACGAGATGTTAGTGTGACCAACCCCTACCGACTAAAAGACCTGACCCTCTTCTCCTCGCCTCTATTACTCCCCCACGGAACCGCCGCTAGGCATTACTTCGCAGGGGGAGGCATTAGCTGTTGTTCTGCTCTTCCTTCAGTGATTTGGCCTCTCCTACTTCCCCGTTCTCACATAGGTATTGGCGGTGGGATTAGGGATGTCCTGGGCTTCTTCCTTCTGATTCTTTTTCCTCCTCTCTTGCTCTTCGTGACGTAGGCCCTTGAGTATTTCCTTCACATACGTGCTTGTCGCCTCCCACGCTGCCTCTGACGACAGCATCATATCCCCTAAGTTTTCCGGCGTAATCTTTTTTCCTACTATGACCTCCAGGTTTTCACGCTGGGTGTCATACCGAGGACACTGGAAGAACACGTGCTTGGCATTCTCCTCAACTCCGCGACAGGTGGGGAACTCCGGGGAATTCTCATACTTAAACTTGTATAGGTATGCCCGGAAGCACCCGTGTCCCGAGATCATCTGTGTCAGGTAGTAATTGACAGCTCCGTGGCTGCGGTTGTACCACCTATCTACATCGGGAATCAAATGGTACGTCCATCTCCCCTTGGTGGAGGCATCCCACAGCCGCTGCCAGCGTTTGAGACTGCTTCGCCGCTCCTGCCTCTTCAACTCCTCTGCACTCAGCGATGTTTTACCTTTGCGACGATACAGGGTCTTCCGCTCTTCCGCCAAGACCCCAATCGGCAGCACTCCGGCAATAACGCATACGGCATCTTCTGACTCCGTGCGGAACGCACTTGCTATTCGTAACGCGCTCAGCCGGTAGACTGGTGCCACTTTACGATGGGACTCCTGGACCGTCAGTGCATCGGCCCATATGGAAATACTATACGTGAGGACTGACGTGACGACTGATGACAGGAGTGCTCTCCTTTTCTGTTTGGGGCCTCCCACATTGGGCATGAGCCGTGATATAACAGCCCCAACCACAGACGCCTTGGCACTGGTATGCTCCGCCTGCTGCTTAAAGTTGAGTCTTGAGTCAAGCATCACCCCCAAATACCGAATGAACGGCTGGGACGTGATCTCATGTTTACCCGCTTGCAGTGAGATCGTCTCAAGCTTTTTCCTGCTGGTGATCAATACTGCCTCGGTTTTGTGCTCTGCCAGCTTCAGGCCAACCGACTCCACCCACCGGTGAATCCTCGCGAATGCGACCTCGAAGATGTTGTTGATGTCCTCCAGGTGTTTTCCTACAATGACAAGAGCGACATCTTCAGCGAAGGCCACGGGTGTCACTGCTCTTGGTAGCACGAGCTTCAGGAGGCCATTATACATAATGTTCCACAAGAGAGGCCCAAGAACCGAGCCCTGAGGTACTCCCCCAGTTACTCGATACTCTTGTGGGCCATACTCCGTGTCGTACTTGAGGACCCTGTCGGAGAAGTAGCTAGCTACCATCTTCCGCAAGTATCCTGGAACATCCATCTCCGCTAACGCCCCCATGGTGCAGTCCCACCTGGCTGAATTGAAGCGTTCTTGATATCGAGTGTCGCTACTAGACAGTACTGCTTCTCTCCATTCTTCCATCTGTCCCCGGAGATCGCATCCCTTGCGAGTTTCACCACCAGGTCAATGGCATCGAGCGTGGAGCGCCCTTTGCGGAAACCGTACTGCTTTTCTGATAGTTTTTTCTCAGCTACTTTCTAGATTCTCCCGTGGATTATTCGTTCCAGGACTTTGCCAGCTCTATCAAGCATGCAGAGTGGACGGTAGGATGAAGGATCGTCTGGCGGTTTCTTCCCCTTGGGGAGGAGCACCAGTCTCTGCTGCTTCCACTTTTGAGGGAAGGTCCCTCCTGGAGACATGTGTTGTACATGTCCAGGAACATTCCTGGCACTGCGTTAATGGCTGCCTTGAGAGCGACGTTGGGGATACCGTCGAGCCCTGGGGTCTTCGTGTTTCCCACTTTCGCGCACGCTCTCTTCAGCTCTTCGGCTGTCACCAGTGGGATCGTATCCTCCTTGTCCTGTTCGATATAGTAGTCGCATTCAGGCTGCTGCGGAAAAAGCACTGAGACGATCTTACTCAGTAGGTCTGGGCACGTTGGTGGGGGCATCGGCTGGCTCTTCAGCCGGGTCATGACCACCTTATATGGCCTCCCCCATAGATCACCTTCCACCTCTACCAGGAGCTCATCCCAGCACTGTCTCTTACTGCACTTGATGGCTTTGGCAAGTCACCGCCGTGCCACCTTGTGATCCGCTTCCAGCTGTTCGGAATTCGGTTTCTCTCGGCCACGTTGGGATAGTCTCCTTGCGCGAATACATGCCTGGCGGAGCGAAGCAACAGTGTGGTTCCACCAATACATTGGGGGACGCTGGTTTGTGGAGCGCTTTCGAGGCATCGTGGCATCGCAGCCCTCGGTGACCCGCCTCATAACTTCCTCTACTCTTTGCGTGGCGCTGCCCTCTCCGATTGGTCCATCGTCAAGTGCTGCGCGGAACAGGTTCTGGTCAAACATGCTGGTCTTCCAACCTAGTGAGTTTTCCTTCTTTTGTGCCAGTCCAGAACTTCCCCGGTCGACCGATACCTCCCAGGAGATCAGCCGATGATCGCTATAGTTGTAGACATCAGTCACCTTCCACGAGCTGTTCCTTCTTCCGAGACTGCTGCTGACGAACGTAAGGTCCACAATAGAGCTCCTTTCTCCTCTCATGAAAGTTGGTTCTCCACCGCTATTCATTAAGACGACATCCAGACAGGACATTGCCTCCAGTAGCGCTCGACCTTTTGGGTTTGTCTCCTTACTCCCCCAGTCAACTGCCCAAGCGTTAAAGTCTCCCGCGATTGCCACGGGGAAGTGCTCTTTCGCGTCTTTGACCAGCCTGACGAGGAAGTCGGTGAATTCGTCGAGAGTTAGGCTAGTTGGAGCATAGCAGCTGTAGAAATGGATATTCCGCAGCTTAGCCCCGACAAAGCCCTTCTCTGTGCTGTTGACAACGTTCTGGAAAGGAAATTCACCGCAGGACCAGATTACAGCTTTTTCCGGTGGAGTTGGACACCCAGGATTGAGTGCTGAGTTGCCTATACGGTTCCGAAATGGCCAATAGATCTGGCTTCAGCTCTCGTACAGTCTGCATGAGCAGGTCCTGTGCCGCCGCGCAATGATTGAGGTTATGCTGAAGTACTCTCATCAACGATTAGTGGTTAGCGCCTGAAGTGCCTCTTTAAAGACTGCGCACCTGCTGCTACCAGCTACGTGGTCGCAGTTCACCTCTTTCCCTTTTTCAGTGCACAGGATACAGCGCGCATCCTTTGTGCACTCGGCAACTTTGTGGCCGTTCTCACCGCATCCAATGCAGTGCCTGGATCTGTCGACCTCACTCTTGCATCTGGCGGCGATGTGTCCAAAGTGCCAGCACTTAAAGCACTTTATGGGTCTTCTCACCTCTTTGATGCGGCATCGCACCCATCCAATGCGAATCTTTCCCTCCTCACCGATGATCCTCCGAGCGGTTTCAGCTGGAAGCCTAACGGCTGCTATCTGGGTTTCCCCGTACGCCCTTCGCAGTGATTTGACTGTTTCTGCTGTTATCTCACATCTCTCACCTGCCGCTTTTTGGAGCGCGTCTGCAACTTCCCTCTTTGTGGCGGTCTCCTCAATGTCCCTGATCTCAAGGTCGACTTCCTGCATCTTGCTCATGACCTCCGCATCTTCTTTGAGAGCGTCCGCCATCAGTCTCCTCAGTTCGTCAGTCCTGGCACCACTCTTCTTGTTGAGGACAATCAGAAGCTGACCAGTGTTTGTCCTACGAATCTTCTGGATGCTATCTCCGATCATTTCCTCGGAGACGCCTTGCTTGACTTTCCGGAGAATGTCAGCGTAGGATTTGCCTTCATTAGCTCGGATCACCAGTTGTGTGTGTGTGTGTGTGTGTGTGTGTGTGTGTGTGGGTGGGTGGGTGGGTGTGTGTGTTGGTGGGTGGGTGTGGGGTTGCAAACACATACAGACACTGCATACAAAAATTGTTCATAGTAAATGTATAAAACTTATTTAAATCTCTTACAATTTGAAGCACTATATTTTTGAAAACTGCCTATAATGAAGTGAAAATTGAGTTAAAATCTGTCAAGAATTGAGAAAATATATTACTCAAAAAAATGAGTGTCAACAGTAATAATGCAATACAAATAATAAAACTTACTTGAAGTGTAAATTCACGTATGCAGATTCACAGTCCCAATAGTAAATGCACGCACGTGGAGTAACAATCCATGATACAAAACAAAGTATCACTGCTAAGAGCAGACTGACGCAATGCAATCTTGAATCCCTCCATGATCTTCGGAAAGGAAGTAGGGGAAGTTATCAGGCAACACAGCTCTCAAATTGGTTTTACTAGCGGATGACAACATAACTACGATATTGAGGACTCACTCTTTGCTACATGTGTACTGGAAGGTTAAAATGTATAAGAAATATTTTAAATAAATTATATATAATATATATAATTATTTTTTTCAACACAGCATCTTCTACACTTCGAGATTATACGCCTATGTACTAATTACAACCCGCCTCGGTGGCGTAGTTGGCTAACGTGCTAGTCGTGTTGAGCTCGACCGCCGAGGACGGGGAGATCGAGGTTCGAATCTCGGTCGGGTGAACTGGGGGTGGTTTTTCCTAAATGGTTTTCCACTCTCCCTCCACGCAAATGCGGGTTTATGTTATGTATAGCGTGAACCAGCAATATTGTCGTCAGTATCCCTGCGTGTTCTCGCGTCTAAAGACACATATATTTTGTGCTGTGCATAGCGTGTTTCTATTTAAGGTAATTTTAGGATTTTGTTGATTTGTTAAGTTATATGTTGTATCAATTTACGTAGTAGATTTAATATTTAAATCAGGTGCTAAAGACAATAAATTTTTCAAGAGAATTCTTTATCAAAACAGGGAATTGAAATTATTAGTCAAACAATGTTCTGAATTCTGTGTAGAACAAACAGAAATCAAGAAAAATGAAAGTCAAGCTTTCCAAAGGCAACACAATTCCAAAGATGCATACCAAAAAAGACTGCATTTGCGGCTGTAATGTGGAAGAACCTTTGTACTGTTTCCCGTGAACTTGTGGGGACAATGAACATACATACGTATCGATTAATTAATAACACAGATTTACGTTCTTTGGAGTGAATTTGTAATTTCTTATTTTTGCATGTTGTTTGTGATAATATTTTTCATTTTAGTTTAAATTAATGAATTTTTAAATAAATATGGCCGAAAGATCTATCTTCTTTTACATTTATTATTTAGGAATAGTATAAAAAAAACGAATCATCCGCGCCATCCAACTTTTTAAGTGACAAGCCACCACTGTAAATAACACAACTTAAAAACTTAACTAGAATATTTCTAAGAACTCTTACGTAATGGAGTATTTTCAAAACAGACTCCTACTCAGTGACGCAAAATATATTTAGAACGTTTATAAACGATAACATTAAAAATAATATACTTAAACTTCTAGTGGACTATTCACTATTAGTTTGCATACTAAATTAATTTAAACCCAGACTAAGACCTTAATCACTACGTTTCATTTTAAATCGAAGTATTATTTAATTTTTCTTATGAATTGTGCACGGTATTCTATGCACTATTTAATATTAGATATTCACTATGCGCGGCTATAAAGCCACCCTTACTGAGAGGATTTTGCGCATATGTTTTAAAATAATATATTTAATTTCAAGAAAATCTACCTATTTTTTTGTTGAAACTAGATAAATTTGATCATTTTTAGCGGTACTTTGATAATATGAGTTGGCGATTCTGTCAATCCTCTTTTTGTATTTTAATCCATTTTATTAAACTATTTTCTTGTCCTTAATTTAGCTAATTTAATTAATATTAAGAATGAGTTTAAGGGCCCTTTGGATCATATCTGGAAATTCATATAATGTACCATCGTTGTTTTCTAGGTAATTACATTTATACACTAAATTCAATATATCGAGTGAGAGTGGAGGAAAATAAAGATTTAACTAAGAAAGGAATGGTTACAAGTTGAAGGGTGAATCAGAAAACTATTGAGCCAATACTCTATTTTAGTATATAATGCGTCCCCGAAAACTCGTACACTAGTAGAATGTTCGAAACTCTAGCAATAGGATATATTTACATGTTTAAGGAGGGTTCCATTCCCAGAAAGATAAAAAAATACTCTATGATAAAATCTGTGATTATAATTTTTAATTTCTTACCCATTATATATTTCCAACATTAGTAGAATTTCGT
Organism: Timema podura; assembly: GCA_033556935.1. Lineage (NCBI taxonomy): Eukaryota > Metazoa > Arthropoda > Insecta > Phasmatodea > Timematidae > Timema > Timema podura. The sequence continues at coordinate 82,327,557 of JAVRXN010000010.1, forward strand.
TGTCTCTTTAATTTGGGTTGTTAAGGTCTGACAACTTAGCTTGATATATCATCTGCATGTAACCTACCCCAATAGGGGTTCCAGGCTCGATCCCTGGTTTTGGCTCTAAAAAATTATTATTGTAGGTTAATATTAAGCCTATGCAAGGAGGGTGGGATTTTTTTTTGCTACTTATGTGATATAATGGAATGGCCAGTAAGTTGTTGACATCTTGCCTACTGTCAAGGAATGTAAAACTCATAATAATTATATACACAGCCATAGAGAATAACTTTTAAAACTTACTATGACATTGCCTTTTGTCAAGGAGTCTTAAACTCAAAATATACAGAACCATAGTTTGACCAGTTTTTCTCTATTGTTGTGAAACATGGGTCTATTACCCTACATGATGAAAATAAATTTAGGGTGGTTGAAAACAAGGTGCTTAGGAAGATATTTGGCCCCAAAAGATATTAAGATTCTGGGGAGTAGAGGAGGCTACATAATGATGAGTTACATACCCTGTACTTATTGCAAGATGACGTTAGGATAATCTCACCAAGTATGGTGAGCAGGATATGCAGTGCGAATGAAAGAATCTAGAACTGTGCTTAAGGTATTGATTGGTAAAACCATTGGGAGAGACCACTAAGACTACCTAGACACAGATTGGAGGATAACATTAGGCCTATAATGGACCTAAAAGAGATAGGGTATAATGAGGGGGACTGGATAAAACAAGCTGATGATATGGATAGGTGGCGTACTTTTGTAAGTGCAGCAATGAACTTTCGAGTTCCTAATCCCAGAGTAAATAAGTAACCATTTAAGTAAGTCATGTAAGTTAATTGATAATTAAATATTTCTTACCATCTAATCTGTACGTTAAACATAAGAAAATTTCCAAGTATAGCAAAAATTAATATTGAAAAATAATTCTCTAACTTATAATTTAATGAATTAAAAAACCCACATGAATAAAAAAAAATGTTAGTACAGTATTTGGAAACTAAATATTTAAAATAATGTTAAAACATGGTGCCAAAGGTACACGATAGGGTAGTTAACGTTTTAATTATTGTAATCTCTCTCAAAAGAACAATACCTAGCCTTCTAGGTGTCAATAACATCTCTTTCATGTAATTATGGGTTCCTGAAATAACTTGCACTAAAATAGGCCTACAGTCTTTTAATGTTTTAAACTATATTTAATTATTTTACACTATTAATTTTGCTATCGTTGAAAATTTGCTTTTGTTATATGTAGCACTAAATGGTAAAAAAAAAATTATTTCTCATAATATGACATAGAAAAAATAATTAAATAATTAATTCCTGAATTATTAAGTTCATAGGCTGTGTGCTGATATTAATAAATCTATCAGAAAGTATGTATATTTATTACCTCAAAATAGTAGAAATGTTATTTACTTCACAATTTTAACACACATTTGATCACCTTAATTTAAATGAGCTGCCTATCTGATTGAGGCTTAATATTCCCAGCTTATGGCAAACCTAATGATTTTCATCTTTGTACTAAATTTTATTAAGTATTAAGATCTAGTCCCACATTTCTTATCACTTGTACCAGCTCCATTTTCTCACACATTTTTACTAGATAATAAGGGCAAAATGCAACAAGATATTCAAATCACTGCACAAACACTGTACTACAGACAAAGGAGAGCGGAAGTACCACAGTACCTACTATGGTTCTACCACAAACATATATAGGCCCACAATTAATTATTTGCATATAATCCATTTTTAATTTTTCAACTACTTTATTTAACATGATTTTATGAAATTATGTTTAGGTTAGATTATATATTTAACCTTCTGACACTTTAGTGTGTCATTTTATTTTTTTGTTTCTCCTCACAGCTGTTTAGGTACCCTAATTAAATGTGTCCTGGTGTATCGGTGCACTGCCTTACCTCCTAGTGGTAGTGACACTGGCAACGGAAGCCTATACCGACTAGCAAGGCAGTTTCTATAGTAGCAATACTGGTTTGTAGGAACAGTACAAGTGCGCTCAGGGTAAGACTGAGCAATGGTTGTACTTGTGGCTTACTGGCTAAAATGTGCCAGCACCGATCGGTACAGCATCCTTACTGTAAGCAACAAATACTGTCATGGTTGTGGGTATGATCAAGACTAGTACAACTTGATCTACTCCAAACCAATTACTAAAATAAACTGTACAGTATTATCCTCTGATGACTAAAGCTATGATGGCCAGCTGAGGTTAAAACTGAAGGGCTCATCTGTTGACAAGCTGGCGAGAACATAGACTATTGGTATGTATGTAATTAAATGATGATATATTTATTTGTAATGTAGAAAAATTGCTATGGACTTCTTGTAACAAACAATCATGGTATATTGAATAATTTGCTTAAAATGTCCAAGATCAACTTAACTGTATCATAATGTAGCTTTAACTTGTTACAGTAATGTTCACATAACATAAAAAAACTACAGTAGGCCTATGTGACAAGGATTCACTTAATGTAAAGGTAACAAACATAACATAAACACTTGAGAAAGCTACTTGAAAATTAATTGTTCACAAAAAAGAAACTCGAGCACCCAAATGTGTGACTGGAATTAAAGTAGTTGGTGACAATAGGAGTAAAATCATGAAAACAGGTTTACACCTTACCGTACCTTGGGAGTAAGTTAACAACAAATGGAAGAAGTGTAATTAAATTAAGAGCTAGAATAGCACAAACCGACAGAAAGATTAACACACAACAAAAAGAGGCAGTTTTTTATTTCAAAGAACATAGATGTGAATGTTAGAAAAAATTAGCTAAAAACATTGTTGAAGTGTGACCCTCTATGGATTTGAAACAGTGACTGCTACTTAATCCTAGAAAAATAATAATATGGAAGTGTTTGAAATATGATGCTGGAGAAGATTACAAAAACTATTATGGATTGATAAAGTTATTAATCTTGAGTTGTTTGCAAGAATAAAGGAAAGAAGAATGATTTGAAAACCTACAAAACTACTCGAAGATTGATTAAATAGCCATGCTCTTATAGTTGTTAAGTAAGGTTATAGCCACATCTCAATATCATATTATTTAAATTGAAAAATGATACAAGGACACGAGAATCAAACCCTGGACCTTTGGCATATTATGCCAATGTACTTACCACTGAGCTATCCAGTAGTTGTCCTCTGACCAGGATAATTCTTCACTCATATTTTAAGGCAGAGTGTATAATGGACATGCGGAAATCATCAGCTACATATGAGCGAGCTATCGGATAACGCAGCCACCTTTGACTCTGGAGGGCTTTATGCTGTGTGGAATGACTCTTGGATAGCTCAGTGGTAAAATCATTGGCATACTAAGCCAAAGGTCCAGTGTTTTGATTCTTGTGTCTAGATGTCATTTTTCAATTTAAAGAATATGATATTTAGATGTAGTTATAGCCTAGCAGTAATTTGCAAATATAAAAGCCTAGCTATTTATTCCATCGTGATATGTGCATTTATATGGTTGTAATTTTACTATTGGCATCATAAAGCTCTCTCGAGTCTAAGGTGGCTATGTTATCTGATAGCTCCTGATCTTAATCGCTCACTCTTATATAGCTGACAATTTTTGCATGTCCATTACAGACCCTGGCCTAAATATGAGTGAAGAATGACCCTGGGCATAGGACAACTCCTGGATAGCTCAGTGGTTAGATCATTGGCACTCTAATCCAAAGGTTCCAGGTTCCAATCCCATGTCCAGGTGCCATTTTTCGATTTAAATAATATATAATCAGGATTATTGAACACCCACTCGACTTTATTGTTTTGTATGGGATTGAGTTTTTAAGTGATACATTTTATTTTAATATATATGCTAATTTTAATTAAAATGTGCCAAACAATTTTTAAAAATTTAATCTTACTACACATCTAGGCTATATGCATTTTTAAAATTATACTAATGGGTTAGGGTTGAGAAAGTTAGAGTATAGGAAATGTGCTTACATTAATTGAGGGAGAGTGATAAACAATTAATAAAATAAAAATATCCTCAGTACACCCTGCAAGTAGGTATTCAAACCCTGACATCCGACCTCATTGTCACCAAAAAAATAAGACTAAAGGAGCTTGAAATTTAATTTTTGTGCCCAATAGTGCAGGTTTAAACCATAATCAATTTAGAACTAAAATATTGTTTATTACTATTTTTATATAGGTCTATCATTTTATTATCATTCTCATTGTCACCATCATTAATTGTACCTACATTGTATTAAATAACTGATTACTTTTATTTAGTATTTTTTTAAAAATAATTCCTATTAGGTACTAATATTCTTTATGTTGAAGCCAAATTATTTTAATAGGATAGGCCTACATTTTTATTCTTTTTGTTTCAGATATTTTCCATCCGTGGAAGACAGATGCAAATCAATTTGTGGTGACTCATATACATGCATCCCACCTGAAAAGTCTTTGCTGAAAAGTATTTTCCATGAATTATATCTTATTAAATCTAGTAAGTTGCTTTTTAAAATGAATTGATTTTTGTACTCTATAAAGTTCTCTTCGCACATTGGAGTAACAATATTATAACACTGATACGGAGCTACTGGTACCAAGATAGCCCTCCTCCTCCACACATTGGAATAATAATATTATAGCACTGCTACGGAGCTTCCGGTACCCAGATGTATATAATTGGCCAGGGACTAGAAAACTAGCACAACATAGCTACTCTGCCACTACTTGTGTGTTGAGTAGAACTCTAATTTGGCAAGCCCAGCTATTTAAACTTTCAAAGCAGCAAAACTCCTCAAAGGCAAAATGACTGAGGAAGGCCAGCTGGGATTAATAAATTAGACATTTGTGTCATCTAGTCCTCTTATCTTTTGCTTGACCTTGTGATTTGCTTGACTAGATACCGGTAGTTCTGAAAGATCATTTTTGTAATTACTCTGTAAAATCTAAAGCTTATTTTGCATACTAATATTAGAAAGTGTGTAAATGAATAGGTAACGTGTGGTAAGGCCAGGTGTGTTTGGATTTTTTTTGTAGTTTTATAATATTATTTTCTTAGAGTATTAGTAAAATACTAACGTGTCTACATGTTATACAAGGTTTTTCCTTATGTATGCTGCAATATGGATATTATTATATTTTAATCTGCAGGCCGGCCTATGCACTTTTGTTATAACAAGTAGAATATACCTCATTATACTATAAGAACTTTTCTAAAACCACAAATCATGCAATTGTGTTTGGTTCCTAAGATAAAATTTGATCTTATAATTTATTCTTTATATAGGGCTTAAGTTTCTACATACAGCTCCTATTAATAATTAAAGCCCTGCCAGCTTTGGTGGCCATATGGTGTGAGGTGTTACTTTCACAATAGATTGGACTGCCGATGACAAGGAGATTGGGTTTCGAATCTCAATCAGGTGTACTGAGGGTGGTTTAATCCTAAATGGTTTGCCACTTTCCCTACATGCAGGTGTGGGTACATCTCCTCTAAATTAATCCTTCCTCATTCATAACACTTTAGTATACTTAGTACATATGCATACAACCCAAACTGCTAGTAAAATGCAATTATTGCAATGTTAAAAAAAGTTAAAGCCTTATTCATTTTTTGTTTAATTTCTGATTTAACTGCAAATATTTGATTTGTTAAACAACTGACTCAGTACATAAATACTTAGGTTGGCAATACCAGTTGTTGAGATTATCTATGTTTATATTTATTTAATAACTACCATGTAATGAATGTTGTATATTATAACAGTCTTGATATTTAAGTACTTTTAGAACATTACAATGGCAATGAGTATTAAACTATTGCGTTGAGGTTTATTTTAATGTGGTACCATCAATATTTTGATAGTAAAATATGTGTATACACAGTTAAAATACAGTCTTATAGTTATAATATGATCGCATGTGTTCAAGAAGACATTTTGTTCCTTCAATAATAACGATGATCTAAGGAAGAGTTTTGAATCCATTTGATACCAATGGATCTGAAACATCGCTTGTGCAAAGCTGGGTAAGGTGGATACAATCTTTTAAGCTATATTTAACGGCCAAAGAGATAAAGGACATAAATTGTAAAAAGGCACTGTTATTTCATATGGTTGAAGAAAAAGTACAGAGTATTTGGTTTACCTTTCTTGAATCAACAATATAGTTAGATGCTGCATCAACTTCTGAAGATAATCCATGTGTTCCATTTATAGAGTCTCTTAATAAACTTGAATGACAATCTCACGTTTAAGAGCTATACGTCTGAACAACACATATTTAGGGGCTTATCACAAACTCGGACGAAACTGCCAAGTAGCGAACTGTAATTTCACTAACTTTGAGGAAAACATGTTTATTGATCAAATCACAGAGAAATATACTTTAAGCTAGTTAAGATTGTTGTTAAATGAAGGCAATAAACTTAATCTGAATAGGGCAAGGGAATTTGACAGATCCTTAGAACAAGCAGATCAGCAGGCCCAATAGATGGAAGCAAAACAAGATCCAACAATTTCACATACTGGCACAAAACCTTGAGGGAGATTTATCACAGGGTTCCTACAGTCTTGAAAGTCAGGAAAAAAAAAATAACAGTCAGGGAAAGTCAGGGAAGCTTTAAAAAGGTCAGGGAAAAGACAATTCATGTCACACTTAGAAAAAAACACCAAAGATATTTTTCATATATACTGTGCAATAAGCCACTGACCCAATGAAGAAAGCTGAGGGGCACTTACCATGCTCAAACTTGCCATAACACAAGCTTTGGTAGCATTTTCTTTCAGAAGGTGAACACAGAGATCTCCTGGCCTGCACATGGCAATTCTCTTCACTTTAGTGATCCATTATTATTTTTCTTGTTCAAGGTTTGGCATCGTTATAGTTGGATACAGTTCATTAGGACTGATTAGGCTACACTAGCAATGTATAACAAAAAAAAAAGTTTTTAACCAGCTCTGGCTAAGCCCAGACCATTTTATTGAATTCTCAAACTGGATCAGTAGTGTTGAAAGTAATAAGTTGTAGGTTTTTTGTAAAGCGTGCAAAAAAAATTTATAAACTTAAGTAATATGGGAAAGCAAGCATTAGCTTCTCATGCAAAACGACCAACTCATATCAAAACTCTTGACACTTTGACAAATCAATGTTCTTTGGTGACTTTTTTCTCAAAAATGTCAAGTGATTCAGGTTCATTGAGCTCCCCAGTTTCAACAGAATCTCTAGCACACAAAGACATTATACCTAGTGGTGATTCTGCTGGTTGTTCGAAGAATTTTTCTGTTTCATCGGAAATTGTAAAGCCGCAGAATGAAGTTGTTGCCAAAAGAGAAATTAGTGTAGTACCTCGAAGAAACCATAACACTTTTGTAATAAAAGATGATCTAACTAAGGCGGAAGTCATTTGGGCTATGCAAGTTGTCTACAAAAAAAAGTCTCAATTCGTGCAATAATTTAAGTACAATTTTTCATTTGATGTTTCCCGAGTGTTCCTTTGCCAATGCCTTTACCCTTGGTAGAGACAAGGCTGCATACTTCATTGTGCATGGCTTGGCTCCATTCTTTCATAAAAATATACTGGACCGCCTAAAATTATGTAATAACTTTGTATTTTGTTTTGATGAAGCATTGAATAAAGTTACTCAAAGAGGACAAATGAACATTGTAATCAGATTCTGGGACAAAGAAAATCATAAAGTCATCAGTGTCTTTTTCGATAGGAGCACCACTGAAGAATTACTGAAGCATTTCCTGGATGGTATTTCTCCTCTTCTACTCGCTAAGTTAATACAAGTGTCAATGGATGGCCCAAATGTTAATTTAAAGTTTATAACACTTCTTCAGGAACACATCAAATCTTTCAGAGACAATGAAGTATGTAGTTTGCTAAATCTGGGGACATGTGGGCTTCATGTTGTTCATGGTTCCTTGAGAACAGGAGTGGAACCTGTTACTTGGGATATAAATTGCTTATTGTGTCACACTTACTACCTGTTCACTGACTCTACAGCTCGTCGAGTATTGTTTACCCAGTTGACAGGGTGTACAACTTTTCCATTGAAGTTCTGTGGTGTGCGATGGTTAGAGAATGAAAAGTGCTTTCAAAGGGCATTACAAATTTGGGATCATGTTGTTAAGTTTCTCAAAGAAGCAAAACTTCCTAAAAACAAAACCTGTAGAGACACTGAAAAGAGCAGCCTGTGATCCATTCCTGAAGTGTAAACTAGCTTTCTGCAAGACAATTGCAGATGAATATCAGCCTTTCCTGCAACGGTTACAGACATCAAAACCAATGACTCCCTCTATCTATTTGAAGCTGTAGAGAAACTTCTAAGATACCTTATGAATCGTTGCATGAAACCTGATCTGATGAAGTGCACGAGTCCAAAGTTACTGGCTATCAACACAAAAAAATCAGAAAATTTGATCCTTAGCAAAAATATTGATATAGGATTTATAACAAAACGTTTGTTAGGAAAAACTGCGATCACAGTAACAGAAAGACAAAAAATAGAATTTACACATGAGTGCCACAGTATGCTAACCGCCATGATTGCAAAACTACAAGAAAGAAGTCCCTTAAAACAAAGCTGTGAGAGGTTTGTCTTCATTGGATTCTTGTGTTATTCAACATTCACCTCAACTGGGCCAGAAGAGATTGGAGGAACTCAGCCATGCCAACATCATAAATGATGTTCTGGCTGAAAATGCCAAAAAGAATACTTGCATATTTGCAACCTCAAAAAAATCTCAGCTTCAAGAAATATTTTATCCTTGTGATCAGTTTAGTGACAGGGTGTCCAGCCGCCTAGAAAACAGGGAAAAGTCATGGAATTTGATCATATTTCTGGAATTTTCACATAGTAACTAAAATAATAGGCCTATGCTACTTTCATTTACAATAAAATAACTGTCAAAAACATTTTTCTTCACTGCAAATTTATTTTAGTACAATTGTCCATCTTGAATATACTAATCTCAATTCTCAAAGTCAACATGGGATTTTCATATAATCTTTCCACCCCTCTATTGTGTCTTTACCCAAAGTTGAGTCATTAGTTCATTAGCCCATATAAGACGATCTTTAAATGTCTCAATATGATCTAACTCAAAGCTAACTTGGAACGCACGACCTAACGACCTGTTGCTTTAGGCTGACATCCTTTAACCTCTTGAACGAGTGTTACAATTTCAAAATGTGTATGTGTCTAAAATTTTTTTATTACATTAAGTTGAGATCTTAATATACTAATGTTTATAATATAGTGAGTGGAAATTTTGGAAATTGGCTCTGGAAAACTTGAAAAAGTTAGAGAATTTTAAGATATAGGTGATGCAAACTACAAACATCTTTGGGAAGTAATAAAGACTTGCCTTGTCTTGTCGCATGGAAATGCAACTGTTGAAGGTGGCTTTTCATTCAATAAATCTTTACTATTTGAAAATATGCATGAAAAGACAGTCACTGCACAGCGTCACATTCATAATAAGATACAAGAAGCAGGACGGATTTAAAACATACACATTAGCAAAAAGATGTTGGATTACGTGAGAGGTGCTCAGAAACGCCATCATGAATACTTGGAGATGAAGAAGCAGGAAAGAAGTGAAGAAGACAAAAAGGAGGCAGAAAAGAGGAAATTAGATATACAAGTTAAAGCTTTAGAAGGAGAAAGGAAAAAAATTAATGATGGCAACTGAAGAAAAATGAGAAGCAATAGAAGTGGAGTTGCAGAAACTGAAGATTATTTAACATCACAAGTAGGTGGTTTCAACGTGAACTCACTTATAGACTCAAGAGCATCTTGTAATATTCTTGATAAAAATACATGGTAATCCTTAAAGGCTATTAAGGTCAAAGGGCATTGCAGTAGGTCTGACAAATGGTTGTTTGCGTATAGAAGCTCTTAAACATTACTTCTGTAAGCTAAATTTGAAAGAGAAATTGAAGTAAGTAACGGTACAAGAGCAACAAATGTTGAATTATTTGTTTTCAATAGTTATGGTAGTTTGTTAATCGATAAAGAAACAATGAGAATGTTAAGGGTTCTTAAAATGGGGTCAATAGTTATGGTAGTTTGTTAATCGATAAAGAAACATTGAGAATGTTAAGGGTTCTTAAAATGGGTCTACCATTGCATAACATCAGTACACAACTGACACTAGTATGGCTCTCCAAAATTAGTTATTTAGCACCGCGTCTTACTACTTGTTCAGGTTATACGCTAAGTACTAATTACTCTAATGGGTTAGGAATTGGAAAGGAAGTGAACCCGCATTTGCGTGGAAAACCATTTAGGAAAAATCACCAACCAGTTCACCCGACTGAGATTCGAACCTCGACCTCCCCGTCCTCGGCAGTCTAGCGCAATACAAAACAAGCGTGTTAGCTAACTACGCCACCGAGGCGGGCTAGCTCTCCAAAAAACACCTAAAAGTATTTTCATGAAAAATAGATAAACTTAAAGATTATTGGCTTATATAACAACTTTACATGGAAGGCAAACCAAGAGTAGGCTTTCTCAAAGCTAAAATAGAAGATTACATCAGCCTCAACACTTGGATTCTTTGACAGCAGTGCTCAATCAGCTATTATTGCAGGTGCAAGGCCATTTGCTTTAGGAGGCATATTGATTCACTACCAATCCAAGGGTCCTAGAATTATTGAATTCGCCAGCAAGACCCTTAGTGGCGTAGAGAGAAGGTAAAGGCAAACAGAGAGGGGAGCTCTTGCACCGGTCGGGGTATGGGAGAGATACCACTACTATGTGTTTTGAGTCAGAATTTCTACTAATTAAAGACCATAAACTACTAGAGTTTATCTTTTCCCCATTGTGTAAGTCACCACCCAGAGTTAAAAGGTAAGTTGTGTGACTTCAAAATTATCAATTCAAAGCTGTTTATCAACCAGGCAAAAACAAATATATCAGATCTGTTATCCAGATTGCTAAATATGTCACCAGCTAAAAACGCAAAAAGTTTTGATTGGGGGGGGGGGGGGGGGGGGGGGGGAACGACACCGTAATTTGAACTGGTTTACAAATGATTTAGTTACTAGTGTTTTCAACTTTGAGCAGTTGTGTGTGGAATCGATAAAAGATTCAGTAATGTGGGAACTTTGCAAATGCTTATATTCAAACTCCTGGCCAGAAAAGTTCAGCAAATATCAGTTAATCAAGGAGGAAATGTGTGAAAATGAAGGACTCTTACTAAGGGCAGGGTTTCCAGCGACCTGGAAAACAGGGAACAGTCAGGGAATTTGCTTGGTCAGGGAAAAAGTAATGGAATAGTCAGGGAATTTTTATCAAATTTCTGGAGTTTTCACATATTTATTAAAAGTAATACACAACTTTTCTTTTAGATAATAAAAATAACATATTTCTTCCAGTTAATACGCACCTCGAATCTATTTTAACACATCTGTTCCACTTGAGCATGCTAATCTCAATTTCTCAAAGTCAACCCTTAAATTCCAAAGTTGAGTCATTGCTATGTGTATGTGTATGCATTTATTATGTAATAGGAAGAATTAGGCAATCTTATAATGTCTCAATAGTATCACACTGAAATATAACTTAGGTCGCACTCTCCAGCAGGCCGTGAAAATAGGTCCCAAACTCATTAGCTATTAATAAAGGATCCGCTATAATCTTGCCATTCATTTCTAGGTTATACCTGAAAACTTTATCCACACGATTATTTTTAACAAATTTCCAAAATTCTTTAGGTTTGCATTTAATACTATTTTCTATTGAGTTCATCGAATTGGCTCTGTCTATAATCAAAGTAGTTTTAACTAATTTACGAAAGTGAGAGAAATGTAAATAGAATACACTATTATTTGTTAGTTTAAACTTTTGAAAAAATGGGTTTTTTTCCCAATATAATATTTAAGAGTAGAAGAAAACCAATTCGGATATTTGGATGAATTAATAATAGTAATTTGAGGAATATGCGTTTTGATTTTCCTTTGGACTAAGTTGGTAAAATTATCTACAGCCAAATTAACATCTGTAGTAGAATAAACACAAGACCAATCAGCAGTGGCCAGGTCATTGTAAAGATTAAGGTAATCACCACGTGCATAGTCAATATATGTGGTGGGGGTGTCATTAATTTTAGTAGCAATAGGTACATCAAGTGAAATCAATAAGGGCGGATGAGCTAAATCAATATTCACTAATGAATGAGAGCTTTGAGTTACTAAGGGGTGGTGAAAATTAGCAATAATAATAATGATAATAATAATAATTATGATGATGATAAATAAAACAAAACCATGATCTTCAAATTTGTAATAACAAAACTATCTGTTTATTTATTTGAATTGTCTATTGATCATTATTTCTATGATTCTCTTGGCATATTATATTGCCGTTTTATATTTATTATTTTCTTCAGTGGTTAACTCATCTTAATTCCTATTGGTAGAAATTAGGTCTTACGACCTTTCATTGTAGAATGACTATTTTAAATTTAAGAGGTATGTAATTACGAGTAAGCTTGCGATTGTATAGTTACGAGTCCGGCAAGTGGGTATGTTGTTTGTAGACGAGCCATAAGGGGACTCTGAAATAAAGTTAAACTTAAACATTTCATTTATGAATCAAATTTGAACAAACCATTATTTTTTTTTAAATAATCTGGAACAAATTTGGTACTATCAAACATATTTTAAAAATAAGGATTTTTAATAGTTGGGGAACAAACCTGCCGGTGTTGGGGAACTGATATTCAATTTCTGTTTTTAACGGTGTTTATTTTGGTTGGGGGGAAGGTAGGGGTGGATCCAAGAAGCAATTTTTGGGGGAAGGGGAAGAGCTTTTACCCAGAGGAGGGAGTACAAAATATCTACCAATTTTTTCAAATTTAATACTCAAATGAAGTGACGTAGACTTCGGATCCACTCATATGTGTTTAATTTTATATTCCAATCTTTTCGTCCGTTGCCTGACCATTTTGGGGGAGGGGGGGGAAGGATGGTTTCATAGACACAAGCAAAAAGCTAAGAGCCTGAGCAGTGAAGGATATGCAGTAGCCTAATACTTTAAAGAGTTAAATTTTGTATCACCATTGACCTACAATTTTTAAGGGACACCTTGTTATAGTATCTGTTATTGTTATTTGCAATGTCAAGTTTAGTCAGGAACTGAATAATAAAAACGGGGTAAATGTTTAACGCCTGATTAATGTCACGAAGACTAAATGTACCGAGCTGTGGTGACACGACTGGATCAAACTCCATAGTCATAACATTGCTATTTGCCTCAATGACTTCTCTAAAACAAAAAATTTCTGAATAAAATACATTATCTTTAAAACAAGAATGATATTGTCTATCAAATTTAGGATATTCCACATAGATATATATTTACTAAAAATAGTTACTTTCCAGTTAGCTTATTTTTCCTTCTAGCAACCATATTTAGCAAACTTATTCCTCTTGTGAATACGACTTGGTGGAGAGTTTTTAGCCATATTAAAAAAAAAATCTGTAAAAGATTTCCGGTAAGGTTTGAAAGTGTATGACCATCTACTGCTCTGAAGCTAAAATATGGAATCACTAAATTGTGGAATGAGCTAACCAGACGAACTTCAGAATTGCAACATGAGATGGGATAAACTGATACTCTTCTTTGAGTGGCAGTGTCCACAGCTGGGAGTGCTGTCATCAGCCGCCACAAGTTCAACCCGTGAAAGAAAATAATTAGGGGGAAGAGGGGAGGGGAATTTGTCTACTCTAAATGTTAGAACCGAGTTCTTAAATTTTCCGCTAGTTTCAGGTATTGTCGAGTCACTCAAACATGGAAGTTCCATGCAAAAATGTATTGAGTGAAGTGATGTGTTATTATTATTATTATTATTATTATTATTATTATTATTATTTATTAGCACCGCGTCTTACTACCCGTTCGGGTTATACGCACGTACGCTAATGTGCAATGGTAGGGTGATTGTGAGATGAAATGGAGGACCTACAGTTTAACGTGGAATCCGAACCATGGTGGAGGCCTGGCATTCCTCACATAAGTGATGTGTTAAAGCGATTTACACCACGAGATGGATTCATTCATCAAAAGTTTTAAAAGCCGACCTCTTAGAGGCAATAATCAAACATCTGCTAGTTCACAACTAATCCACCAGAAAATTGATATAAATTTGAAATCTTAACACAGTAAGATAAAAATAAATAATTGCAAACTGCTTTATAAAAATGTTATTTTTAGATGTGGAAGTAATATATAATTATTTAAAAAGTATTTAGGTGATTTTATTGAAATATTTACACTTTAATCTAAAGTAAGTTATTAAGTCAAATATAAAAAATCAAATACATAGAAATTATGGTTTTAGAAAAATAAATTAATCATATTTTATCAGTTAAAACAAATTTTAAAGCAAATCAAATATTTTAAAAAATAAATATTTTTAAAAATCAAAACACAATTAGAATTATTCTTGCTGAGAAAAAAAAATTGGTTTCTCAAAAAGAATCTGATGCACGATTCCCCTTAATGTCCCTGATTGCCAAGATGTCACATACTGAAAGGTAATTTAAAGAAAAACACTACTAATGCTATTGGATTCAGACAGTAATCTTGATCTTTTTTCTTTCAATTTATTGCTTTATAAAATACTTTGGAAAAGCACACACACTTTAGTAATTACTTTTGATAATCCATGTTTATTATCAATATATTAGATTAAAATAGTTGATATTTTGTTATTTAATACATATATTAAAATATATTAGTAATGGCTAAATCACTATTTTACTTTTTTTTTTCCCCCTCTCTTTTCAGATAAATTTGAAGAATTAAGGGATAATTCCAACAAATCTGTGATATTTCCTGCCTTTCAAATACACACTGAAAATGGAATTTTGTGGCCTTTAATCGTAATGGAAGATGGTGCTCACTACTATTGTGCTCTTCCACTTGTTACAAATTTTAAAACCATGCCACAGTCATCATTTTTTCTGGTTGATTTGTAAGTCTAAATTATTGTGAACATATAAGTTATGCCCGCCTTTCCTTTTTTCAAACATCTTGTTTTCTCAATATTTAGTTTTACAAACTTTCAAGGACAAAGTATGTATAACAACCAATTATACTCATATATTAACTTGAATTCCACTTCTCAACTCTGAGATATTGGTAAAGCTTAGTTCATTAATGAATACTCCATATGAAATATTTTATTTTGGATGTAGTTTATATAGACTTGTATACATGATAGTCATGTGATTGTTAAACTCGTAAGCTGTAGTAGCCTAGTTACAAAGTTATTTGGAATGCATTTAATGTTTTAATTCAACCTAATTCAAATAATTGAATACAACACAACAGGTCCAAACTGTTAAACTTTTGAAAAATAATTTGCTAAAATGTTTTGAGCACTTGATATACCTGTATGCCCTTTGACATAATTTATTTTACATCGAATTATATGAACAAATATTACTAAATACTTCTTTTATTTCTTCAAGGAGTTTGAAGCTACATGTCAAGAACCATTATTAGGCCCACCTGCTTGGGTTGTTGAATGTTATAAGGCCTAACTCTCGCAATAGACTAGACATCCATTGACGGGTAGATTGAGGCTCAAATTTTGGTTGTTGCAGTGAGGCTGGTTTTTTCTAAATTTTTTAAAACTATCTCTCTGCACAAATTTGGATATATTCTTTTTAAATTAAACCTACCTCATACTAAGCACATTAGTATAATTAGTACCTACATATGTTTATAGTGTGAATAGCTAGTAAGACAAGGTAATAAAAATAGACTCATTAAATATATATTATTGACTAAGAAAAACATATATCTCTTTAAACCTGTCATTATTAAGGATAGATAAACTTTTAGGTTTTTAAAGTAACTAAACATTTTCCTTATATTAATTTCTGTTAAAACACAATGCTATCATTTATCATTTGAATATTACACTTTGGAACTTTTGATGATAATCTTTTTTTAAGTCTATATTATTCATCCTTTTGCCACAAGTAAGATTTCATAACCAATAATAAAATAATTTTTAGTTCATATGTTATAATTCTGTAAACAAAAATAATTATTTACATGTATTTTTAATTATTTACCTTAGATCTAGCTTAATATATGAAAAGTGAAAAGCCACATAAAATATTAAATGTTTTTAGCTTTCTGTTGAATTTATGACTCAAGTAGTCCAATTGCTTTGTTCATCTAGTAGTACGTCATTTCCGCCTTCATCTTTACTCTTGTACATGGCGTCAGTGAGGTTACAACGTGGCCTACTTTATACTGTATCATTTAACAATGTTATACCATGCATAATTAAATATTAACACATTTAAGTTAGTTCGTACGGTTTATCATTCTAAACCTTAACAGGTTATGGGCCCAGTAGTGCTGATCAATGTGTTAGTGAATAAAGTACAGTGTTAAAATGATGTGCACGTTGTGAACGGACACGCCAGCACGCGAGAGACGCCATTTTTCGATAAAGTCTTTTTTCTTTGTGAGTGCTCGGAGATTTTCACTATAGCGGATTTGTTTTTCTGTGAAAAGAGCATAAAGGTTACTTACAAAGATGGATAAAGTCAAGAATTTCCACATTCAGAAATTTGATGGTAATAATTTCCAACTCTGGAAATATCAAATGGAGATAATATTGCGTGCGGAGAAAATTATGGATATCATAAATGGCAAGAAACAAAAACCAGCAACAACTGAGGTTGAGGAGGTTAAGACATGGAACGATGGGAACGAAAAAGGAATGTTGATAATTTCAACGGGACTTGAGTATAGTCAATTACAAACAGTCATCGCATGCGAGACAGCGGCTCAGATGTGGAATCGCCTCAAGAACGTTCACGAACAACGTAGCTCTGTAAACAAGGTTAGTCTCAAGCAGCAGTTCTTCAGCTATAGGATGAACCCAAACGATAATATTGCTCAGCATATAAGCACGATCGAGTCAATGGCGCTGTCATTAGCAGACGTTGGAGAAGCTGTTTCCGATGTGGACAAAATTGCAAAAACACTTGAGAGTCTGCCAAGTAGCTTCAGTGCATTCATAAGTGCATGGGACTCGTACGCCGAGGCAATGCAGACATTTGAGAACCTAACCTCTCGACTTCTCAGGGAAGAGAAGCGGCTCATGCAGAACGATGACGTCACTACGGCGTTTGCGGCGCTGAACCTCCAGAAACATTACAAAAGTATGAAAAGTCAAACTTCCCACAATAACGAGAAGAGAGAAAATCACGGAAAACTTAGTGATAAGAAGAATATGAAATGTTTTTACTGTGGTCGGGTGGGTCATATAAAAAAACAGTGTCGCAACTGGCTAGCGAAAAATAGTAGTGGAAGTAAGCCGGACGAGTCGAAGCATGTTGCTTTAAGTGCTGAATACAAAAATGTTTCTGCTTCTGGATGTGAAACTGTGTGGCTGGCGGACAGTGCTGCGTCAAAACATATGACCTATCACAAGGAGTGGTTTTCTGTGCTAAATCCAATAGATAATTCAAGTCTTGTACAGATTGGGGATAATTCGTACGTTCAAGCGGAAGGTATCGGCTCTGTAGAAGTGTTAGCGCTTGTAAATGGACAGTGGGAGCTTCGCACACTTGAAAATACTTTGTATGTTCCGAAACTTAAAAAGAATCTATTTTCAGTAGGAGCAGTGACTAGTAAACAGTTCAAGGTGATTTTCGATAAAACAAAAATCGAAGTACAGATTCCAGCACAGAATCGAGTTGTTGTAACTGGAATTAAAATGGTTAACCAATGTTACAAGATGCTTTTCAAGAATAAAATTGTTGAGCAAGCCAATTCAACAGAGGAGTCAGTGAAGCTATGGCATGAACGACTGGGACATCCAGGCATCAATAGCTTCAAGACCATGGCAAGTCAGGGACTCCTACCAGGATTAAGGGTGAACAACATAGACAAGCTGTTTTGTGAGTCATGTAAATTTGGCAAGACACATCGACTGCCGTTTAATGAAAATCTTAATCCGCGTGCAAGTAAACCTGGCGAGTTTATACACACAGATGTTTGTGGGAAAATGCCGGTTACGTCGCTGGGAGGAGCCAATTATTTCTTACTATTTAAGGACGACTGCACGTCATATCGTTTTGTGTATTTTATTAAGTACAAAAGTGATGTTTTTGATACGTTCGTACAATTCCAGCAGATGATAGAAACGCAGACTGGAAACAAAATAAAAGTACTCAAGAGTGACAATGGTCGCGAGTTTGTGAACGAAAAATTTACAGAGCATTTTAGGAAAACTGGGACTATCTGTGAGAGAACTGCTCCATATTGTGCGGAACAGAATGGGCGTGTCGAGCGGGAAAATCGATCCATTGTGGAATGTGCTAGGACAATGCTGATTGACGCAAAACTTCCGGAGGAACTGTGGGCTGAGGCAGTAAATCTGAGTGTTTACATTTTAAATCGGCGGCCAAGCAAGGTAAACGATAATGTGACACCGTTCGAGAAGTTTACTGGAAAAAAGGTAACTTTGAAGCACATGCGTAAATTTGGAGCAGACGCTTATGAGCATATACCCAAGCAAGCCCGTACTAAATTTGAAAGCAAAGTTAAGAAGGCCATTTTTATTGGCTATGACGGTAACAGTACTAACTACAGATTGTATCATCCAAGTAGCAGAAAAGTCACAGTAGCTCGGGACGTTGAATGTAATGAAGACGCTAGTAAAGGTGCTATAATTAATGATCCGGAATTTTTCATTTATAATTTAACTTCACAGAACGATGAACCAAAAGAGCAAGAAGACAAGGAAAGTGTTACCACATCTGAGAAGAATGTCAACCAAGGAGGTAGGCCTATACAAGACAAGAGAGATACAGGGCCAACACTTCGTAAGAGAGCTACTCTAAGGCCGCCAAAACGATTCAATGTTTGTCAAGTATCCATTGAAACAGCCTGTGCAGCAATTTATGAGGAGCCTCAAACATACCAGGAAGCTGTTACTGACACATATTCTAAGGAATGGATCGCTGCTATGGAGGAAGAGATGACATCGTTAACTAATCACGAAACTTGGACCTTAACAAATCTACCTTCAAATAGACAAGCTATAGGCTGCAAGTGGGTATATAAGATAAAAAGAAAACCAGATGGGAGTATTGAGCGCTTCAAAGCACGGTTATGTGCAAAAGGGTATTCACAAAAGGCCGATATCGATTATACAGAAACTTTTTCACCAGTAATCAGGTATGATTCAATCAGAATACTTCTTGCACTTGCAACAATTTATGACATGGAAATGATACAGTTTGACATAAAAACTGCATTTCTATATGGAGAACTGCTAGAAGAATTGTTCATGAAACAGCCAGAAGGTTTCGATAAGAGTGATCCAAACTTGGTCTGCAAGTTGAGGAAGAGTTTGTATGGACTAAAGCAATCTTCACGTTGTTGGAGTAAGAAATTCCTGGAATTTTTAAAGTCATTTGAATTCAAGCCTTTGGAATCAGATCAATGTGTTTTCGGAGCAACGATTGATAACGTTGAAGTTTGGCTTGCATTATGTGTGGACGATGGAATGCTAATAAGTACTTGCTCAGAAATTTTGGCACTTATTATAATAGAGCTTAAGGCACAGTTCGAGATGAAAGAAGAAAACTGCAATTATTTTGTTGGAATTGAGATCAAAAGGGACAGAAAAAATAAGAAAATGTTTTTAAGTCAACAAGGATATCTTGAGAGAGTACTGAACAAATTCTCTATGCAAGATTGCAAATCCCAAGCAGTACCAGCTGATCCAAATCTGATTTTACATAGTAATGATGGGAAAACTAACAAGGTCCTCGATGTACCCTATCGAGAGGCAGTTGGAAGTTTGATGTTTCTCGCTATAGTGACACGTCCAGATATTGCATTTGCAATTAATCAAGCAAGTCGTTTTTTAAATGAACCACAAGACATCCATTGGACAGCAGTTAAGAAGATAATGCGATATCTAGCTGGGACTAGGAACTATGGTATTTGCTACCAAGGAAATCAACCTGAGTTAACTGTATATTCAGATGCTGACTATGCTGGGGATGAAACTACAAGAAAATCTACGACGGGATACATCACTCTTTTAGCGGGAGCACCCGTCACCTGGTCATCTCATCGACAAGGGTGTGTCAGCAGGTCAACTACAGAAGCTGAATATATAGCAGCTTCCTCAGCAGCTCAAGAAAGTGTGTGGCTAAGAATGATGCTTGCGGAACTTGAGCTGATTTCCAGTGAGCCTACCACACTCTTCGTGGACAACCAAAGTGCAATTAGGTTGGCTAAGAACTGTGAGCATCACAAAATGACCAAGCACATAGATGTTAAGTACCATTACATTCGTGAGTGTGTAGAAAACAATGTTATAGTTGTCCAATATGTGCGTTCTGAGAACCAATTAGCAGACTTTTTAACTAAGGCTTTGCCACAAAAGAAATTTTGTATGAATCGTGAATCTGTGTCGATCAGGGATATCAATGAACAAAGAGTGGGAGTGTTGAATTTATGACTCAAGTAGTCCAATTGCTTTGTTCATCTAGTAGTACGTCATTTCCGCCTTCATCTTTACTCTTGTACATGGCGTCAGTGAGGTTACAACGTGGCCTACTTTATACTGTATCATTTAACAATGTTATACCATGCATAATTAAATATTAACACATTTAAGTTAGTTCGTACGGTTTATCATTCTAAACCTTAACACTTTCTTTAAACATTCATAATCATCATCATTGCATCCTTCCAGAGAGCCAAACAATATGCCTCCATTTATTTCTGTCATATTCTCCTACTACAAATTCCCAAGTCTCCCCTTTGCTCTCTAAGTCTTTTTATTTAATCTGGTCCAACTACCTCCTTCTAGGATATCCGACTGGTCTCCTTCCCTGCACATTTATATTCAAATACATTTGTATCTAAATACTTTCTTGGTATTCGAATATCCTGCATCCTTCTTACATGGGCAAACCACTATAGCTTTTAAACATTAACAAATACAATTATAAATAAACAAATGCTTTGCGTTTTATTGTTCACATTTTTTTTATAAAATATTGTATCAAAAGGTTTTACCTTTCCCTCTTAGCCCAGTATTAATTTCCACCTAACTTGCTCTACAAATTTCAGCGGCGAGTTTTTGTTTTCAGGCCATGCGTGTCAATGGCAATTTCAATTTTAAATGGACTGATGCTATTTGTCAAATCAACACATTTTGGACATTTGCAGGCAAGTTTTTTTTCTTTATATTTTTTAAGTGATAATTTATTTAAAAATATTTCAACAGATTTAAATAAAAACTACTATGTTAGTTCAAAATGCCCGGTGTTGCTTGGCTGAAGTTATCGATAAATATTGTGAAATTTTTTTGGAAATAAGCCTTTGTGGCCTTAATAACATATTGCTTGTGTGATAGTAAAAAACTGCTTAAGAACTACACAACGCAGGACACATTGCTTGTTTTAGAGTTAAACTAATTATATTGTTGAACATGTCATGTCTAGATGGCAGCACCAATCAGATGCTGGATGCATTTATTTATATTACACGCGTTTCACTTATATTACTTTTTTTTTTGTGAAATAAACATAAAGAATTTAAATATACATCAGCATAGGCATCACTAGCTCTTATTTATTAGAGGAGGGGGGACAGATTTAACCAAGTCCGTACTCAGTTTTTTTGGGTGGAAGGGGTGAGGTTTAAAGGGGAGGAGGATACTTGCAGTTGCTTGTGGTGATGTCCCTAAATTGAGTTGTCAAATTTTTTTGCATTAAATATTTTAATATTTTATGAAGCATTTTAAAGTGTTCTAACACACAATTCAGCTTGTAACTATCAGAAAAATTTAATAGACTCCATTGAGCTACAAGCCTAGACTTTGACGAGAAACAAAAAATATATTACTATTTATACTTTTGGAAGAAGAGGGGTTGAAACCTCCTTTCCTTGTCACTGCCATGGAAATAACCAATTTTCCCTTCACATTAAAGAAAAAAATAATAATTTTTTTATGAACTGAATAATGAATATGTGATTAATAACTTTTTAGCTATTGTATTAATCATATAAATAAATTACCTTAGTCATTAATGCATTGATTCAAATGTGGATCTTCTTTTTTCATTTTTCTGAATAAAACACCTCCACCTCACCGTTTCTTTTATATCAACGCTATCCAATATGTCTTAGTGCAAATGACAAACTGCAACGTGATTTAGTCGTTTTTATGTCTTTCTTGATCTTAAGAAAGTCTACGCAGTGAACTAAAACTTCTTTATGTCTCACAAGATGAACTTGGTAACACAAGTAGTAGACAAATTAATGTTTCAACATTTGAAATCAAATTATGTTCACTAAGGTGTATTTAGTAGAACTTGTAGTTGGTAGTTGAAAACAGCATGTTGCAAGGTTTCGGAAGATGGGATTAGTTAAATAAAACTATTTTGTGACAGTTCCGAAAATCGACAGACTTAGGTAGAAACCCGTTGACTTGGAAACACCAGCTGGAACTAATCACTGAAAACATTGAGGAAACTAAAAGGGTACAATTCCTTCTAGGAAAACGGAGGGTTTGGGAAGAAAAAGAAACTTCCCAAGACAAATATAAACCACAGTTGGTATTGTCTAATGATTCCCGAAATTTAGAAATTAAAGTGTCGATCATTGTTAACATTGCTAACTAAGAAGTGAAGCTGCAAAATACATACTATATATTAAGAAAAATATGTTATACTATCATTTTTAACATTGAAATAGACTTATTTACATCCCCGCTAACGACGCCCGTGTATCCATGCATAAAGTGTTTAACCCAAACGGTTAGTAAGATGCGATACTAAAAAAAAATCATTGCAGCCACTCATTGAAAAAGTTGGTCTCTAATGATATTGACAAAGAAGAAGGTTTTAGCTGAGAAGAAAATAGGCAACTATTTGTGTAAAAGGGACAACAAATGTGTAATATAAAGGGTTTTTGGTTATGAGGAAGATAATAGGGACATGATAATAGGGACATATTAAATTCAGATGGTTATTTGAATGATGACAATGTTGATGAAAAAATTTCAAAATACTAACAATAGTTCACTAAATCGTTTAAAAAATATAATTTACTAACTCTAAATGCATTGATTTTCTTAAGAACATTTTCATTTGAAATTTGGAGAAGGGCACAAAGGATGGATGGATCATCCATATCACCACCCCCTCTTCTAGCTTTCTATCCTTACATCACCAGTAACGATTTCAGACTAGCGCCGGCCCCACCAGTTTGTCAAGATGTAAGGAAACGCTGAGGTATCAACAATGAACTCAAGATATGTATGCTTTGGTATAACATAAAACTGTGAGAAGAAAAAAATATGAGAACCAACCATGTGTCCCTGATAGAGTCAAGTTAAGGCCTAGTTTGGGGACCCATCAGTACAAAGTTGATTTGGGCGTGGTCAATAATGAGTAAACAAAGCATCTCCAGAGCCACCACCAATTACAAGGACAAGTTACTCCCCTGTCATGCACTATCTGCTATATTTCATATAATATATGACTTTGAAGTAAGCACTACAGATTGTAGAAAGTCTCCACTTTTAAATATGGTTGCTTGGATATGCACAGTACCAAGTAAACTAGGGAACAGTGGACTAAAGCTAACAAATTTTCTTGGTGATAAAAAAAAAATGAATAGCCATATTCAACAGCACAACTGATAGTGAACAATTATTTGAACCTTATTAATGACACAAACCACTGATTGCATGATTTAAGTTGTCAAGCTGATAATATATATAAAGGTTGAAACAAAATTCACTAAGCTAAACCACCTCAGTTTTCACCTAGTATGTATGCCACATTTAAACTATATGGATTTTTGTAGTTAATTTTGGTCACACAGTCTAAAGGCTCACAAAATACATCGACTGTTAAAAACACTCAAGTTGCACATCTGTAAGTTTCCTGAACAAATGCCAAGTTTGAGATTTGTATGTTCCTTGTTTTTCAAGATACCCACATCTTAATCATGCTGTTTACAAGATCAGGCTCATAATATAATATGTAAAAAACTAATATTACTTGCTGTATTTAGGCTAAATCTCTGGTTTCGTATTTGTTTCTTGTTTTCTTTGGTAAACCGAATCAATTGTCAGATGGTCTAAGACGCCTTAATATATGATATACGAATCAAAGTTGCCTACATATATGCATTTTCTTTATCTTCAAGAGATCTCTAAATATATATTACAAAATTAAAGAATTTTCTTCGTTTTATATTGCCAGAAAAGTTAAAACTATTTGATCCTGTTATATTCATCACATATTTTTTCAATGCAATGAGAAATTTTGCACAGCAAATAATGTATAATTACTTATTTTAAAAGGAATGTGTGTTTTAAAATGAATTATTATCTATGTATATATGCTATATCTTACTTTTAACATTGCCTTTGGGATAATTTACATTTTACACCATTCTTAGTTAAAACGATTTGTGGTGCTGAGAAAGGTCTTTTAAAAATATCAAAATAGTTTATTGATACCTTGAAGTGTTGTGTGTACAATCACTACATGAAGGATATTATATGAAATCCAAATAAATTGAAGTCCAAAGAAATAAGTTCTCTGGTATTTTTTATGTGTAAAAAATTCATGGGGGAAATAAATGTAAAATTAAAATAAATATTAAGTTAAGTTATAAAAAGTATCATTTCTAAAATATATTTTAAAACTAAATTATCTTCATGATAAGAATACTAATCTCTCTTTCATTTTGTATAGAAATAGAAGTATTTGAATAACTCATCATCATCATGAGTTTCTAGATTGTGGCCGGGTCATTTTAGTAAAATGCCTCCATCTTCCTCTATCTTTTCACCATTATTCCTCCATTAATTGCTTCCATTGGGTGACCTGGCGGTCTAGGGGTAAGGTGTCAGACTTCTGTGCTGGGGGGCCGTGGTTCAATCCTTGGTCCCGGACAGCTTTATCTGATTGCCAAACCCTTCCTTCACCTCTGACAAGACATGTATTAATCACAACTTGTGAATGTGTGGAATGCCAGGCCTCCACCGTGGTTCGGATTCCACGTTAAACTGTAGATCCTCCATTTCATCTCACAATCACCGTACCATCACACATTAGCGTAAGTGTGTATAACCCATACGGGTAGTAAGACGCGGTGCTAATACGAATTTCAATTAAATTTCAATTTTTCTTTATTATAGTGCTGGCCAACAGTCGTAAGACCTATAACAGGCCAGCACTGAAAAGTACATAAGTACCTTACAAATACATATATTTACATGAGAAAATAAGATAAACAAAAATAGCTAAATAATGTTATATACTGATGAATAGATACAAAAAAAAAGTAGTAATTAATAATAAGAATAAAAAATAGCATTAATAACAAATAACTAAAGAATGGTTAAAAGCAGTAACAATATGAAAAAATAGATCAGAATATTGTAAATTTAAATATTTTAGGTAGAACCTCTACATGATAAATTATTGCTATGGGATTTCATTAAATAACTCTCTGAGCTTAGCTTTTCTTTTATGATAGAAGTCGAATTCGACATCTAGAATTGGTGCTATGGATACAATGACCTATAGGGTTTACCTTATAAGAGCTATTGAGAAAAAATAATTGTGGATTACGAGAAGCCCGAGAAGGGGTATGAACGCCTACATGATCAAGGGCAAATTTGCAAGAAATTTTGTTATTGAAAATATTAAAAACAAAAAGGGCATCACAATAAAGTCTACGCGTGAAGAGAGTTTAGATCCCTAAGAGGTTTCGAATTCTGTCATAATCATAATAAATCTGGTTACTAAAGAATTTATTATGGCACGCAGCGTTTTCCAACCTAAGAGAGTCAGTTAAGGTAATGGAATTCCAAGCAACAGTAGCATATTGTAACTTAGATCTAACCAGGGCATAGTACAGACATAAAAACAGTCAACTTTCTTAAATAATGAAATAATAAATTTAATAAGTCCAAGTAATTTCAATGAATGGGAAATTATATGGTCAACATGATAGTGGAAATAAAGTTTGTTATCCAGGAGAACACCAAGATCATGAATATAAAGGGTGCGAACTACAATTTTCAACTGATTTGATAGTTTTAAATAATCTTACATCATCAGCAAAGAGTAAATAACTAGATGAGTTCAAATATTTACCAATGTCGTAAATAAACACATTAAGGAAAAGAGGATCTAAATTAGCACCCTGTGGTATGCCACAGGGTGCTAAAAATGTATTTAAGGTGTGTGAATAAATTTTAATAGTGAATACCACACGGTGCTAAAAATGTATTTGAGGTGTGTGAATAAATTTTAATAGTGAATGATCTTTCACGCAAATAACTACTGAACCAATATATGAGTGAGAAAGTCCAAAATTACCAAGTTTAGAGAGAATAATCCTATGCTGTCATAAGTTAAATGCCTTACTTTGGTCAAAATAAATAGCATCAACCTGACCTTGGGCAGAGACTTGAGGGGCAACATGCCCAAGAAATTTAACTAAATTAGTGACATATTTATTTTTTATAAAGCCATGTTGATTATCTGAAAGTTTATTTTTAAAATGGTCGAAAGTATGCTCATGTATGATTTTCTTGAATACTTTGGAGAAAGTGTTTAAAAGAGAAATTGGTCTATAATCACAAACTTTTGTTTTTACCCCTCTTTTATAAATAGGTATAACATTTGATAGGCTAATGTTAAAGATATAGGCTAACAAAGTGCTGAAAATGTGGCACAGCCTTTACAATAAAACTTAGAATTCTATATGTCCTGGCACATCTAGAAGAACTAAATTTTTTTTATAGCATTAGCAACATTCAAGGGTGTAATGTGGCATGGACACAAGGGCGCGCTAGTTTCAATAACAGGGCATGGTAAGACAGGAAAGGCTGAATTATAAACGGAATGAAAGTAGCCCCCAAACTCATTAGCAAATAATAAAGGATCTGCTATAATCTTGCCACTAATTTCTAGGTTAGACGGGAAAACTTTATTCACATGATTATTTTTAACAAATTTCCAAAATTCTTTAGGTTTGCATTTAATACTATTTTCTATTGAGTTCATCCAATTGACATTGTCTATAATCAAATTAGTTTTAACTAATTTACGAAAGTGAGACAAATGTGAATAGTAAACACTATTATTTGTTATTTTAAACTTTTTGAAAAAATTGTTTTTTTTTCTTAATATAGTGTTTAAGAGTAGAAGAAAACCAATTCGGATGAATTAAGAATAATAATTTGAGGAATTTGAGGAACATGCGTTTTGATTTTCCTTTGGACTAAATTGGAAAAATTATCTACAGCCAAATTAACATCCGTAGTAGAATAAACACAAGACCAATCAGCAGTGGCCAGGTCATTGTAAAGATTAAGGTAATCACCACGTGCATAGTCAATATATGTGGTGGGGGTGTCATTAATTTTAGTAGCAATAGGTACATCAAGTGAAATCAATAAGGGCGGATGAGCTAAATCAATATTCACTAATGATTGAAAACTTTGAGTTACTAAGGGGTGGTGAAAATTAGCAAAAACAAGGTCAAGGAGGTTAGTGTCATTATCAGCTTCATTAAGTTGTTCTAATCCTAATATGTTAATGTGAGAATTTTCAATAATCCCCGATGTTTTTTTTTATTTATTCCTACCTTCTCATAATTTAATTGTAATAATTATGATATCTGATTTTTTTTCTTTATATCTATATAATTATATTAGTGTGGTGTGAGTAATGGCCGCCCTAGCAGCACGTTTGTTTTGGTTGCTGTTACCCAGGGATATTAACTATTTAAAGTGGTTCCCTGGTAGTTTACATCTTTGGAAAAAAACTAAACATATCTGAAATTTAATATCTTTGCATTATTTTATTACTTACCTTCTTTTGCTGTCATTTTCTATTGTGGTTTCCTTTTCGGCTTATTTTCATTAATTATAATTTTTTTTATGGGATTCATCTTGATTAGTTAAGTAGTTCACGAACCCGCCACATGAGCGTGTTGCTAGGTGAGCATTTCTGCCGCGAGATGGTAGAGGGAGAAATAATTTATTATTATTATTATTTTTTTTTTTTTTTTGGCGGGCAGTATTTTTGATCAGGAGGAAGGCCATAAATGTTTTGTAGTTGGTTTATGAAATCAGGATTTTGTTATTGTTAAATTTTCGAGTTTTTCCTATGTTTGTATTCGTTTGATAAGAAGGCTTACTGGAAATTTAATATTTTTGCGGGAATCTTGCTGCCTATTCCGGGCAACTTTGGGAGAATTTCTGGGAAGATGCGGAGAAAAAGCGGCCTAGGCGGGAAGATTCCTGCAAGGAGAGGAGAGGGAGAAAAGTTACGGCGGTGAGCGGAGGTTCTGTGGTGGAGCTCCGAGTTTCTTCTTGTAGAAAGAACTTTTGAGTAGTGAATTTGCCTTTGAGAATATGAAGCTAAGACCGTACGCGTGTGCCTCAGCTCTAACAGGAGAAATTACACCCGGCAAAGTCCGGTAGGGCTAGGCTCTATTTTCAACGTGAGGAGACTCAACTACCTTTTGTACCGTGAGCCCATTCATTGCTCTGGGGTTAGCCAAGGCGCTAATTTTTTTCTAAGAACTAACTTCATTTTAACTCAAGCAAATTCAGTCATATTCGTGGGTGAATTTCGTGAACCCCACACACACACACACATATATATATACTCATATATAAAGACTAAATTAGTTGAACTGTTTATGGCCCTATAAGAGTGCCAAAGACTCGAGACTGCTATTCTCGTAACTTCCCAGATCAGAACTTCGTGAGGATCATTTGTGTTGTCATTTTTTTAAATATTATATCTTTATTTTATTTATAAACATTTTGTAGGTTGCTTAAATTGTACTATACCATCTCACAAAAGGGTATTTTATCAATAGGTACAGGGGTGAAAAATATTGTATATACTAATGTTGTTTAATACTTGTCGACCCGATAGCTAGGGAGCTTGTTTTTTTTTGTTTTTTTTGTTCTGAACACTAGAGAAGAGAACTCAGTACATAAATAATTGGTTTCTTTATTTTTTTGTTTCAAGTACTTTTTTTTTCCCTTTATTTTACCTGTCTACATATCACCATGGTTCTTGTGTTTTCTTTGTTTTTTTGTAAGTGCCTATACAATACTAATACACCCTAAGTAGGACAAATTATGATTTTTTTTTTGCTATAATAGTTAAAGTTAGGTTCAATTTTTTTTTTAGGAGGGTGTTGTATATATGTTGTTTTTTTCTCTCTCATGCTCTACCGCTCAGCCCTAGCTGATATATGTATATGCCAGCGAACTGGAACAGCTGGTTTGCTTCTCAGGTAAGGTTGTTCATGCTGTTAGTACTGGCTAAGGTTGTATCCAAACATTCCGCCACATTACTACCCAGAAGAAATTTCCTCGAACTTGTTTTTATCTATATTTCGTTCAACCAAAGTTCTTATGTATATTTAGTGAGGGGTTATAACTCTCGTAATTCGATGGTATTTGTTAAAGTGGCTTCCCAACATGGGGTTCTTCGTATGTGTGTGGACGGATTGTGCTTGTTTAGGATAGTGGGTTGCCAAAACCATCTTACGGTGTCATTTAGGGAATGAGCAAAGGTAGCAGATATTTTTTGAGGAGCTTGGACAAGCTAAGGGATTCAAACATGGCTCAAACCCCAGAACAAGAGGTATTGTTGGACCAGGGGGAAATTGAACAGGTGGTTCGAGTCCCCAATGCTTTTAGTGAAATAGAGAGTGAGCCAACAGAGCAGGGACTGTTTACTCAGAGCGAGACTACACCAGGACAGACTACCCACTTAACAACCTCAACACAGAACGTGACAAAACCTACTGCAAACATACTAGCGGAAATACTTTCTTCGTTACAGCAATTGACGACCAGCCAAAAACAGCTCGCGGCTAACCAACAACAGACAGGAGATAACATACGGACGTACATTTGTGACTTGACTAACTCTTTAAGGGTGGAGTTTACTAATGAATTGGGGAAGATGAGGGAAGACTTCAAGGTTGGAATGGAATCCTCCCACAGGACATTCACCCAGGGTCTATCTCAGGTCAAGCAGGAAATGGAGACATCCCAAGCCACTATGACTGCCGTTTTGGAGTCAAACCACAGATCGGTCGAACTCCGCATCGAACAACAGGACGTCCAGCTTGAGGAAGGATTACGGTCCATAAACGGAGAGATCCGAGCAGTGAGGGAGACCCAGAGGGAAAGCGCACAAGGGGTAAATGACATAGTCGCAACACTGCGGAGTGAGAATAGAGACTTGGTTCGAGCCCAAGCTAATTTGAAGGGGCGTGTCAGCAATACGGCAGAGGCAATAAAGGCTATGCAAGGACAGGTACAGAGCATTGCAACTCGGACTCTACCTCTTGGCTCTAGCTGTCATGAACTAGTCACCCCAGCGCTGATGACATTGTTGGGCAAGTGTACGCTCGAAAACCAGTTGCCCAAGTTCCAACGGCAGAGTCACCGAGGACCCGTAAGACATCTTGGGGACCTCAAAGAGCTATTTGAAGGTCATCAATTATCTGACCGGGACAAAGTGAGGCATGCGAGTAACTCACTCGTGGGGAACGCAGCACCATGGTGGACAGCCAATAAAATGGTATAACAAGCTGGAGTGATTTTAAGGTCAAGTTCTTGGCAATGTTTTGGTCAGCCGAAATACAGGGTCAAATGTGAGCCAAGTTCCATGCGTCCCGCTACACAGAATCTACAGGTAATTTGGAGAAATACCTTGCTGACATTTACTCATAGAGCCGGGATTTTGAGTCACCTATAATGGAATCAGAGCTCATTTATATGGTGACTCAACAATTGCCCCTCAGGCTCCGAAAAATGCTGATATGTGCTAGCTACAGAACCTTATAACGCTTTGGAGGCCGACAAGAGACGGGACCGTAACGCAGCGCCTAGGTCGCCACCTCAGGGGTTCGCAAACAGGGATAGGCAGGTTGAGTACCCCCCCGCCCTCCCGGCCAGGTGATAATTGGAGAAGGGAGTGAGGGTATAGGGAAACCCCAAATAGGTCTGGGAATGGGCAGAATCTCCAGGGTCACCATGATAGAGGCCCCCTTAACAATAGGTCGCCTTATGTGAAAGCTGGGGAGTGGAGACCCCATAGTAATCGGGACCAACCCTATAGAAGAGGGGAGGGGTAAGGTTCTGATGGAAGGCCCTCAAGGGAGACCCCATGCGTTAACCTCAGCAACTCTTAACAACTTATCCTACCCCAGAGGAAACCCTAATGTGGGAAATGGCCATGCACCCCGACGAGACCAAAACCCCCCACATTTTGACATCAATGCCATTGTGAAGGAGGGGGGGAACTGAAGACCTGTGACTCGGACGAACCAGCAGGGAAGCAGGTTCTGCAAGAACTGGGATATAAAATTGAAGAAATAGTAGGTTGTGGTAACCTTGAAAGGACTTGAGAGAGGCGTTGTTGGAGGAAGATGAAGTGAGTGGTCCACCAGAGATACCCCATTGCCCCAAGCTAAAATGGAGGTGGAAGGAATAGCACTTAAGTGCCTACTCGATTCGGGGGCAGAAATTATTTGCATATCCAAGGTGGTGGCGGAGCAGTTGAAGATGACAGGAAGGCCCGTTCCCACTTTTCCAGTCCCAATGATGAAGATTTTGGGGGTAACGAGCAGGAAGAGCGCACCTATACGTCTTCAAATGTTAATTTCAATAATGTTGCGGGGAAAGAACACTAAAGCTAGGTGCCTAGTAATAAAGGGCTTAGTTAAACCTGTCATACTAGGGATTGACTACTTTACGGAACAACGGATTATTTTGGACTTTACACAGCGAAAGGTTTATGAAGGCTACCAGGAAGACAGGGAAAAGAGGAATTTGGTGATCGAAGATTGTGATTGGTCCGTAAATGTAGATAAAGAAGTAGTAAGGGTGGCAGCACTAAGTTTTCAACAATCTACAAGTAAAATAAAACCTCCCATTTCAAGAACAACCTCCATGCAAGTATGTACCACTTTACACGCTCAAAGCGAATTTGAGAAAATTGTCATGGAGCTAGAACACCTTGACTCGAGACAGAAACATGACCTACTACAAGTCTTGTGGGGATGTCGAGAAGCGTTTTCCGAGCGACCGGGATTGAATAATCTATATCAAGCAGATATCCCACTAACTGAACAGAAGGGTTATTTTTATGCTAGCTATCCACTGCCTAAAGCATACGAAGTTGAGCTGGACAAACAAATACAGACTATGGTTGACTACGGTATCACTAGCCGCGGTTCGAGCCCCTACATCAATCCTCTTGTGTGCGTTATTAAGAAAGACAAGACGGTTAGACTGTGCCTCGACGCCAGGAAGTTGAACGCTCTCATTCAAAAGGACTATGAATCTCCAACTAATATATCAGACATGTTGCAAGAGGTTCGAGAAGTCAAGTTCATATCAACAGTTGACTTGACACAGGGATATTTTCAACTTAGTTTGAAACCAGAAGTTAGGCCTTACACTGCATTCTTGTACCGTTCGCGCCAGTGTTTGTTCAACGTACTGCTATTTGGGCTCCGAAATGCTGTAGCAGAATTTACTCGCTGTATGGACTTGGTCCTAGGACCAGAATGTCAAGATTTTGCACGAGCTTACGTGGATGACATCCTGATTTCATCGGCTACTTTCGAGGACCATTTGGTACATTTAGAACATACTTTCAAGCGCATAATTGAGTGTGGCATGACCCTGAAATTAAAAAAATCATTGTTTTGTAGGAAGGAAGTACCATTTCTAGGCCACATATTGACTTGTAATGGTGTTAAAATGGACAGAGAAAAACTCAAAATTATATATGATTTCCAACCCTCCACTTCCAAAACTGGAGTTAGAGCTTTTCTCAGACTAATTTGGTTCTATCGAGGGTACACGTGTAAACTAGCTGAAAAGGGAGCCCCTTTAACTGATTTACTTAGGAAGGGTGCATTGTGGAGGTGGACCGCCATCGAAGAAGCTGCTTTCCAAGCTGTGAAGAATCTCTTCATAGAAACCAGGAGACTCAGACAGCCCATCATGGGAGAGACTTTCTTCGTCACCACAGATGCTAGCGATTACGCGCTGGGAGCCACGATCAGCCAGCTTGACTCCAGTGGGCAGCAACAGTATATCGCTATGAACAGCAGGAAGCTGAACTCTGCAGAACGGCGGTACACTGTAACCGAAAAGGAGTGTCTTTCAATAGTTTGGACTCTTCAGCGTTTTCGTAGTCTACTGCTAGGACAGAAGATTGTCATACTTTCTGATCACCAGGCCGTAACTTTCTTGAACACTTGCCGTCTCAAGAGTGACCGACTAGCACGTTGGGCTTTAGTAATACAGGAGTTTGGTTTGGAGTTGGAGTACTTACCCGGTAAAGACAATCAACAAGCCGACACTTTAAGTCGCTACCCCTTCAACGATGATGGACAGCCTGAACCGGAACCCTCGAGAACTCCCGACAGTTTCTTGGTACTCCCGGCCATGTTAGAAGGGGACACCAGCCTGGAAGGACAATTATGTGACATAAAGAACCTTCAGAGACAAGACCCTGATACGCTACAGATCCTACAGCAGCTAGAAACCCCTAAGTCAAAAGACAGTACAGACAACCTGATAAAACTGTCAAGAAAATATGCCATCAGCCAAGGTATTCTTTACAAGAGGAGTACCTCAGAGCACCCTTTGGACCATACGGGGCAAGTCTATATGCCCTCCATGCTGAGAGAAAGGTTAGTCCTACATGCGCACCTGAAATTGGGACACTTCGGTTCTTTCAAAGTTTATCATTTTCTCAAGCGCTATGTGTTTTGGCCTGGTTTGCACTCGGATTGTCAACGGTTATTGCGAAAGTGTGAATTGTGTCAGAAAACCAAGCATTCTAATGTACTATATGAAGGGGAATATCAGGCTATTATTCCATCCGGGCCAAATCAGCTTGTGGCCGTTGACCTTTTCGGACCTCTTCTCAAGGCTACCAGAGGCCTGACATACATTTTTTCGATGGTAGACGTGTTCTCTAAATTCTACAGACTATTCAGTTTAAGGACCGCCACTGCAGATGCCTGTTTAAGCAGAGTTCAAGCATACACTCAGAGTGTTGGTACTCCTAAGCAGATCCTCAGCGACCACGGGAGTCAATTTACCGCTAAGAAGTGGACACGTGAGTTAAGTGCGATAGGGGTACAAGCCACTTACAGCTCCATTAGGCATCCTGCCTCCAACCCATGCGAGAGGGGTATGAAGGAAATAGGTCGATTCCTTCGCTGCTACTGTTCAAGGAAGCATACCACCTGGTCAAATTATGTACCTCTCCTGGAGGAGTTGCTAAATACCCTAACTCACACCTTTACCTTGCTTACCCCTTTTGAGGTTCATTTTGGGAAGCGGAAGGAGACATTCTTGGACCGCCATTTTCAGGAGCCTGGATTGTCAGATGAGAGACCCAGTATAGAGCGCCCAGAAGCTGTGTTGCTGATACTGCGGAAGAGAGCTCCAGACACCTACAGAAGACAGCGGCAGCTCGGCTGAAACAGCAAAAGAAAAAAGCTCCAATACCTTGGATAGTGGGTGATAAAGTTTTACTACGCGAAAACCCAGTCTCCGATTATTTCAGCAAAGAGACCAAGAAGTTGTTCCCTCTGTATTCAAGTCCTTACCGGATCAATAGAATCATAAACAGAAATGCATTTTAGCTGATCGAGCTAGAAGATGATTCTATAAAGGGAGTTTTTAACACTACACTGCTAAAAAAGTGGGTTGAATAACAATTTTTGTTTTGGGATATGCCTATATATGTAACAGCTACATATATAACAGGAAGAAAACATAAGAGAAACAGCTAGATTTGTTATAGCCCATACCACTTAAGTGTACTACACTGGTAGAGAATCTACAGGGCTACACACAAGTAAATTATCTACAGGAAGACTTTCGGGTTATAAGTTCAAGCAGAATATTTATATATTTGTTGTTGTGGTTTTTGTATAAAAAAAATTGGATTTGGTTTAATGTAGTTTTAGTGCCCAGCTCCAGGCATCACGAACCGAGGAGTGAAAAGTTTTCATTTTTTTTTCTTTATAATATCTGCAAGAGAGAAGTTGACCTGAAGTCAAGGTCACAAGTGGGAAGAGAAGAAAGAATAGTATATAGGAAGCTTGTTTCCCTCATCTATGTTCCAAGCATAATGTTTGGGAGTTGTTAAATGGTTCTTCTATGGAAAAACACCTTGGGTATGTTACACTACCTCATACAGTTATATCGTGAAAAGTTTTAGAAGTGATGAATTAGGTTGAGTGGGAAGTGATTTTTTTTAAAATTGTATTTGTGTCTTTTGTGGAGTTGAGTCACTTGGTGCTGGTGACAGAAGCTTGTAAAATTTGTGGACTTTGCTGTGGTTAGTTTGACAGACTGGACGAGACAGTGACCTTGACAGCTGGTATACAGTATAGTTAAGTTTTGGGTTGTTTTGTCATATTGTTCATTTCATCTATACATGTATTTTTCTATTTTTTGTTGTACATAAATGTCCTTGGAGTTTTGTTTTATTTTTATTTTTGTTTTTATTACTTTTATAGATATCGTTTTAGTACTTAATTTTGATCTAATGTAGGCTACTATTTAGTATCTGGTTTAGTTAGTCACACCTTTTGTTTTTGATTAATTGTATTTTGTATTCTTATTCTAAATTTTAATGATGGGTTTTAACCCCTAAATTTGTTTGTCTTGAGGTAAGAGCCTAGCAGGTGTGTTTATATTAGTTCAGGCACTGGGGTTAGGGATACCTTAGTTGTTTGTGTGTGTGTGAACGCAAGTCTGATGTAGATTTAGTAGATAGGCCAAGCTCACTTTTGAAACACATGAGGTCGTCTTGTTATGCATAGCTAAAACAACCTTATCTGCGCAGAGGGTTGTGTCCAATATGTGAATATTTTGTTGTAAAAAAAACTATTATTTAGATATTGAAGTGATATGTTTACCTACCGGACTTAATAAGGAAGCTATTATGAGGAGTCCTATTAACAGAGTTAATTTCTATGACAAATGTTTTACAATTCTTTCATATAGAATGAGTTTGTAACTATAATGTGACATTTGTTTGTGTTTTGCTAGGCTATGCAAGCCAACTACTTCTTGTGTTGATTATGTTAAAGAGGAGAGTTAAGAGCCTATTTAGAGGATTATAATTATAAACCAAGGTCTAAAGCACATAATGAATATTTTCTATCATGTACAGACTATGTTTGGTGAAAATCATACATTTTGATAATATAATAAAATATCACTATTATTCACTGGGAGATGGATTGGGAGGTAGCCTTCAGACCTCCATCGATGGTCATGAGTTGGGTTGGAGTTGAATCCTCTTGATAGCCAAGGTCAGATGCAACAGCAGCGTTTACAGGGGCAGACACACAGGGGGACTCCTCACAGATTATCTGCTCTGGCAGCAACTTCCCATAGTAAGGTGCAATGAGACAGCCAGATGGCCAAATATCACCATTGTTTATCATGGGAAAATCATCTTCTTTGATGGAAATATGGAAGGAGGAATATGAGTTAAATTTAGTTTTCAATTTTGAGCAGACAAGGTAATCAAGATTGAGTTCATTAGTCATATACGATTGAATGGCCAGGGAAGTTACTTCAGGAGAAATAATAATAATAATAATAATTGCTCCCATTATTCTTCTTCTCTCACTAGCACACTTTC
This sequence comes from Timema podura, assembly GCA_033556935.1. Lineage (NCBI taxonomy): Eukaryota > Metazoa > Arthropoda > Insecta > Phasmatodea > Timematidae > Timema > Timema podura. The sequence goes on from JAVRXN010000010.1 coordinate 82,364,336, forward strand.
TGTTATCTTCTCCTCCCAACTCTTTCTTGGCCTCCCTGGTGGTCTTTTTCCAACATACTTCATTCCCATCATTTTCTTTGGCATCCTCTCCTTTTCCTTCCCCATTACATGGCCATACCATCTCTGTCTTGCTTCCTCTACCATCTCATATACTCCCTGTACCACCACTCTTTCTTGGATAACTTCATTCCTTATCTTGTTTCTCCTCGTGACAAATAACATGCTCCTCACATTATAATACAAATATAAGGATTAAATTTACCTAGGTGGATAAACTAAAACAGCTGTTTTTTTTTGTAACTTTAAATTAAATCTAACTAATTAATGTATTTTACTGAAAATATTCCATTAATGGGTGTTGTGACATTTTTAAAAATAAGTGAGGAGATGAAGTGCTTATTAAACTAAAACATTCTAGTGTTAACAAATATTTATTTCATCAACTGGTGACATAATAATAACAGTATTGGAATTGTTTTTAAATAAACCTTACATATTTATGAAGAAAAAAAAATCATGAATATCATACATATCAACAACTGTCATGGTGGCTACAAATAGGGAAACCAGGGAAAATCTGGAAAGTCAGGTAATTCAGGAAATGGCAGTCAATATGAGATAGCTGTACAGTGGTTTTTTTTATAACACATTTACACAGATACACAAATAATAGCTAATTAAATAGGTACTAGAAAATGAACAAGAACTTATAAGAATAGGATTATAAGATTTATAAGATTAAAAAAAATAGGTGGTCATTGTAAGAAACGAAAAAATCCACCAAGAAAAACTGTAAAAATCTTAGGTCTGGAATTTTTTTAAATGTTGTCTGGAAAACCTGGAAAAATCAGGGAATTTTATGATAAAATTTTTGTAGCTACCCTGAACTGTGCAAATATGTGAAAAAAGAATTGGAAAAAGTATCACATAGCTTCATTTTTTGTATAATTTATAAAGAATATTTACCCTGAGACATAGCAAGCTTACCTTGGATTCATTAGCATTTGAGAAGGTTGGGAGAGGGGGATGAAGAACATGCCATGGTTAACAAAAGGTCAAAGTGTGTGCAACATATGTTTGTGTGGGCTATATTTTTACTCCAAATAAAACCTAAGTATGTTCATGGTAAGAAAGTTGATATGAGAATGGCATTCATAATCAAAAGGAGCACAGTGTTTAAATGTTAATGGAATGGCAAGTGTCAATTTATATCATATATTAGCTTTATAGACCTTCATTGAACTGACTCTTAAGACAAAGAAATTAACGGCTGGAAAAGAGAGCATCATAATCATACTTGTTCACCCTCACAAATGGCAAATGCAGAGCAAAGCACTAACCTGACACAACACACATTATACCATTTAAAAGCTACCACAGGACTTGTGAAGACATCATGGATGTCTGCTATATTTTTTAAAGCAGTGTATCTTAGTTTACTTGTGAAAATGATACATTTTGATTTATACACAAATTCTAAACTAGTGATGACCCTTTTATGCTTTGAGCATATAGCTGAACTAATGGATTCACTGGTCTGGATTGTCATGATAGACAGTAATTGCAGGATGTTGATATAGAAAGTAATAGAAAGGGATGTTGGTACCTCAAACCAAACTTTTAAGAGATAAATAAAAATTTTTAAACATAAGGATAGGAAGGCCTGTGCCCTAGCTTTGAACTACATATTACAGCAAATGTCTACATTATAAGGAAAACGTATTACTTAGTAGGGGTCTGTGAGTTTGGGATTTTTCATTCGAGTCGAGTATTTCAAAAAGCTCCCGAGTTCGAGCATATTCATAATTTTAAAATGTTAAAAGTATATATTTGTTTATTTTAAAAGTAAAATAGTATATTTAAAAATTCACTTGTCAAACCAAACAATGTAAATATCACATCTTTAAAATATTTTTCTTAACCTCCATTACTGTTTTCAGCCTATGGTCCAGGTCAGTTTTTTATTCAAGCCATATATTTTCCACTACCAGCTTGCTAGGGCTGTCCTAGCTTCATGTGCCTTATAATATAACTTAAGACTAGGACAGACACAACATCCAGTCCCTGGCTATTAATTCACCACTGTGAATGGTAAACCCACATTTCACCAATGCTAAATTTTTCAACCATGCCGGGAATCGAACACGGGACCCTTAGCTCAGTAGACAGACATTACCGACTGAGCTAAATTGTGGACAATGCTTAAAATGTGAGATTTAAAAAATACTGTAACCTGCTTTGATGGCCGCATGGACTCTGGCGCTATCTCACAGTAGACTGACGGGGAGATCAAGGCTTAAATCTTGGTAAGTTATACTGAGAATGGTTTTTCCAAAATAGTTTTCCATTCTCTATCAACGCAAATGTGGGTACACTTAATCTAAATATAACCTTCCTAGTCCCTTATACTAATAGCGTTATTACAATATAAGCATATAATCCGGATGGGTAGTAAGACGCAGTGCTAAAATAAATACTGTATATGAAAACAACTGGTGTTCTTAAAATAACAATGACACTCAGTTTTTAAATACTAAATACTTTTGAAAAAAAAGTGTTTAAAATGAAAATATTGTTTTTTATTACAGAAATAACACATTAAAAACATGATTTAACAACAAGAACACTCAATTAAAAGATAATATAAAAAATAATGTAATGTTTTCAGGATTCATATCTTGATATTGTTTTTTATTACAGAAATAAAACATTAAAAACATGATTTAATATAATGTTTTCAGGATTCATATCTTAATATTGTTTTTTATTACAGAAATAACACATTAAAAACATGATTTAACAATAAGAGAACTCAATTAAAAGATAATAGAAAAAATAATTTAATGTTTTCAGGATTCATATATTTATAGAAACATTAAAATAACAGTAACAATAAAAGTGTTATAAAACTGACAGTTTAATTAAGTACATTCCCACAAAATATGCTTCCATGACTTTATTTACCTTATAAGAAAATGTATAAATCACAAACAATTTGAAATTTGAAGGGTTTCATATTTCATTCACTATTCCTTAGTGTAATAATCACACATGATCATTTTTTTTTTGTTCGAACTCCATTCCTCTATCCAAAATTGTGTGTGTTTTCGCAAGAAATTATCTTATTAAAAAATGTATTTTAATTCAATTTTTAATGCCTTTATATGTTGATGTTCACACTTTAAAATGAAAAATAAGACTGTTAAAATAAGATTTCCAGTAGACAATATGAAATAGTAAATGCTTTTTTTTATCTAAATGTGCTAAGTTTGATCAAATATTTATTGAAATGTTATTCAACATGGTTTTTAGACAGGTTAACAAACATAAATCTATAACTAAGTAGAAACTAAACTAATGTTGCACTTATTAATACAAGTTTTGAATATCTTAAATTCTCAAACAATATAATACATTCTCAATGTTACATTTTTAATAAACTGAAATTATAATTTTAGAAAGGGACCTTGTAAAAACAATAAAAATTATGAATATTCAATTATTTAGTGATCAATTTAACTATTTTTATTTTCATTGCCTTGTTATGGCAATGCAACTTCATTCGAGGATAACTCAAAATGGACGACAATATTGAATAAGTTTACTACTGGTTGAACATAGTTTTTGAGCTTTATTACATTATTAATGTGAAATTGGATATTAATTATACCAAGTTGTTAAGCTAATAGACTTATAATTGAAACTGCTGATATTATCTAAATTAAAGCCTATACTTGCCATTGTGTTTTATAAATTGGTGTTTACATACATTAAGAGGAATCTTGAAAATAATGAGCCTGCAAAACTTATGATCTTGAACCCGCGCTTTAATGACAAACTCTGCTTGAAACTTGAAATCCGAGTACTCACAGATCCCTAGTATTAAGCTTAGGTAAGTATTACTAAAGAGTCATATCTGTCGAAGAAGGCAGTATTATGACTACATTAATTAATATACCTCTTATTGATTTTTAATGTTTTTGTTTGAACAGAGCACAGAGTCTATGTCTGAGTTAGTTGAATATGTGAGCATTTCTTTACCATTTGGTCGCCCAATTACATGTGATGTGTCCATAGCCAATAACCTTATTAATTCAACAACTACAGGGAAATTAAAGGTATGATATTACATGTTCTCTAAGATAGAATTGATAGGTTTTTTATATAAAATATATTATTGAAACACAACTAACTGACTATTTAGGTCAGGGTGGTCCAACATTTTTTGTCCCAAGGGCCAAATCTGATTATCACTTTGCACCGCGGGCTAAAGATGGATATATTTACTAATCACATAAATTTAGTGTAGGCCTACACATAACAATTAATAAACAATTACGTTCAATACTTAAATATAAATTGTATTCTTTGTTTCTAGAATCTTTCAAATTTTACTGCCAAATAAAAAGTTTAGCTACTCTCCTTAACCTGTATTATGAAATATGCACGCACATAGACTTTCACAAAACAAAAGCATTATAAATATACATTTATACTTATTTTTACTAAACAAACATGCAATTCAATATTTTTATTTTTAGTTTAACATTTTTATTTGAATCATTGGATATTTCACATCTGCCACTGAAGCTTTCCCTCCTAATTTTCCTCCAGGATACTGTGAGAGCTACATTTTCAATGAGCATTTGGCCCGCTGCCCACCAGTTTGACTACACTGGCTTAGGCTGGCCACAACCGACACTAATTTAATACTAGTGAGTGATTGAATAAAGTTAATTTTCAATAAATTAACCTGCATTCACCCGGAGAGAGGATGAGAAAACCACATGAATATGACAACTGTTTGTTACCTTGAAGACTTAAATTTTATGTACTTTTTTTTTTCCAGATCATAATTTTTAATGTTTTACTACAATTTAATTTAGGAAAGTGGTATACACAAACATGCACAACCATATATGCATTCACATTTTCACACATACAAGCATGCACACAGACACAACTTATGTGTAAATGTTTTTATATCTTTCAATAACGATGTAGTAAACTCTGCAGAAGTACTATGTTTATAGCAGTTACTTCTCTCTGGCAAAGAGGCCTTTAATCCTGGCATACATTTTTTTCATGGTGTTTCATAGATAGGTTTTGAGCCCCTGTTTCTAAGTTAAATGGCATTACATTTCCTCTTAAAATGTCCCTCAGGCTATCTGACAAATAAGTTTGTGTGTAGGTACTACTGAATACCTAACAAATTTATTATTATTTTTTATTATTATTATTATTATTATGTGTCCTGTCTTAAGACAGATCCATTACTTTTATCATTGAACTTAGATCGCCAATGCGCTCTTTCCTCTGCCTCCTTCAGCTCCCAGAATTTTCTTCTTTCCTTCAAATCATCCATTATTTGAATCCTCCTTTCTACGCTTCTACTATATATATATATAAACTCTAACAAAGTCAGAATGTCATAAAGATATCCAAACATTTAACGGCCTTCTCCTAAATTTAACAAGAAATGTATTTTGAACAACAAAAACAATTAAAGTTAGAATTTAATATCCCTACCATCTAGTGGTGGTTGATAAACTTAAATTACAAGTAAATAAGTATTTAGCAATCGACACCATCTATAAGCAAACTAACAGACACCGCCAATATAAAAGATGTCCCATAAACAATCTGTGAAGTGGGAAAAAAGATTACTACATACAAGCTCGGGGAAATGAAGTTCTCTTAAAGAATTTATAATTCAAAGTGTAAAGCGGCTTTACTCTAAGCGCACAAAATTTAATTAAAAATAACATCCTCAGTCAAGATTATAAGTTTTACATTTATAATTTCAAAAGATCAACTTAGAATAAGTTTAATAATGTAAGCCAAAAAGGAATTTAGAACGCGTAGGCTAAACCATCTCCGACAGCGTCGCTTACCTCTCTGAAGCCAGTATTGTAATGAGTGACTATTCTAGCAAACTCTAGCCATATATAGCACTTGAGCCTGGCCACGTGTTCCCAGAGAATGGATCAAGGGAGAAGGGGGTTTTCAATTTTGATTTTAAGTGGCTTTTCATTTTTTGAAATCATTATCACTTTTGACTTCTCATTTTAGTTTCCATGCCAAATCTTCTCCCCATCTACACCAGCTGGTCCATCATTTCTTGCAACTCTTCATTATTTTTTATTTCTGCTTATTTTATTGAGTTGATGGTGCATCCTCCTGTCCTGAAATTACTACTTTCCTCCAGGGATTTCCTGACCAGCCACTCTCTATACAAGTTGAACAGACTGGGTAACAAACAGCATCCTTGTCTCACTCCTCTTCCTCTTGCTATGCTTTTGGTTTCTCCATCATTCAGCCTCACCTTTACTCGCTGTCCCAGGTACAGGTTTGCAATCAGTCTTTTGTCCCTCCAGTTGATGCCGATCATTTTGAGTATTTCCATCAGTTTCTTCCACTTCACCCTATTGAACGCGTTTTGCCAATCGATTAAACCAATAGTGACGTCTTCCTTAACTTCCAGCACCCTCTCTGAAATTATTATCAGCATCCTGATGGCATATTTGGTTTATTTTCCTTTTCTAAATCAACATTAGTCTTCTTCCATCACACTTTATATTTTATTTTCCAGTCGCCTGTGGAGTATTCTTGCCACTATATTCCCCATATGAGTGATGAGGCTGATGGTTCTCTGGTCACTACCTGTCTTGGATTGTTTCTTCTACTTTAGAGCCACCATGGTTACACCTAGAAGTCCTTGGGCCATTCTTCTGTTTCGTAGATCCTATTTATAAGTTTTGTCAGAGCCATTAATTCATTGTTTTCCAGTTCCTTCAGAAGGTCAGTTGGTATGTTGTTATCTCCTGCAGCTTTCCTTCTTTACATGTCCTTTATGGCTCTCTCCACTTCACTCTTTAAAATACTGGGTACTTTTTCATCTTCCTCTACCTCATCTTCTGCTTCAATCTCCAGGTTCCCTGATTGATTTTCTTTGTCATACAGTTTTTCTATAAATCTTTCCAAAATCGTAAAAACTTATTTCTTTAAGATCTGTCACCATCTGACCTTTGAGGTTTTCTATTCCTATTGTTCGCAAATCCTTGTTTTTATTTTCTCCCAGTTCCTTTGCATTCTGGTACATGAGGTCATACCTTTCTTTTCTTTGCAGTTCGAAAATCTCATTACATGTCACTCTATATTGTCTTTCCTTGCTTTGTCTGTTTCTCTCCTTAACTCATTGTTTAGCCTCATATATTCTTCTTTGTTGATGTTTTTCCATTTTCTGAAGCACTTCAATTTTTACACAGGGCTTTTGTCTAGTCCTCTTTACTTTTCTAACATTGTAATTTAGCAGCTTAAAATTAAAATTTTTAACATTATTCCACTTGCCTTTCGCATTTATACCCTCATCTGTCACCTCACTTAACTTTTGTTATAATTAATTTCTCACAACGTTACTCTTGCTTCTTAATGTTTCTAAGTCCCACTTTGATTTTCTCTTGTTTCAATTTAAACCACCAGCAGGTTGTGGTCTGAATTGATATCGGCACCTGGCAATGTCTTCACATTCTTCCCTCCATTCTGAATCTCTGTTTGACAAGGATGTAGTTTAGTTGGTATTTGCTGATGCCTCCTGGGATCTTCTGTGTGTATTGTTTTGTCATCCATTTCTTGAACCAGGTGTTTTTCACCATCAGGTCATTCCGCTGGCAGAATTAGATGAGCTTCTGCCCTCTGTGGTTTCTCTTCCCCAGTCCATGTGGCCCTATGATCTTCGGCTTCCATCCTTCTCTGACCACACGGTTCCATTCGCCCATGATTATGGTGTTCACTTTCCCTCTTCTCTCATGATGAATAATTACTTCAATTTCATATGTTTCTTCTATATCAACATAATCTTGGTTGGTTGTATGCATGTACACTTTTACTATTAAAATATCCACTGGTTCAGTGTTTAAGTTCACAAACATTAATCTATCCCATTGAAACATCACTTTAGTAACACTTTTCCTAACTTCATTTTTAATCACTATTGCCAGTCCTTTTTCTGCACTCTTTCCACTTGTGTAAAACACTATGTAATTTCCAGACACTATTTCACCTTGATCTTTCCACTGGACTTCACTTAAACCTGCAATGTTCACACCACACCTTTCCATTTACATTGCCGAATTTCCAATTTCGTAGCCCTTCTTATCGTCCTTACATTCCATGTTTCTATGCTGAAAGGGAAAGTTTTATTTGATGATTATTTTTTGTTGATCACTCCCCTGAAGTAGTACCTGCCCAGAGATCCAAAAGGGGGACTAGTTTACCCCTGAAAATTTCTACCCCAGGAAGTGCCATCATTTATTTTTAGGGTAAAGCTAGTTTGGCCGTTTTCTCTTTTTTTATCTACACCGCACACCGTGTCTGAACTATCACTTCATGTGGTCACTCCCATGGCTTTTCATTATTGAACCATCTTGAGTATCATATGCTCTGTGCCTCATGTCAATACTAATACCGCTGCTGCCCGGTACCAGCCACATAACCACATACAGGGTATACCCCACATCCCTGGGTCCTTACAAAACTTGTCCGTCACCGACCTTATTGCAGCCGTTAAGCAGCCGCCTGTTAAGTTTTACCCATGCGGACTCAGAGAAAGCTCTTGCCTTATGGTGTCCCATGGGCCTGGTTAAGGAATATCTATGAGACCATGCTGCCAGGTATATACATAGATATAAATATATATTTAAAAGAAACATGTAGACCTAAGTCAAGCTTTTATCATTATTTTATTGGCACCTATTCAGGTTATACACATATGTACTAATTATGCTAATGAGCTAGGGATGAGGAAGTTTACTCGCATTTGTGTGGAGGGAGAGTGGAAAACAATTTTGGTGAAATACCCTCTAGTACACCCAACCGGGATTCGAACCCTGATCTCCCTGTCATAAGTCTAGTCTAACATAAGAGTGATACCTTAGATCATGTGACCACCAAAACAGGTTATTATTTGTTAGTGTCAAATGTAAAATATCACTCTTCAGGAAAAATTTAAACAAAATAATCTTAATTTTGGCTTAAGTTAAGACCTGCTTTGGTAGTCTCATGGTGTAAGGCATTACTCTCGCATTAGATTGGACTGCCAATATTGGAGTGATCAGGGTTTGAGTCCTGGTTTGGTGTACTGAGAGGGGTTTTCCTTAAATGGTTTTCCACTCTCCCTCTTTGCAAATGTGGTTACACTCCCTATAGATTCAACCCTCCTCATCCAAAACAAACTAACACAATTAGTTCTTATGTGTACATCCCTAACAGGTGGGGAGACACAGTGACAAAAATTAGTTAAATTATGTTAGGTAAAGACTAGTTAGGTTTAATTTATCTTATATCTTTAAAATAATTTGTTTATTTTTATTAGTAAAATTGTTATTTTCAGCACCCAGTGTGGAACCCTACTCTGCATAAAGGAAAAGCACAAATTAAAGTTAGTGTAAAAGAAGAAATTCGTTGCATACAGGTAATGATAATATATTTTATATTGAATAGTAGTATTTTGAAACAATTTTATAATTTTAATAATTATTCGAGTATGTTTGGGTGATGAACAAGGGCTTAGTTTGACTTCTAATGACTTTGTATTTTTATAGCTTTAAAAAGATTTAAATATGTAACTATTCTCCCTGAACCAGGTGATATATTGTCCAAGAGTAAGTAAACTGTATGAATTCTGGTCCTCTTCAGGACAATTTGAGATAAAGCCCACTTGTTTGATGACATGAATAGAACCTTTTTTTATCCATAAACAACACACTGTGCTTGCAAGCATAGGGTCAGTCTGTCGCCTCCTTCAATTAGTTGTCCCAAGTCTTATTTGGTGGGGAAAGGGGGAGGGCAATATTTAACAATATAAAACAATGTGGCCAAAGTTGATCAGACACTAAATACAAAATTATATTGATTATACTTGATTTATATGCATGCATACTTTTCCGTTCTAATTTGATTGATTTGCACACATATATTTTTAAACTATTCTAGAGTTGCCCAAAATTTGAACATTTTACAGTTCAAGTTTCTTTGTTTATATTCAGTGGCGGCTCATATATTATTGCGACGATCATATATATATGATCACATGTGCATGTGAATACCCAATATTTTGATTAAATTTATAGACTACAGTAGGGCCCTTGTATTCGTGGTTTACAACTGTCCAATATTATTTATTTTTAAATAAAGAAAATAAATGGTGGCCCACCGCACATACTTTATCTCTCTTTCTATAAACTCGTAAGATTTCTGAATAGAATAATCTACATTGTATCAATACCACTCCACATAAGAACACGCATAAAATAATATACAATGATATAGAATCAATGAGAAAAGAGGCGCATCTTTGTCCACCCAAGAGCATTTCAAACAGTTTAATGTTTTAAAGACCTTAATAAAATGGTATTTGAACCATTTGCTGACAGCTTGGAAACTTGGATCTGCTTTACATGTTCCAATTTATGAAAATTATTTTACTAGAGATGAATGGAGGGAAGTAGAAATAAATCTAAGGAATCAATAACTATTTAAAGAATGTGAAAGTGCAATATTAGCTATAGTGAATACTAGTTTTTGACTATTTGTTGTTGCTTGTAAAGGTAAAATCAAATTAGTAGGAAGTAATAACACTTGAAAACAGGACAGAAGATTTGACCTCTAATTTTAAAAATATAAACAATAAAGATTTATGTATTTACAGATAATAAAGAAATCGGAGTGTCGGGAAACTAATTTATAAATTCGCAGTAAATTGGTTTATGGTCTGAAAAACAAATTTCGTACACTCCAAATCTGGTTATCGTCATATTACTGAAAATGAAATCTATCTGCGTATCGTTGTTTGTAGTAGACTCGTCAAACTTCAGAATGGGTTTCAAACTTTATTTGCTCATTAATTCCAACAAAAAATAGTCTTTGTGTCTAATAATATTAAAGTTAAAATCTCCTAATATTATTACATCAGATTTATCAGAAGGGATTAATTTGTTAATAGCAGTGACAAACTCAATGTTAGGTGTACTAGGTGATTCGTACCCTGTGATGATAGTGACATTCCCAATTTTGAAACCTATCATATCTATTCCGAAAACAGAGTTTTCTATTGAAATGTGCTTACATGTTTGAATTTTCATGTCTTTCTTTGCCAAACATATAATCCTCTTGGGCGTCAGACACTACTACTATCAGATCTGAAAAAATCTTAAAATTTGGAATTTGGAGAAATTCTTGTGGGATTGTTTCAGTTTCAGACATATCAATATGTCACAGCGTGAATACCAGTCATCTGCAAGGATGTTTGCCATACTTTTGTGCAGAGATCGGACATTATGGTACACAATAACTATGTGTTGCATATCTTCAAGTCATCGCATTGATATTTAATTATTCATTTATACATTTTGACCAATAAAATATGTAAATATTGACTATTGAGTCTAAAATGGAGATAGATCATTGCTGTGCAAACATTTCTCCTAAGAGTTTTAAGGAAAAATAACATACTTTTTTTAGATACTTACTTATATTTAATTACTCTATGGCATTGGAGAATTATTGCGTTAAGACTTAAGTAGTATATGTTTACAACTAAAGCTCACAAAATTGTATTAATATATTTGTAAATATCTCAGAAACTGTTGCTTTTATAAAAATATATGTCAAATAAAAGTTTTTTATTTCTAATAGTCCTACAATTTTGCAATGATAAGTTGTTTAGTTTCTCAAATAGTTGTGGAGATATGGAAATTAACGCGTCTGTAAAGTACCCTAAAAATCATTTTCATAGAGCCAGTTTATTTATAATCTTAATCAACGCCTAGATACGAATTTTAATCAAAATCGTTTGAGCAAATTTTGAGAAAACCTATTTTTTCTCTTTTCGCCCTTTATAAAACTACTCTTAATTTTAAGTTTTAATAGACACACAGACGGCATTGCAAAGACTATTTTTTAGGGTTGTGGGGGTCATGAGACGTCGACATCCATCAACATTTCAGGTTAGTTTTTTTTACGGTCGCAATACTTAAACTTGAATGTCCAAAAAGTTAAAAAATATATATAATTGCGTATAGATTGAAAGTTATCGATTTTATAAAAATATGTTTCGAACAAAATACTTGTATTATAAATATATATACATATTTGTAATGCTAAGTAATTTCATATCTCAAATAGTTTCGGAGCTATTATAAAAAATGTTAATTTACGCATCAGACCGGAGCCCTTAAAGCCATTTTGCCGAAATATTGAGAGTAGCCATTTTGTTTGGAATATTTATTAATGTTTATAAATGAAATTTAATCAAAATCGTTAGAGCCGATTTTGAGAAAATCGACTTTTTATCTTTTTGCCCTTCAGTTAACTACCCTTAATTTTAGGGGTAATTATCCAATTCCAAAAATCCCTCAGGGCAACCCTATGAAAACCCTAGATATCAAGTTTTAGCTCAATCGGTAAAATAGTTTAGGCTCTTGTTGGAGGTACAGACAGACAGACAGACAGACAGACAGACGGAAATTCAAAAACCACTTTTTCGGATACAGGGAGTCATGAAACGTCAAGATTCATCAAAATCTCGAGTTCGATTTTTTTGACGATCACCATACTTTCTCTACCTGTAAGCTAGAGAGAAAGTAAAAATGGTTTATAAGTTTCAAACCACACACCAAGGGAGAACCGACTGTACTATCAACAGCACAACACACCTACTATGGACATTGTGCCATCACTGTCAACATCATCATCATCATCATTATCATCATCATCATCATCATCATCATCATCATCATCATCATCATCATCAGTGATTTTCGCAACAAGAAGGATGGAGAATTTTAAATACACTGTAGTGTACAGTATACATTATTATTACTTTATTTAATGTTGGTAATATCTTACGGGGAATAATTTATCAATTAAACTTTACCATATTTATGCATATTACATGATTATTACATTAAATATAATAGTTCGATACTATTCACCATTTCACCTAACTCCGGTAGATCTAGGAAAGTATTACCCATTGTTATGGGGGCTCTACTGTATTTTAGTTTTAAATAATTAATTAGCCTATCTTCTTCTAGGTAATAGTATAATACCCTAAGCAATAATGTTCTTATATTATGACAACAGCTTTTCTAGTGTAATGTTTGACAACTGTATTTTGTGTGTGTGTGTGTGTGTGTGTGTATGTGTGTGTGCTTGTGCCAAGGATAAGTTCTTTTATGTGGGTTGGCAACACAGTGTGTGTGTTGAAAACAATTGTTTTCTTTGAAGTGCTAATGCGACTGCACATGGTAGAACTACATAACTCTCATGGGAGATTTAACCTAGGGAATGTGCACATCTGCTTCTGTGATCATTTTAGTGTTTCTTGCTCATATCTTCCTTTCCCTTAACAGAGCTGCAAGTGACTGTTTGACAGTCACTTCAACACATCAACTTCATCAAGTTGGAACAAGTCTGAACTATTCACAACCCTAACTCTCCAACCTTTTTCTCTATCACCCTGATAGAGACTTTTGATTAGAGTAGTTTTATTTGCGGTAAAGTTAGAATAATATAATATAATATTAGGAAATTGTTTAGTATTACTAATTCGTCTTATGGGGGCTACTTCTAAAGTATATATTATATATATACATATATATTTACTTTCTGCCAATATTTGTTTGGTTTATTTTAAAATAGGATAATATGATCGATTTAAGACAATTGACCGTCTTCCATCCAAAACAACAAAATCCTTGAGCCCAGCTTTTGGTAAGAATAGCCTTTCCATTAATTTCCATTTATTTATTATGTAATTTTTAAAATAGTTTGTTTAACTAAAGTTTATCTAATGGTAAGTCATGTAAGCCTATTCTGACGAATGTAATAGATCCCTGGCAATGAGTTTGTGTGGACCTGAACTACAGTTGTCACGACGTGGTGGGAACGAAGAGAGGGCGGGAGGCGTGTGTAGGTGTCTTGTGACCACCACATGTTTTAAGAAAACTAGTAAGAAGTGCGAGTTTGTTTGAAACGCGCGGCTAGAGTGTACCTTTTGGTCATTTTATATTTCAATAAAATATTATTGAAAGTTCGGGCATAAGGTGATAATCGCTGGTGTGTATATTTCGGTGACCCCTGACAAGCGCGGGTAGTGTATGCATTAAGACTTCCTTAGGCTATAATCTAGGACCCTCACCGGACTTTGGCCAAATTGATTAATGTAGATCCTTACTGTCCCAGGACTTTGCCCACACCCGTTACACTCCTTAATACAGATACAGGTGATACAGATTGAACCAGGGTTGTATCATAGTGCAGTGACCTTTATTATTCATTATGAAATGGGAATTGAGACCAGGGAAACAATTATACCTTATTCAAAAAATTTCAACAAAATTAGAAAATAATCATTTAAAAATGAAAAATATATTTCACTGATCTTTATTTCAATGTCAAGTGAAAAAAGCAGAAAATGACACTTCGATTAAATATCAGACTAACTCATAGTATTGTATCTAATATCATGGCTAATCAATTGTTAGAGGAGTTCTTATGTGGACGTCTGAATAAGGTGGATTTTAACTAAATCTAGCTGACCTCATTGGTCTTGGGGTAAAGTACTGGCCTCAGGACCTAATGTTAGTGGGTTCAAACCCAGCCTGAGTCGATGAATTTTTCTTGAGGAATGAAATAACACAATTTCCTTCGGAGGGGAAGTAAAGCCGTCGGTTCCAGATCGATTGTGACATGTAAAAGAATCCTGGAAGGTATGTGAAAATACCTTTTCTTGCTAAATCGGTAGGTCCTTTTACTCTCACTCATAGAAATTCTAGTCTGCTGATTTAATCATTCGGTTCAGAAAGTGCATGTTAAATCAAATTGTCTAAAGATCATGAAAATCTCATGAAATAAAGTTTTGGCTATTATATTATTAAGATGTCTTGAATTATCTTTATTGATCATTACTATTGAGCGGTAAGATTGACATACTAGTAAGACTAATAAAAAAGAGTCTGGGAAACGAAATTTAAAACCACATTGTCTCAAACTCTCTGAAGTACATCTGGCCAGGATTCAAATCGATTCTTGACTCCTGAGCCAGTTGAGCACACTAGCATTAATCTAACCCTGCCCGTTCCTAATATTAATACTAATGAACTCTTTCTTACATAGTCTAGCTAATGCAAGCTTGTGTATATTAAGTGTCTCTTATTAACTGGGGGACATACCACTGTTAGGAGTTTCATTGCAAACTTACTTAGTATATGACAATATAATTTTGAAAGTTTATATCTTCACTTGTTGCGCCTCACTGTTCAGTCGGCCCTTGTCTCATTCCTCCACACTTGCACAGGCCGCGCCACCCACCCACTCTACTGCCTGGACCGATCCACAACCATGTTCTCTAAGCCATCCGTAACGATTTACCCACTCTACTCAGTGACAAAGAGAACTCCTGTTCAGTCAGCCTCGGCAAATCAGTGGTGACCCACCCGGGTGCACCACCTATACGAAAGAGCCTTATTAAATTGTCTTATGTTACGAAAGAACAATATTGTTTAACCCCCTTTCTCTCTCCACCATCACCCTACCTCCCACCGCAACTCACATTGCCGGGACTTCCTCCTGTTCCACCGCGACTCACGTTGCCGGAACATCCTTCTGTTCCACCGCGACTCACGTTGCTGGAACACTCTCGCCGACCTTTTTCCTACCTCTACCTGCACGTGTCTGAACACGACATCACCGTCGTCGTGACATCAACCAGTTACCCCCGAAGTCGAAGGGATGGATAACACACAAAAGTACGCCACTTATCCTTATCTTGCGTTAGTTTTATTCACTCCACCTCTTTACATCCTATCACTTTCAGGTCCACTCTAATGTTATCCTCTCATCTACATCTAGGTTTTCCCAATGGTCTCTTCCCATTGGGTTTGTCATTCAATACCTTGAACATGGTTCTAGATGCTTCCATTCATGCTGCATATACTGCCCACTGTAATCCGTGAAATTTGACTATCCTTACAGCGTCTTCTTATGAGTACATGGTATGTAACTCATCATAATATAACCTCCTCCACTCTCAATTATCTTCATCCTTTTTTTTTTCAAACATCTGCTGTCTAGGAATGTAAAACTCAGCATAAACAAAACAATAGTTTTACCAATAATTGTTCTCTATAGTCGTGAAACATGGTATCTTGCCTTAGATGACCAAAATAAATTTAGGGTGTTTCATTACAAACATTTTTAACATATGGAAAATTTATCCCATATTAGTAACAAATGTATCGTAAACATTTTGACAGATTCTGATCAAATTTTAAAAGGAACAAACTCATCCTTAAGACATTTTGTTATAAATATTATTTTAATTTATGGTGCTAACTTAAAATACTTTATTGGCTCAAATATAATGTGATGATTTTCTCCTAAAAATGCCCTGCCAAAAACTGTTCCCATATTATATGTGTAACCTATTTGCCTTTTATTTTTAATGTAGAAAACCTTCACAATTTTATGGTCATATTAAATGCAAGCCCGTACAATATTCGGACCAATAATCTATTTAAGAAACTTTATAGTTAATTCATTTTTGTTGAGCTTCTTTTTAAAATTCATTATGTTTAACAATACTCTAATAATAAAATCATATTGCCTACGTTCAGAGACCCTGATATGTGGTAAATACAATTATTTGATCTCACTAAATAAGTTGTATTTCAGTATTAATAGTTGGTTAGTAAAAAGCCTATTTTGGCTAAGAATGTTTGAAAAATCAACTTGAATTTAAATAGCTATTGATAGAAAAATTATGGCTAAATTTCACCTTCTTAAATTTAAATTATTTACCTTTGATCACAATATGACTGTCATAAAAGCCAGATCAAACAAATATTTTACTTCCTTACCAATAATCTTTTGTTGAGGGAAATACATTTTGTAGAGTCAGAATTTTGATTGGTTACAGGAATATTAAGAAAAAAAAATTTTAATAGTGCAGTTGGAAGCAGTTTAAACTATTTTTTTTTTTTGTGATTTCATGAAAAAAAAATCAAAGAAAGATGATGTGACTACTTAATACAAACATGTATATTTTTTATATCATCAACTCGACAGTAATAAAAATTGACCTGATTGTTAATTATTTGCTTAAAAAATGCAAAGTAATCGATTTTGTGATAAAATCCAATTTCGTTTAATTTTGCACATGTAAAATATGTTTAAAAATCCTACACTGAGCTTCTAAAATATCTTGATATTCCTTTTAATGGGCTTGCAAAAGTACATATAAACACACCTCTCAAAATTTCATTGTCTCTACCTATATTTAATTAAATTGTTAAAGTATGTTAATTCAGTGTAAATCAACAGCTATTTTCTATCTTTAAAATGTATCTATACAAAATAACCATACATATTACTTTCATATAAACAGTAGGTTGCTCTTGTAGACCAATAAATGAAACTGATATATTTTCATCACGTAAATAATGTAACTGTTTCAAACTAATTGGTTCTCAAAGGTAACTTTTCCAACCCTGACTTGTATTACATTACATTATAGAATTACCATATTATATTTATGATAATCAAATTAAAATCCCATTTTACATTGTCTTTTGAAAATGTGTATTGCTTTTCTTTTCTTTAACTGATTGTATTGGTTTTAATACATATTTTTGTTTTTATTTTATTTTAGTACAACAACCCTAACGCACATGACACACTAGATGTTTATGGTGTAATATCATGTATGCCTCAAGTTGAAGGGAGTATTCCAGAAATATTGCTACAGTTTTCACATTCTGAAACTGTAAATAGTGAATTTGTTATTAATTCTGCAGTAAACAGCATTGATAAAAAATCAACAACAACTCGGCTGAGATTTCAACCCTGTAATGATGAACCATTATTCTTGTACTCCATATCAAGTTTGTCTCAACCACCCATTCAAGGAATATTCAAATTGACAGTAAGAACTATACTAAATACTTATTTGACAATGCAATGATAATGAAGCACATATGTTACTGATTTGTGTATGAAATAGTAACAACCTCTTGAATTTTTTTTTTTTAGGAAAAAATGAATTTTTACTTTTTTACTATTTTAGAAACCTGTTAATCTCTTTAAGGAGATGCAATGTAAAAATTGTGTATTCCTTGCATCAAAATGTTATTAACAATCATATTGTGAAAAACCTAACTAGTTATTTTACTAGATATGACTGCATTGTAAGAAAGCCATTATATTTATTTTGAACCAGATTATTAAAAATTTGTCCTATTTTAAATGTGTTTTGAAAAATAATACAAGACCCACAAAGATGTTATATTGTGTTGGCAATGTAAGATAAACTAAGTGTCCTTGACATGTGATTTCATTATTTTTAAATATGGTATTTGAAAAAGATTTTGATGATTAAATATGTTAATAGCTTTGTATGCCATTCATATCACTATATAAGTTTTTAATGATGTCATTACAGGATCAGTCTGGATGCCAATTAAAGCATTTCTTTTCACAGAAACAATGTGCTCTTATTAAAGAACCCAAATATACTCTTACAAACTAGAACAGTGATGATGAGTGTTTTTAGTATCACTTATAGTTTTTAGTTAAAATAATATAACTTTAATTTTATAAAGTTTTGTTGTAAAATCATTTTAAAATTACTTGTAATATAACTGATTTTATTACTGATAAATTTGTAATCACTACTTTATAAATAACAAAGAAAATATTAAACTATATTGTATGTTGCAGAAAACTGATGGGGCACAATATCAAGTTTATGTCCAACTGAAATTAAATAATACGATTAAAAACCTATTTCGACAACTAGAAGTCCACATTCAATTGCAGAGACATATTAAAACTATTAAATCAAAGCAGTCTGTTGGCAATACTAAAGCTCGATCTTCTAATGTTCTCGTATGGAACATTGGCTCAAAATTCCCTACTAGTTCCTTAGAAGCAGTCTTAAATTGTATGGTGAAACTTGCCAAAGAGAAGCCTAAATCAGAAGACGATGACGTAGTAAATATATCTGAGGAATGGAGTAATTTGTTTGCAACGGTATGTTTTATGCCATTTATTTGCTTGATTACTGTATTTGGCATATAAAAAAAGTTCTTTTTAGCCTTGTGTTGAACTTAAACTCTTAAAACATTGTGGCTACTACTAACCATGAGCTAAGACTGCTATCTTTCATGGTAAAAGGAGTGTATACTATTCAAGTGTTTTATTCATTTTACTTAATATTGTATAGGTACAAAAACTCTTAATATTGGTCTACATGAACTGTCTGCAAAACAAATGTTCTCCAACCAGCACCTTCGAGAACAGGAACCAAGATGTAAGTCTTGGCTTGATTGATTTGCCGTTGTTGGGGTGATTAGGGATTTTTCCTAAATTATATCACTCCTCCAACAAACGCGGGTACACTTACTCTAAATTCAACTTTCCTCATTCTCATCCCATTA
This sequence comes from Timema podura, assembly GCA_033556935.1. Taxonomy (NCBI): domain Eukaryota; kingdom Metazoa; phylum Arthropoda; class Insecta; order Phasmatodea; family Timematidae; genus Timema; species Timema podura. The sequence continues at coordinate 82,383,832 of JAVRXN010000010.1, forward strand.
GTGTAAATATGTGTATAGCCCAGATTAGTTGTAAGACAAATGACTTGGAAATGATAGATAATCCACCTAGCAACAAATTAGCACTTTTTGGCACATAATTCCATACTGCTTTGTTTATGACAATGCTGTTTTCTAGTGGTTTCCCTCTACCAAAACCAAGCTCTTAACTCCTTCAAAACAGCAGATATCAAAAAAGACACTGTCACAGCACTGCATTCTGAGACAACCTCAGAGAGAATAGTAACTCTCATAAAGGAAATATCCTCTAACTTTGCTAACGCTAACCTAAGATTTTCACTCACTGAGGGCACTGGGAAATCAAACAATAGAAAGGTAAATAAAAAATGGTTTCAAAGATAATTTACTCTGGTAAAACTAGTGTATGATGGATGGCCTTCAACTCTCCGTCAAAATGAGTGTGCGTGTGTGTATATTTATACTTATATAAAGTTATTTATACAATGTAATACAATGCATGTGAACACTATTTCATTGATCCCATCATCAACAACTGTTTCCAGCCTGTGGCCGGGTCAGTTTAGTAAAATGCCTCTATCTTCTCCTCTCCTTCTACCACTCTCCCTCCTTTAATTGCTGCCATTCTTCTCCTCTCACTTTGCACACTTTCTGTTATTTGCTCCTCCTATCTCTTTTGAGACCTCCCTTGCAGTCCTTTTCCTACAGTCTTCATTTCCATTATTTTCTTTGGCATCTTCTCTTTTACCATCCTCATTACATGCATACACTATATCAGTCTTGCTTCCTCTACTATCTCATGTACTCCCTATACCCCAACTCTTTCATGGATAACTTAATTCCTAATCTTGTTTCTCCTCGTGACAGCTAACATACTTCTCACAAACTTCATTCCCATGGCCTCAATTTTCCTAGTCTCTCTTACATTCACTGTCTATGTTAATGCTGCATATGTAACACTGTACACAACGTACGCCATTTACAAAACTTTCTTACATTTCAAGGGCACTTCTCTTCTCCATAGCGGGTCTCTTACATACCGATAGAACAACTCTCCCTTATTCTTCTCATTAGATCCTCTTTACTTCCACCTTTCGCCTCATTCATGCTTCCAAGATACTTAACACTATGTACCTTTCGCAGCTCTACTCCATCCAACATTACAGCCTTCCTAGGACTTATTTCTTATTCTCTTCCTTGTCATTCCCATTACTTTACACTAGAGAGGATCTAATATGAAGAGGACAGCAGTGAGAGTTGTTCTATAAGTGTGTAAGAAAACTGCTGTGAAGAAGAGAAGTGCCCTTGAAGTGTAAGAAAGAGTTTTACAGTGCGTACTTTGTACCCACTGTCTCATATGCAGCAGAAACATGGGCGTTGAATGTAAGAGAGACTAGGAAATTGTAGGCTATGGGAATGAAGTTTGTGAGGAGCATGTTAGCTGTCACAAGTAGAAACAGGATAAGGAATGAAGTTATTTGGGAAAGAGTGAAAGTAGAGGGAATACATGAGATAGTAGAGAAAGCAATACCAAAGTAGTATAGGCATGTAATGAGGCTGGAGAAGGAGGGGATGCCAAAGAAAATGGTGAAAATGAAGTATGTTGGAAAAAGACCAGAAATGAGGCCAATAAAGAGTTGGGAGGAGCAGACAACAGAAAGTGTGCCAGTGAGAGAAGAAGAAGAATGTAAGCAATTAATTGTGGAAGGATAGAAGAAAATGGAGGAATTTTAATAAACTGAACTGGTCACGAGCTGAAAACAATTGCTGACAATGATGCATGGATGGTGAATCTTTTTATCGGTAACCTATTATATAAATACGTAGTTCTAAATTTGGACTTTTGCAGTAGTTACAGATACCAACTAAATGGCCTGTATTCAGGATTTATGTTTGTGGTGGGGTGTGACAGACAAAAAAAAAGAGAAATAGAAATATTTTACAGAAAAAGGATTAATATTTTATTCCACCATCATATTTTGTAACAATACAAAGTTATCACGGTGAGGTCCTTGTTTCGCAAAAGTGTAATAACATATTGTGGATCAATATCTATCTCACGCTGAACAGACATGAGAGCCAATCCTGTCAACCAGTCTTCCCCTGTCGAATTCCTAAGGTATGTCTTCAATCTCCTTAATGTTGAGAAAAAGCGTTTTGAGGTTACTGTTGAAACAAGAAGTGTTGCAATAATACAAAGAATTTTTTAAATTAGGGAAGAATTTCTCATTGCATTTAGCAAAAGCTCGTAGGGCAGTTGTGGGTCTTAAGCTTGTTTTTTATGTTTTCCCACTTTTTCTTCCAGATTGAGAATTCTGCTTGAAAGCTGACACATTGAGAAGAAAATCTTTATAAAACTGAATGCAATCTTGGAGGTCATTATCAAATAAATTAGTACCTATGAAAGGGTTGGGAAGAATTTTATGGAAGGCCAAAAACAGGCTTTTGTGTTTTGAAAAAGGAGTCCTCAGCTCAGAAATTATGTGTTATACAAAAGGGATGTGAGCGGAACATCCGAAATACTCTTGTGGTTTTGATGCTGGCATGTTCTCCCTTCCTATCTGTCTAGGGGAGCAGGCAAAGTGATAGACAACAAAGTGGCCGACACGAGAGGACAAAGTGGTAGACAGCCAATTGCTAGACACGAAGAAACGACATGGACCAAGTGATCGACACGAGCTAGACCATGTGATAGACAACCAACTGGTAGACAAAATGAAAACAATTATTTGGAAGGCTGGGTGGGTCAAGTGGCCGACACGACTTGGACCAACTGCTAGACAAGCTCATGTATAGGAGTACAAAGTGATAGACAACCAAGTGGTCGACACAAGAGGACCAACTGCTCGACAAACTTTAATATCATCCAGTTAAGAGTGGGCTAAGTGACAGAACAGTTAATTCCATACACGATTGTCATTTACACTCAAATAATTCTTTCCCCCTAACGCGTCAGCTTAACCTTACACTTCTTGACATATTTTTGTAGGGTTTGCTAAAGTAAAAAGTAGGTGAAAATAACTAGAACTAATGATGACCTTATAAAAGAATATCATGAATCGAACAGTCATAATTAATTCTGCAACGCTGACTGCAACATTAAAGAACAGTGAGCGCTTGTTCACTCCTATGAACTATCTTATTTTTATATTAATAGATTAGAGGGGAGGAGGGTATAATTTAGAAAAAATATACGCGGTTTTTCATGAAGAAAGAGTTGAAAACCATTGAGTAAAAATTTCTTAGTGGCCTTTATTAAAACTTGAAATTTTACAACAGTTTTAAAATATTATGTAAAATTAGTAACCGGCAATAAGCGACAATAAAATGGATTTTTATTGTTTTTCAAACAGATAATTTTAAAATCTAACCTGAATATTTAGTGCTACATATTTTTTTTAGCACCGTGTTATACTAGAGAGTTACTACCTACCTGTTCGGCTTTATACGCCTATATACTAACTAGGCTAATGTGGTTAGGTATGAGTAAGGTTGAATTTAGAGGAACTGAACCCAATTTTTCGTGGAGTGAGAGTGGAAAACCATTTATAAAAATCCACCTTCAGTCCACCCAACTGGGATCAAACCCCGATGAATGGTCTCGACGTTTAAGGGGTCGGGTGGAGAATGATGCATAATTATTTCAGGATGGGGACTGGAAGTTGTGCAGATCAAGGCTGGGGGTAGGAGACTGGGAGGAGGGGAGAGGAACGATTGGCGGGCATGGCAAGAGAAGGGGATGACGGCTGTGAGGAGAGTACGGGATGGAGGCTGAAATCTAGATTCAAGGGAGAAGGGGGGTTGCTAGGAAGGGGGCTGCAAGGGGCAGAACGACAAATACAGGGGCATAAGGTTATTTTTGTGTAATTAAGAGCCTGTTAAGGTTAGGTTAGGTTAAGTCAGAGAAGAAAGTGATTCCCCTATTCAATGTGGTGGATCAATGTTAACCTTATGGGAGGAAGTGGTCCAGAACTGTCATTTCAACCACTACAACTGTGTTTTATTGCGTTGTTAGTTTTGAAATAACTTTTGTGTCCCTTGAGCCACTCTTGACTGGATTCATCTCGATGTTTGGCAAGCAATTTGGCCGCTTGGCTGTCTATCACTTTGTCCTCTTATATGGGAGCTTGTCTATCACATGGTCCAGCTCGTGTCGATCACTTGGTTCATGTCGTTTCTGCGTGTCTAGCAGTTGGTCTGTTTACTGGTTTGTTCTCTTGTGTCGACCGCTTGGTTGTCTATCACTTTGTACTCCTATACATGAGCTTGTCTAGCAGTTGTTCCAAGTCGTGTCGGCCACTTGACCCACCCAGCCTTCTAAATAATTTTTATAGCTTGTCGAGCAGTTTGTTGTCTAGCAGTTTGTATGGTGCCTTTGTCTAGCATTGTGTCTTGGAATTGAAATAGTTTCTCCATCTATGAGCTGAAACAATGTCTCAGCATCATCAAATAGGGAATCAAATTCATTCACTACATTCATGTGAAGTTTTTTCCAATTGCGGCAGTAAATTATCAATATGTTAAGAACATTCACTTAGATCAATATTCACCCATTGAAGTGTCTTAAAAAGAGACAATGTACAGGTGAAAAGTTGTACTGGCATGCTCAAAGCCATAACATATTATTCTCTGTTGATACAACTCATAAGTTGATGAGCTTTTTGAGCACTTTCTGAGTTAAATTATGTCTCAATGTCTTCAAGAGTATGCACAACTTGGACATATATCTCTTGAAATAGTTTTTGCACCCAACCTGTGTCACAGAGTGGAAGCATAACACTGGTGTGTTGAAGAAATATCTTTTTTTACCATTCTCTTCAGCACTTCAGTCCTCTGTGGCGAGGACTTAAAAAATGTACCCATATTATAAACTGTCCCTAAGCAATTTCGAACAGAAGACACTCTACAGAACTTCCCTATTGCTAAGTTGGTGGTGTGTGCTGCGCAGTGTGTAGGTTATGTATAAGGCTTGCCATTTATGTGTGAACGCATACCCACTCATTGAGGCAGCCCCATCATCTCCTTGGCCGACCAGACCATTAGCTACTAAGCCCAAAGTATTAATTTTATTTAGGATTGTGTCTGCCAAACTTCGGCCTGTAACATCAAAGAACTGGCTCAAACCTAAAAAGTCTTCCCTTACTTTCTCTTTCAAATCATCGACGTAATGGACACAAAGTGATAGTTGTTCAGTTCTAGCTATGCCAGTCATTTCATATACCAAAAATTGAAAACAAACTTTCAGTGTTTATATTATTAAATAATATATCTTGAACAACTTCCCTGCAAACTTTGATCAAATCGTTTTGAATAATAGTACTAGTGTAAATTGCATTTTTTCTTGACTTCTGCAAATGTTCCTTTAGCATCATGTCACCAGCAACAACATGAAATCGCAATAAAGCGTAGAAACTCCCATCGTTTGTTTCAGGACTACTCTTAAAGATGTCTCCAGCATCATTCGATCCTCGGAGTGAAATTTTATGCAAATCACATATTATAATGGTCTTAACAATAGCAATAAGCTTTGCATGATTTTCTCTGCCTGATGTTTTCTTTCCCTGTTAATTTGATACGCAACATTGGAATGTTTTCCACTTGCAATCAATAGAAAGTTTTCTGCTTTTTCTGATGCCACTTTATGATACTCTGCATTTTGGTGTGATCAGAAAACTTCCAATGCATCTTTCCATCTATTAAAAGACTTTGCTACCAGAACATGCAACTTCTGGTGGCCCACTTTGCCAGCAAATTCTGATGCAAAATGACGCATCTTAGACAAAACTCACCCTCCAACTTCACAAAGAAGGTGAGCCAAGAAAATGTTTATAGCCATTCCATTTTAAATTTTAAATGCCTCTTTGGTTCAATTACAAAATTGAAACCATGGGGAGGCATCCAGGGTCTTATCAGCAATTCCTCTTTTGTCACATCGTCTATTTCAACACCTATAAAGTTCCCAATAGCTAATAACTTGTTGACAGAGTTGGTTCTCACTACATTCTTTTTGTGACTATTCACTGAAGAAGATTGCTCCTCATGAGCTGCTAGATCAATCTGTTCTCCAATATTGAAGGGTCTTTCTACCAAAGTTACATCATTTTAAGTGCCGTCTTTCTTATTTACGATCAGCGGTTGGTTTAAGTCGTACCCGGGGGGGGTTCTTCCCCACTACATAACTTATTTCTCTTCTTGAAGTCTTTTAACATTTTTGTTTGCTTCTGTTTAGCATGTTTCATTCTGTTAGCTGAAAAGAGCCAAACATTGTTTTCACACTCAATTTACTTTAAAGTACTGATAAAGTTACACATTACTTTATATACATAACTTGGGTGTACTTTCTATAATTTTGGTGATAAGTATGCTCAAACTAAATATTAACAGCAATTTATGCTATGTTTTCACTATAAAATTAGGCTAAATTATTGATAGTAAATAAATGAATTACTATGTTTGATTTCAGATATTTCTATTTGAAATGACCTTGGCTTAAACCGATAAAGTATATTATGGTGAACTGTACAAAATACATCTAGGAAAGAAAAAAAATTAAAAGTAACTTACATAATGGTTTTGTAACAAGACTAAATAAATACTATAAATAACCACCAATGTAAATAAACCTAACAAAACACTCAAACAAAGAGTTATTATTATTAGCACTGCGTCTTACTACCCATTCGGATTATACGCACTTACGCTAATGTGTTATGGTAGGGTGATTGTGAAATGAAATGGAGGACCTACAGTTTAACGTGGAATCCGAACCACGGTGGAGGCCTGGCATTCCTCACATTCACAAGTTGTGATTAATACACGTCTTGTCAGAGGTGAAGGAAGGGTTTGGCAATCAGATAAATCTTTGCCGTGACCGAGGATTGAACCCCGGACCCCAGCACAGAAGTCTGACACCTTACCCCTAGACCACCAGGTCACCTTAAAAAAGAGTTAATTTCCCTTCCATTCACTCAGAGGAAATTTCATCAAAACCACTTAACATGCCTGTATGTAGCTTATATTTGGTTCAGTTCAATATAACCCGGCTTAATAAATCATTGTTGTTTCTATCATTTAAAAATGTCAAAATTATTTTCAAATGTACTTACTAGTAAACTATAAAACTGGTTTCAAGTTAAGAGATAGAAAAAAACATTAACACTTGCATGCAAATAGGTATAAAGAAGTATCTTCTATGCCAACTACATTAACAAGGGAAGTGCGTGGAAATAAACCTTTTGACTTTTTGTGCGTACACACAAAGTCCTTCCCTCCCCCCCAACACATTGACAAATTTCCCTCTCATTTTCTGACCCAAATTCATCCATTCCAATAGAACAGGCGCACACTAACAGTTATTATTTCTTAAAACTTTGTTTCTGCCTCATTCACCTCTGGTATTTTTTTAAAACACATGTTTTTTGGAAGGGGGGAGGGGGGTTGATCCCATAAACCTCCCCCACCCCCAACCATAATAAAGCCCTGCATGTTAATGTTATTTTAAAATACACACATTCTTAAAAATTCTTTTGAATCAATAATTCAAGCTGTGTTTATGTTGTTTAGACCAGCAATTCTCTCAAACTGGGGTACACGTATCCCCAGGGTTATGTGGACACCTTTCAGGGGGTACTCAAGCAGCTCTCAAGAGAAAGTTGGCAAAATAACAAGGGACTTAGGGAAAACCCTAATTGTTGACAGTTACCATTATCTGGTTATTTTCACCCCTCTTTTTCCCTTATTTGCTCTTTGCTGGAAACCGATTTTTGAGAATTTTCAACCCTCTACTTGACACCTTCTACATTAGCAGTTTATTATACCTTTCTCGGTGAGAGTGGTTTTTCATCCATGGCTTACCTAAAAAATAAGTACCGCAATAAGCTAAATTTGGAGCCGGATCACCGCTTGAAAGTTTTAACTGGACAACCAAACATCAAAAAGTTGTGCCAAGCCATGCAGACATACCCCTCTCACTGAAAAACTTTGGGATTCATAATATATTAGCTCCAGAATTACAATTAAAAATTTTGATTTGAAAATATTTTGTTTATGTTTACTTTTTTCGTTATTTTTGAACGAATTTGTGAAGCAATTGTATAAAACTTTACAGTAAAATTATGTTTTTTAACTAATCATAACGATTCTCAATAAGAGATAATGTTAAGGCTATAACAGTAGCATTTTCTCTAACTAACTTTGTCACATTTGAAATATTTTGATCATGGATAATTTTTTATTTCTTCCCAGTAGATTAAATAGATCAATAATTTACCAAGTGGTCATATTTTTTAAAGCCTGTCACTTGGAAATTTTTGATCTTGGGGGTACATTCAACTTTTAGACATGGCCAAGGGGTACAATTTAAGAAATGTTGGGGAACTGCTGACTTAGACCATGATTAGTGTGTTGAATGTATCCTTTCTAAATTCATTTAAAACATACATTATCTTAAGCAATCATTAGTTTAATATATTGTAATGCCTATACACATGATAATTAGTTCAGAGTTGAACTATTGAAATTGATAGTATATCTTTTGTAGTGTTGGCATCAAACATTAACTTTATTTATACTCTTTGGTTTTGTGAAAATACATTTGTTTATGGATTATTTTCTATAGAGCAATTAATAATTTTAGTAATAACAGAAAATAAGTTTTTTTTATTAATACGATTTTTCTTGAAGCCTTCATTGAAAGAAAAAGATTATTATAATTTTATCATTATTGATACCCTCCTCAGTGGCGTAGTTTGCTAACACGCTAGTTTCGTGTTGAGCTAGACTTCCGAGGACGAGGAGATAGAGGATCGAATTTCTCTTGGGTGAACTAGGGTGGTTTTACACTCTCCATCCATGAAAATGCAGGTTCACTTCCTCTAAATTCAACCTTTCTAATTCCTAACCCATTAGTGTAATTAGTACTTAAGCGAATAACCAGAACGGGTATTAAGAGGTGCTAAAAAATCATTGATACTGTTTATCAAAAGTGTCAGCTGCAGATCACTTGACGGATGTATGAATATGTTGTAACACAACCGAGGGGTTTTAGGCAGTTCACACCTCACCTTGTGAACCATGAGCTCTCAGATATTGGGGGGAGGCAAGGGTTAGGTACGATTGAAAAAACAAAAGAATTTCAAAGTTTTAATTATTGAAAACAAAACAAAAGACACACTGAATTAGGTTCAATTAAATAATCACAAGAGTTATTCAAAAAGTCTTAATCAATTATATAGATTAATAAGCAAACTAAACAAATGGAAGTTACATGAATAATCTCTATGAACTCATGAATAAATGAAAAACACTTAATCATTTAAACAAGTCATAGTTTACTAAACAATCATAAGACATTATTTAATATGGCTCTGTTTGTACTCGGATTTTGAGCTTCGAGTCAAACTCGTCATTAATCTTGAGATCGAGATCGAAAGTTTTGTAAGCTCTTTATTTTCGAGCTTCCACATAATAATTAAGTTTAAAAACGCAATAGTAAATATAGGCTATTTAATTTAGGTAATATTTGCATTTCCACTTATAAATCATTTGGTTACTAATAAAATGTTTGAATTAATATCAATTTTCACATTAATAACATAATAGAGCTTTAAAACTACTTTTGATCAGTAAATTTATTTAATATTGTTATCCATTTTCAACTATCCTTGATTGAAGTTGTTTACATATATTGCCTTTACAAAGCAATGAAAATCAAAATAGCAAAATAGATTACTAAATAATTATTGAATGATGCTTTTTACTATTTTTACCTGGTCCCATTCTAAAATAATAATTATTGTTCAATTAAAAATTTGATATCAAGAATATATTATTATATTGAATGTTTTCGAACTTAAGATATTTAAAAATCGTAACAATTAATTACAAAACTAGTACTAATTTAGTTATAAAATTATGCTGGTTAACTTATATAAAATCAATGTTGATCTGACTTATTGCAATAAATATTTTACCAAAACTACCATATTTTATATTAAAAAAGCATTTAATATTTCATAATATTTAATAGAAATATTATTTTTAATTTTAAAGTATGAATATCAACTTTTATAAGCATTAAAAATTGAATTGAAATAAATTTCTCAATCATATAAACATGTATAACGAGAGCCCATACAACACACATGTGTAACTGCGCCTAGAGAAATGGAATTGGAACAGAAAACGTGATCATGCAAGATTACACTATGGATTAATAAACAAAATATGAAACACTTCAAATTTATAACTGTTTACAATAAGTTTTCTTATAGGGTAAATTAAGTTACTAAAGCATATTTTGGGTAGACATTAGCTTAATGAAACGTCAATTTTATAAACTTTTTTCAATTAAGATAGTGTAGAAACACTGCACACTAATGTAAAGTAAGTGATAGTGAAGGAAGCTAACCTGAAATGAGAGTAAGGTTAGGCCTACACTTTTACACTTCCCATTTCTTCAAACTTCCACAGTTGCACATGGTTTTGAATTTTCACTAATATTTATCTTTCGTATGAAGAGACATTAGTGAAAAAATAATATTTCTGAAAATTCAAAATAATGTTTAACCGTGGAAGTTTTGAAGAAGTGGGAAGTTTAAAAGTTTAAGTAGACATGAAGAGAGAAGTATGTTTGTTCTTATCTAGGCCTAACCTTAATATCCTTTCAGGTTGGCTTCCTTCACTATCACATAAATTACATTAGTGTACAGTGTTTCTACACTTTCTTATTATAGGCCTACATTTTCAAGCCATCATTCATTTTATTAACTTTTTTTAAATAATCGTTAGTGTAATTATATTTTTGAGTGGTGTTCTTATTATCAAATCGCGTTTTTTCAAAGTAGGCTAAAGATTTGTTATATACATTTAAAATAAGCAAATAGGCCTATATACTCTTAACATTTTAAAATTATGAATATACTCAAACTCAAGATCTATTAAAAACTCGACTCGAATGAAAAAACCGAAGTTTGCAGACCTCTATTATTTATTTAACCTTTATTACTCATGTAACTCAAACACTGGCCCTGACACACTAGTCCACACACCTGACACACCACACTTACCCAAATTCCACGAACATTCTTTACACCTAAACTCATTGGCTCATACTAGAATTCACTAGTTCCACAAACATTTATTTTGTGTGATATTACTTTTGTAGAAACATATGTAGGCCCCTGATACTTTTGTATAGAACTTTGAAGAAACAGGTATTTAATTTTATGCAGATAATTTTTGTTTTGTTGCATAACTTATTAAATGATTTTGATTTATTCACATATTTTCAGGTGATGTTTGAAATTGATGACTTTACATACAGTGGTTTGAAACTTGACTCCCAAACAATATTGGTATCTACAAGTCCTAAAGTCCAATCATCTTTCTGTAAGTTTATAAAATTAAACGAAAAATATCATAAAGTAATGTTTAAATGCATATTTCTTACAGATATTTTACTAACTGTTAAAATATATTTTTAAATTTAAGATAAGATTATTCAAAAAATTTGTATAATAAACTATTTATTTGTATGTGCAATGATTTTGTTCCAGCCACAAAGTTTATATCTGGAACTTACAAGATTTTTAATTCGGCAGGTGAATTAACTGCCACAAATAACAACTTTCAATCAGAAGCATTAGATACATTTCTTAGTCAACAATAGTTGATATTAAACTAAAAAAAATAATAATGTGAACACTAGTCAAACAAATGTGATTATACTTTTCCAAGAGGTTCATATACTTAACATTTTAAGTTCATTATAGTGACAATACAGTATGTACGGAAATGGTTTGTGAAAGATGCAATGCAACTGTAAAAATGTTAAATTTGTTAAATGTTCTTGACACATGAATTATTTATAGTTCCCTTATGTTTTATTAAATACATTCCCGAAAAATGTTTGTATTGTACATGAAGAAGACTAATTAATGTAAATTAATGGAAATAAATTAATTTTTTTGTATAAATAATGTTTTTCAACTTCCTCGCAATTTAGCTATTTAATATAAGCTATGCATATTAAAAACTATTAACACATTACAATAAAGACATGTATACTTATGAGAATATTAGCTATTGGACAAAGTACAAGCTAACCTTCATTCCTAGTTGATTTCAAGCAAATGAAACGAGTGTTGAAAGAAGAAAAGGGAACTGCAATTTTTTTATATAATACTATTGTGACAGTTCCCAATGATACTTAACTTTTCTTTAATGCCATCAGGTTTTGTTGACTTGACATTTCTGGCTTTTACTGGCGTTGGCTGATATGTAACTCACTTATGAGGTTTGAGTATCATGTGGGTGCGGTTACATTACCCTGATGATGTGATGATAATCATTATGATTATGTGGTGCCAGTAGATGTCTTAAGTCTAACATAAGCCTAATAAATCAGACAATGGTGATCATAGGAACAATTCCCCTCTTGGGAAAAATGCCTATGGTTTTGCTGGGAATTGAACCCACAACCTTTAGTAGCAAGGGATATGTATCACTAGACTAAGAGGCAGATCATGATACTAAATATTCCAAATAGTTAAAAGAGATATTTAATTAACTTTAATAATATGTATTAAAAGTACACAAGATTAAATTGATTTGACATAACTGGCTTATATACTTATAAATTAAAGAGCAAAACAACTAATAATGTTTTCCCCTTTAATAATATATTAAGCAATGGCAATCCTTTTTAGGATTGTTAAATTTTTACAAAATAGGGCAACATTGTTGGTTCCATGGTAAAAACAAATAAATGCCAAAAAGGTATTTTAATTTAATAAAAACTGTAATAGTCAAATTTACATTATTATACTCTAAACACACCTGTAAAGTTAGTGATTCTAGTAACAATTATAAAGGTAAGTAGTGTTATATATGTTTCCTTATATGTTTCAGAGACTGGGTGCATTTGACTCTGGTACTTTTTTAGTTTGGAAATAAATTCACCTTTTGTACAGATCTTAATCTCCTTTTGGAAATTTTATGCTCAAAAAAGGATTAAGGGGGAAGTCTCACCAAGTATCTAAAAAACATGTACTACTAACCTTCTTAAATCTGATGGTAGTTATTATTTAATAGCTTTGTAAATTTTTCTCCTATTAAAATAAAGGCTGTTTGTATCAAAAAAATTAATTTGGTTTCTGTAAATCCAACCATTAAAAAGATATAAATTATTGAATTTCATCTTTTTAAAATGATTTTTATGATTTCTCTTCCATGATTACGCCCAAAATACTTTTTCAAAAATTTGATGTCTCTGTTTTCAAAAATATTGTTTCTTTGGCTATTTCCTGAATATTTTAGAATTAAAAAAAAATTAATAATTTGGACAAGGGTTGTATTTAAAAAAAAAACTATATTTATTAATTAAAAATAAACTTAAGAAAATATGTAAACAATTATTATTTTACCCCCTCTATACTTTAATACCTTTTCACCTGAACAGTTTTCTTAAATAACACATCAAGTGTTATATTATTTAAAAGAGAATATTGGTGATTTTCAATTTGAGTCTACTGGCCGGTTGCTGGTGTGTGTCTCTTGAAGCCATTTCTTCCACTGCTCAACGACAGTACCATGAGGGTTTGTTGTGACTGACGTCCCAAACTTGTTTTCAAATAGACATTCTTCAGTGAGAATAGTTTTAATGTTTTTGTTTGTTTTTTGCTCTAAAAATGCAATACATTTTAAGTAGTATTATTTTATATATTTAATCCATGTGTGAATAGTTTTTTTTTCTTTTCTGTTGATATATTTGTGATAGTTTCAAACAAATCTACCAAGTTTCAACAAGAAAACTAGTTTGAGACTTCCGTGCTGGGGGTCCGGGGTTCAATCCTTGGTCCCGGCACAGATTATCTTAATGCCAAACCCTTTCTTCACTTCAGATAAGATGTGTATTAATCACAACTTGTGAATGTGTGGAATGCCAGGCCTCCACCGTGGTTCGGATCCCACGTTAAATTGTAAGTCCTCCATTTCATATCACAATCACTCTACCAATTTCATATCACAATCACCCTCCCATTACACATTAGCGTAATGTGTGTATAACCTGAACGAGTAGTAAGACGCGGTGCTAATAATAATTTCAATTTCATTTCAATTTCCTTTATTATAGTGCTGGCTAATGGTCGTAAGACCTATTACAGGCCAGCACTGAAAAGTACACAAGTACCATACAAATACATATATATACACGAGAAAATAAGATAAACAAAAATGGCTAAATAATGTATACTGATGAATAGTTACGAAAAAAAAAGTAATTAATAATGATAAGAATAAAAAATAGCAATAATAACAAATAACTAAAGAGTGGTTAAAAGCAGTAACAATATGCAAAAAACAAATCAGCATATTGTAAATTTAAATAATATAGGCAAAACCTCTACATGATAAATTATTGATATGGGATTTCCTTAAATAACTCTTGAGTTTAGCTTTTCTTTTATGATAGAAGTTGAATTCGACAAATCTAGAATTGGCTTTATGGATACAACTACCTATAGGGCTTACCTTATAAGAGCTATTGAGAAAAAATAATTTTGGGTTACGAGAAGTCTGAGAAGGGATATGAACGCCTACATGATCAAGGGCAATGTTGCAAGAAATTTTTGCATCACAATAAAGTCCATGCGAGAAGAGAGTTTGGATCCCTAAGAGGTCTCGAATTCTGTCATAATCATAATGAATCTGGTTACTAAAGATTTTATCATAGCACGCAGCGACAAATTTTCATTGAACGTTTTCCAACCTAAGAGAGTCAGTTAAAGTAATGGAATTCCAAGCAACAGAACCATATTCTAACTTAGATCTACCCAGGGCATACTACAGACATAAAAAACAGTCAACTTTCTTAAATGATGATGTAATAAATTTAATAAGTCCAAGTAATTTCAATGACTGGGAAATTACATAGTCAACATGATAGTGGAAAAAAAGTTTGTTATCCAGGAGAACACCAAGATCATTAATATAAAGTATGTGAACTATGTTTTCATTGCCCAATTTATAAGTAAAAAAGAAAGGATTAGTTTTTCTAGTAAAAGATATAGATTTGGTCTTAGATTTGATAATAGACATTCCATTTTCAAAAGACCATTGTAGAATACCATTTACATAATTTTGTAACTCTATACAATCTGCAATAGATTTAATAATTTTAAATAAATTTACATCATCAGCAAAGAGTAAATAACTAGATGAGTTCAAATATTTACCAATGTCATTAATAAACACATTAAAGAGAAGAGGACCTAAATTAGAACCCTATGGTATCTCACAGGGTGCTAAAAATTTATTTGAGGTATGTGAATCAATTTCATTATTATAATGAATGATCTATCATGCAAATAACTGCTGAACCAATTTACACATGAGTGAGAAAGGCCAAAATTACCAAACTTAGAGAGAATAATACTATGCTGACATAAGTCAAATGCCTTACTTTGGTCAAAATAAATAGCATCAACCTGACCTTGGGCAGAGACTTGAGGGGCAACATGCCCAAAAAATTCTACTAAATTATTGACAGATTTATTTTTTATAAAGCCATGTTGATTATCTGAAAGTTTATTTTTAAGGTGGTGGAAAGTATGCTCAATTATGATTTTCTCGAATACTTTTGAGAAAGTGTTTAAGAGAGAAATTGGTCTATAATTACTAGCATTTGTTTTTGCCCCTTTTTTATGAATAGTTATGACAACAGATTGTTTCCATGCGAGAGGAAAAGTTTCATTTGACAGGCTAATGTTAAATATATAGGCTAACAAAGGGCTGAAAATGCTGGCACATCCTTTAACAATAAAACTTAGAATTCCATCTGTCCCGGCACATCTAGAAGAACTCAATTTTTTTATAGCATTAGAAACATCCAATGTTGTAATGTGGCATGGATACAATAATAATAATAATAGTAAATAATAATAATTTACCAAGTTTCAATAAGAAAACTAGTTTGTTTATTTGTGAGGTGATCTTGTAACTTTGTGCCCATGGGGAACAAAAAACCACCACCCTCTAAAGTGAAGAAAAGAAAGTTTTGGGGTTAAAACTTGAAACGAAACTCCAAACAAATATATGAAATAGGTATTCCTTGGTAAGTGTTGGAATTAAAATTTGATCCATATCGAAAATGAAACAGCTATTTAGATTATCTAACAATAAATACATTTTCACTCCTAATAGTTTAAATAATAATAATAATAATAATAATAATAATAATAAACACATGTTTTCTCATTTATAACTTTGCATTAGAAATATTAATAGTTTATTTGATTCAACGTAGGAACTATTAATTTCGTAAAAAAAAAGTTCTCATAGATCACAACACTAATAAATATTTTAAATATCTAATTTAGCAAACATTTATTCAATGGATCTGAATCGTTGGGTGCGCGAGGTAAGTTTCAGGATCATGATTGATTTGCTCGTAGCTGGAACTTCTGGGTTCAAATCTCAGCCATGTGGACTGAGGGCTGTTTTCCCTAAGTGTTTATCCACGCTTCCTTCACACAAATGCGGGTACGTTTACAATAAATATTTATTTTCCTTAACTCTATTTTGTTATTATGATTAAAATGTGTATAAAACAGATAGATATTAAGCAGGGCCGGATTAATGACAATAATTGGTTTGGTGTTAAACATTTTAATTTGATATCATTTGAATTTTTAATGCGTGGATAAAGAATGGGTCAAACTACTAGTTTTATTTATTTGTTGTATTTAACGTGCGCTTTCTGAACCAAATAATTATATAAGCACACAAGAATTTCTATGAGTGAGATCAAAAAGGCCTAACAATTTTGCCGGGATAGGTATTTTCACAAACCTTACAGGGTTATCTTAGATACCACAAGCTCATTAGGTAAATAAATATATTTATGGTGATTTAAAAAAAGTAAACTAAAGACCAGGGCTAATGTTAAAGGGAGTTTAATTAGTAAAGAACATTTTTTTAAATAATGGCTATTTCCATGGGCGTACCCGGCGTTAAGGGGGCAGGGGAGAGCAGCTGCCCCCCCACCCCTAGATTTTGTATGCCTATACCTAATGTTGTCGATAAAAGTTATGTTACAGTCACGTTACGACTTACTTTACAATATATTATGCGTTAACTTTTGAAAAAACTGCGCTGAGCGTCCGGTCAAGTTGCATTAATGCAATACGCTAGCGCAGCAAGCAAGCGCCACGCTCGCCAGCCGCCGCCGCACCGACGACAGACGAAGATTACCGAATCCGGCCGAGCGCTCGTATACTCGGATGCGAGTGCGAATGCCAGATTCAAAGCGGCGGGAGTGGGAGATAGTTGCGAGTGACTTGCAATTATTTGACGTTATTGTTTTGAAGGAGCCAAACGTAGGTGATTAAAAATATTCATTCAATGTCCATATCAAACTATATTAAAAAATCTGGTTGATATTGTGTTGTGATTCAAACCATAACAACTGCAGTTGGAGACCACAGGCGTTCTGCTGAAGAAGGGAGTGAATAATTATAAAAATCAGTTAATGAAATTGCTAAGGCTTTGAACCTAGAGCTGCGTCTTCCAAGGACAGCAAGGCGCCAACAATAAAGGGCATATCATCCAGCTAGTTCGTTAAGCAAGTATTTTGGTCACGCGCTATACGTGCCCTATTTGGATTTGTTATCATCCTCATTAGGGGCGAGGTTCGGCAAAGATCAATCACCAGCGTTTGCTCTTTCATTGTTACACCCAGCTCAGATAATAAAATTTACAGATCCAAAATTTTAAAAAATGTATGGAGGAAGTATCCAAATTATATGAATTAGAAGGGATCACATCAGAAGCCGAACTGTGGCAAACTTTTTGGATAAACAAGCAGGAGAACTTTGAAACTTTGGAGATAACAGAATTAATCCAACAAGCAGAATCTTTTTATCCAAAGGTGAAAACAGCCCTATAAATTTTACTGGCAATGCCTTATACCACAGCTACAATTGAAAGGTCATTCAGTACACTCAGACGCGTAAAAACATGGCTGAGGTCAACAATGATCGAAGACAGGTTAAATGGGCTTTGTATGCTCAGTGTACATAAAAAACTTGTAAACAGTATGGGCAATTCTTTCACGGAAGGCAACATAAACAATTTTGCTGAAGATCCTCGAAAATTACTTTTAAAATATATGTCTAATCAAACAATTTAAATTAAATAAATGCATATATATATTTACTTATTTGACTACCTATAAAGGACCTAATGTTTCGTGTAGGTGTCTTTGTGTAGTGTGTAGGACAAAACAAGCGTGGGGGACCCGGCTTAAGAAATTTTTGATTCCCCCCCCTCCCCCCCGCGGTCAAAAGCTGGGTACACCCATGGAGCCAGCTGTGCTCTATTCTTGGTGTAGTTAATTATATTTACTATCACTAGGTTACAGCACCGCACTGATGTCTTGTTATCATTCCTGCCATTTTTACCCTAATGGATCTAGGCTCGCTCATTCCTCGCTTTTTCTTAGTATAACCGGTAAAACTGTGAGCAAAGCGTCTTTTAGCTCTCAGGGCACACAGCCATGAAACTATCTCGTGTGAAATAATTAATAAGTGCTCAAGAAACAAGATTGAGGCGCCCCAGCTATCATCTCATCACGCCAGGTATTCTCAGTTACCATTCGCAAAGTAGGCTCATAGTTAATTAATTGGTTTTCTCTGTGTTTGAGAGCTTAAAGCTTGTGTGAAAAATCTGTTCTGTTAACACCGGACATAAAGTTTGGTTCTCCGGGACGGAATTATTTCTTTGAAATAAATGTACTCTCGCTATGGTATAGTACAATCTATTAAGAGGACAAATAACTCTGATAATAAAGTTATTAACTACTACAATGTGTTTTTAATCGTGTTAAATTCTATTTATAAGCGTGAGCCTAACCATTTTAGTTATTATTTCATTAGTAAACCATATTGGTAAACTCGCCCCTGTGTCCCCTGACTTTAGGTCCAGTTTCACTTGCCAGGTTGATAAGGCTCATAGTCTCATAGTTTTTTTGTTGTATTACTCTGTCACGAGCCTGTTGTGTAGACTCTTTATTTTGTTTGATTGTTTCTCATTCAATTATGTAACATTGTGTTACAATAGGACTCTCCCCCATGTAAACCTTTACACATAACTCGCCTCTGGATTCATACTACCCGCTCCAAATAATATTCTCGAAATAATCTAATCCCTACAATAATACACTTCTCTATTGTAGTTCTTGTAATTTTATACAATGTAATATACAATTCTAATCAATATCAACAAAATAGAATAGTAGAATACACTGTTCCTGTACTCACCAAATCTTTCTTGTGGTTAGAGCAACCACCTAGACGAGCAACACCAGGTAGAAGCTGAGTATGGGGATTTGACTACGCGAGCCACGAGATCCCCACAGTCGAAGTCCACACCAACTAGATCAAATTAACACTGAAGAAGACTAGGCCGAACTAGCATTGACCAATGTAATACTACCCACCTGCCCTCTGATGGGAAAATCATGTACTACGGAAACAACATCCAATGGCAGAAGGACTGTTCCAGAAGACGGATGGGGCAACAACAACAACAACAACAACAAATCTACGTGACGTTCCATTGCTTCTAGAACAACGCCACCGACAAAATTGTTCTTTCCCCCACCTTGCTTTCCGGCTTTGCAAAACCCTATTTAAAGTGATGAAGACGTATTGTAAAGATGACTATTCGATCGACACTGGATGGAGGAACATATTCCTAGGACCAGGACTATGTCAGGATAAACCTTGATAAACTACGGACCTAAACTATGGCAACTTATATATTGAACTCTAAAATTAAAACTTTAACTTTTTGTGTAAGCCATGTTTGGCGTTGTGAATTTTTTCGCACAATAATTTTCTTTACCAGAACTTTAAACTTTGAAATGAGACTCTATTTTTGTGTCTGTCGCCACTTGGGCGCTGGAGTCAGCTGTTTTTCTTGATCGGTTAGATAACCCCAACTATTAGATAATTTTGTGCTGGACACGTTTATAAATATTTCATTTTGAAATAGTGTTGCTAATTATTGTTATGATTTCTTTTGTATGATGAATATATATTAAATTTAGCTTTGTAACGTAAATTTTTACATATAAAATTAAATTAGTGATTAATTTTATAGTAGAACATTGTTCAAATGTTTTCGCTAGGCTTTGTTTATAATAGTTTATTTACTTTGAGATCGCAAGTAAATGTAAGTTTCTAAACATTGAGTCTATGTCAGATAGTCCCGCGGGAGTTTGACTAAAGTCTGTTAGCCAAACTCTTGCGTATTTTAAAATGTCAAATAAATATACTTTATATTTATTATTAGATTTGTTGAAGTCTGCATTGATTGTAGTAACTCAGACGCCTTTGGAACAATGTAATAAGGCCCATAAGGCCCTTGTATAAACTTTACAAGTTTTATTAATGTACTCTTATCAACACTATGTTTGTCTCTTCAAGACTAGCCCATCTGATTGTTAGATATGTCAAGAATGAGGGAAGTTTCTCTCTAGCTAACTGCGCGAAATGACTGTTTATTTCTATTATGATTTTCCACATAACTCAGTACGATCATTGAGACCATGTAAAGTATTCTGCTTTGTTTTTGCTTTGAATAAACCGTTTATGGTATTGTTATTTAATCTTGAATTTAATTTCCCATTTTGTATGTATGTAGATTGCAACCCTCCCCTTCCTTTAAGTTATCTATGGTCGTAAGGAAAGGTTGGAGAGAGGGGTCTAACAATTAGTTCAAGTGTATTTTATTTATTTTACTAATATTGGTCAACATGAGGTCGTAACTTTCACTCGACAATGCGACCTTATAAAGAAAGGCCTCGTTAAGATTAGGGAGTTTGTAATGCAAGCAGATTCCATTGTGAACAAAGAGAAAGTATTATCTGAGTATCACATTAGAAAACTCTCTTTGTTCAATAAATGGTACGGCACACCGCACAGACTTTCTCTCTCTTTCTATAAACTCGTAAGATTTCTGAACGGAATAATGTACATTGTATCATCACCACTCCACATAAGAACACGCATAAAATAATATACAATGATATAGAATCAATGAGAAAAGAGGGGCATCTTTGTCCACCTAAGAACATTTCAAACAGTTTAATGTCTTCCACAAGGGTCAACACTTCGTTTTAAAATTTCGATTTATGGTTAAAATTTTAACATTTTAAAAGGTGTTGCAGATCTTCAAGTCATCGCATTGATATTTAATTATTCATTTATACATTTTGACCAATAAAAAATGTAAATATTGACTATTGAGTCTAAAATGGAGATAGATCATTGCTATGCAAACATTTCTCCTAAGAGATTTAAGGAAAAATAACATACTTTTTTTAGATACTTACTTATATTTAATTACTCTATGGCATTGGAGTATTATTGCGTTAAGACTTAAGTAGTATATGTTTACAACTAAAGCTCACAAAATTGTATTAATATATTTGCAAAT
Organism: Timema podura; assembly: GCA_033556935.1. Classification (NCBI taxonomy): domain Eukaryota; kingdom Metazoa; phylum Arthropoda; class Insecta; order Phasmatodea; family Timematidae; genus Timema; species Timema podura. Next base: position 82,405,309 of record JAVRXN010000010.1, read on the forward strand.
ATCTCAGAAAATGTTGTTTTTATAAAAATATATGTCAAATAAAAGTTTTTTATTTCTAATAGTCCTACAATTTTGCAATGATAAGTTGTTTAGTTTCTCCAATAGTTGTGGAGATACGGAAATTAACGCTTCTGTAATGTACCCTAAAAATCATTTTCATAGGAAAATGAAAATAGCCAGTTTATATATAATCTTAATCAACGCCTAGATACGAATTTTAATCAAAATCGTTTAAGCAGATTTTGAGAAAACCAAATTTTTCTCTTTTCGTCCTTCAGTAAACTACCCTTAATTTTAAGTTTTTATATACACACAGAGAGACGGCATTGCAAAGACTATTTTTTAGGGTTCGGGGGGTCATGAGACGTCGACATCCATCAACATTTCAGGTTAGTTTTTTTTTTACGGTCGCAATACTTAAACTTAAATGTCCAATAAGTTAAAAAAATTCATATAATTGCGTATATATTGAAAGTTATTGATTTAATAAAAATATGTTTCGGATAAAATATCTGTATTATAAATATATATACATATTTGTAATGCTAAGTAATTTCATATCTCAAATAGTTTCGGAGCTATTTAAAAAAATGTTAATTTACGCATCAGACCGGAGCTCTTAAAGCCATTTTGCCGAAATATTGAGGGTAGCCATTTTGTTTGGAATATTTATTAATGTTTATAAATGAAATTTAATCAAAATCGTTGGAGCCGATTTTGAGAAAATCGACTTTTTCTCTTTTTGCTATTCAGTAAACTACCCTTAATTTTAAGTTTTAATAGACACACAAACAGACGGCATTGCAAAGACTATTTTTAAGGGTTCGGGGGGTCATGAGACGTCGACATCCATCAACATTTCAGGTTAGTTTTTCTTACGGTCGCAATACTTGAGCTTTAATGCCCAAAAAGTTAAAAATATATATATAATTGCGTATATATTGAAAGTTATTGATTTTATAAAAATATGTTTCGAATAAAATATTTGTATTATAAATATATATACATATTTGTAATGCTAAGTAATTTCATATCTCAAATAGTTTCGGAGCTATTATAAAAAATGTTAATTTACGCATCAGACCGGAGCCCTTAAAACGATTTTGCCGAAATATTGAGAGTAGCCATTTTGTTTGGAATATTTATTAATGTTCATAAATGAAATTTAATCAAAATCGTTAGAGCCGATTTTGAGAAAATCGACTTTTTCTTTTTTTGCCCTTCAGTAAATTACCCTTAATTTTAAGTTTTAATAGACACACAGACAGACGGCATTGCAAAGACTATTTTTAATGGTTCGGGGGGTCATGAGACGTCGACATCCATCAACATTTCAGGTTAGTTTTTCTTACGGTCGCAATACTTAAGCTTTAATGCCCAAAAAGTTAAAAATATATATATAATTGCGTATATATTGAAAGTTATTGATTTTATAAAAATATGTTTCGAATAAAATATTTGTATTATAATATATATATACATATTTGTAATGCTAAGTAATTTCATATCTCAAATAGTTTCGGAGCTATTATAAAAAATGTTAATTTACGCATCAGACCGGAGCCCTTAAAACGATTTTGCCGAAATATTGAGAGTAGCCATTTTGTTTGGAATATTTATTTATGTTCAAAAATGAAATTTAATCAAAATCGTTAGAGCCGATTTTGAGAAAATCGACTTTTTCTCTTTTTGCCCTTCAGTAAACTACCCTTAATTTTAGGGGTAGATATCCAATTCCAAAAACCCCTCGGGGCAACCCTATGAAAACCCTAGATATCAAGTTTCAGCTCAATCGGTAAAATAGTTTAGGCTCTAGTTGGAGGTACAGACAGACAGACAGACAGACAGACAGACAGACGGAAATTCAAAAACCACTTTTTCGGATTCAGGAAGTCATGAAACGTCAAAATTCATCAAAATCTCGAGTTCGATTTTTTTGACGATCACAATACTTTCTCTACCTGTAAGATAGAGAGAAAGTAAATAAATGGTACGGCACACCGCACAGACTTTCTCTCTCTTTCTATAAACTCGTAAGATTTCTGAACGGAATAATGTACATTGTATCATCACCACTCCACATAAGAACACGCATAAAATAATATACAATGATATAGAATCAATGAGAAAAGAGGCGCATCTTTGTCCACCTAAGAGCATTTCAAACAGTTTAATGTCTTCCACAAGGGTCAACACTTCGTATTAAAATTTCGATTCTGGTTAAAATTTTAACATTTTATAAGGTGTTGCAGATCTTCAAGTCATCGCATTGATATTTAATCATTCATTTATACATTTTGACCAATAAAAAATGTAAATATTGACTATTGAGTCTAAAATGGAGATAGATCATTGCTATGCAAACATTTCTCCTAAGAGATTTAAGGAAAAATAACATACTTTTTTAGATACTTATATTTAATTACTCTATGGCATTGGAGAATTATTGCGTTAAGACTTAAGTAGTATATGTTTACAACTAAAGCTCACAAAATTGTATTAATATATTTGCAAATATCTCAGAAACTGCTGCTTTTATAAAAATATATGTCAAATAAATTTTTTTTATTTCTGATAGTCCTACAATTTTGCAATGATAAGTTGTTTAGTTTCTCCAATAGTTGTGGAGATACGGAAATTAACGCTTCTGTAAAGTACCCTAAAAATCATTTTCATAGGAAAATGAAAATAGCCAGTTTATTTATAATCTTAATCAACGCCTAGATACGAATTTTAATCAAAATCGTTTGAGTAGATTTTGAGAGAATCGACTTTTTCTCTTTTCGCCCTTCAGTAAACTACCCTTAATTTTAAGTTTTTATAGACACACAGACAGACGGCATTGCAAAGACTATTTTTTAGGGTTCGGGGGGTCATGAGACGTCGACATCCATCAACATTTCAGGTTAGTTTTTTTTTACGGTCGCAATACTTAAACTTTAATGTCCAAAAAGTTAAAAAAATTCATATAATTGCGTATAGATTGATAGTTATTGATTTTATAAAAATATGTTTCGGATAAAATATCTGTATTATAAATATATATACATATTTGTAATGCTAAGTAATTTCATATCTCAAATAGTTTCGGAGCTATTTAAAAAAATGTTAATTGACGCATCAGACCGGAGCCCTTAAAGCCATTTTGCCGAAATATTGAGGGTAGCCATTTTGTTTTGAATATTTATTAATGTTCATAAATGAAATTTAATCAAAATCGTTGGAGCCGATTTTGAGAAAATCGACTTTTTCTCTTTTTGCCCTTCAGTAAACTACCCTTAATTTTAAGTTTTAATAGTAACACAGACAGACGGCATTGCAAAGACTATTTTTTAGGGTTCGGGGGGTCATGAGACGTTGAAATCCATCAACATTTCAGGTTAGTTTTTTTTACGATTGCAATACTTAAGCTTTAATGTCCAAAAAGCTAAAAATATATATATAATTGCGTATAGATTAAAAATTATTGATTTTATAAAAATATGTTTCGAAAAAAATATTTGTATTATAAATATATATACATATTTGTAATGCTAAGTAATTTCATATCTCAAATAGTTTCGGAGCTATTTAAAAAAATGTTAATTGACGCATCAGACCGGAGCCCTTAAAGCGATTTTGCCGAAATATTGAGGGTAGCCATTTTGTTTGGAATATTAATTAATGTTTATAAATGAAATTTAATCAAAATCGTTGGAGCCGATTTTGAGAAAATCGACTTTTTCTCTTTTTGCCCTTCAGTAAACTACCCTTAATTTTAAGTTTTAATAGACACACAGACAGACGGCATTGCAAAGACTATTTTTTAGGGTTCGGGGGGTCATGAGACGTCGAAATCCATCAACATTTCAGGTTAGTTTTTTTTACGATCGCAATACTTAAGCTTTAATGTCCAAAAAGCTAAAAATATATATATAATTGCGTATAGATTAAAAATTATTGATTTTATAAAAATATGTTTCGAATAAAATATTTGTATTATAAATATATATACATATTTGTAATGCTAAGTAATTTCATATCTCAAATAGTCTCGGAGCTATTATAAAAAATGTTAATTTACGCATCAGACCGGAGCCCTTAAAGCGATTTTGCCGAAATATTGAGGGTAGCCATTTTGTTTGGAATATTTATTAATGTTCATAAATGAAATTTAATCAAAATCGTTAGAGCCGATTTTGAGAAAATCGACTTTTTCTGTTTTTTCCCTTCAGTAAACTACCCTTAATTTTAGGGGTAGATGTCCAATTCCAAAAACCCCTCGGGGCAACCCTATGAAAACCCAAGATATCAAGTTTCAGCTCAATCGGTAAAATAGTTTAGGCTCTAGTTGGAGGTACAGACAGACAGACAGACAGACAGACAGACAGACAGACAGACAGACAGACAGACAGACAGACAGACAGACAGACGGAAATTCAAAAACCACTTTTTCGGATTCAGGAAGTCATGAAACGTCAAAATTCATCAAAATCTCGACTTCGATTTTTTTGACGATCACAATACTTTCTCTACCTGTAAGATAGAGAGAAAGTAAAAAGGAAGTTGAGTCCAAACGCAATGAGTTTGAAGTGCTGTTATCTAAGATTGTTTCGGGAGAAATTGAAGATTACAATGATGATATTGTAATTCAGAATCAAGACGAAATATTTGAATTTCATACGTTTTTAAGTTGTAGTATAATAATGTTACTTCCCACTCCTGAACCTCAACTGAACGAGTCAAGTCACTCCGCGCCTTATGGGTCTTTGGTTCAAACTCCATCTATACGCTTACCAAAAATTGAACTACCAACATTCTCTGGTGATGCATGATGAGTTATCAAAATTTGTTCGATCCAACTAATCACTAAAATTCAAGCTTAACACCTGTTGAAAAAATGTCATATCTGATGTCAACTCTTCGCTCAGAAGCGCGTAATTTAATTAAGAGTCTCCCCCTTTCCGCTCCCAACTATCAGATAACCTGCGATTTATTGTGTAGTCGTTATCACAACATAAAAAACTTAACTTCTCTTAACATAAATAAAATCATGTCACTAGTGGATCACTCAAGAGCCTACGTAACATGCTCAGTAGTTACGATGAAAACAGTCAAGCTCTCCACGCTCTTTAACAAGGCACAGCTTTTGAAGCTCCTCTCTTCTTCTCACTGTCGTTACGGAAACTCGACGGTGACACTCGACACAGGTTCGAGACCAGCTGCGGTATAAATGTAAGCTTATAGACAGTATATGAACTAATCAAGTTTTAACATCTTGAATTGTCACATCTTGAGTCGGCCAACAATGTGAATACTACCCAGAAGCACTCGCACATTACTCATACACCACAAGTCTCTTACTCATTGCCAAGGATGCCAGGTGGCATAAAACCCATGTCCTATCAAAATCACAAGATCATGCTATTATCAAACTCTCATACTAATTGTGCTTTTTGTAAAGCTAACACTCATTCAATTTATCGTTGTCCAAATTTCCAAGTCAAAATTCCTCAAGAAAGATTTAATTTTGTAAAAGCTAATTGAATCTTTTATAATTGTCTTGGTCAGTATCTCACACTGAACAATTGTGAATCATCACGTTCATGTAACAAATGTAATAAAAATCATCACAATTTACTACATTTTGACTCAGTACCGTCTAAGGTCACTCAAGGTCACTCTACTCGTCCACCGCACAGCACCCAGAGTTCTTCACGTCAACAACCCTCAGCAAACGTATCAACTACAAATACTCCGTTTGTTGGTTTGTCACACATAAATAACACCGTGCTTTTAGCAACAACTCTTGTTACTCTCTCAACAGCTGATGGTGTCTCCCTTGTTCGTGGAATATTGGATTCTGCTGCTCAAAGTACTTTCATCACGGAACAATGTGCTCAATTGCTACAGGTCAAACGCACTCACGCCTCAAGGTCAATCAATGGTATTTCCCAAGCTCTGGTAAATACTAAAGACCTAACTTATCTTAATATTTCGTCGCTGAATGGAAATATAATATCCCAAGAGCATCCCATATTAAAATTTGATAAAATAACTCCAGATCTTCCTCGTTCAGCCCTTTAACCTGACATAAAAAGGAGGATGGCCTCCTTTGTCCTAGCTGACCCCACATTTGACACCCCTGCATCCATAGATATCCTCTTAGGTGCAGACTTGTTTGCACAACCTATGCCGGTGAACAATATATTCTCGGAAAAGACCTGCCCATTGCCTTTGGTACTGTTTTTGGTGTCGTTCTTATGGGACCCACTCCCTGCTCTGCACCCAGTGCACCTCAAGACCATTTTAATGGTGTCACCACTCTGTTCTCTACCAATGATACCGACCTTCACTCCTCCTTGCAAAACTTTTGGAAACTTGCAGAACCTCCACATAGCGTGGGCCTCTCTAAAGAAGAACAATTATGTGAAGATCATTTTGTCTCTACGCACACTTGAGATGTTACCGGTCGATATGTAGTACGACTCCCATTCAAGGACTCTCACCCCCCTCTCGCTGACTCATCAAACAATGCAAGAAATAGATTTAATGTTTTAGAACAACGATTTGCTGCTCAACCTCAATTCAGACAATCGTATGTAGACTTCATGGAGGATTATCTTACAGCTGGTCACATGACTGGATGTAAATTGCCTCCAGATATTAACTCACCACACTACTTCCTGCCCCACCATTGAATCATGAATTTAACCTCGTCCACAACTAAGCTACGGGTCGTTTTCGATGCCAGCGCCCGCACCTCCAACTCAGTTTCGTTAAATCAGGTTTTATTACCTGGGCCTAAACTTCAAAATGATATTTGTGATGTGATCACTCACTTCCGTCGCCACCCCATTGTCTTTTCATGTGATATTATACAGATTTACCGACATACACTCTGATGATAAAACTTACCAATTGATTTACTGGCGTGACAGTCCCGCAGTAACTCTTACTGTCTACAAAATTAACACTGTCACGTATGCAATTACCTCATATCCGTATCTTGCACTAAAAACTCTCCATCAGTTAGTTAGGATGAAGGATACAACTACCCACGTGCATCCAAAGTCTTACAATCACAAATTTTTATAGATGATGCAGTTTGTGGAGAAGACACCATAGAAGATGCGCTTCTTCTCCAAGATTAACTTACAAAGTTGTTAAAATTAGGAGGCTTTGAACTATGAAAATGGTCGAGTAATACTCCTCAACTTCTTGATTCAATGCCACAGGAGCATAGAGAAATCTCTCTCTATTTTCGGACACTAGAATAACCATTGTTCAGCATTCTTGGGTTCCAGTGGACACCTGACCCTGACAACTTATCCTATCGCATGCGAGTGACAGGGGACGCTCACAAGCCTACAGAGCGTAATGTTCTCTCAATTGTGGCTCAAATCTATGATACTTACTGTTGGTTAACTCATGTCGTTATCTGGGCGAAGTTTTCATCCAGCTTTTATGGGCATTAGGCCTACAGTGGGATGAACCCGTGCCTGCTGACATTTTTAAAACTGGGAAAGATTTTTGAAGAATATTCCCGTTTTAGAAGCCATTAGCATACAACGCTATTTTTGTCTCGCGTCTGCTACCAACATTCAACTCCACGGGTTCGGTGATGCCAGTGAGGTAGCGTATAGATGTTGCCTATACCTCAGATGTCTTGACCCTGACAACAAAGTGAGAGTTAGTCTTCTCATCGCCAAATCACGTGTATCTATCTTCAAAAGAATATCCATACCTCACTTGGAACTCTGCGCCGCTCACTTACTTGCCAAACTTATGTACTCTTATCCCTCTTATCCCAAAATTGAAAAATTGACTCTAGAACTGCTTGGTCAGGCTCTATGGTTGCCCTGTCATGGATTCATACACCACCATATCGGCTCAAAGTGTATGCCCAATCGTATCGCACAAATCCAATAATGGCAACCTCCTCACACTTGGATGCATATTGCTTCTCTCCACAACCCTCTGGACTGTGCCTTTCGAGGTTTATCCCCTCCAGATCTCAACAATCTTCCCCTGTGGTGGTCTGATCCTCCGTGGCTCTCTCTTCCACCTGAACAGTGACCTCTTTTTCAATTCACTCCTGTGTCTTAAGTGGCATTGCCCGACGTCAAACCTTCACCATTAAATGTTCTCATTGTTAATCCGTTTACTGATTCGATTCAAACATTACTGCTCAAATACTCGTCGTGGACAAAACTCATCAACACAATGACTTTTGTACTTTGCTTCCTTAAACACTGCAAATCAAAAGATCGCCAAACAGGACCCCTCAGCCCTCAAGAGCTCACTGAAGCCATTCAACGCATCTGTCAAGTTGTTCAAGCTGGAACCTTCACCGCCAAGATAAAAATTATCAAGGCTAAGAAACCATGCAGCACAAAACTTTAACGCTTATCCCCGTTCCTGGACAACCAAGGAATACTGAGAGTAGGTGGACGAATCAGTCACTCAAATCTGGCTCACAAAGCTAAACACCCTATCGTGTTACCAAAATCACATCATATTGTCAACCTGATCATCAATCACCATCATCTCAAGCATCTCCATGCTGGACCTCAACTTCTGCAGTCTATTTAGTTCCAACAATTCTTGATCCTCTCTGTTCGCAGCACAATCAGATTTCGAATTTTCAAATGTATTCGTTGCTTTCACCACAAACCAAAGCTCATAATTCCAATGATGGGTGATCTACCTAAACCTTGAGTGACTCCCTCACGCCCATTTCCTAAATCTGGAATGGACTATGGAGGTTCATTCTCAGTGAAGTTACAGACTCTCAGACGTCTCCAGCCTATTAAACTATATATCTGTTTGTTTGTCTGCTTTTCAACTAAAGCAGTTCACCTCGAAGTCGTCACAGACCTTACCTAGGAAGCATTCATCGCTGACTTCACCCGCTTTATCTCAAGAAGAGGGCTCTGTTCAGATCAATATTCGGACTGTGGGACAAGCTTCATAGGTGCCTCTCATCAGTTGAAGAAAACCCTTAACGATCATCTAGCCTAAGACCGCACTCAACAACAACTTTAACAGTTTGCATCACAACATTCCATCAAGTTTCACTTCCAGCCTCCAGTCGCACCACATCAGGGAGGACTTTGGGAATCTGCGATAAAATGCGCAAAATACCACCTCTCAAGAGTAATTGGAGATCAGAAATTGATCTTAGAAGAGTTCATAACGTTGACGACTAAAGTGGAAGCTATGTTGAACTCTAGACCGCTAGTCCCTCTACCACTGACCCATGTGAACTAGAGGCTCTAACTCTGGGTCACTTCTTGATCGGCTCACCTCTCGTTGCCGTACCTGAAACCGATGTATCTGACATACCATGCAACCGATTGAAAAGATGTAATTTAGTCAAATCACTCTCAACACTTCTGTAAAAGATGGCATAAGGAGTATTTACACACCCTTCAGCAACGCTCAAAATGGACAACGCAGAAAGCTAACCTCTAAGCAGGAGATCTCATCCTTATTCATGAACCCAACACACCACTTCTGTCTTGGCGTCTTGGACGCGTCACTTTGACCTCTCCTGGAAAAGATGGTATTATACGAGTTGTACATCTGCGCACCCAAAAGGGAACACTTTCAAGGCCTATCGTCAAAGTGTTTCTTCTCCCACTCAACTAGGGTTGTATATTGCTATCCTCTCTTTCTTTTTTTTTAGTTATCTCTTTGTTTTTGCCTTTTTTGTCTCTTTAATTGGTTTATCTTGTATTTTTGTTTCTTTCGTGTTTATTGTTGTATATTTTGTTCTCCTCATTCATTGAACTAGTAGTTCAAGGGGGGCGGTATGTTTATTGTGAATATATCTACTGAGCCAACCATGCTCTATTATTTGTGTAATTGATTATATTCATTATCACTAGGTTACAGCACCGCACTGATGTCTTGTTATCATTCCTGCCATTTTTACCCTAATGGATCTAGGCTCGCTCATCCCGCGATTTTTCTTAGTATAACGTAAAACTGTGAGCAAAGCGTCTTTTAGCTCTCGGGCCACACAGCCATGAAACTCTATCGTGTGAAATAATTAATAAGTGCTCAAGAAACAAGATTGGGGCGCCTCAGCTATCATCTCATCACGCCAGGTATTCTCAGTTACCATTCGCAAAGTAGGCTCATAGTTAATTAATTGGTTTTCTCTGTGTTTGAGAGCTTAAAGCTTGTGTGAAAAATATCGTCTCTCAATTGATGTGTATAATAGTTCACAAGTATCAAAGAAATATAATAAAATACTAAAATATACACCTCCAACTACTGTTTAAATATCTTTTCTTTTTGGTTAGACCTGGCTGTAATATATTTGTAAGATTTGATGAGACCTTTTATTTTTACGACCTTAATTTGTTTGTTTTGTTTAGCTTCTCATGATGTAGCACCAGGAATAATAATTGTATGTACACTGTAAAGGAACCGCTGTTTTAAGGGAGATGCCAGGGTATTTTATTGAAATTTTCCCTTGCCATTGTGGTTTCTTGTATTAGGAGTATTCTACTGGTATTAATATTTCATACAAGTAGCAAGTTATGTTTCACATAAAAGTTTCCAGATTTGGGATATTGTTATTATTGATTTTTACCAGTAAATCCTCCCTAAATAGTTTATTCTCTCTACAAAGGATTTTGCGAGCTTTCAAGTAAATAATAGACCTAGCTACTATATATATATATATATATAATATATATAGTATAGTATATATAGTATATATATATATATATATATAGTATATATATATATATATATATTATATATATATAGTATATAGTATATATATATATAATATATATATATATATAGTATATATATATATATAAAATAGTATATATATAGTATATATTATATAGTATAATATAGTATATATATATAGTATATATAGTATATATATAGTATATATATATATAATATATATATATATATATATATATATATATATATATATATATATATATATATATATATATATATAATATATATATATATATATATATATATATTCTTGAATTCTACTGGTTAACCTCAATCTATTAGAAAAGGCTATTTCAGTATTAAGTGCCATATTTTGTTTCAAAGTTTTTTTTTTAGTTTCAAAACACTATTCAACACTTTATCTTTTGCCCAACAAAATTTATTTGACTTAAATTATGTAAAATACTTTGTGTTGGGAGTGTTTATTGCAATGAAACTTTTACAGATAATTTGAAAAATGGTCAAAAAACATGTAAATGTGATTAATATCTAGATTTATTTTCAATCAATCTACAATAATTGCTCAAGCTCAAGGTACGGGTTTTTATTAGGTAAAAATAACTTTATTGAAAAATTAAACATTTTAATTTTCATATTTGGCAATACACTGGTTTGATGCTGATTAGTTCTGCTTTACCCTTATTTGTTATGTAATTGACATTGAGATATTATTTTATGTCAGATTTGGGTTTTTCTTTTCTACCATTGTAATAGCTTCGTATTAATAAAGGACCAAATCATTTATTCTAATTTATTTTTAGATACCTTTATATTCTATTAAATTTTAAGCAACTCTCTATGCAAAGTTCATCAACAATAAAATCTGTTTACAAACAGGATGTGTGTGTCATACCAATATCTTTTATCAATGATAATACAGCTCTTGTGTCCCAGCCATTGGTCTCTGGGGTGATCCTTTAAAAGCTGTGGGCCTCAGGGAAGGATCCATAAATTGAAATACAGCTTATTTAAAATGTACCATTTAATGCAAATCATTCAAAAGTATGATGCCAAAACTATATTCACTCTCCTAAACTTTAACTGTGGCTGCTAAAGCATGAGAATAAATAACTATAAAAAGCCTTCTTGGCAATAGTTCCTTGTCAACCTCCCAACACATAAAAATTATGTAAATATGTCGGTTCACTTGGAAAAAAGTGACAAGTTTGAAATAAAGTTACTGGACTTGTCAAGTCCTTTTATTTTAAAGATAAATTTTAATGTTTTGGTCATTTAGGTTAAGTGACTTTAATTAGTCACTTTGGTTTTGTACTCTTTAATACTTTATATTTTGTCATGCATTGATAAATGTAAAGATGTCATGTCACTTAATAAAAGTGACAATTTTGAAACCAATTCTCTGGACTTGTATAGTCCTTATATTTCCAGCTAGTTGTGGGAAAGCGTTTATTTCCTACAATCGTTATATATACGGTATATATATTTCATTACTTCAGATAAACATAGAACAAATAAGAAATATTGTCCAGGTCTGGTATATTTTCCATTTTGTTTTTACAAAATAAACTCACCTTTTATTTTCTTAAATTCATTTCTGTTTTTTATTATGAATTCTACTTCATTGTATTTAGTTAACCTTCTTTCTTTAGATCTTGCAAACCTCCCATACACTTTAGATTTAAAATCTGAAAATAATTTTAACAAGATGCTTTGCTCATACTTAATTTTGTTGGAAATAAAAGCATGTTAACAATGTTTATAAACTCAATAACAACTATTTATTTAAATTAATGTTTTCATATATTTCATTTTGCGAGAATTGAGAAATAATTTCACATTAAAAATGATTATAGCTATGTAGCAATGTTTATCTAAACCCATAATTCCAAAACGAAGCACCAAGTTCGCTACGGCGCTGTGCACCAGCCCACATGTCAGAGGGACACTTTTTAAATATGCTAGTTAGGTCAACAGCCTCTATTTATTTCAATGCGAATACTCTCATGGACACCATGAGTAGATAAAATTGTAAGGAATGCTACCGGTCAAACTCACAAGTAGAATAATAAAGAGAATGATACACACAAACGTATAACCAATATAATGATGTCATATCACGATGTTCTGCAAACAGTTGTAGCATGTCATTTATATGATATGACATCTACAATTAAAATTCCATAAAGACAATTAAAACAAGATAACAAGTACTAATATATTCTAATAAGATGTGGCAGCTGTTAACTCACTGTGGATTGATGTTGCCGGGAAAGGCCCAAGCACCGAGGAAGATTGTCCCAGCGGACCGCGAGCAATTCCACGTCTTGATCAAAGAGCACGTACCGAAGAAAAGAAAGATAATTGTCTCTGCTCACCACACCTTCTGATAGCGCTAGTGAGAAATCGGTATGATTTTACAACCCTATCTCCCCCCCCCCCCCCCGAGGCAGTTCTCTTGTTATATAACGGATTCCCTGTGAGTCGCATTTTTGTATTCCATTGTATTAATTCACCGGAGGAAGAACTACGACGTAAAACTTCAGCACCGAAGACTCTACCAGTGGCCACGATGCGTCAGGCGTCGGTATCACCGCCACGTTGCAGAGGAAGCCTCTTCTGAGACTTTAAGTATCTGTGTCTTCTATTTAGAATCTACATTAAATTATAAACTCCGTTTCTATGTCCATCAGACATAGTTTCGTGTATTAGTATTTCTAACTTTATTTTCCATGTCCATAAGACATGATGTATCATGTCAGAATGTCTAACGTTATTTTATATGTCCATCAGATATAGTTTTATGTAATAGAATGCCTAACTTTATTTTCTATGTCGATCAGACAGTGTATTTTGTTAAGATGTCTGACGTTATTTTCTATGTCCATCAGACATAGTTTCATGTATTAGAATGTCTAACTTTATTTTCTATGTCGATCAGACATAGTGTATTGTGTTAGGATGTCTGAGTTATTTTCAATGTCCATCAGACATAGTTTCTTAGGTCAGAATGTCTGATGCAGGGGTTTCCAACTGGCGGCCCGCGGGCCACATGCGGCCCGCGAGACCACGTTTTGCGGCCCGCGCAATCATTTTAAGATTTTTTTTAAAATCTCAAGAAAAGTTATGAAAAATATTTCATAGCTTGTTTAAAAGATGTATTAATATTCATGCGGCAAAAATGATCAAACGAAGTTGATAAATAATTAATAGTCAGCCGTTCTACAAGTTACGCACTGCATCACTCGCCCAGAAAGTCTTGCTGGCTACTCCTCCCGTCTCCACTCACGCTCAATCGCGCTTGCTTGACGTGTAGTGAAGTTTCACAAGTTACTGTCCATTTTGAAGGCTTTGTTTTGTGTTGAGTGTGAAGTATACCGCTGCTTGAATCTTTTACGTAAACAAAAAATGAGCGGAAACTCAAAGAAACGCAAAATTGAAAATGAAAACAGAATTTACAAGGAAAGCTGGGAGAGTGACTATTTAATTACTAACAACAGTGGGAAGCTTCAATGTTTGGTATGCATGAAAATTGTGTCTGTACCGAAGGAGAACAATGTTAAACGACACTACTCAACAATGCATGAGAACAAGTATGCAACATATAAGGAAGAAGCTCGACACGCACTGGTTGCATACTTCAAAAATAAATTAAAACAGCATACAGGTATGTTTAATAAAGTCTTACAAATTAGTCATCTTCCCTGTACGCCTCCTACACAGTGTCGCTTGAACTTGCAAAGGCAAAAAAAAACCTTCACTGAAGACATTCTGGTTAAAAAGTGTGCTATGGAAATGGCAAAGGTTTTTGGAGATGCTAAAATAGCTGAGAAATTTGAATCAGTGCCACTTTCCAACCAAACTGTACAGAGAAGGGTCATTGATATGGGAGAACAAGTAGAAAAATCGCTGATTTGATTGGTTAAAGAAAGCATGCATTCCTCGCTATGCCTTGATGAAAGCACTGACCAGTCAGATGTCAGTCAGCTATTCATATTTGTGTGCACCACCTTCGAAGATTTCAGCAGTAAAGAGGAGCTATTTGATGTGTGCTCTCTTCAAGGAACAACAAAAGGGAGGGACATTTATGATGCTGTTAAAAAACTATCGACAGAGTTGGAGGCTTCAGTAAATGTTCAGCCATTGTGACAGACGGTGCGCCAGCAATGACAGGAGAGAAGACAGGTCTGACGGGATTGCTAAAATAAAATGGCGTGACGTGTCCTATGATCCACTGTCTCATTCACCAGGGAGCGTTATGTGGGAAATCAATGAAGAAAACTGAAGTTTTTAAATTTGTGGTTAAAATTATTAATATGTTAAGAGGTGGAAATCAAACCCTTTTGCATAGACAACTAAAGCAGTTTTTGCTGGAAATTGAGGCAGAATATGGAGACTTGCTGCTGTACAACCATGTAAGGTGGCTGAGTGCAGGAAAGTACCTTGAATGGTTTTTTGCTATTCGCAAGGAAATCCCTGAATTCCTTAATAAATTTGTCTCGTCTGATACAACTGAATTAGAAGAAGAAATTCAAAGCCCAGAATTTTTAAAGCAGTTAGCTTTCCTAACAGATATGACAAATCACCTTAACACCTTAAACCTGAGTCTTCAAGGAAGAAACCAGGTCATATCAGATATGGTGGGAATTGTAAATGGATTTTGAAACAAGTTAAACATTTTCATACGTGCTTTGGAAAACAATGAATTGACACATTTCCCTTGCTGTCTACAATTAGCGGCGGAGAAAGACCAGGAAACCATAGATTTTTCAGGTCTCAGTTCACACATTCAAGAAATCATTGAATAATTCAACACACGATTCAAGGAAACTGAAACACTGAAAAGCAGTGTCCAGCTTTACATGAATATTATTGGTGCTACAATCGAGGAACAAGAACCACACCTACAACTTAAGCTTTGCGATCTACAAGCCGATACGTTCCTACAGACCAGAAAATAAAAGGGATCACATTTTTTAAAACTGTTATCCTGTGAAAAATACCCAAACTTAAGACAATTTGGACTTAAAAATGACTTCAATGTTTGGGAGCACGTACATATGTAAAAGTATTTTTTCTTCTATGAAATTCATTAAAAATCAGTACAGAAGTTGACATGCAGATTCTTCCTTGCTGCATCTTTTGAGAATAGCAACAACAGAGCTGGAGGTGGATATTCGCTCATTGGTAGATGCAGCTGATCGACCACAGTACTCCCACTAAATTGTCCTTTTTTAAGTTTTATTTTGACTATATTATTAATTTCAGTTTGACTTTGGGTTAGTTTTTTTTGCCATTTGTAAAATATGAAGTCAAATAAACTGACATTCTTGCTCTTCTTCGAAATTCAATTGTTTTGGGTATAATAGTTGTTGTTTATTAAAAATATGCAATGCAATTGTATGCAATTGTAAAATGGTGTTTTAAGCAATTAAAATGATTAAACCTTTGTTTCAATTAAACTATGCATATTATTTCATACTGGTACTCTGTTCTTTTTGCAGAATTATATGAAAATTGGCCCGTTATTAAAGTGCGGCCCGCAAACACGCCTAAGGTTTCCACTGTGGCCCTCGGGCTCTTACAAGTTGGAAACCCCTGGTCTGATGTTATTTTCTATGTCCCTCAGACATAGTTTCTTGGGTCAGATAGTCCAACGGTTATTTCCCTATGCCCATAAGGCGTAGTTTAAATACGAGAGCTCTATGTTCTCTCTCTCTCTTCTCTCTCTCTCTCTATATATATATATATATGACCAGTTGATTGTGTTTACTGAGTCCATGAATCTGATTTCCTTTTCTAAGTCCTTAAGCCATTGTTATATTTATCAGGAAATGATTATGATACCCTAAATGGTACGATCACGTTTAGGATCTATTTATGGCAACAATCAGATTATCTAAAGTTTTCTTCTTGGACCTAGTTAGGCCAGTGACTGTCCTCATTTTTTTGTAGCTATTTACTGTGTGCAACCTGTGAGAGCACTATTAGATTGAAATAGTTCTTTGTTCCGACTCCTTTAGGCGCCATATGTATCTAAGTGTTCAACGATAATTTGTACTAGTTATTGTGTGCCCTAGTAATGGGTTAATCTATAAATTTACTATTGATTGTCCTGGCAGTACTCATTAGGAAATGACCGGCCATAGTAAAATCGCTGTGTAGATATCCTGATTGTAAGCTATCTATTATTTGTAAAATGGAAGCTCCTTTTATAGTAAATTATTCTTAGGTTTTCGTAACTCTCCATGGATTTAACTCAAGCTAGCTAGCTTAAATAACAATCTTCTTAGTAATTATAAAAGTATAGAATTTGATACTATGTTTCTATTTTAAATTGTTTCACTATCATTCATGATTAGACTTCTCATGTATTAGTTTGGTATTAGCCAGGCTAGATTGTCTTTATGTATATTGCCTAAAACTTAATTTAATTTGGATTTCCTCTTTTTTACTGTCGCTGAGTTGAGGCAGACGCTCCTTCGTATGAGTAAGAGCGAAGATCCCTATTTATAGAGTTATTAAACTAAACAAAATGTTCTATCTAACTTCTGTTGGTTCCGTGTCTACTAAGTGTTAATATCTGTTCGCCCAACTGAATGTTTTCTACTTCGATAACAGAATACAGTTTTCTTTAATTAATTGAATTAATATCTTTTCACTCATTTGTAATTCTATATCATTTTGTTTGCTTTTTAATAAACTTATTTGTTAAACTTATATATTTCTGTGATGCATCTTCCTTCCCTATCCTTCATAAATTATAACTTATGTAATATTAATTGTCTCTTTTTCTACATTATAGGAGAAGCGACGGTTTACAGTATAATCTAAATACTAATACCTTTTTAATAAGACAAAATTATTAGCAACCCCAGGCTGTAGTGGTTAGGTTGAATAATGTTTTTATACTCTTAGCATCATTCACTGAGATCTGCTTCGGTGGCTGCCATGTCTAACGCGCGACTCTCGCAGTAGACTAGACTGCCGATGATGGGAAGATTGAGGTTGGAATATCGGTTGAGTGTACTGAATGTGTTTTTTCCAAAATGGTTTTCTACTCTCCCTTCATGCAAATACGGTAACATTTCCTATAAATATAACCTTCAAAATCCCTAAAACCATTAGCGTAATGAGTGCATAAGTGTATAACCTAAACAGGTAGTAAGACGCGGTGCTAAAAAAATAAACTCAACTATAGAACTTTTTAGATAAAAATGAGAAAAAATATTTTACACATTACAAAAAAATGCGTATGTGCAATTATATTTGATTTATTAATTACATTTCTATCATTTTCAAACTTTACTTATGCCGATAAAAATAAGAAAATATACCTTATAGTTATATAGCTATTACAAATACAGTAATATGTAATAAGCATAAAATATTTATGAGATTGATGAACTTGTTTATTTGACACAATAAATCCAATTTTAAAAACAACTACTCTTTTAACCAACGGAAGCCATAAGTTTATCTGGTAAATTGTATGAATACTTATTAAAATTGTGTTGCTGTAATCATGTCGGATGACGCTTATCTCTGCAATAAAATAAACAAATATAGAATAAAAGCTGTAGTATTTTATAATTTAAATAGTTCTAAAATAAATATTTAATTTACTTACATTTGTAAATGTTTGCTGTGACCCCCCCAGAATCATTTTAGTAACCCTTAGAGGGGTCGGGAGCCACAATTTAAGAACCTGTGCTCTATATAATGCTTTCTTTTTCAAAATATTCATCTTACTTTCGTTTATTGATCATAGAATAAATAAACTCTAGCTACGTCCTTATATTCTCACTGTAGCTTCAAGCTTTGTTGTCGAACACCTGTATTACTTTTCTCTAGTTTTGTTCTTATTTTGTTCTTGTTTTCAATGACAGGCAATCAGGGAACATTTCCTAACAACAGACAATCAATTAACTGAACTGCTTGGCAATGAAAGCCCTTTGGTCAAATAACTGTTACGTGTTACTTTGTATTGGTAAGAGGGGATTTGTTGAGAGGGTATTGGATAAATATTTGACCACGACCATAACATTGAAAAGAGGTTTGTAAGGAGTGACTGTAATGTAACATTATTTTTAAAATTTCATAAAAAAAACAAACTTGTAAGCTTCAAGAAACTCCTTCGTTTGGACAAATTAATAAGCTTAGCATCCATTTAAACACTAAAAGATTAATAAAAAAATATATTTACTTTACATCATTTTGTAAGACTTTGTTAATACTAGTGAGCTACTTTTATAACTTTATTAATTTTTTGTAACAAGCATGTGGTTAAGCCATAGCTTGTTGGAGTTTAATACAAATATTATTTTCTCTCTTAAATGGAAGTGTTTAACACAAATAGTGATAACATAAAAACATAAGTTACTTCTAGATTCAAATTAAATAGTAAATCTAACACTAACATCAACATTGCTGATCACACGGTCTGAGGCGTCACTCTCGCAGTATACTGAATTGCGAGGGACCATGAGAACGATTTATTCAAAATGGTTTTTCACTCTCCTTCCGCACAAATACGGGTACATTTCCTCTAACTTCTTCCTCCCTTAATGTAAATAAGAGGATAGCCCAGACGGGTAATAAGACGCGGTAGTCACTGTCTAAGATAAAAAGATAAACTTTGCTCAACATATTACTTGAGAACCCTTTTAGAACTGTCTGACGATCACGCCAGACAAGGTTGACGCTTTAGCCCACGTGACCACCGATACGGGTCCGTTAAAATTAGCATATTAATTGGGAAACAGGTTGAACCTTTAATAAAAATTAATGTTTAGCAACTAACCAGGGGCTTTCTAACTAAGAGCTTTTTTTTTAGAACTGCATCTTACTACCCGCTAGGACTGTACGCCGATGTTCTAATTACTTTAATTGTTAAGGATTAGGAAACTTGAATTTAGAAGAAGTGTCCCCGCATTTGCATGTATGGAGATTGAAAAACAATTTAGGATAAACCACACTCAGTACATCCGACTGGGTTCGAACCCCAATCTCCTCGTCATCAGCAGTCTAGTTTATTGCGAGAGTGACACATTAGACCGTGCAACCACCTAAGTGGGTTTATGTTGTCTTAAATAACGTCAGAGCTACGCTAGCGGTGTACAAATTGACATTTTATGATACACTTAAAATAATGTTATATTACAACAACAAAAACCTAAAGAAGATGAACCATCAAACGTTATGGCCCTCAAAGTATTTCTATCTCATCATTTTATCTTAAATACCTCGTTCTTATGTTGAAGTCAACGTTCTTACTCCCACTTGCATTTATCGCTATTTCACAGACCTTTATGTAGTTCTGGTTTCTCAAAGTATCCGGTGAAGTGCTTTCAGTCGGTGCCATTTGACTATCTATATTGAAAATCTTTGCCTCGTGTTAAGCTCAACAACTTTATTCGGCTATGCATGGCAACTCCCCGACAAGTTCCGATGGAGTGATGTTCTCTAGCCCGAAGAAGAGGGAACTTATTCTTTGCGAGTCCCACGTCTTGCTACCAGGTGAACTACATTAATGGGACAGGCATAAAGGTATCCGAATTTGCAGGACCGAATTTAGAGTTATGGAAGTATCGGGACTGTAAAATATTGTAGGTCTCAGCATTTAACAAATAAGTTATTTTTATTTTCAACGTTTTGACATTATCATTTTTTTTCCTTACAAAATAAACTGTTAAAATCTCAATGTTAAAGATATTATTTAAATAAGGAAATGTTGTCATCATAATAAAATAGATCTATAATTCCATTTGTAGCTACTAGATTTGCTATTCGCTACGATCTGAGGGTGTAGTTTTATGTTTTGAACATCACAATCTGAAAAATGTATTTGTCGCCCGTGCGATTAGTAAGTAAGTAAGTAATATTTTGTCAGTAATAAACAAGAATTGATACAGTAAGCTATAATATTTATTTTTAAGTTTCCACTATGACCATAGAGGCAATTTATTTATTGCAACTAATTGTGAAGGCCCTGGGGCGTCAATCCATGTCACCCTCCCTTAAATCCAGATATACGCATTTTTGTCGAGGGAGATTTGTAAATCATTGGGGGAACCCCTCCCATTTTAGTACACACGACTGGGATTCGATTTAAAATCCCTCCATCACCGGCAATCCAGTATATTGCTAGAGTGACGCCTTAGACTAAGTGGCCACCGATACGGGTAAAAATGAAAATTTAATAAGAAAGCTGTATGACTTTTTAACAGTAGTTATTTGAATGATTTAAACCAAATATATAAAAACCATGCGAAATTTTTGATAAAGATTTCATTTTTTACTTCCGCATGTGGACTAGGCTACATACTTTTTTTTAGCACAATGTCTTACTAACCGTTCAGGTTATGCGCAAATGTACTAATTATCCTTCGGTGTTGATGATGAAGGAGATTTAAATCGGAGGCGGTGTACCCGCATTTTCGTGGATACATAAAGTGTGTAAAACATTTAGAAGAAAATCATATACCCGCTTCAGTGGTCGAATGGTCTCTAGGGTAAAAACATGCCAAGCAGCTGGCTTTAAAGTTTTTTTTTTAGCGTATAGCATTACTGACCGGAAGAGACATGACACCCAGTCCGGTCGCCTGTATGTAGACTATGCGCTGCTATTATAGCACAGAGCGTTGCCCAGGGTACATTTATGAAGATTGTCTACATGTACTCGCAATGAGATGATAGTTATTATGGCGGTATGGACCGATGGGAGTCTTAGGCCAAAACCTGACTTAAGTCTAACTAACCAAACTCTGGTGACCGTTGGGATCATTCCCCTTAAGAGAAAAATAGCCAAGCTAACAGCCGGGAATCGAACATGCGATCCCTAGGTTCGTAGCCAGGTGCACTGATCACTAAACCACGGGGCCGGATGCGGTAAAGGTGAAGACTGCTGTAACGCTGAAGATAGATGTCACGGTCGATGTCGGGTAAATATACCTTTTAGCTCAACCCTCACTGCGAATCTCGCTGCTAGAGCTGATCACAATAGTGCCTTCAATCCTCCGCAGGAACCACAGTGAAAGTGGAGTAGGGGATGGGGTCATTGCCCCCCGGAAAGAATTTGACCCTCCCTGGAATAAATCTGCCTCCCCCCCCCCGGAGAAATTCAGTGGTGAGGCCAATATATTGTGCTGTACCTTCACCACTGAAGCTCTCCATAAACGAATGAATGGACACCGCCATGACACCAAAATCAAGAATCCAGAAAAACCAGTCTCAGCACATGCCTCCAATCATAACCTCAACCTCGAGTACTGCTACACTGTCAAAGTGTTAAAATCACTCAACAGGATACAATGCAATATGTCCCAGTTAAGAAGATGGGAACTGGCACAGCAATCTATCACAAACTCTAGAAAACAACCCAACCTAAATATTCGTTAATTTCAACCCAGAGGCTACACTAGCACCGCCACCACAGAGTATTAGAGGAACCTTCAGAGAATTTCAACTCCACCAGAGAAGTTTCCATCCTTCCCAATGTACCGTCTGCGTCACACCCGGTTGTTTGGTTGAAAGGTGTGCCGCTAGACGGCACCTCGCTCACTCTAAGATGTGGTGTAAAGAAGTATGGGACAGTGCATTGCTGGTCGAAGTCTGAAGCGGACGCTAGAAAAAGAAAGACTTACGAAAGAAAGGCCGGACTTGAGAGTGTGTCTATAGGGAACCGTGTGTACTTGACCTTAAAGAGATCAGAATAAAACACAAGTGAAACGTGATATAGTTGTTGGTCTTTTTGTTTCTTTACGTAATGGAATACCACCGTGCGGTAGAATACCAAGAGAGGGGAGTTCGCAACAACGACACATCGGTGTTAGGGGCGTCGGGGAAATGAGCCCAGAGATAGTAAAAAGGGGTACAATAGATGGTAGCAGAGCATCGTTTTCGATTGATAAAATGACGAGAATTGCCGGAAATATCAACTCAAAATTAACAAAAAACATAATCGCGAGTGAGGTGATGGGGGACTTGCGGAGGAGACAGCACCCGACATCCTACGATCCGAAAGTCAACAAGGAGCGAGCCAACGGGTGGGGGTCGAATGATGTCCAGACTGGCCATTCAAAGAACAACGATCGGCAGAGACAGGAAAGTTGGGCTGGAGAATGGTAACGGCCAGTGAATCGTCTCATCACGTGAGGATCGGGGAGCGTTTTAACAACTACAAGTCGAGACAAAAATAGATCATGATGTCGTAATCCCCCACCCCTATGTGGTAATGGGTTTTTTCCGACAACTAGAGAGCATTGACACAGCTCGGGCCTTGGAATGCTCAGTTAGTGGCCTACATCCCCCATCGCAAAAGTTTACTAAAATTGGTTGTATGGTATCGTCCATCGACATGCGCGGATGTAGGTACCAGCCTTGGGGAAGAAATACCTACAGTTTAAAAGGAAGGGATTAAATTTCAGTTAGCCGGAATTAGATGAGCCTGACATTTAGACGGCGTGAACACTGGGATTCGAACCTCGATATCGTTACCACGGCTAATATCTGTTAGAACTGCCGTACTTCCCGCACCCCCTCCCACCATATTGCCGGTCGACCAGGTAGCGTCGATCACCCGCCGTCTAGTGACACCTTATACCATGCGACCGCTGATGCATTGTGACGGTAGATTGCTACCCAAGGATAAAGCAAAAACAGACGTTTTTTATTGGCCTCGGTACACACGCAAGCGTGAGTTAAAAGCTGATGTTGACCAGGTGAAATGTGTAACAGCATTTGCCAGTGAAGTAATTAGCGTTTGTTGCCCTCTAAGGGACGTCACAGGGTGAGATGTGTACCCACATTTGCGTGTCATTGACATTCGAACCCTCCAACACCACCCGAATGAGAGAGACAGAATAATAAAATTAGTGATGTACCGTTATTTTTGTAGGGCTGAAATGTGAAAACAGTCAAAGTTATTAATTATGCTTATTTATGTCTCTACGCAAATTGGTAAAAAATAGATATTAATGTTAGAAAGTGGTCAGAATTATGTTTACTCTTGTTGGAAATAATTTTGTTTTAGAAATAAATAAAAAACAATTTAATTCACAAACAGACAAACACTTCCTTTATTATTATAGATTCCTGTTTCAATAATATAGACGGGAGGCCCGGTGTGGCTGTAACGGTTCCCGTCACACGGGCTTCTCATCCGATATTAACTTGGCCCGCTAAATTTATGATTGGTATCTTGTGGAAGCATGCAAACAGGGGTTCGGATACTTCCTGCGATACGTGGACGTTAAAGGTACATACTCCCGCCACGTGGCGCGGTGGTTCATCGAACGGCGCTATGAACTATCCTTGGGATATGGGAGAACTTGTTCGGTGAGCAGGTGGAGGAAATTGTGAACAGTTGGAGTGAGTGTTCCGCGAGACGGACTCAAGTGTGTAACTGGGTTGGACGTGAAAGCCTGGCAGGTGTTGACTCTCTGTCTCCGAGGAGGAGGATTTGGAGCGAAGTTTTGGTGCAGGGGTAAGGTAGACCTATACTTACTATTTATTCTTTATTATTTGAACGATCTATTTCAACTTTCTGAGTGGTTTTAGTTTGGTAATATTTACATAGTTATACCCGTTCTAATGGGATTTTAGTTTAATAATTGGCCGGTCAGGAAGGGGGAAAACTACTTGGCGTGAGGCTGGGTAATATTATAAAAGAGCGGCCGACCATCGGGGCACCCCTGAGGATTCCCTGTGGAGTGTATGGTTACGCGCAGGACTCGCAGATACCCTAAGTGCTATATTTGTGTTGTTTTCTAAGGACGCTGGTATTTGAAGAAGGACTTGAGAGGGCACTATGAGAGGAAGTGACTGTGGCACTTAGTGTAGAGTAGCGTTAGATTTAGTTGAAATGTGCACTTTAATTTTTTTTTGCAGTGGCCACTTGCAGTTCCCAATTTTTATATGTTCTGAAGTAGGAGTAAAGCCAATAAATTGTTTTTCGTGATAACTTGTTAAAGGAATTTACTATTTATTCTGAACTACTCTATTAATGATTCAACTCATATTTTCCCTATGTAAATAATTATATGCTTCACCAATTTCATTTCATGATGAGAACTTGACTATATTGTCTATTGAAATTAAGATGAAGGCTTAACCAAACATTTAAGGGGAAAGGTTAACTTATATGGAGATAAGGAATGTTTATTTGGCCTGTCTTTTTTTGTGCACGCCCTTCGGGCGTATTGAACTCTCTATTTTGTTGTGGTCCTAATTTTTCGATTGATTCCTCCAACTATATTTCAGGGGCCCATTCATAGTAGCATAAGATTAGCCAACCTTGACATTAAAATAAGTTTATCTTTCCCAATTTTTTCTCAAAACATAATACTACAGATATAATTTGATTTACAATAATGTTATTGATTGCTAATTTCTTAGAGTTTAAAGAACTTTGTAATAAAACCCCGGAAAGCCTAGGGGTTTAATGGGGAGCCTCGTTGCC
Organism: Timema podura; assembly: GCA_033556935.1. Classification (NCBI taxonomy): domain Eukaryota; kingdom Metazoa; phylum Arthropoda; class Insecta; order Phasmatodea; family Timematidae; genus Timema; species Timema podura. Next base: position 82,430,480 of record JAVRXN010000010.1, read on the forward strand.
TAACAAGCAGTTGATCCCTGACCGAGGGGTCCCTTATTTATCCGGGTCTACCTTACGAGGGGGAGGGTTGATTTTCATATCTACTTCTGGCGACTGAACGACTTTCCTCGTTAATGTTCAGTCTCGCTATCGCCAACGAGGTGGCGCCCAAACATCAACACTCTCCTGGACTGACCCTGACTTTAGGGGACCAGTGCCAACAGCTCTAGGACCACGCCCTTCTCCACTGAGCGACGCGGGATTTGGCATGGCAGGAAATCTTTAGACTAGGACATTTTTAGGTAGTGGGTCTTTGTCAATGCCGCCCATTATGTTTTTTAATCTCTTTGTCAACGTCGCTCTGAAGTTCTTAGGAAATCTTTAGACTAGGAAATTTTTAGGTATTGGCTCTTTGTTAATGCCGCACTTTGGAAGTGTGCGTGTGTGGGTTTGTGCGTGTTTGTGCGTGTGTTTGTGCGTGCGTTTGTGTGTGTCAGAACAAATCAAAACTCAATTGTTAGTGTATCTTTTCGGCCGTTTATTAATTTGATTGCATGTATTTAGTTTATTGTTAGTAAGGATAAATACTGTCTATTCAGGCCTTGGGAAAAGCAGCCAACATCAAAAAGTCAAGGTTCTCTTTTACACGAAGATAGCAGCAGGGATGAAGGTACAAATTCTTAAAACTATGCCAATATTTACTGTTAATTTGTATCAAAATAAGTCAAGACTGTAGTTAATGGGTAGATTGAGTTTCAAAGGGATTTTAGGGGCATCTATTTAAAAAAGTTAAAGACTACTTTAAATAAATTCTTAAGCCCTACGTCATTAGGTTTTAAAAAGATTTCAGAGGAAGGGCCTTTCTAAATAACTTATAGAGGCGTGTGACTCTACACTATAATTATTATAATATAATTTAAAATGTTATATATGTGTATGTATGTTTAAATTTAAATCATATTTATGGGGGGTGCCAGAGTAAGAAGCCGTCCTGGGTGTCAAATATTCAAAGGCTTTTGACATATTATGGTAATAATTGTCTTTCCTTTTTCGGATAGGATTAAAAAAACACTGGTGTTGATGCGGTGAAGGCGTTGGTAAAGTGTGAGTGAGAGGTTTAATAAAGTAGCATTAATATCTACACGAATTTTCTAGTCAACATTGAGATTATTAGACCACTGTTCGGTGTCAAAGAGATGCCGTTCTTTTGAGTGCGTGCCGATGCTGTACTAGAGTCCTTCTTGCATTCAGACTAATAATATCCTGGAATAATGTTTTCCACTTACACCGGCCCGCAAGAGAGAAAACATATATATGCAAGAATAATCTCAGTATCGAGATTTATTCCCACTGCACCCCAACGAGATTCGATGACAGCTGAGCACTGTCCCACCGAACTACAGTCCCCAGCTAAAAAAGCCACTAGATCTAATTTCACGTATTCATACGTCAAGACAAGTGATCTGCAGCAACCTATTTGATATACTATCAATACATATAACATATCACCGAAACTGTAGTATTATTTTATAAATGTTGGCCGAACAAAAGGCTCTAAAACAGTTGTTTTTACTACTGGTTCGGATCTTACTACACTTAGTACGAGCCTGACAACATGTAGCCCGCGACCACCTATGTATAAAATATAGGGGTGTAAAGAAATGTTCCAGCGTTTACGTGGAGGGAGAGCGGGAAAACATTTAGTGAGAACTACCAACAGTACACCTCAGCAGGTATTCAAATCCCCAACACAGATTTGAATCCCGATATCTTTCGCCGGGTTCTTCATGCCATTTAGTTACCAAACCCGAGAGAAGAATATGGTGTTTCAACCGGTCTGTCCCTATAAATATGTTGTGACAGAAAGGCGCCGGCAATATACACGTGACAGTTTTGCCGGAATAAAATATTAAAGAGCGCAGAGATGAGCCCGCATTTGCGTAGAGGGAGAGTGAAAAACTACCCCCAGGTCAAGACAGCACTCTCGCAATATAATAAACCGCAGAGGGATTCGAATCCTGGTCCACTGGCTGACACACGCGGCGGGAGTATGTACCTTTAAAGTCCACGTATCGCAGGAAGTATCCGACCCCCTGTTTTCATGCTTCTACAAGATACCAATCATAAATTTAGCGGGCCAAGCTAAATATCGGATGAAAAGCCCGTGTGACGGGAACCGTTACAGCCACACTGGGCCGCCCATCTATATTAATGAAACATGAATCTATAATAATAAAAGGAAGTGTTTGTCTGTTTGTGAATTAAATTGTTTTTTATTTATTTCTAAAACAAAATTATTTCCACCAAGAGTAAACATAATTCTGACCACTTTCTAACATCAATATCTATTTTTTACCAATTTACGTAAAGACATAAATAAGCATAATTAATAACTTTGACTGTTTTCACATTTCAGCCCTACAAAAATAACGGTACATCACTAAATTTATTATTCTGTCTCTCTCACTCGGGCGGTGTTGGAGGGTTCGAATGTCAATGACACGCAAATGTGGGTACACATCTCGCCCTGTGACGTCCTTTAGAGGGCAACAAACGCTAATTACTTCACTGGCAAATGCTGTTACACATTTCACCTGGTCAACATCAGCTTTTAACTCACGCTTGCGTGTGTACTGAGGCCAATAATAAAACGTCTGTTTTTGCTTTATCCTTGGGTAGCAATTCTACCATCAAAATGCCAGGTGATCGACGCTACCTGGTCGACCGGCAATATGGGGGGAGGGGGTGCGGGAAGTACGGCAGTTCTAACATACATTAGCCGTGCTAACGATATCGAGGTTCGAATATCCCAGTGTGCACGCTGTCTAAATGTCAGGCTCATCTAATTCCGGCTGACTGAAATTAATCCCTTCCTTTTAAACTGTAGGTATTTCTTCCCCATAGTTGATACCTACATCCGCGCATGTCGACGAACGATACCATACAACTAATTTTAGTAGACTTTTGCGATGGGGGATGGAGGCCACTAACTGAGCATTCCAAGACCCGAGCTGTGTCAATGCTCTCTAGTTGTCGGAAAAACCCATTACCACATAGGGTGGGGGATTACGACATCGTGATCTATTCTTGTCTCGACTTGTCTTGTCAACCCGCCAAACTGGCGCCTGGTTGCGACACCGGGCAAACCCATTACCAAATAAGGGGTTGCAACACCGGTAAAATACATTACCACATAGGGGGCTGCGACACTTGTCTTGAAGGATGGGGGAATGAGGGGGAAAGTGAAAGGGGGAGTCACATGGGTGCAAGCTGCGCGACGACCACACTCTTCGCTAAGCGGCCATCGGGGAAAAGTTCCTGCTCCGTGTTCCTTCTCATGCCACGGGAGGAGCGCCTGACGTCGTGGACTGCATGCCAATAAATAAATAAAAATCTCTAACGCCCCGTCCTAATTCTACCCTGCCAACTAACCCTTTGATCTCAAATAAAAAAATATATTTGAGCACACATTAATAACTAATGAGAATACATAAATAACCAATGAAGACAAATTAAAAAAAGTCTGGAAAGGGCCCCTACATGTTAGAAACAAGAAAAAACATGTCTGGAAAGGTTTCAACGACAGGAGGGGTGAGGACATGTTAGGAACAAGAAAAAACATGTCTGGAAAGGGGATCAACGGCAGGAGGGGGAGGAGAGGGGCAGGAGGGGAGGGGGAGCCAACAGCCAATCAGAGAGCGAGGGCTAAAAATATCTATCTATCAGCGTTGAGTTCTATCTGGTCATTCCCACTACTTACGTACATGAAAAAACAAAAATATAGGCCTACTTAAGACTAAAATATAAAAAATTAAATTAACATACCAAAATTGCAGACATAAATCAGTTCTGAACTTAAATGACTTGACGTAGGAAATAATTAGTGATCTTGATTTGTTGTAGTTTGCTTATCTTTATGCAATAAACACACTCTTCAAGTTCACTGATTGCATTAAAAATGTTGTCTTTTACGGCTGGTTGGGATTCAATGAATCTTCTCGGCTCCATGCTGGGCGTCACGTGATTGATTATACACTGTCGCACAGAGGCGATGAAATCTGATCCAGGACATTCCTTATTCTAGGAAACCCACTCGCCACCAGTGCAGAATTCCCGGCTTTATCTTTTACTATACTTCATTACCCGCTTCGGTGGCCGCATAATCTAAGGCGCTACTCTCGTAATAGACTAGACTGCTGGAAATGGGTAGATCAGGGTTCGATCCCGGTTGGGTGCACTGAGGTTTTTCCGAAATGGTTTTCCACTCTCCCTCCAGACAAAAACGGGTGTACTTCCTCCAAATTAAAAACCTTCCTAATCCCTAACACATTTATAGTGTAATTAGTTCACTGGAATATAACCTGAACGGGTAGTAAGGCGCGGTGCTTATATATATATATATCATTTAACTTTATTTGACATTCTTGACATATAAGTGTGAATTAAATAAAAATATTTAATCCAGGCTAGAAATGAGTACTAACTCGAAATATTTACCAACCATGGTTTTCAAATTATCAAAATTTTTCCTTCTAATATTAGATTGAAATGTGTTATTTTTTACCATTGATTTAAATAGTACAGTATTATTAATTAGCACTGCGTCTTACCACCCGTACGGGCTATATGCAATTTTAATAGTAATTTCATGGGGAATCATGGTGGATTCAAACTATTAAATTTTCGAACTAACTAATGTCGAATTAACCAGATCCTACTGTAGCTTGTTTTGTCATTGACATCGCAGTGAGCATCGTTGGTGACGGCAAGGATAACCTCCTCGGCATCCGCTTACCCATTACTTTCAATGATTTTGATTGACATGGATGAAACATCCACTGCAACCGCAAACTGCTCAGCATGCGACCACGATCTTCACCTTCATCGCGACCTGCTCAACATGCGACCACGATCTCCATCTTCACCGCGAACTTCTCAGCATGCGACCGCGATCTTAACCTTCACCACGACCTGTGCTTCAGTGACATTCGACCGGATCTTACCTTCATCGTGCGAGCTGCTCCAACATGCGACCGCGACTTACTCGGCATGCGACCACGATCTTCACCTTCACCGCGACCTGCTCAACATGCGACCACGATCTCCATCTTCACCGCGAACTGCTCAGCATGCGACTGCGATCTTAACCTTCACCGCAAATTGCTCAACATGCGACCACGATCTTCACCTTCACCACGACCTGCTCAGCATGCGACAGCGATCTTAACCTTCACCACGAATTGCTCAACATGCGACCATGATCTACACCTTCACCGCAACCTGCTCAGCATGCGACCACGAGCTTGACCTTCACCGCGAATTGCTCAACATGCGATCGCGATCTTCACCTTCACCGCGACCTGCTCAGCATGCGACCTCGATCTCCACCTTCACCACGACCTACTCGGCATGCGACCGTGATCTTCACCTTCACCGCGAACTGCTCAGCATGCGACCGCGATCTTCACCTTCACCACGACCTGGTCAGCATACGACCGCCGAACTTTTGACTTTGAACTTTTTGTCACAGGTGGAATAAGGGCATGTATCTTTAATTACTAGAAGCTACTATAAGCTATTATATTTTAAAGGCTAACACTAATTGCGGATGAAATATATCCAAATCATAATTATATGGTTAGTTGTTTTAAAAACACCAACTTTATAATATTGACCAAACCGTAAATCTCGATTTTAAGAGCTCTGATTTAAATGTTACATTAATTTGTGACTTCCAACTAAACCACAGATATACTACTTTATTTTTTACTGAACATATATTAGTTTTAAATATTTATTTTGAGTGTTAATTAAAAGTAAACACAGTATTCGTCTATGATTTAACGGATGAAAGAACAATCATATGTTGTATTTTATTATAAACTAGAATTTGTACGCTGCTTCTCACGCATTAAACATCAACACATTAGCCAACTTCAAATGCTAGAAAAGAATTAAACCTAGTCGAGAGCAGCGTTTTTTGTGCGTTCAAAGATTTACGAAGAAACACGGACTCGCTCCCATACCTCTACCTCTACACCTCAGCTCATACCACGTGTCATCTTATGTATACCCTGATTTTTGCGGTCAACATTGGATAACAAATTCACTACATAGTTTGTGTTATTTTATAGTTATTGATGATATCTGTCAAAAGGGACAGCTTAAGATAGCATGACTTTATGTATGAATATACTAAAATTATTTTATTAACCTTATTAACTAAATTATACTGTTCTTCCTACCAAAATCATACTATACTCGCAATACCATCTGTGACAAATGTTCACTGCTTTCATTCAATTTTTCAGACACTACTTCGTTTGCTGATGAGATAGCGTGATGGTATGTATCTTAACACGGTTCCCTGAAAAATATGGTGTACTACAGAAGAAGTGCACTCTTGTTCCAATGAGTAATTTTAAGTTTACTGGCAATAGACAAATATTTTAAAAATCATTATTTTGTGTTCTTATCGTTTACACTACCCAGAAAAAAGGAAAAATCCAACAAAATTAGAATGTGCAGACCAAACTGAGTGTTTTATTATACACATATATCTAAGAAACAAAAATAAAGTAAATTGAAATAAGCATTCTATAGTAAGCGCCCTATCACACCAAATCAAGTTCTGCTGTTGGTTTAGTACCAAGAAACAAAACTGAACAAACCTAATTCACATAAAAATCATAAAATGACTTAAAACATACCTAAATTTAAGACACAAATGCAAACACGTTATCAGTGGCTCTCTTAAGTGAAGGCAATGTTGCAATGAGCACCAAACTAATAATTAGTTTTAATTTATTATAAAAGGAACAAAACTAAGTAAACCTAATTTACAGGTAAAAGCATAAAATAACTGAAAAATACCTAAATTTAAGGAAAAAATGCAAACAAATTAAAAATGGCAATCTCACGTAAAGGCACTGTTGCAATGAACGGAAAAATTAATAGTTTGGATTTATTATAAAAAAACTAAATACATATAATTTACGCTCAAAACCATAAATAGCTGAAAAATACCTAAATTTAAGACGCAAATGTAAGCAAATCAAAAGTGGGTCTCATACGTGGAGCCACTATTGCAATAAACAATAAAACACAGCTGCACTATTTACTACATTTAATTATAAATAGTATATTTATTATGAATTGTGTGTTGTATGCTACGCATGGCTTTCTATTAGTTGAGCGCTATGAATGATTATTATTTATGTATATCAAAGATAAAATGACAGGTGACCGGTTACTTATTTGTATTTTTTGTTTGTGAAAGAAACACTATTCATCCGCACAAAATTATTCATAGGTTTATATCGCAAAACACTCGTTATCACGGAGTATTAGAATTGGTTTGTTGAAAGTGCCAGAGTCCTAGTTATAAAGGAGACTTATAATTATTAAATTATTAATTATCGACCTGTTAATCTTTTTGAACCTCTCGTTGCTAAGGAGACTTACAAAAAATATGTATACATATAACGTAAATATTTTTGAACTGTTACAAATTTAAGACGCAAATGTAATCAAACTAACAATAAGTTTTTTTCTAGAATGTTTTGCTCGCTTATGTGATAGCGTGCTGGTAAATGGCCTACCTTATATTTTGAAAAATAAAATAAATAAATAAAAATAAAATACATCAGAAGAATTCTTATCTTGATCCGATGGTACTTCTTGAGTTTCCTGGGAACAAACAGAAAGAATCGATGGCAGAAACAGATTTAGAGATTTATTGTTATGTATAGATAACGGCCAAACTACAAACTGACTTGTAAAAAACTCTAGTAAATTTTAAAATTTCACTTAAAGCTGCAAGAATTTACTCGTGCCTTTATAAAACACTAGCTTTTGCCCGCGGCTTCGCTCGCGTTAATGTAGATTTTATCAATAAATTCAGGTTGTCGATTGATACAGGAAGTATGACAATAAAAACGATGAACATATTGAGGTTGTTAGTCAATAGAGGTAGAGATAAAAAAAAAAAAAACTACACAATATAAATCAGGATTAAGTGTAGGAGTAGAAAAGAAGTAGCGGAGTGTGTGTCAGTAGAGTCATAGGTTATGCCTTGCCACGAATTGGAAGATCCTACTCCATCTTAAATTTTACTTACAGTTAATTAACATCCCTTATTTACTCCGCTTGTTCTTGACCGTTGCAATCATGGGCACAGGATAGATCATTATTTTAGGACGCTCCTATATACTATGTTGTTTGTCCTTCCATTTGGCGCAAATACATACAAATTCTGGGCATTGGACACACGCGAACAGGCTACATATAGCTGGCCATGGGAAAAACATGGCATTTCCAAATGCACCCCTGCTACCTGCAATGTTTGCCCTTGCGCTTTGTTAATAGTAATAGCAAAACTAAGTTTGATTGGAAACTGGAGTCTTTTGAATTGAAATGGTAGGTCAGTGGGGATTATTGGGATTCGAGGTATGATTACACTTTCCCCTTTTCCCACACCTGTTAAAATGGTGGCACAGATTATATTTTGCCCTAATTGTGTAATTCGAAGCCTCGTCCCATTACATAAACGGGGTGCATCTAAATTTCGCATAAGCATAACTGGTACACCTAATTTCAATTGTAGTTTATGCGAGGGTACACCCGATAGCTCCAGAGAATTTAAAAACTCAGCGGGATATGAAGTGCTCTGTTCTGTGTCCATGATTGTATCTATTGACAAATACTCCTTTATTTCTCCCTGCACCTCTTTCAAAATGTCAGTGTTGATTTTGTTAACGATTTCATTTTTTGGTTCAAGAATTGCTCTTGAACACAACCAATGATCACAATTTAAATTTAGTTGTAAGTCTGGGTAAACTTTAGCAATGAGCTCCACATCATTTTCCACCAAATTACAGAATTCCCCTGTAAGTAGAATACAGCCTTCAGCATCCGTGTCCAAACGTCCATCGCCAATTTTCAATAGTGTATCTGCGTAATTTCCTGAATCTACGTCATTATAAAGGTAGACTCTCATATTCGTTGTTAGGCTGAATTTTTTCACTTTTTCCCACAATCTTGATGACTTGAGACAGGCTTTGATTTCATCTGCATGTGTGCCCCTCTGGATCACCGGTAGAGTTTGTCGGAAGTCACCAGCCAGTAAAACTACCATTCCTCCCATAATATCTGTACTGTCTCGCAAGTCCTGAAGAGTTTGGTTTAACGCCTCTATAGCTTTTTTGTGGGACATCGTACTTTCGTCCCACACTAAAAGTTTACATTGTCGTAGCATCATACCTCGATAGCTCTTCCTGTGCAAATGCAAGATTTAATGGCAATTTTCGAACGGAATGTGCAGTACGGCCACCGTTCAGTAGTGTAGCTGCTATACCGGAGGAAGCGACGGCAACAGCAATTTTCTAGTCTTTTCTTATGAACGCCAATAATAAGTTCAGCAAAAACGTTTTCCTGGTTCCTCCAGGGGCGTCGAGAAAGAGGAGTGCACCATTCCCTGACTCTACTTGACGTAACACCTGTTGAAAGACGTGACTTTGTTCTGGAAGTAAAACAATTACTATATTATTAAAATAGGACTAAACACAGATAAATAAACGGTAACAAATCAATGTTTGTAAACAAATGAATCGCAAACATGTATTGCTATTTCCCATCAATACGGTCACCCAACTCCCTTTCTTCTCTTTCTCCAAGCTTCATAGCCATAGATAAACAAAACGATACCGCGTTATTTAGTACATTCAATAGCACAAATCGATACCGCATTTTAAAGTAAAAATAATGTTTTTATTTGATATACCCATACCAATAATACCAAACTTCTTACGACAATTTTGTCTTTACCATAACAGGGTGAACAGACAGAGCTTAATTAGCTGAATATAATAATTTTTAATCATTTTAAGATAGATGTTATAGCATGTCAATCAGAGAGAGATTGACACGGCTACAAGCGAAGGTTAATATTCCAATAATTTGCCAAAAAAATAGGAATTTTGATAAATACTGTGGCAGATATCTTAGAAGAGGATTAATAATGTCATATTTGTGAATAGATGTTCAAACAAATATCGTATACCAGTGGATGGTTCCTGATAATATGTTCATGTATCGACCATGCGGCCGACAAGGAAAAAGTTTAAAGGACGTCTATATTATAATATTTCATAAAACTATTAACCCAGTTTAAACAAAATAATTAGAACATTTATATTTGGAGTAAAGATACATGTGTACAAACTCACCCTATCAAGATGATGTTGGATTTCGTCACCTCGTGGTTCAAGAATCTGTATTTAACATGGCGGTCCCACCTCCAACATGCGTCACAGCCGTCAATGAACAAATGGAGACACGTGAATTCACCAGTGAAGTTCCTCGGCATTCGAGCGCTCCTGCCGGCGAAAGTGGAAAACTAACCTTCCCCTTACCCCTCTAACTGTATTCTCATTTCCCCTCCCTATCTCCCTATCTTTATTCCTTCTCTCTTATTCTCTGTTTATCGTCATATTGTTTGTTCCGTTTAAGTTAGATTTGAGAGCGTATATAAACCCGAGGCCTGAGTCACAAGTTACTGCATTGCATTAACCAAGCGTTGAAGGGAAGACCTCTACTCTACCAGACCTCTCATCATGAAGGTCACGCTGGCCATGGAGTATGGATCGTCGGATCCACCGCCGAGACGACCTGCAGAAAATAACCTCTACTAGATCTCTCGTCGTCGAAACGCAGTGCTGACCATGCAGTATGGGTCGTCGAATTCACCGCCGAAAACAGCCTGCAGGGAACACTCCCAACACTTAAGTACTCTGATGTTGTAATCAAGTCCGGAGGACTTGACATTTAGTTTAACGAAACTGATTAGTAGATGTCGAGTTAGACATGAGTAATTTTCTTGTCTTAGGTTTTAATAGTCTAGAATGACTTGTGTTTAATTTGTGTCGAAAAACGACTTTTGTTTGATAGGTTTATTATGTGTCAACATAATAGTAATGTAAACTTGAATCTTGTTGACTTCCAAGTAAATATGTTTAAGTGATTAGATTCTAGGTTGTGTCATTATGACGCCATATAATTCGCGAGTCCCTCAGACGAGCGAATATTTGCTGATGCAGTTTTCAAATTATTAGCCGTTGGCTTTCTGTATGATTACGTCTTAGCTATGAGACTCTCAGCACTCCACAAGTTCCATTTAAACGTCGAGTCCCGTTTTGACGCCGTGGACGTCTTGTTCTTTTTTCTGGATATACATAGCTAAAACCAGGCTTTCATTTGTTTGTAATTCCCAGTTGGGTTTTAGAATTAACTGTGTGTGATGGGTTGTCTAAGCAGTCACTCTTACTGTGCAGTATTAGCTTAGGTGGGCAACCCGTGGAAAACTCCCCTAGCTTCATAGTGGGGTCCGCGTAGATAATACCTTTGTTTATTTAACCTTTTGACTCTTGTTGAGCTTGTGTAGGTTATTAGAGTTTTTCTGATTCATTTGATTAGTACTATTGAATGCATTGGCAGTACCTAAAGGGGAAAGGACCAGCCATAGTACCAATTACTGTACAGCCTGTTTTGTAGCCATCCTCACCTCATTTACAACTCTTTCAATTGTTGTTTAATCTTTCCCTAACCACTCTTTGAGCAAAATTGTTTAAAGCCCATGTGTATCATGATCTCTTTGTATTTATTAGTAAAGTAACTGTTTAATTTTGTCCAACAGACCATAGAACCATAGTCTGGGTCCTGCCCAGCTCTCACGCCTACTGAGAATGAACCCTTGTAAGGATCAGCTGAATCCAACCAGTCAATTTTATAATCTTGCAACTTTGTTGTAAAATTCTTTTATTTTTGTTGTTTCTAATAAATCTATTATTGTTAACTATTCTATTATTTATACTGAAACTGTACCACCTCAGCAATTCTATACTAAAATTCGGTACAATGTGACTAAAATAACTCGGGAACAGATCTTTAATTCGGGATATCAGATTTTCTTCCGGGATACCGCAGGTCCCTTTTTCTGTACTCCAGGCATCATGTTGCAATTAATTTATTCATATCAGTAGGCCGAGTTGTTATGCCGGACGACCGTCTAAAAGTTATTTTTTTCTATCCCTCAGGAACAGTACTTTTTTCTGGATGAAAGGTACCCTATGTCCTTTTCTGTACCCATGACAACGTGTATGCGAAATTTCATGATGATCGGTCGAGTAGTTTAGGCGTGAAAGCGTAACAAACAAACAAACAAACAAACTCACATTCGCATTTTTTCTAGATGAAAGGTACCTTATATCTTTTCTGTACCCATGACAACGTGAATGCGAAATTTCATGATGATCGGTTGAGTAGTTTAGGCGTGAAAGCGTAGCAAACAAACAAACAAACAAACAAACTCACATTCACATTTTTTTCTGGATGAAAGGTATCCTATGTCCTTTTCTGTACCCATGACAACGTGTATGCGAAATTTCATGATGATCGGTCGAGTAGTTTAGGCGTGAAAGCGTAACAAACAAACAAACTAACTAACTCACATTCTAATTTTTTCTGGATGAAAGGTACCCTATGTCCTTTTCTGTACCCATGACAACGTGTATGCGAAATTTCATGATGATCGGTCGAGTAGTTTAGGCGTGAAAGCGTAACAAACAAACAAACAAACTAACTAACTCACATTCTAATTTTTTCTGGATGAAAGGTACCCTATGTCCTTTTCTGTACCCATGACAACGTGTTTGCCAAATTTCATGATGATCGGTCGAGTAGTTTAGGCGTGAAAGCGTAACAAACAAACAAACTCACATTCGCATTTATAATAGTTAGGATTATTCTGTAGTTTATTGTAAATTTTAGACTTGTAGATTTATCAAACAGGCCCCTAAAAGCACGGAGAAACTCTTCAGCTTGTTTCAACTTTTGTCTGTTTACTATCGATAATTTTAGAATTAAGTAATATTCTCATAGAACATGTTTAGTTAGAACTCTTCATGGGTATGCTAGGTCTTAAATTAAGGTATAATAGGTATGCTTAGGCTCAGTATGAACTGTAGTATTTTAATGGTATATTAATTGTTCTCCAAGCCAAGGGTCAGTACTTAGATTACCTTTTTCATCCATCATTTTACTAGAAATATTCAACCCGTATTGATGTGCATGTGAACAAAACATTAATCTCGTCTAGTTTGGTTTAATTATGATGGGAGATTAGGTTTCGAACCGCTTCAAGGAGTATTCATTATGTTTTTTTCCTGAATATTTTACCTCACCGTATTTATGCAAATGCCGGTACATTACCTTTAAATTCAACCTTTCTCATTCCTATGCCATTAGTATTATTAAATGTGTATAGCTAGTACGAGTAGTATGTCATAGTGAAAAAAAATGACAAAACTAATGTATTATTATTTGAGGTAGCCCTATTTAACGTGTACTTTCTGAACCGACTGATTATATAAGAACCTTTAAACTAACCTAAATCTAGAACAGACAAAATAACCAACCTTCAGTTATTATTATTATTATTATTATTATTATTAGCACCGCGTCTTGCTACCCGTTAGGGTTATACGCACTTACGCTAATGTGTAATGGTAGGGTGATTGTGAGATGAAATGGAGGACCTACAGTTTAACGTGGAATCCGAACCACGGTGGAGGCCTGGCATTCCTCACATTCACAAGTCGTGATTAATACACATCTTGTCAGAGGTGAAGGAAGGGTTTGGCAATCAGATAAATCTGTGCCGGGACCGAGGATTGAACCCTGGACCCTCAGCACAGAAGTCTGACACCTTACCCCTAGACCGCCAGGTCACCTCCTCAGTTATTAATTCATCATAGAGAAAGAGTAAATTCATGTTTCATCATTGATAAGATAAATTGTTCGACAATTTCGGGAATGGAACCCGGGACTCATGAGGCAGTCAAGGTACTGTCTGAGCTAAAGTGTCAGAATAAGTTCATGCAAATCAATCGAGACATATTCCATGTTGTTAATTTTCTGATAAGAAACTTGAAATGCTAAGGTAAACAAAATTAATGTTGTTTTTTAATTTATTTTTAAGTCACTTTTCTGTTTGGCCAACCTTCTCCCCCACCAAACGTGTACTTTTCTTCCTATCCAATTCCCTCTATTCCTGTTTCCCCATTTAACTTTGTTGTGTACGGGGATAGAGGAGAGAGGTTGAACTTATATTCACCTGAAATATATAAATATACTCCGAAACAACACAACGCCCCAAGGGAAATTTCTCTATGTCCTTTGCTATTACAAAAGAAATATGTGTAAGGAAACACACAGGTGTAAGATGTTGCTAGTTCTACGTAATAAAATTCTTATTAGAAGAAAACAAATATTTATCCTTTATAAGAAAATTAATAATTTAAATTCTAAAGAAAAAAAGATTTGTTAAATATTTTTATATAATATGTAGACTCACTTCAGATAATGGTTAGCAATAGTTATATGTATTTTGTTTCTAGCCACGAAAAAATCAGCGACATTTACCTCTTTTAATTGGCAATTAGCTCTTTCTTTACTTATTTCTCTTTTAGGTCTGCTTCATTTGATCTTTTACATCTAAATAAAATAATTAGACGGTAGCTAATATTAATTTGCATAATTTACATATTATGGTGTGCTTCTGTTAAATTGAAAAAAGTGTCCTAATTATAAACATTTATGTATTTTACTAAACGTTTATATTTTTTTAACAGTAGATTTGCCATAATATTAAGATAATTGATCATAAACATTACTAATTTCCTAAAGAAGAGTATTAAAAAAATGCATTGGTGGATAAAATTTCACCGTGACCTATTTATTGGTAGTTGATTAACTTTGAAAATAATTCAAAATAATTTTATAAACCTTATTTGAAAGGTTTATTTTAGAGAGTATGATGAAATTTAGGAAATGTTTGTAGTATTTTACTCATATTTAAAAACAAAATAACATTAGAAAGGGTTCAAATTTGTCAATATTCCAGTCTCTTGTAATATTGTTTAGTCATGTCTTTATATGCAGTTAAAACCCACATTCCCGAATTCCCTAATAGGCTCACGTCTTCTCCAGCGCAACTACAGAAAAAATAAACCTCCAATTTACTTCTAGGATGCTTCCCAAGATGTGGCGTGTTTGTTTGCTCCTTCTTCGTAGTCACTAGAGAAAACACCAACTGGTCGTAAGAACACAAGTGACTCCATTATTCATGTCTTTACAAGTTTAATACTCGCATCGGTGGGCACGCAGACTAAATGTCCCTCTCTCTCATTTAATCTATTTTGCCTGTGACTGAGACGTCCTAGTTTGAATCCCGGCCTGGTACACCTGCGCAATTGTGGGTTAATTTACTCTATAATTTTACCTTCTTCATCCTTTTCCCCATTAAAAATAATTGTCACCGCCAGTGTTGCCAACGACCATACAAGTGTTGTAGCTAGATTAGTACCAGAAGTCGCTAGATTGTCGCTAAACGAAAAAATAAAAGTCGTCAGATTTGTAGCCAAACCAAAAATGCATTCATTAATCTGAACTGAATGTAAGATACATCAGTGGAATGAGGTGATCTCCGGATCCAGAACTATTTCATTGTGATTTGTGAATGACAGATAGATAGTTTAGAGCTCTTCTGTAGACCGAAGCAATGCATTATGCGTTCTTGCAGTACGGTAGCTCAAAAATCAAAGTTCTGCAGCATTAAAATTTAAAAAGAGAATCATGAACTTGACAGAAAACTAAAGAAAATTTCCAGTTGCCAGATTAGTTGCTAGGTGTTAAAAATTAAAATTAATTGTTTCAGACCCGTAAAATTCGCTAGTTATAATTGGCAACATTGGTCACCGCATCTTACTGCCCGTTCGGGTTAGATGAATGTATACTAATAAAGCTAATGAGTTAGGAATTAGAAAAGTTGAATATCGGGGAAGTGTATCTGAATCTGCATGGAAGGAGTGCGGAGACCCATTTAGAGAAAAAAAACCTCAGTAAACTTAACCGGGATCTGAACCCCGATATTTACATCATCGACAGTCCAGTATACTGCGAGGATGAAGCCTGGAATCAGTGGCTCTCAACCTTTTTTTGTTCACGGCAAACTATTTTTAGCACCGCGTCTTACTACCCGTTCAGGTTATACGCCTATGTACTAATTACACTAATGAGTCATGGATTAGGAAGGCTTAATTTAGAGGAATGCACCTACATTTGCGTGGAAAAATATTTGGGTAAAAACCACCCTCAGTGCACCCAACTGTCATCGAACCCCGATCTCCCCGTCTTCAGCAGTCTAGTCCAACTAGAGAGTAACGCGTTAGACCACGCGTGGCCACTGAAGTGGGTGATGGCTTTGCAATACCGTATTGGCGACAGCATTCATTAAAACCCATGTTCCCATTTCTATAAGCTGCAAGGGCTCGTTCCATATCCGATTCACTCCAAGCTCCATATTTTCGTTTCGTCATTCTGTAACACACAACGGACACGCGTGCTATTTATGTTTGTCGTGGTGTTTAGTAAAAATTTTGATAAAAAATAGCAAATATGGAACAAGGAAAAATATAGGCCCCCAATTCGTACCGGTACGAATTAGGAACCCACTCGAGGTACGACTTAGGCAACATCCTGGAGCCTTAAACATAACCTTATTTATAACATCAAACTATCGCTACGATAAGAATAAACCATAGGTTACTTGTAGAATTGGTTATATTACAATAATAGATGCATGAAAACAAGTAAAACATAACTTCGGGTTCAGTATTTCCTTAGATACGAAGTCCAAAAATTACATCCAGACCCACTGAAACAAAATAACATTAATAAAATGGTTCAACGTGGTCATACCAGTATAATATTTTCGCGGGCTACTTAACATAATGGGAGGTTTAAAACATAATCCCTAGAGCGCTCTACCATAATCATTTCCCAGAAAATCAATGGTGGTACGATTTAGGTGGTGGTACAATATAGGAAACTTTCCCCTATATTACCATTCTGTCAGGAAATGTTTCAATATCACTCCCGATGCACCTACGAAAGTTTAGAAATTGAATATTTCTTTAAACTAGCTTTACGATTTCCAATTCACAGGTAGGTCATATTAAAATAACAATACAAAATAAAACTAACTATTTAAAATGTATTTTTGTGCACCACGTCTTTCTACTACCTGTCTGGACTATCAGCATTTAATTTAACTAATGGGATAGAGATGAGGAAGGAGTAATTTAGAGGAGGGAGAGTGAAAAGCCATTTAGGAAGAATTACCCTTTATACACCCGGTCAGGATTTGAGCCCCAACCTGCCCGTTAATGGCAAACCAAATCAGATGAGATCAACGCCTTATTCCATGTGTTCACTAATACGGATAGCTGAATTATTGAAAATAACTTAAAGTCAAGTAAACCATGGCTTGTAGGCCTACTGTTTTTATTAAATATATTATATTATGTTAAATTAGATTTAAAGCAATTTCCTATTACCCTCTTCGGTGGTCGAAAGGTCTAAGACGTCACTTAAGCATTTTTTTAGCACCACGTCTTAGTACCCGTTTGGTTTATACGTTTATGAAATTATTGCGCTGATGGCTTTAGGTATAATAAAGGTTATATTTGGAGTAAGTGTACCCACATTAGCGTGGAGGGAGGGTGGAAAACAATTTTGGAAAAACTGCCATCAGTACACCCAACCGAGATTCGAACCTCGATCTCCCCGTCATCGGGAGTCTAGTTTACTGTGAGAGTGACGCCTTAGACCATGTGGCCACTTATGTGGTTTTACAAATGCTTTCTATTGTTATGGTAAGCATAGCCTGATTACTAGAAGTAAGCTAAGCAATTTACATCAGCGGGGTTCTGCTGACGGATAGCCACGGGCTAGAGATGCTTTTGAAACCCTCTGAGAGCTGTGTTCAACTTCAGTCAGAGGTGGTCATGCTGACCACCAGATCATTCACAAGTTAATTCATGACTACATATTCAATGTAATTTTCAGCGCTCCGAGATGTCAGCAAAACGCTGCAAATTCTAAATTTAGATATTTATTTTTGTTCTTTCATTTTTATGCCTTATGTAACCGCCGCCACTCCCCAGTAGTATTATCCCTTTTTGGATCAAATATCTTTAAAGCCCCTTGTTTTCAAGCACCCTGAATTTATTTTCATCATGTAAGGTAAGAGACCACGTTTTACACCCATAGAGAACAACCGGTAGATTTATTGTTTTGTATATTCTGGGTTTTACATTCCTTGAAAGTGGGTGAGATGTTAACAACGTACTGATCGAGTAATAGCATGCACTTACAGACTGTATTCTTTTACTAATTTCCAATCTGATATTGTTATTGCTATTTAAAATTGTTCCTAAGTATTTAAACTCATCAACCCTGTCAAATGATATGTTTTTCGCAGTAATCTTTACATTATCGTCCCCAATATGTGTTCTTTATCCATATTTAATATCAAACTATTCCATACCATCATTGATCATTTTCACATTCTAAACTATACAATTAGGCTTTCACCGCTTGAGCTTTCAATATATCCGTACAGCACGAGTAACGAACCTGAGGTTTCCAGACAACAGAGAATAAATTTGGGACCTAGGAGATAATAAAAGATTTCATAAAGGATCACACGCAGGTTGGAGTGTGAGCTATATTTAAATTGAATTGTATTTTTTAAATCTGATAAAATTATTTCTCTGGTTTCAACTCCCCCGTTTTATAATGAATACTCCAGGTTAACACACTTAAGTTGAGACCTCTGGTTCGAGATTATATTTTCCTACCAAGGTTATGCGTTATCCGTGGATTGAGTATAAAGTAACTTATAAAAGAAATATAAAGAAATAAGCAAATAATCATATCAACATTTACGAAATGTCAAGATCATGCAGCAGCTTCAAATCAAAAGTGATAATTGGAAGAAAAATCATATAAATAATGTCAAATTAAACAGTCAAGAATAAATTTAGTTCTAATAATTACATGAATCCCATGCAATCCTGTTATTATAAAAAAGGTTGATTCATATATTGAATCGGTAATAGTGTACCGTCCTTAAGAAATAGGAGGTCCAAAACAACATAAAATAAAAACAATAGGGCAAAAACAAGGGCAAGAGGAGCGAGTGCTTGGAGTTCTATGCTTTGAAAACATCCAAAGACCAGAAATCCGCTACTCCCACCAGTTGCGGTTACTAATATTGGAGCGGTCTACCTCACAAAACATTCTAAAGGAAGATTTATAACTTCAAAAAAGGTTCCTAAACAAAAATAAAATAACAAATAACTTAAATCACATAGATTAAAGGTTACCTAAGGTCATGGTTGTTTCTAGTTATGAATAATGTCATGACTGATTTCAAAAAGATATTTGTCAATGATTCAATGTTTAGAGATAATATATAAATATATGACAACGTTGAAAAAGTTATATATATTTGAGACATTAAAGGAATATATAAATAAACAATAAGAGAAAACCTCGTATTTTTTATATATTATTAAATAACTTGCACAAGCAGTTAAATCGCCGTCATCCTAAATAAATCACAAGATGTAATAAAGCGTTAACTCAATAAAAAATCTTCAATAAGTTTACTTTATACAATATTTAAATCTGAAGATAAAAAAATAATCGTATAAGTTAATCCAAACAATATGTCTTGCCAATACTCAAGAAAATACTCGATACCACAAAGTTAAAAACCCACAAGATTATGAGTATACATAATATAAATTTCCTATAAATGCAATTGATTAAAAATTCTAGAACTGACATGTTTTGAGGGAAACTTAAAGTTTTCACGGATATATTTACATATAATGTTCACATAAATGAATACCCTAATATTTAGTCCCATTCTACTGATAATATCATTATAGTCGATCTCAAATTTGTTTACTTCGCTAAACCACAAAATGATCGATTCTACTATATGAATATCTCGACCCTGTAATTAAATAATATTTGAAGTGATGACAAGTTAATCTTATATTATATTTGAAGTTTAAATTAAATAGCCGAAAAAGAATTTTGAATAAATTACAAGACAGAAAAATAAGAAAAATTATCTACGCCGAAAATTAAATTTAGATCTTACATTATGAATAATGATCGAAGCTAGAGCTTCACCTGCTCTCAATCTGGCTAAGTCCAATAGTCACCATTCATAGAACAGGCGCCGGTATATATACGATATAACCCAGAAGATGGAGCGACGGACAAAAGGGTAGGGGTGGACACCTGGAATATTCGGGAAAGAAACATGCGCATGATAATATTGTTCTGGATTAGCCTAGATAGTTCCACCTTCTTCCGTAACTTGGGGCGAGCAGCACATCTTCACCATCGAAGTTCTTTGTTCTTTCGTACGCCAGTACCCACAATAGACGGTTAGTATTACGATCAACATGTGGCGGGAGGTTGTGTTTAGTCGTGATGTTACGAGTGTTCCTCTTTGACGCTGCTGGCAGTACGGTGGGGTAAGTTTAATCATATTTTCGTCCACTCTTATAGCAACATGCTACAATAGTAAATGTAGATTTAAGATATTCATACGCTTGTAAAATAGAAAAATAAATTCCTAAAATGACTGTAAAAATTAATCCTTGAAGTGTTTCTGTATTATTATTTTTTATAGCCCATCTCACATATGATAATCCCCGGAAATTAGATACACGATTACGATCGAGCCATAAAACGTGTCTGAGAGTGTTTTTTGACATTCTTTACTTGACAACAGTAAAATTGGTATTAATTTAATAGTTTTTTATTTTAAAATAATAATTTCCACTTTTGATTTTATTTTAAAAAAAATTATTTTATAGTAAAACAGTTTTCACTGGTTTTTTTTTTCAAAATAGAATACAGAAAGCAGCACAAAGATGTAACGTCTCGTTCGAGCTGCAGCACATACCTAAGCAGCACCTACGAGTAATCTATGGGGTGATACGAACTCTTAAATAGCTAACCTAATCTAGCTAAGCACAGCTAATAAAATATTTATCATAGGCCTACTTAGAGTATGGTAAGTTGGGCATGAATGAAAATAAAATCACATTATATCTTTAAGTAAGGAAATAATTTGGATACCACCCGCACTGTTGGTCACGTGAACTAAATGTCAAGCTCTTCTAAACTGGTTTGCTGGAGATGAGTTAGCCGGGGTTCAAATCCCGACTATGTGTACTAAGGTTTGTTTTTAATAAATGGTTTCCCAATCTTCCTCCACGCAAATTCTCTGCCTATACCCTAGTACTTTAATTTAATTTGTATCGCCCGAACGTAAGACGCGCACAAAAAACACAATAATATATATTATATATATTATATTTATATTAATAATACTGCGTGTCTGGACTACATCATTTGTGCCAGCCGGGAATCGAACCCAGAACCTCTTAGGCTCGTAGCCAGGTGTACTGCCACAATACAGGGTCTCTCTCTCTCTTTCTCTCTCTATTTCTCTCTCTCTCTATATATATATATATATGGAGAGTATTATAGACTCCCTCCTTAACCAATTTATCACTGTATATCTACAAAAACTGACATTGACAGATTAAAACGATGACATACTTTAGAATTTTTTAACAAGTTTGATTAAGTTAACTTTTAATTTGTTGTGTGTTTGACAAGTCACAGAGAAAGTAGCATCACGAAGACATTTAGAAGACGTCACCAACAACCAGCCTCACCTAGCAGCGGTGAGGACAACTAACTTCTAACTGTTGTTCTAAGTTAGACGTGTGGTGTGCAGTGATGCGTGGTATAACATGTAAAGAGCAGACTTGACACATGTGTGACAGACGTTTCATTAAGCGGCTAACACTAACTAATCTAGTCATATAGTGAAGTAGGAGGGTAGGGGTAGACAGGCACCTATTGTTTCAGGGTAGGCTAGGTGGGACTTTACTGTAAACTGAAAGAACTAGAGAGCGTAAACGTAATACCCAGTAAATTGTTTCAGACTAGGATAGGTAGAACTTCACTCTAAACTGGAAGAAATAGAAAGATTAAATGTAATTACCCGTACATTGTTACAGGTTAGGAGAGGTGGAACTTTGTTTTAAACTAGAAGAACTAGAAAGTATGAACGTAATAACCCGTACATTGTTTCAGGTTAGGTAAGGTAAAACTTTAATTTTTTATAATCTGTACTTATTTTGTTTTAAATTTTGTCTACAAAATGTAAGATATTTAATGTCTTGAAAACATAAGTATACGTTGACATCAGTGTAATATAGTGTGTTTTGCAGTTGACCGAAAGGCCAGGGATCGAATCCCAACGGTGTGTGCCGAACATGGTATTCAATACACATTCCTCCACTCTACCTCAACAAAAATGTGGTTACATCTACTTTCCTCATTCCAGCCCCATAAGATGGGTAGTAAAAGTTGGTTATAAAAAAAGGCTGGACTGTCAAAGATGAGAATACCAGGTCCCGTATCCAGTTTTTATGTATTTAGAGTGGTTTTTCATAAATTGTTCCTCACACTCGCTCCACGCAAATTCAGCACTTCCCCTAAATTAAACCTTCCTTCCCTAAAACATAAGTGTAATTAGTACATAATATGCGTATAGCCCAAATGGGTAGTAAGACGAGGTACTAAAAAACAAAAATCAAAACATGAGAACCCTACACGTCTACTGTTTTAATATCTGTGGGGCAAGATTAATATTTTGATTTTAAAGGAAAGAATGCAACAATTATTTTAAAAACAAGACATACAAATATGTACAAGACATTTTAAGAGTTTAGCATACTCCAAACTGTAAATATTTCGTAGTTTTGCAAATAATGCATCTAAAATATTTTATTTTATTGATTGAATATAAAATATTCTTTGGGAAATGAAGAAAGGGATGATGTATAATATTAGCCTTATTAGAGATATTCAGAGCCCTGCTTTTATGGTGAATAAAAAAGCTCAATTTCGTTTTTAAGTTTCCCAAAAGCGGTGAATAAGCGGTGAATTACAAAAATCCTATTTTTGCGACGAAATTATCGAATTAAGACAAAAGCGTTAAAAAAGTGGTTTTTACCAAACTTTCGTGATTAAGGTGACTTTGTTGGGTTAAAACTAAACTTCCAGGACAATGTTTGAAACAGGTAAACTAAACATATTGAAGTGAAAACCAAAAATTACATTTTGTTTGGACAAAACGGTAAAAAACACTAGTCCGCAAAAAAATGTGCTGTCAACTTATTAAAAAAGTAAGATTTAGCGGCAGCTGGTCCGGGAAAAGTATGTACAAGTCACAAAGACAAAATATTACACAAAAATCATCTTGTTACCTCACAAAAATTGTGACTATATTTTTAAATCTCAATTTAAGCTAGAAAAATACAAAATAACTACTCAACATCACCAAACTGTAACAATGTTATCCACTTTCATTGTGGTTCTGCGCTCTGTTACTACTGAACTATACCTAGAAAAATATCGTTCTGAATCTGCATTTGAAATCGGCAGCCACAACGCTTGCAAACACTTTGTTGCGAAGTCACTGAACATACTGTCTGTCTTCAGCCCTAGCAGCACATTCTCAATTTTTAAACTTTCGATGCCATCACTCTGTTCCATCAAAACTTTCAATTTTTTACACATTTCAGTGTAGAAAAAAGACAAATCTCCATCGTAGTTGACAAAAAAGGGCAGTACTTTAAAATTAATCTTGACCTGCTCTATGTTAGGCGTACTCCTACTTAGAATATTGGAGGGATTAAAAAGATATCTGAGGGCCTTCAAAACCCTCACTTCCCCAAACAACTTGTTGGCACCGGTCGAGTCTACATATTTTGACAACTTCATTTGCGACTTCGAAAATTAAAAATGCAATTTTCAAACTTAAAATATTTATTTTTCAATATCCCAAAATATTAGCGCGAATGCCGAAAATCGCGACTAAATCGCGATTATCGCGACTAATCGCGATTATCGCGGATATCGTTTAAAATCGCGAATATCGCGCTAAAACGCCGATTTCGCGAATTATCGCGAATTATCGCGACAATTCTGAGCATATATTTGCAATCAGGGTAACCTGAAATGTGAACATCTGAATGAAAAAATTCCATATCTAGCATTCGCGAACTATCGCGATTTCCACAAACGCAGGGCTCTGGAGATATTCATAAAAATCTTCACTAAAGTTAAATTTTGATCACATATAATTGTATTTAATACATCAAATTTCTAACAGTGTATAGTGAATACGTAGGAAGATGTCGAAACATGTTTTTAAATTTACTATATTATTGATAAATCGTTTTTATTTAGTAAATAATTATATATTGTAAAATTTAAAGGAGTAAATATAGTTCATTGAAAAAAAAAAGCTCTCACGGGCGAAGTTATTTTTCTACAAGACTTAACATATAACCATTGATTTTTTTAAAAAAAGTTATACGACATGAAAAATAAATCAAGAGTAGAAATTCTATATCATTCTTGATTTCACTAATTTCATAACTTAAGTCCTTCAAATAGCTACTCATTTATTTAGGATCTTTTTTGTTTTATGAATGTATATTTAACAACAAAGAAAGATGGTCTAACAATGCAAGAGGGTATTCACTTTCATTACTACCCATACCCTTCCACATTAGTGTGATATGTGGACAGCCTGGGGTTAGTGTTTTTATGCGGGGTGTTTGGACGTGCTGTACTTGCCAGATAGCGGTGCAGATTTCTGACAAACTAGGGATTGGGTGTAATGAGATGGACTGAATATAACTAGCTCAGGATAGGGATTGGGTGTAATGAGGTGGACTGAATATAACTAGCTCAGGACAGGTATTGGGTGTAATGAGGTGGACTGAATATAACTAGCTCAGAATAGGGATAGGTGGCCTACTTTATAAGTGTGACAATGTACTTTTAAACTCATAATGCCATAGAGAAAATAAGTAAGTGGTTGTTATAATATATGTAATTTTACACTGGCAGTGTTAACTCAGACAAACCTGTTCTCCCCTGGGCAAGCTATCTGTGTTCAAATCTCATTCTGGTCAACTGTGGGATGGTTTTGCCATTTGTTATTTTATATTTTTCTTTAAGGCGAATGTTTTTTTAGATCTTTAAACATCACTCTTCTTCTACTGTTCCCTTGGATTATTTAGCGTAACATGCTAATTTAGGGATAGGGCAGACGTTTGAGAAACATTGAAAGAACTATGTCTCACATATATTTCTATTGAACATTATAACTAAACACCTCACATTACTTACATATTACCATTTTATTTACAAATATTATATGTTTCTTATAAAATTGAATATATTAACAAAAATTGTACATAGCTTTAAAATAAAATTTGAAAAAGTTCATAATACGATTAAACCAGGACAAATAATTTTAACCCTCTAAGGTGGTCACGTGGACTAAAGGTCAAGCTAATCTAGTCCAGTTTTCCAGTGAATGGGAAGTTGGGGATTGAACTTAGGTGGGATTTGTTACAATTGTGTTTATAATTGAATGGTTTCCTACTTTCTCTCACCACAAATGTGGATATATTTATTTTAATTTCAAACATCCTCGTACCTTCTTCATTAGCCTATTTTTCCCCCAACTCGTTTTGGTATCCGATCGGTTTCTATGCATACATTAATTACACTAATGGAATAGGAATTAGTAAGGTATAACTTTGGAGGAAATAGTGTCCATATTTGCTTGGATGGATAGTGGAATACCATTTCTGATAAAAGAAACTCAGTAGACCCGCTTCGGTGGCCACGTGGTCTAACGCACTACTCTTGCAGTAAACTAGACTGCCGATGACGGGGAGATTGAGGTTCAAGTCTCAGTTGGGTGTACTGAGGGTGGTTTTACAAACTGGTTTTCCACTCTCAATCCACGCAAAAGTGGTTATGCTTACTCTAAATATAACCTTCCTAATCCTTAAAACGATTAGAGTAATTAGTAGATAAGCGTATAATCCGAACGGGTAGTAAGACGCGGTTTAAAAAAAGTATATCCAACCAAGATTCTAACCTCGATATACCTGTCACAGAATATCCAATCAAAAACGAGAGTGACACGTTAGACCATGCTACCACCGATGCAAGTGTTAGCCTAATGGAAATTCGCACATCCCATACGATTTTTATGATGCAGTGGAAAAATAATAACTTTCATAAAATATATCCAACACGTTTTACATACGTACTATTTAGACACTACTCCAAAACCTCGAAGTTTGAAGTTTATTATAGTTTAAGTTTACAATGCATTATTTTAAGATTTAATATTTTGTTATATTATCAATGTTATAATGTAATTTATAATTTAACTAACAATCAAAATAGTTGTGTCCTCTAACAGGACTCTGGGTGGAGATCTTACAGATGTAATTTAACAATTTTATTTAATAGCAAACGTTGGTAGTATATTAAAATAGATACAAGACTTACTAATAAAGTCTAGAAGAATTCCCTTAAACAAGCCATTAGGGTTGCTCTTTGACATTTTATTTAAATCTATTTTTCCAAAAACAATGTCTGACAACCTTTTTACTCTCATGATAAACACAACACGATATTATGTAGCCTCAATTAATATGATGCTTCATTATTAGTAGGCACTTCTATCTATACTATACAGTTATTACAACAACAAAAAACTGAAAAAAAAAATTGGGATGTTAACAGATTTAAACAAGTCTCTTTCATGAATGGTAGCTTAGTGAAGTTTGTAAATAGTAACCATTCATGTAAACATTTTAGTTCCAACTGTTGTAATTAAACTAAGCTTTACTCAGTTTATGAGCGATCAGAAAGCCATCAATGTGTATATTGACTTGGTGTAGTTAACTATCTAATTATTTAACATTAATTTTTTAGTATAAATTCATAGCTGATTGTGTAAAAGGAAATAAAGATTTTTTATGACACGAAGATGTGAATTTAAAACTGCTAAACAAACATACATGCAAATTCTTTTTTTGAATATTGATATAATTTTATGAATTTTTTTAAAATAATGGACCACAAAACACTGTCATCTCAATATTTATATCCTGATATATTTAAATAATTAGAGCTATAATAAAAGTAAGATTACAATATAGTTGATAATATGAGTATAATATTGATGCTTGATTATTTCATAAGCACCGAGGACCTCCCTATTATAGAATATGAAAAATAATTCTCAGTATTATTTGATTTCACAATTTTTTTTTATATTTTTATCACAGCGTTTTACTACCCATTTGGGCTATACGCTTATGTAATAGTTACGCTAATGTGTTAGGGATTAGAAAGGTTGAATTTAGATAGGGTATACCCACCATAGCGTGTAGTAAGAGTATAAGGCCATTTAGTAAAAAAAAAACCTCCAAGTACATCCGACCGGAATTCGAACCCCAATCTCCTCGTCATCGGCAATTTAGTCTATTGAGAGATTAGTGCCTTAAACTGAAGCAGGTAGAATGTTTTCAATTATTATTCTTTATAAATAATCTTAATCTTTTTCTTGATTCATAGTAAAAAATTCATATGCATTTGTTATTGCTATTTATTTGTTTGAGTGCCCCTCTTAAAAACACTTGTAATATAAATAATTAATTTCAAACTTTTTATTTGTGCCACGTCATACTGTCTGTCCAGAATATACACGTTTAATTACGTTAATGGCGTAGGAATAAGGAAGATAGAATTGAGAGGAAATATACTCGCATTTACGGAGAAGGAAATTGGGAAGCCATTTAGGAAATACCAACTCCAGCGGGATTCAAACCCCAACTTCACTGTCACTGATAAATCAACAGAGACGAGTTTTACGTTAAGTCCGTGTACCCACCAATAAGGGTATATTACCTTGTTTGATCAATGCACTCATTACTTTACTTAACTTCACGTAAGTTTAATTTACCTAATTTTAACTTTATCAAGTATAAATACTCGACATCTTTGCATGCTTAAGGGGGTCACCTTGGTGAGCGAGAAATTGTCAATACGTTCACCTCTAACGTAATATTTAATTATATGATGCGTTATTTAAAAATATAGTTCACGCCAAAATAAATTCTTTAATAACCCTGAGTTTTATTAATATCGAAAATGTGTGAAAATGTGACAGTAGCTAATTTTCAACGATTTTTTAAACATATTTCGGAGCTATCAGACTAGGTAAGATATTTGATAACTAGCAGCAGGCTTTCCTCTTTTAACTTGAGATAATAAGTTTTGTAGTTTTCTTTCCCCCTCTATTTTATTGGCATGACAAAGAATGGTTGTAGGTGAAATGCGAAAGGGAGTATAAGCTTGGACAGAATAGAGAAGTGGTTCCAGAAAACGACACAGGCCATTGTATTTTAAGATGTTTGGGCTGACAGCGATTGATACTTTCTTGCTGATCGAAGAGGCCGTATTAACCCTGACTCGGGAGATTGTTTTGTAGGCTTCGTTACACGAACCCAATTTTTATAATTATTACTCGTTTAATTCACCAAATATCTTCCTAAGCACCTTGTTTTCGATTATATATATTTTAAATGAATTATTGGTTAAAATAACAACCAGACAAAAATGGGAAAATTTGATATTGTCAGGGTAGACTACTATTCTGACTATCCCTTCTTTCGTGGAAAGTGAAATTAAGATATAGATATTTTTTGTTTTTCATAAGTCTTGCAATACAGCAGATACTTTTCGGGCATGTTCTCGATTTTATTTTGACGCAGTTTATTATTAAAAATAACTAAAATACACTTTAATATGTACTACATAATCTTTCTTTCATATGGAGGGTATCGCTTGGTCAAGTCATGTTACCAGAAGCGCTGTAATCACGCACTCACAACTCACCAAATGTCACGTATTATCCTCTAATCTCCTGTATTTTGTATAACCCCTATTAGTGGTCACATGGGCCAACACGTCATTCTTACATTAGACATGATCGACCTTGAAGGGGAGGGCGAGGCTCGAATCCCGGACGGGTTAGCTAAGGGTGGTTTTTAACAAATGGCATCCCAATCTATCACCACGCAAATGTGTGTACATTTCCTACTTTCCTAATCCCTTGAATATTAATGTAAATATGGGGGTATCCGGGGTGGGTAGTAAGACACTGTGCACAAAAAACAGCAATAAAACAACATATTTCATGCTTTCAAGCATAATTCGTCAGCATATGGTTGTGCTACGTAAACCTTTTACCAGGGCAGTACCCTTAACACATTTCATATATTTCGTGGCAATTTTGTAAGAAAAGTCCTTATGTATGTACTGTACATAGCTTATGAGTCCAAAAACCTTTGGTAGGAGTCGTATAGTAAATATATCTTTTTGTGATAAAAATATTATTGGTAGACACTAAATTAATATAAACTAAAATAATTTTTTTTCATGAGATGGCTTAGAACTTAGCTATAAATTTCCCTATATTTTTGCGACATCTCTAAGGTACAGATTTTTACATATTATATTTATTTACGGGCTTTTTTAAAGTAACAAATTATTTGCGACCCCAGGCAGTAATATTTAGTCTTTTATACTTTAGTGTCATTTATTGAGCAGTTTTAAATAAAACTAGAAAAATAAAAAGAACATATTTTTTGCAAAAGAAAAAACATGATGCAATTATATTTAATTTAATTTAGTAATTCAATTTTTTATAAACCTCAAACTTTACAAATGCGGATAAAAATAAGAAAATTAGAGAAGCTCTTTGCTACAAATAATATTTAAGAAGTATAAAATATTTAGGAAATGTATGATATTCCAGTTATATTTTCAACCAATAGAATCCACCAATTTATTTTGGTGAATTAAACGAATAGTTATAAAAACTGTGTTCCTGTAATTATACCAGACCACGTTTATGTCTACCCTCAACTAAACAAATATAGAATGAAAGTTTGTAGTCTGATATAATTTTAACAATTATATAGTAAATATTTAATTTACTCACGTTTGTAAATGATTGCTGTGAGCCCCAATATCTTTTAGTGACCCATTGAGGTGTCACGACCCACAGTTTAATAACCTGCTCTCTAGAGGACTATTATGGTGCTCTTTTTTAGAACTACTGGCTTAAATAATTACCTCGTGAGATAAAAAAAAAGATTAACAATCGATAGTGAACTAAACCAAATGTTTATGATAATATGGGAGACGATCTTCCCAAACATCTATAGTAAGGCGTCATCACTGAAAGTCACCTCTTCAAATCCAGCCGACTGCTCTTCGAGGGTCATTGTCAGTCATAGCACGACTATCCTTCGTGGTTTATGGTCTCGCTTTTCTATATTCAAAACTATCGCATCCCGCGATTAATTTCCTGTCAAATATTCTATATTTCACCGTCTAGGGCTGGGATTAACCCCACGGTTGTTTGCCCCAGAGCTGGTGTAGTATAATAAGCAAGCGGCGTTGAAATAACTTTACCCGACATAACTGCACTACGTTAATGTACTTGAGCCTACATCGGCAATACAGTGGACTGTCATTCTCGTCTAATCAAGGTTGCTTGTGACAGTTTGCCCATCCATGACTTAGACATTTCAAAGCCTCGAACACTCCTAATATATTTATATATATGTGTGTATAGTAATATATATTATACATATATTTATATAAAGTTATAATTCTGTGTTCGCAAAGGTAGACAATAAAGCGCATGTTGTGCTATATTTTTACTAGTAGCTCATAAAGCTGTGGCGATGCTGACAGTACATCAGGCACGGATAGCTCTTGGTCTCATCACAGAGAAAATCCCATAAAAACACATTAAAACACGGTGATGTCATCACGTAAACATATTTTGTAGAGTACGTGCACGTTGAACGCTCAGTTATACGTAAAGTCTCACTCATGTGTGGAAGAGAGACACAGAGAGATGCATTGGAAAAATGGGGAGAGCTTTTTGATACTAATTATTCTTTTTTACATTTTTTTTATCACTGCGTCTCACTACCTTTTCAGGTTATACGCATATATGATCAATACTAGGGATTAGGAAGGAAGTATTTTAGAGGTAATCTAACTGCATTTGCGTGGGAATCCATTTTTGAAAAAAAAAAACCACCCTCAGTAGACCCAGCCGGGATTTGAACCCAGATCTTTCCATCTCTATCAGGCCAGTCTAACACGAGAGTGACGACTTTACTAATTATTATATTATAGTTTGTAGGTGAGAAGATTTCACCTTGATCCAAACCCAGGATTTTACTGATTTCACGTTGATTATGTTCTATTACGTAGATAATAAAATACTTGGCACAAGGCTAGGTAGATATAAATAAATAAATAATAATAATAATACTTAGCACCACGTCTTACTACCCGTTCAGGCTATACGCCTAAGTACTAACTACACTAATGGGCTAGGAATTGCGAAGGTTGAGTTTAGAGGAAGTGAACCCTCATTTGCACGGAGGGAGAGTGGAAACCATTTAGGAATAATCACCCCAGTTCACCTGAGCGAGTTTCGAACCTCGATCTCCCGTCCTCGTCAGTCTAGCTCAACACGAACCTGGCGCGTTAGTTAACTTAGCCACCGAGCAAATTGTCCTTATGGCACTCGGATAAGATTTGATCTTGTCCCGTATTGATTAAAATGAATCTTTTTCTTGTTAGATGGGCATTTCTTAAAATAAACGTTAATCTTTGGTAATAGCTAGTACTTCTACTTTTTTTAGGATAAGAAAATTTATCTTTGTGGACCTTCACATTAAAATGGTTGTGAGCTTTAATTTAATCTATGAGATTTATTGATAATAGGCCTATATGTACTTGTGAGAATATGGGCTTCACCATTTTTAATATGTAAAATCTAAATTACTTTTCCTTGATATTGTTTCGAGATATGAAAGTGTATTTTTCTGTGAGTTTTTCTCAGTAAGTGTTCTGAAAGTATTTTAAGAGTAGACCATATTAACAACAACAACAACATTTAGCACCGCGTCTTACTACCCGTTCGGGTTATACGCCTAAGTACTAATTACGCTAATGGATTAGAATGGGGGAAGGTTGAATTTAGAGGAAGTGAACCCGCATTTGCGTGGAGGGAGAGTGGAAAACCATTTAGGAAAAACCACCCCAGTTCACCCGACCGAGATTCGATCCTCGATCTCCCCGTCCTCGGCGGTAGAGCTCAACACGACTGGCGCGTTAGCCAACTACGCCACCGAGGCGGGTAGTAGACCATATTCATCGCATCGTAAATAATTTGTTTACGGGGATCTTTTCTACCCATATTAAGCTAGACGGTCTTTTCTCGAAAGCCCATGGCTAATGAAGGGACTCATTTTGAGCACAAGTAATATCTTGTTGTAAATATAATGAGAAGGTGTCAAGAAAGAATGTAAATTATCCGTTCCATGCCGAATAGACACACGTATCTCCGATACTTTATGATTGATTTCGGCCACTTTGTTGTAACCTTTTGTCTTGGTGTAAGCTAGTGCTTTTTCCTAGTAAAATTGCATGATATATGAGTATTAGTCCTGTCGCAATTTGTCACTTATTTGCCAAAGTATATTTTATCAAGTCCGTAACATATTATTAGATGCTATCTAGGAGATATATTAAAAACGTATATTAGGTTATATGGTTAGTATTAAGTTTGCTTACTAATGATTTTTTGTTATTTATTGAATAGATCATATTTATATAATAAAGTTGTGAGCTATCTCTATTCTTTGGGGAAATCCTCAATTAACAAGCAGTTATCTATTACCCTGACTACACCTCTACCATAGATTTATTGTTCATTGATAATTGTTAGTACATATGCCACCTTTATTTAATGTCTATTGAAAAGGTGCGCTTCGGGAAAACAAATGTTACAGACTGGCATAGGTAAGTCTCACACGTACTAGATCAAGGCATTCTTCGCACTGACATAAGTGAGTCCCACACTTATTAGAGCAATGGAGTCTTCGTACTGACATAGGTAAGTCCCACACGTTCTAGAGAAACGGATGCTTCGTACTGACATAGGTAGGTCCCACACGTTCCAGAGAAACGGATGCTTCGTACTGACATAGGTAAGTCCCACACGTTCTAGAGAAACGGATGCTTCAGACTGACATAGGTTAGTCTCACACGTACTAGAGCAATGGAGTCTTCGTACTGAAATAGGTGAGTCCCACACGTTCTAGAGAAACGGATGCTTCGTACTAAGCTGCGTCATGTACATATTAGCGAAATGAATTCTTCCTATTGACATAATAGAGCTATGCACATTCTTGAAAAGTGAATTCTTCATAGAAAAAATCTATTCATTTTAGAACTTTTATTTTGACCACTGTCATTTGTAATGTAATGATCTGTTAGTAAAAAAAAAACACATTAGGTATGAAGAAACGCCTGTGAAATCTGTTATTAGCCTTGTGAAAAAACGCCAAAGGCGTAAAGTTAGCACACTAATGTGACCAAATAATTAAGATACGCGTGGAGCGGTGGGTACGCGGAGAAAGGCGTAGGATGGCTATATTTGACGGAGGATCGTGGTTTGAATCAGAACAAGGGGAATTGAGCTGTTTAAAAAAAAAAAATGTTTACTTCTTTTTTCCGCACAAATACGAGTGCATTTCCTTTAAAATCCCATCCCCCACATTACTGTCACGTTGGTGTAGCCATGAAGATGGCCCCAAAGGGATAGTCATACATTTAAAACTAGTTCAACAAATACAAATATATCAGTTGCCATAGTGAACATTAAGATACACAAATAGATTATATTAGAATTTTAAAGAACAAATTGAAATTAAAAACGAAACATTTTGATAAATACTTTTAATTGACTGAGCATAGCGATAACAGTCAATTTCATGGACCAATTTTAAACGAAATATGTCAGGAACGTTCTTTGAACCTAAGAATACAACGTATGTAAATAGTTTTTCGATCTGGCTATCCGTTTCAATATGGCGGCCGTTAAAATGTGTTCTCAGTTTAATATCTCATCTCAAGTGATTTTAATTTATAATTTCAACAAATCTATTGAGTACTTAGGGTATTTTTAAAAATCATTATATATATTGTGAGACACGTTTAAACCAAGTGAAACATGATTATTCTCTTTGAATATAATGGAATATTGAATATACTTAGCTTTAATTTATTTTTCTAGTTAGATCACCAAGGTAAGATGTCTACTTCAATTACAAGGAGAAATTACAGGAGATATTTCAACTTTAAATCCAAAGAGAAATCTTAAAGACAGTAGTAAAGATAAGAACATGATATGATTCTTAACATTTTTTGAATGGAGTGAGCGATTATACTTTTCATAGAGCTACTAGTAAACTTAAGCTAAATTTAACAAATATCTATGAATATAATCCGAACGGATAGTAGGACGCTGTACTAATGTATGTATATATAAATAATATATATATATATCACACACACACACACACACACACCACACACACACACACACACACACAAAAATATACGAATATACAGTAGAACCCCGAATATCCGGACACCGGTTATCTGGATTTGTATAGCAGCAACAGTTTTCATGAAGTGTTGTTACTATAGTACATACTAGTAGGTCTACATACGTTATATGATTTTGAATAGTATTATATTTTCAATAAAGTTTATTAGTGTAAAATCCTCTTTTTTGTGTGCATAAGATAAATTATCCGGATTTTCGATTATACGGACTAATCTAGGTCCTAATTAGGCCTGATAACTGGTGTTCTATCATATATATATATATATATGAGTATACATATATTGTGAGAGTATACAAGGTGTTCGGAAATTCATAGCCCAAACTGCACATATAGATTGTTTGAACCAAAAGTAATACAAAATCATCGTACACTTACATCCGGAAATCTATGCTAATACCACTTAAGTGGAAGGACTACCTTGTAAATTTTGAGAATCGCTATCAGCGCAACTCTTAAGAAACGTCCATGTATTGAATTATTTGGACTGTTTAACCTACACCGAGCTAGAGTTGCGGTTTTTGTCATATCTGTCAAGTTTAGTCGAATGAGTGAAGGGGGAGCGAGCTATTCTTTTGTTTACATGGGTCAATTTTCTTGGAAGAGAAAGTCTAGAGTGCTGCTTTTATACCCTTTACTTTGCGGAAATCTGTTGCTTTATTTTTAGGTTGAACTCAAATAATCAGTAGTATGGTTTTCTTTATATTTCTTACCTAGTGGAAGAAAAAAAAAACATTCAATTTTCTCGTATTAGACTGGTTTGCTGGTGACGAGTTTGGGGTTCAAATCCCAGTAGAGAGTACTGAGGGCGTTTTTTTTTCTTAAAAGGGTTTCAAAAACGCAATTTTTATTTATTTATTTTTAGCACCGCGTCTTACTACCTGTTCGGGCTATACGTTTGTGTACTAATTACTCTAATGTGTTAGGCATCAGGAAGGTGAAATTAAGAGGAGGTGCATCCGTATTTTTTGTGGAGTGAGAGTGGAAAACTATTTAGGAAAAACCACCTGGGTGTACTCGACTGGAATCTAACCGTGATCTCCCCGTCTTCAGCATGTCAGTTTATCACGGTGGGTAACACACACTATTAGACTGGATTGCTGGTGGTGGTAAGATTGAAGTTCAAGTCCCAGTCGAGTGAAATAAGGGTATTTTCCCTTAAAATGGTTCCCCCACTATCAATCTACGCAAATGTGGGTACATTCAATCTAAAATGTCACCTTCCTTATTCCTAGTTCATAAGGGTAATTAATGCATGTGTATAACTCTAACGGGTAGTAAGTCGCAATGAAAAAAAAATTACTAGTGTGATGACCACCAAGAGTGTCGGCAAAACTTTATTAGGGTCGGGCGAGGTAGTTTGTGAACAAATATATTTTTGAGGAATTTTTAGGGGATTGACTCCAAGCCAATGGAAAATTTTTGAAAATGGAATGCCACTAAAAGCTATTTGGCTATTTCCTTTAAGCATTTAAAAATAATAATAGATTGTTATAGAATCTATTTGAAACTTGGGTAAACCATTTGTCAGCTTCAAACTCGAGTATATCAAATTGGAGGAAGGCACACTTAGATGTGAGGAGGAGTGGAGAAGAAATTAGTGTTAATACCCCGCCCTATCAACCCTCCCCCTTCCCAGTCCACCCTAACTGAGTAACATTGGATATAAAACTATAGACAGACACACCGTAGAATGTAGATAATTTCCTCAGCTTCTGACTTAACCCAATCTATGAGGGGTGAGGACAGTGTCTGAGAGTCACAATGGTTACTTGATTCTCTTTAAAAGATTCATACGTCAAGTCATGTAATCACTTTTTAATGGAAAATATCACAATCCAAATAATAATAAAAATATTAATGGTAACTTAATATAAATATCTTATCAATTAACATAAAAAGTTTTTATCTTTTAAAACTTTTTTCATGGCCATAAAAAATTGGGATCAGAGGTCTAGACCCCCCTTGAAAATTGTTAGAGCCCTTAAAAGGAAAGGGGGGGGGGGGAGACACATATACGTATAAAACATAAATAAGAAATTGTGTTTTTTACTTTTCATTTCTATATTACATCAGCCAGATAATTATTATTATTATTATTTTAATATAAACTTAGAGATGCACTAAAAATTACTATTGTAAAACTAGCTTTACCAACATTGGCTTGTAACATGTACAAAGACGTAACTAGCAGTAATGAACCCACGGTGGGTGCCCCGAGAAAAAAAAGACCCCACCCTCCCCAAATCTTATGTATAATTTTAGATTATACAATTTTTTTGACATTTATTATTGGAATTCTTTTATAATACGTAATAATATAGAGTAGATAGGTTGAATTTAGAGGAAGTGCACCCACATTTGTGTGGAGAGATAAGAGTGTAAACCCAATGAGGAAAAAACACCCTAAGTGCATTACTATACAATCATAACAGTTGATAAAGTTGTTGCTGAAAAGTTTCAATAAAATGTAAAAAAACTTAATCTGAATTGAATAAAACAATATTAATAAATATTATAAACAAATCTATAATCAATTATCAATACTAATACTTATAGAGGCTAAACAAACATTGATATCTGTGAAATTGTCTACAATTTCCTTCAAGGACAAGCTACGGGCAGTAGCTCAACAGTTAACATAGCTAATCCTTTCAGCCTTTCTTGATTCTTGTGCTTTTTAAATAATTTTTAATAAAGTTTTGAAAATGACCTTTCAGCTGTTTCTATTGATTTTACAGAAAAATATGTACGGTACATACATTTTTTGTACAGCATAAGTATGCGCAATAAAGTGACTATTGAGACATTTTTGATTGAATAATGAGATCTTTACGAAACAAAAATAGGCTTAAGAGACAACTCTTTCATCTCTTACCAAATTAATTTTGGGCGGGTGGACCTGCGTGGTAGGCCCTATTTTGTCGTGGGCCTGCGGCATTTTGCCACCACTCTATAATTACATCAATGAACTTGTAACTATCAAGAATTTCAAATTCTATTAACCTATTTTTTATTAATTATATTCGATAATCAAATATAACTTTTTACGTTTAAACACATTTTAATATGTCCAACACCCGCTTTGGTGGCCTCTTGGTCTAACGCACTACTCTTGCAGTAGACTAGACTGCCGATGACGGGAATATCGAGGTTAGAATCTCATCGGGTGTACTGAGGTTGTTTTTTCTAAATTTGTTTTCCATGCTCCCTCCACGCAATCTCGGGTACACTTCCTATCAATATAACCTTCCTGATCCCTAAAATTGTTGAAAAACAAAATCTATTCACAAATTCTCTGTTTATTTGACAAAAATTTGAATCTGACCATTTTTCTCAGGAACATTATATCCTACTGAAAGAAAATATTTTGACCAGACTACATAATATTATATATATAATGTAAAAAAAAATTAATGTAAAATTATAAAATACATATATATATATTCAAATTTGAAGATAGCATATAGAATAATTTTCTGCAAAAAGAAACATTTTATTTTTAATAATAGATAATTTGTATAGAATAAATATTACATAGGTAGACTTTATTGCCTCTACCAAAAAAATTATAAACATTTACTTACAAAATAAGTATTTAAAATTGCAATCAAACATATAGAACTATACTGCAAGAAAAGTTTTTCACTCAATTGTATGGAAAATATATACCTATCGATTTTGACCAAATTTGATTGGCTTACACACAAGTTTTACATTGAAGCATGATAATTTTATAATCTATGTCTTCCTTATCAATAACTTTTGTGTCAGGGGTGTTCATAATATCTACACATCACTAGCTATTCTATAATTTTAGCTATACACACTATATAGTAATACATCCATTCTACAACTTTATACGTTCAAAGTCCTTCATCAAAACTTCTGCAATGAACACATTTAAAATTATGTTTTTAATTTTTATTTTATTAAAGACCTGTGCTACAAATTTCGGTTGAATCCCGGCCGAGTGAACTGAGGTATTTTTCCTTATTATTGCTCATTCCTTCCACGCAAATGTAGGAACACTTTCTATGAATTACCGCATTTCCTATCCACCCTACTTGATATTGTAAATTTACGGATAGCATCGAAGGATATTAAGAAATGAAGCATTTCTAATATCACAAGAACAAAAAAAATAAAAAGACATGGAAATATTCTTTACAATGCACACTCTTATATGTGTTATGTGTTATCATTTGTGTTCTTCCCTCCCTTTCTCTCTAAAGCTTACGTTATTTCCATCTCTTTGACTTGGCATGCTATGGCATCCGAGGGGTGCGAGAAAGTAAAAATGATATTTGTGATGAATTTATTTTGTTAAATAATAACTGTCAAAATGAAATATGGACCTGTATTAATTTTATTAATTTTAAAAGAGAGATGGTCAAGGCATGTTCACTAGTGCCCCAACTCTCCTGTCATTATCCTCCTTCACAATTGATAGCAAAATAGTTTCAAAATATTTATCTAGTGTGACAAGTGTATTTCTTGTTAAAATTGCCAATAATCCATAATGATTTAAATAACCCTGTATTATTGCACCACCTCTACGAGGTGCACATTTTAAATAGGGTACATAATAACATAAATGAATTAAATGAAAGAAAGAGGTGATTAAAGTAAATGCAATTTAATAGTTCAAAAGACATAGACAATATTTTGCACGTAATCTCCTTAAGAACAATGTATAATTAGTAAATACAGTAGGAGGTAGCTTTGCCAAAGCCAGCCGGCGTGAGGCGTGAAGCGCCAGAAGAAATAACTCGGACAATTGAGTTACGTTACTAGTAGTTCTACCATGAATGAACTTGGCTGTGAAAGCACAATAATTGCTTATATAGGGCAAGCTTCAGTACAGTTACATGAGAGGACCTTGGGTACAGTACAAAACACCTCCAAAGAGGTACGAACAATTCATAAATACCTCAAATACTACGGGCCATGCCCGGTCGATAACGCGTGCCACTATTTTGGAACCTAGAGGGCGATCGACCTCATTGTACATGATCAAGTACTCAGTGACAACTCCAGTCGAGCCGGAGGGGCAGAAGCGACTGAAGAGTTGTATGCCCCCAAGAGGAGCAAGGCAACTATTGAAACTCAAATAAATCACGGGCCAATCTTGAGCAGCAAGAGCGGCCCACAGGTTAACTACCAAACACAAGTTTTTGTGATTCATCAATAAACCTAACTAGGTATAAAACCTGGGCCTCCATTTAACTTGGACTGTCGCTTTCCCGGGCAAGCTACCTCTTTGTTACATGAATGGACACATAGTGTGTGTCGTTATTATCACCGTAATGTCTAGTGGCTGGCCCAAAGCGGCTCAGTCACGGAAACGCGAGAAGCGCGGAATTAAACAAATACTGTTTACAACTTGTTCTCTAGAACAAGTAGACATAACTCTGAATAAACTAAACTAACAAAGCATACTTATAACGCCCTAAGACAGACCAAGAATATTTCCTATTCCTAACTAACAATTTGTCCTAATAAAAAAACTGTCATGTAGTCGACTTATCCTAATCTTAGCCTTTCGACTGATGGTATTCATCCTGCCATGTAGTATCGCTGCTATAGCGGCTTCCTCCTATCCAGAGGATCCATTCCCCAAACTGTATGTGCACGTTGAAATGTTTATTTACTGAAATCGATGAGAGCGTGTTGCAAGACAACGGTGCCGGTTCGGTCCCAGCGTGTTCTGTCATTTCTTCGAAGCGGGCCAGCGAATATATACCGTGAAGACTTCACGTGGTTGAGTGGTCAGACTGGAGTGGAGGGGGAAGCTTCCATAATTTTCCAGAACCCCGAGTTGAGCAGGCCAACAGCGTTCATGTTGCTTTCAGTTGCCTCGTATTCGTTGTTGAACGCGGAGCTCTCCCTTGCGGCCGCGGTCGGTCTTTTCTCAGGTGTTGTTCATTCCAGTGGGGCATTCCGCTTGCAGCCAAGGTTGGTGAAGTTGGTATGTAAACAAATAAACATACGTTATGGGCGTAGCATTTAACACAAGATTGTTCTTTATTAACTCTTAACGACTTGCTTGTACTAACAAACATTCGTATCTTATAATTGAACGGGGCTAAGCCCGATTAGCCCGTTACATTATCAATAACAAATCATTGACTCTGTTTACAGATCAGATTACCAAAGTGTTTGAATGGTACACCTTAAGTGAACCAAGCCCGTGTGGGTTTTACGCTAATGTAATAATTAAGTTAATGTGTTAGAGAAGAGTAAGGTTGCTTTTAGATGACATACACTCACTTTTGCGTGGCAGGTGAGTGTAAAACATTTTAGGAATAATAACCACATAGCACACAACTGGGATCGAGCCCCGATCCCAGACCTCGGCAGTCCAGTTTATTGCGAGAGTAGTGCCTTAGATCATACGGTCACCAAAGTGGGTCCCGTAAATATATTAATTAGGTATTCTACGCACAAGATTTGAAATTAATGGATGAATTCTAAATTACAGTATTAAAATTGTACTTTCCATGCAGAAACGATTATAAATATATAACACCTATATTTTATCCATTTCACAAGAGAAGAACATTTTTTTTCGTCTGGTTGAGAGATAAAGTAGTCTTTATTTTATTTTTTTCGGTCTCTTTTTACAGAAACGGCTTCCATTGAAAAACACATCTTATTCACACAACTGATTTCATAAATGAACTTAGTCTAGTTGATATTTTTTCCTGCGAACATCTGTGAATCACAGTGCAACGCTTGAAATAACTGCCTTTAGTTTTCACGAGAGGCTCATTGTGTTCAACCTTACACCATTAGGTCACAGCATACATCACCACAACACTTTTTTGAATTAAAATAAAACTGCACCACTTTATTTTAGTTTAGAACAATATGTATATTGAAAAATGAAAAGATAATTATTCTCAATCATAGGTGTATGCTTTGTCTGCAGATTAAAAAAACACATTAAACCAAGAAAATATGATCATTAAAAATCATCTAAACAAAGCTGCTTACAAATATTTAACTTTTAACTGGCGTTAAATTATACTAAAGATAGAGAAATGTGTTTATCGTAATACAATGAAAACAGTTTTAGCTTAAGTCTTCCCACATTCCAGTGACAAGCCCAGTTTGTTCTAAGCAGTGTTCCTTGAATTATATTTTAAAACTTAAATTTGAATTGGCTAGGTAGATATAAATAAAACATAGACCATGTAAGGGAATTGATTGTTACGGTAGTAAAAATCTGATTCAAATATGTATAATAGTTTTTCTTATCATAGTTTCGGACGTAGAGCGCCGGGAAAGCAAAGCTGTCAAGCATGCGCATACAGCAAGTTGCATAGGAGCTAGGCGCGTAGCACTGCAACAGGTAATAATGACAAGCATGTTCTGTGATGTAGGGCCGTTAATGATGACCCTCTGAACATATTCAAATTTCTAGATGGATTGGTGAGTTGTTTACTATTAATAGTGGTATGTTATGCTGCCGTTCTCCAAGTTGTTGAGGTGTGTAGCGCCACACGCCTAGCTTCTATGCAATCTGTTGTGCACGCATGCTTGACAGCTTTGCTTTCCCGTCACTGTACACCGAAACTTTGAACCAATTTAATAGTATTAGCATAGTTTTCCGGATGTAAGTGTATGGGGATTTTATATTACTTTTGTTTCAAACAAGCTATATGAGCAGTTTGGGCTATGAGCTTCCGAACACCTATATATCTATCTATCTACATATATATCTATATATATGTATACTCATATACATATATATCTATATATGTATATGAGTATACATATATATCTATATATGTATATGGTATACATATATATATATCTATATATGTATATGAGTATACATATATATAATATCTAATAGTATATGAGTATACATATATATATATCTATTAGTATATGGTATACATATATATATATATATATATATATGTATATGAGTATACATATATATATATTCTATATAGTATATGAGTATACATATATATTATCTATATATGTATATGAGTATATATATATATATATCTATATATGTATAGAGTATATATATATATAATCTATATATGTATAGAGTATACATATATATATCTATATTGTATATGAGTATACATATATATATATATATCTATATATGTATATGAGTTCATAAATATATATCTATATATGTATATGAGTATACATATATATATATCTATATATGTATATGAGTATACATATATATTAATTTCAAAGTAAATAATTATTGCCACATCGATAACCTTCTTCTCATAATTTAGCTATTGACCTCAGCCGTAATAAACTGTAAAAATTAAAAAAAAAAATTCTTTGTGTAAAATTAAGTGTTTGAGAGAGAGCGAGAGAGAGAACCCCAATTCACGTCGGAGATTACTTATGCAAGGAAA
This sequence comes from Timema podura, assembly GCA_033556935.1. Classification (NCBI taxonomy): domain Eukaryota; kingdom Metazoa; phylum Arthropoda; class Insecta; order Phasmatodea; family Timematidae; genus Timema; species Timema podura. Next base: position 82,473,258 of record JAVRXN010000010.1, read on the forward strand.
AGCCCAGGAAATGAAAGTGTTATGTTGCGGGGACTTATGGGTAGAGAGTAGGAGGGGACAAGACTTACTTGCCCTTCCCGGCGGTCTTCAACCATCATCATAGCCTCTCTCTCTCTCCGTTACTCCCTCGAAAATGAGAAGGGAAATCAATGCATCCCTCGCGCATTTCCTTCAGAAAGCCGTAGCTTTTTCACTTGAGTTGGTTTTGTTTTCAAGGGTTTCACGGTTGATTGGTCTGCTAAGTTAAATAATGAGTCCGATAGTTTAGGAGCGGGTGGAGGGGGCAAGAATATTTTACTTTCACAACAGCTATAGGAATAATTATAATCACACCAATAGTGTATTGATGAGGAGGGTAATATTTAGAGCAAATGTACCTGCACTTGCACGGAAGGAAGGTTGGAAACTATTAAGTAAAAAATAACACTTCAATACACCTAGCTAGAATTTGAGTCCCAAGCATTCCGTCGCTGGCAATCCAAGCTAGACGAGCCTGACGATTATTCCTCGTTCCCACCGATGCGGGTTTGAAGAATACTCGCCTTTTAACTAGATACAGGTAGTTTATATAGTAGCATATTTCTATGATTGGTATTTTTATTGTTGACCTCGATGGTCTTGGTGTAATGTTCGTGGGTTCAAATCCAGCAGGGTTTGACGAATTTTGCTTGAGCGATAAAAATCCCTGGCTCAACTACCTTCGGAGGAGAAGTAAGGCCGTCGGTCCCATGTCGATTGTGGCATATAAAAGAACCATGGAAGGTAAATGAAAATACCTTTCCCAGCAAGATTGGTAGACCCTTTAGCTCTCGCTATAGACATTCTAGTGTGCTCATATAATCAACCAGTCGGTTCAGAACGTGCATATTAAATACCTAAAATAAAAAAATAAAAATATGTGTATGACATATCATATTTTTATTCTAAACTTCATCCTAATGTTGAACAGCATATACATTCCCTAATCACAGAAAAATAGTTCTTAATTTCGTTATTCTTATGTCTAATATTTTTTTTTAGCAAATTATGTGATATTTAAACTATTTTCTAACTTTTGTCAAAGTCAAGTGAATTTAAATATACAATAGTTAAATTGTTACATATTTTTTAACTTTTAAGGTATATTTTGACAATAGTAAGGGAATATTTTTAAGGATAATTTATGATTTTTCAAGGGATAAATATTCAATATAAATTTATTTCTTACTAAAACAAGCCAATAATAACATATTTTTTCCAAAGTTAAAATGGAAAATTGACATGAAAAATACATTTATTACTAGATATTGAAAACACATTGGTGGGCACACGATCTAAAGCGACTGGCTCACAATAGACTGGATTGCCAATGACGGAAAACTTTGGGCTTGAACCTCGACCGGGCGCACTGGGGGTAGTTTTCCACCCTTAATGCACTAATACGGAAGGGGGTGTATATAAGTACATTTAATCCATATAAAGTCTAAGCTGAAATTACTACCTACAACTTAAAGATAAATATTATATATTATTTGTATATTTGCAAAACTTTAGTTTAGGAGTTTATTGTGAACAGATTAATTTATATTTTATTTTAACCATAAAACATATATTTAATCTTTGTGAAAACACATCTAAATAACTTCTGTAGCCATCCGATGTTCAAATACTTGGCGGGATAGGACTAACATCCTCTAAATATATTATAGACACACCAAATGCTAGAAACATCTGTAGGGAAAGGGCTAACATTCTCTGAACAGCTTCTAGATACACCAAATACTAGAAACATTTGTAGGGAAAGGGCTAACATTCTCTGAACAGCTTCTAGATACACCAAATACTAGAAACATTTGTAGGCAAAGGGCTAACATTCTCTGAACAGCTTCTAGATACACCAAATACTAGAAACATTTGTAGGGAAAGGGCTAACATTCTCTGAACAGCTTCTAGATACACCAAATACTAGAAACATTTGTAGGGAAAGGGCTAACATTCTCTGAACAGCTTCTAGATATACCAAATACTAGAAACATTTGCAGGGAAAGGGCTAACATTCTCTGAACAGCTTCTAGATACACCAAATACTAGAAACATTTTTAGGGAAAGGGCTAACATTCTCTGAACAGCTTCTAGATACACCAAATACTAGAAACATTTGTAGGGAAAGGGCTAACATTCTCTGAACAGCTTCTAGATACACCAAATACTAGAAAAATTTGCTGGTTAAGGGCTAACATTCTCTGAAAAGCTTCTAGATACACCAAATACTAGAAACATTTGCTGGTAAACGGCTAACATTCTCTGAATAGCTTCTAGACACACCAAACACTAGAAAGATTTGCTGGTTAAGGGCTAACATTCTCTGAATAGCTTCTAGACACACGCGATATTAGAAACGTTTGTTGGTAAAGGGCTAACATCCTCTTCATAGCTTCTAGACACACCGAATATCAGAAACCATTGCTAGGAAAGGGCTCACATTCTCTAAGTAGTTTCTATAGACTCTCAATATTCAAAAATTTTCCTGGAAAAAGCTCTTAGACCCTCTTTTCTTATGAAGCTTCATCTAAAAATAGGATACTTATATAATTTCAGCAACAATTTTACCTTTTAAGCCCCAAAATAAAAAACATCCTAAGACTCTGTTTATCACTGTGGTTTTATCTCTCCTCCAAGCTGGTGCACGCGCATTTCCTCTTAAGTTAATCGTTCCAATCTTTACCCGTTGGAATAAATAATTTATCAATAACTTTGGTGTTGAACTTACTAATAATTTATTTTTTAAAACAACCCTATTCACAGAAGCCCATACCATACCCTCACCACTAGGACGAGAGTGGAAATCAATTTACTCCACGTGCATTTCCTTCAAAACCACCGCAGGTTTTCACTTTTTTTTTTCCACGGTTGCCTAGCACCGCCAAGTCAGATAATGAACTTAAGAAGGGGGAGGGACGGATGGATTCGTCCTATATCTAAGGACAGATAATTTTGAAAGATAACGTGAAGAGTAACCCATTAAAAAAAACACACACACACACTCACACAGAAGTCAATGATAAATAACCATGCCGACCACACGATGGTAAATGTTATTGGAAATATAGATCTAACTTTATATATATTTCAATAAACACAGAATCCATTTAAAATAAACCACTGTTTTATTTCTTTGGTTGCTCCGCCACTATTAAAACCTATGCCCGTTTGGTATAAAAGCGATAGAATGTACTTTGTCACTATTGATGAGTAGGTCGGGATTCAAGTCCGGATGGAGATCACTAGATGGGCTGTTTAATATGGAGTTTATCACTATCGATTCCTTATCCTCTCTAAAATAATATAAGCACATTTCATACAAAGTACCTTATTAATCCCTTGTATCTAGATTAACTCGTTAGTATGGACTTGTTTAAACATGCTAATTAAAATTAGATTTCTCCCATTGACATGCAACGATGTTCACTTGAATTAAATGTCAGGAAGGTGTTCAAATCCCAACTGGATGTAGTGAGTGCGTTTTTACTATATAATTTCTCACCTTCCATCCAGGCAAATGTTAGTACATTTCCTTTAAATTCATCTTCCCGATCCCTAATCGATTATTTATAGCACTGCGTCTTACAGCCTGTTTGGGTTAAATGCATATGTACTAATTAAGTTAGTGAGGTAAGGATGAGTCAGGTTTAATTAGGAGAAATTGTGCCAGCACTTGCATGGAGGAAGAGTGTAAACATATTAGGTAAAAACACCTTAAGTACACACGACAAGGACTTGAACATCGTAATCAACATACAGTTTATTGCAAGTGTAATTAAATGTGTACAACCCAAACGGGTAATAGGACATTGTGCAAATAAATACTAGTTCAACATTTAAGAATTTAAGAATTTTCGAAAAGAGAATAAATACTCTCAGTAAAACAGTTCCGAGGAAATGATATTAAGCTACAAAAAGTATTTTGAATTGACATTCATTGATCGATTCTATCAGTGAGCGTTTAAACAACGTCCCTGATTTGTTGCTTTAAAACTCGTAATATAGCAACACGGCAATTTTATGAACTACATTAATATATGTTTACTTGCTCTATTCATAAATGATGCTCCACGGGAAAAAAAAAACACAAAATAGAATGTCATTTGCTACAAAATCAAAAGCAAATAAAGTAGCATTTGTTGAAATTTTTTATTTTACTTTATTCCCAATATGCAACACTGTTTTTTATTTTACTTTTATTTTGCATCACATTGACAAACAAGTAATTTTAAAATAAAAATACGAGTTTTAGAATGGTTTTCAGTGGATGTGGTGTTGTGATTTAATGGCTAAAATGTAAATAATGGGGATTTTTTTGACAAGAATATAATTGGAAAAATGTCAATTCTTATGTTCATATTGTATGATATATTCATCATTGATATATTTTCTCTTGTATGTTCAAAGTTTCCCGCGAAGACAATTACTTTTTTCAAATAAATATTTTACAGAGGATGTCATGGGCGTTTTCAAAGTGATAAACTATTATTGGCGTATACGTAACCAATCTCTTGATAACTATGAAAACTTAAGTTATGTTCAACCTAGCCTGGTTAATCCTTACGAATCTGACATAAAAGTAAGCAAAACCAGCAATTATAAAAAAAGTAAAGAAAACTATAGTTTTTATTCGATTTATGTTTGTAAAACTAAACTATTTTGAAAATGATTTTGTACACATTCAACAGCTGAAAAACTATAAAAAATCTTAGGTCAAATTTATTTTATTATTATGCTCCAAAACTACAATGATAAGCCTATTTATTCTAGTTGGCCGGTGAAAGGAAGGTTGGGGCTCAAATTACGGCTGGCTGTACTAAGGGTGCTTTTTTTTACTAAATAGCTTCCCAATTTCCTTTCACAAAAATTTGGGTATATTCGCCCTAAATTCTACCTTCTTCAACACTAACACCCAAGCTAACTTTCTGACCTTAAATACCATGAAATTTCTTCGCAGACAGAAAGTAGGCTTATTATTAAACTCTATCCTGAGACACCTCCACTCCACTCCACCCAATCCCTAACCTAACACACAACCTCTTCAAATAAATTTTCACATCATCCCATCATCACCGTTTCGGTCTACCAAGAGATATTATTTCTTAAGGTTTCCCACTAAATTGTTGTGTACAACCTGCCATCACCCATACCCAACACACGCAGTGGCGTAGCTAACATTATGAAGAAGGGGAAACTGAAATTATAGATACACAAGTCTTGCTTTATATTTAATTGTTTAGCCGACGGTTTTGCAAATACGGTATAATAATAATCACACGACCCATAAAGATTTTATAATAGCACTCTCAATTAGAAATATTTTCATTTTAAACATATATTGAAACCAAATTAATTTACAATTATTTGAACGCTCACAGTACGCCAAATAATGATTTCAGATTCAAAACTAAACGTAACTAACAATATTTTTATAAAGGTAATTCTATAGTGTCCAAACATCATAAACCTTCCATAGTTCCGGATTAGTTGTAAAAATATTAGAATATTAAAAATATTTTCTATGTTGTTTAAGTTACTTCATTTAGTTTCTTTAGGATAGAACCAAGTTCTCTTGGATTATAGCATTATTAGCATTCTATAATATCCTTGCGGCCATCCATGATTATCTTATGGTTAACCACTACCATTGGTTAAATTCATTTATAACAGCATTTGAAACTTCCTTTAATAACTGCTAATTGAAATTGAGACAAACATGCAAGTCCATTTCTTGATAAATCCCTTTTCTTATTTGAAATATTTTGAGAGAACTAAGATCAACCTGACCATTCACCATACAATTTAACATTGAAAAACACACCTTAAAACGTGCTCTCATTCTAATTCTCTATAAACTTTGGCAATTGCTATCCAGTTCTTAGGAAAGAGTGGGAGAAATACCCCTTGTTTAAATGCTTTTTATTCCTTGTTTAAATAAAGAAGCTCTTTTACATGCATTCATTTTGTAGGTGTTTTTTTCTTAGTTGTGACATTTCTTTTATGGGCTAATGGTCAACAACTCTTATAAGGGGGCACGTAGGCTAAGGCTTTAACTTGTACACGCAAAAATAGCCAAACTTATTAATAAATTTGCGTATAACCTGAACGGTAGTAAGACGCGGTGCTAATAATAATAATATTAATAAATAGCAATTTTGCCCATAAAGTCAAACATTCAGTTAATATGTTGAAAAAATATATTTTTAATTATATACTCAAATAAAGAGATAAATTTGGAAAAAAGTAACGGCTTGCACAACTTAAATTTATGTTAAGATAACGTTATTATTAAAATTAATATATACCACTTTTTATTATTTCAATTAATAAACAATATTAATCATTGATTTGTTTTTTTTTCATTGTGATATTATTTTGGTGTATTAATAAATCAATGTACTACTTTACTTGATTAAACACCATGCATTTTACATTCATTAGTACTTACCACCTGTGGCCTTGGTCAGTTTTTTTAATCTAGCCATATATTTTCCATACCGGCTGGCCAGGTCGTAGCTTCTTATGTCTTATAATATAACTTAGGACTAGGACAAGCACAAGATCCAGTCTCAGGCCGTTAATTGATCACTGTAAAAGTGTAAGCCCATATTTCATCACTGAATTTTTTTTCGATGATGCTGGATATCGACCTCGGGACCCTTAGCTCAGTAGACAGACACGCTACCAATTGAACTAATGTGTCGGATCAAATCTACATGAATAATATGGATATTTATCATCTTGCCAATAGTTTTCCAATTGTTTTCCATCAAAATATTCTTTTACGATATTATCCCAAGTGATCGTAGTGGAAGAAAGGATGCAATTTATTTTTAACACTGATATTTATTTAAAGCAAATTGCAATTAGTTTTTGCATTTGAGAAGTAGATTTTATGAAAAAAGAATGGGTACCAACTGATATATAGTAGTGAAAAAGTTCTATATATCTTTGTAATTTTTTTCTTCATTAAATTAAACTAATTATTTTAATACTTCATAGACTCTCACATTCAACTTATTCTTACTAACTAAGGGCATCACTGGATATATTTCTTAAAACAATTCAGTTGTAATGGTTCTTTATTGCAAGTAATTAGAACTTTTGGTTGGTTATCTTATATTATTATTAATATTATTATTTAGCACCGCGTCTTACTACCCATTCAAGTTATACGCTTAAGTACTAATTACACTAATGGATTAGGAATTGGGAAGGTTGAATTTAGAGGAAGTGAACCCGCATTTGCGTAGAGGTAGAGTGGAAAACCATTTAGGAAAAACTGCCCCTAGTTCACCCGACCGAGATTCGAACCTCGATCTCCCCGTCCTCGGTGGTCTAGCTCAACACGACTGGAGCGTTAGCTAACTATGACACCGAGGCGGTTATCTAACATTAATAATTCTGTGAGTAGTAGACCTCAATCTCTCAATAAAAAACTAAATACATCATGCTAACGTAGGCGTGCCTACAGCGAGGGCAGTTGAGCAATGCCCCTCTCCTCCATTAATGTTGCTTCGAATATATTTTTAAATGACACAGATAATGTAAGAAATAATTACTTGGTGAAGAAGGACGCATTGAACTTTAATTAAATAAATAAACAACTTTAAATAACTGCAATAGGAATCTAATTTTAAAAATCCAGGTGATGATCACTTCAAATAAATTATAGAGGCATTGAATTAATTTTTTTATGGGTGATTCACTCTAAATATCTTTTAGAGATATCTTATTAAAAAAACTCCAGACAATGGCCACTCTTAATAGATTCAAGGGGTATGGAATTTCAACATTTTTACCGGTTGGGTCTCATATATTTTGACATTTTGAAACTATTCAACACTACCCCCTTTCCATTTAACTCTATTAGGGCTTGAATTTCAAAAAATCCCAAAAGATTTCTGGCCAGTTACCTAAAAAGAGACTCACACGATTGTATCCATACAGATCAAGTGGTTTGGAATATACGGGGGAAAACACACTGCTTCATCTCTTTCATGGTTATATTTGAAAAAATCACATAATACTCTGCCCCGCTACCTAAAAGAACATATTTAACAAGTTTCATCAGCTCAATCGGCTTGGATGATAGGATTATTCGTTTAAAAATGTTCCAACACTAATTTCACTCCTTTAGGGGTTGAATCTTGCAAAACCCCTTCTTATCGGATACCAGAAAGGAACCTTCCTGCCATATTTCAAAATTCCAGGTAGAGAGGTTCAAGATATAAGGCGAAGAATCAGTGAACAAATACGTGAGTCAAGGCTTTCATCTTTATATAAGTATATACTAGCATGAAATGCAGCTTTGCATGGAGGATTATTTTAAAGTAAAAATAGTGAAAAGATTAAAAAGGGCAAAAAGGGTAGAAATAAATCCAATATTTTTTGATAAAATAGGTATTAAGTAAAAAGAATAGAAAGGGATGAAAAGAGCAGAAAGGGAAAAAAGTGTATTATTTTACGGTTAAAAGGGTAAAAATGGTAAAAGGGACAAAAAGATTCAAAAGTGTGTATAATAGATTTTATTAATTTTTTTACCACTTTTAAGTTACCCCTTTTTCCGTGTTTACCCTTTTTGCACTTTTTACTCTTTTTGATATTTTTACTTTTTGGCACTTTTTACTTAGTAGGCCTACTCTTTTATCCTTTATTAATTTGATTCGATTTACTTATTATCTTTTTTCACGTTTTACACCTTTTTATTTAAAGTTCCTGGCTATGCCCGAAAGAAATATTTTAGGATAAGTTAAAAAGGGTAAGAATTAAATCCAGCTATTTAAAAAAAAAGAGTAAGCTATAAGATTAAATAGGATTTAAAGCAGTGGTTCCCAACCTTTTGTGGCCCATCTCCCCTTTCTGGAGGTTGACTAACACCTAGCGCCCCCTTTTCATTTTCATTGTATGCCTAATTTTTATTTGAAGTAAAGTGTAAATAATAAAGCAGTTTTATTATTTTAAACAATTTTACTACCGTATATAAAAACAACCAAAGCAGTTTTATCCGGTCACTCTTAAATAAAACAGAAAAAAAATTAAAATGTACATTTTTTACAGATTTTTATAAGAACAAAGAAGTGAAATAATTAACTAAGATCATTGACGTACATTTAAAAAACAGGAGTACATGTTTTCATTTGAAAATTGGAATCTGGAAAAAATTAAGTTGACAGTAATTTCTACTGTACAGTACTATTTTAATTTTTCCCCCTTTGAATACTCATCGCCCCCAAATCGCCTCCCGCTTATTTATTTCCCCCCTGATAACCCAAATCGCCCACTTGGGGGCGATCGCCCCCAGGTTGGGAACCACTGATTTAAAGGGTAAAAGGGTATTCATTAGGGGTGTGCAAGATTGATTTTTATCGTTCAAGACGAGAATGATAACGAGACTTAACAATCGAAACGAGATCGGGAACGAAAATTTAAAATTTCTTAATTCGGGACGAGCACGAGATGTACAAAATTATCATTAGTTGTTTCTAAATTTCCTGACTTTATCTTAAAACACTGTTTAATATTTTATTTGTTAAATGAATACATAGGCCCTAATAGTGTAAATTTAAACAAATATATAAAGTTTAAAACTAAAAACAAATCGGACACAAGAAATGAATCATTAATAGGACCAAAAAAGTTATAATATGAAATATATAACCCACCTAGGTGGCATAGTTAGTTAACGCACTAGTTTCGTGTTGAGCTAGACTGCCGAGGACGGGAAGATTGAGGTTTGCTAGAATGAACTGCGGTGGTTTTCCCTAAATAGTTTTCCACTCTCCCTCAACGCAAGTGTGGACTCACTTTCTCTAAATTAAACCTTACCCATTCCCAACCCATTAACGTAATTAGTACACAAGCGTACAGCCTAAACGGGTAGTAAGACGTGGTGCTAGAATTTTTAAAAATTAATAACTATCTTTCCTAGCTCACTCTCATTTGGAGATATAGAGTGAGCGAGTGCAAAATAGAGAGAGAGTGAGAGAGAGACAGACAATTATTCTACTCTTTCTAGAATATGTTTGCTTGGATCTCAGCCGCCAAACTTGGCCTCTAAGTTTGTTAGTTTGCTCTTCATATAAGGGTCATCTTGCCGAGGTTTAGAGAGGACTGTATTCTTGTTGGTTTGAGTTCCTAGAGACTACTTCAAGAAGACAAGCGTCCTTACACCGACACACTCAAAGTTAAGACACTTTTATCACCAAAGTTCCTTTTAGTTTGCTAAATAAAGGGGCTTGGTGAACTCCTGTTGATTTTGACCCAAAGTTTGACATGGTTTATAAGTAACTTAATCAAAAATGTATTAATAAAACATAGATATACTAACACAACTATTTATGCATTTTTAGATTTAAAAAAATGTTACTGTAATGTATTGGATATTTCCTTTTTTTTATGGAATAATTAATTCTGATTATGTGTATCCGTATACGTACCATTTTTTTTATCACGTTTTACTATCCATCCAGGTTATATGCATTTTAATTACTCTAACTTGGTAGAAATGAGGAAGGTAAAATTCTGTGTAAATCTACCCTAATTAGCTAAGGGCTTAGGAAACATATAGGAAAAATACCCTTAGCACATCTGGCCGGGTTCCTAACACACCATTATAAATACATAGTAAATATTTTATCAATGACATGTGGTTGTAATTTTTTAATTACACTGTAACGATTATCAAATAACTTAACGATCAAAATATAATAATGTAAAGCTGCGGTTGTTGGTATTCCTTAAGGAAAGAACATTTGGTTTACACATTTTACCGTAAACTTAACATATTAAAAACAGTCGTCTAAATCTCCTACGCAATAGTCAACTTTGTTTCGTAAATCTCTTCGAATAAAAGTTGATAATACTCGTGCATCGATTGCAACCATCTTAAGTCTCCACCATCTCTTTCGCGAACGTCTTCGTGATCAATAACTTTTACGGATTATGTCTAGTGCTTCCTAGATTAGGCGACTTATAACTTAGCCATTGTCTTTTAAGTCTTGTTCTTCACAGTTTAATCCCCATGTCGATAAAGCTTATTTTGTGATCATCTTTCATAGTTGTTTGCAACCGTCCTCTAGCTAAGTGAGTTGGGTTAAAACAACCAGATTGTTCACTACATTACTGTGAGTAATATTCAAGGGAAGCTAACGGTCTTTTTTAGGTCGATACGTATACGGGTGGTTCAAATAATTACCTACTTATTTATACACATGTAACTTCCTAAACATTACTTTAATTAGACTATCAATATTCATGAATAACGAATTAGAATTTTGATACAGGCTACCAAAAATTAGTTTCTGAATGCACTGCATGAATGTAATTAAATAATTTCCAACTTTCATATAAATTTTGTTTTAAATTATTTCTAGTTTATTTGAGAATCCAAGCAATTTCATATAAGTAGACAGATTCTATCATTTTTAATAAACCATTAAGTTTTATGAGCTTTTAAATCTTAAAATAATTTATTTAAATGAAACCCACGTTTTTAATACACTTTTGAACAGATTACTTAAAGGAAAAAGTCATTTGGTGAAGTTTACAAAGGAAAGTTAAATGGCTAAGACTTAAGATCTTATCTAATTTCAGATTAGCTGAGAAATTAGCTGCTTACACGATTACGCCAAAACTAGAAGTGTCATAATTTTGTGACTTTTTGTTATCTTAAACTTCCATAAAATAAAATGGAATAAAATAGTTACAGTTCTCTTATTTAAATGTTTACTTTACGTGTATCTTAAATTCTTTTTAAAATCTAAACTACACTGTCTTTAAGTGAAGAATGTAGAAAGTAGCACTATGGCGTGAAATCTGGTTCGAGATGTATTACCTATCTTGAGATCAAAATTTTAAAGACGCTGTCTAATTGCTGGAACAAATCAACACACTGCAGTTTTTCTAATGAGAATGGCCGTTCTGAAGCTTAAAAGCTCCTAAAAAACCCTCAATTGTCTTAATAATGCATATTATGACTATTAAAAACTGACTAAATTTACTTAAGGAAGACTCGTTATCTCAGAACTGCAAAATTTCTTGTGAAACGTCGGTGAAAAGGCTTATTTCATATTTTCGTAATAGTTTTTAGTTTCAAAACATAAAATTTAAGGTTTTTAATATTATAGAGATATGTTGATACACTTTACCTCCATTTTGGCTTGAACTTTAGTTTAATTTAACAAATCACTCTTAAAAAACGTGGGATTACCAGATATCTGCAATGCCTCTCAGGACTCCAGTAGACGTTAATTAATGTAGGCGAAAAATACAGTTTCCTAGCGTTTTTTTTTAAATATCAATACACTTTCTACAATGCAGTATAGAATGTAGCTTTCTCGACTTATATTAGTGTGTAAGAGGGAAAAATATCCGTGTAATATCCTGTTCCCTAAAAGCTCTAGTTGTGTAGACTTGATGGAAAATTTAACATAAGATTAGCTCTACAATCCATTTAGAAGTGAATATAAAAACTGAGTCAGAATATTTCTACATCCTGTTTAACAGAATAAGTTTTTGCATCTAGCGCCCCTTTCCCCATTCTCCGTGTTTCACTACCCGTCCGATTTACCCGAACATTTACACTAACGGTGTAGGAATGAGGATAGTAGGATTATTAAGAATGAGATTATTCACACTATGGTAAAGGAGATTAGTAAACCATTAACATATTTTAAAAAAACCAGTACATCCGTCCGTGATTCCAAACCCAACCTTTCATTCACCAGTAAACCAGACAAGACGAGACTGACTTCTTAATTAATCCACGTGCCAAACTGGGTGAGTCACCCTCTCTGCTCATTTCACCTCCTTTAGTTTAAGTATTTTAATAGCTGGTTTTGAAAATGGATAAATAGCTAAATCACTAAAGTTCCCATATGAGTGGGCACGTGGGCTAAAACATTAAACCTAGTATTGTATGTATTTCTCAGGACGAGAAAGTCGAGGTTCAAATCTAGACCTGGTAGTACTCGGATGTATATTTTTGTTAAATGGTTTTCCATCCTCCTTCCACAAAATGTTTGTACATTTTCTCAAAAGTCTTACCTTCATTATCCCTACTCCATTAGTGTAATTGAGCCGACTGTTCAGACGGATTGTAAGACGTGATGAAAACGTACACACACACATACACACATAAATAGCCTAGAAACAATTTATCTGATTCTTTTACCCCCAATTTAGAATAGAACCAATGATTCCACATGCTCTAATTTTCTTTCAACCGTTACCGCCTCTGAACCATAAATACATATAATGCATTTACTTTTACCTTGGGAATAGGCTCTGATCATATTTCTCTCCGCATTTTTTAGGGTTCTCATCCCCATGAAGCGTGTGAATCTTTGTCGTTCAGTAACGGGTCATGAACGCCTCCTTTATAATCTAGACCAAACCAAACTGGGCTAACCTGGTAAGACCTGTTCTTTTGCAACGAGAGAGGACAATTTCTTGCTTCGTCGAGCATTGCCGAGCGTTCGGTAAGGGGTAGAGGGTGGAGGGAAGAGGGAGGACATAGAGTGGTTATGGGGCCGGTGGTTTGAGGCGTTGCGTAGCCTCACTTTTACATGATAAAACAAGTGGGCATATTACCCCTCAAGCAGAAGAAATAATCGTTTACTTACCGTGTCTCCGTATTCAAATGGCAAGGTGGCACTAAACGTTTTAAAGATGTAAAGACTAACAATTTATATGTATATAACACTAATTATTGCAGACGCAATAATCAGTGGCTTTATAATAGCTTAGATGTAAGTTGATCTCCAATTGGTATCCCAGACCTCATTTTCCATTGCACCCTTAACAATTAGAAGGTGATTGTTGATCAAATCTCTGATCAAGTTAACCAGCCAAACTTCCTCCATCAACCTTTTGATTCTTCTATCATAATACTGATGGAAACATAATCTATACATTTTGATAACTGAATACATTTTTTTGCATTCTTATTTTAGTTCTAATACATTAAATTATGTGTTTTATAAATTTATTATTAGTTTGACTTATTTAATATGATAGTGGTGTCAATTACGGCCTTTTCAGATAAAGTTATTTAACTATACAATGAAGTTAGAGAACAAGTTGAGATCCAAAGCAGGTACAGGATAGAAGTTAACTTTGATTTAATAATTGAGAAATAAAATTTAGAATGGGGTTTGGACAAGTAAGTTTTACTGTATATATTTATTAATATCACTACAAAATTGTTTTAAACTATTTCCTAAGGAATTTGCACGAAATTGTAATTCACTGAATTAATTTATAAATATCATGCAGCCTAGGCTACCAGAGCGATAACATAAAGTGTACAGTACGCCATAGTCAATCCTATGCATACATTTAGTTCATTTCACAATCAGATTGATTATTTGATCAAATCTATGGTCAGGTGATCGTAGAGTTCGATCCCTAATTAACTTTGTTGTGACCCAATTTTTAAAAAATTAGAATCAAGCTGATTGGAAATCCGGCTATAGAAAAATAAATATGATAAGTGTACAACCAACCCTTACAGTGTCATTATAACTCTATCATATAAATACAATATAAAGCAAATTTTTATGTTTGTATGTATGTTACAACTACAAAACCCAGAGATCTAGAATATTTAGTGATATTGGATTTTTATTGTGATATTTTTCCCGCGATTGAGCACCGATTATAGCGATATGGGTATTTGATTGCGATATTTGCCCCTCGATTGGGCACCAATTATTATGATATACCGGGTTTTATGATGATGACGACGCGTGCATGCCCTACTACGCACTTGTACACAGCTATGTGATCTGACTATATGTAATTCTTATTCTTATGAAATGAATAAAACTTTTTAATGTTGCACACGATTTATTTAGATGATTACACTCTCGGTACTGTAGATATGATATTAAGGTGATATAGTTTTTGTGTAATAATACTATTTTTCTGTGTCAAGATAACTATTTTCTGTATTCTGAGTAGAGTGTACTCTTTTTCTGTGTCACTGTACAGATTTTTTACGCTTCTGTGTCACTGTGTATTGTCTTTCTGTTATATTACTCTCTGTTTTACTGTGTGGATTGATACGCACAAGCTGCTAATATATGACCAACCCCTTGCTTCTTGGATCCCTTGTCACCATTGTTAAAACTAACTAATAGGAGAACTCCTGGTAATCTGATGTTGTAAAGGCTAGCTTCCTATTGGAAAAAGGGAGCCAGCATATCACATGATTTTGATTTTTCAAATACAACGGAGTTGATATTTTAAAGAAAAATGTTTTAAAGCGCAATACATTGAAATTACTTCTGGAAACGCGTGATTCTCCATGGATGAAGTATTAAAAGGAAACTTTATATACCGTTCTTTAAAGAAAAATACACTTCATCCATGACTTTTTGAATATATGAGAGGGACCCAAAACAGTATCATTACAATACCCCCATTTGCTTATATTTTAAAGAATTCATGAATTTCAATATAAGCAAATTCCATATTGTGCAAGAGCTACGTCATACTTTACCTTTTGTTATTCTTAAAATTAAACATGAATGAGTCTGTAGAGTGTAGTTTTACATAAATTGTGTACGTGTGTAAATAATGATTTAAAATTACTTGCTTAGCAATACAATAGTTATGATATACTCCTTATATATTTTCATAGTTGATTGCTTTTATTTTTAATGTTCAGTCTTCTTAATGAATAAAGAGAAGACATTTTCTGTTTTACTATTATTTAATATTTTACCTTATTTTTTATTACACTGAAAAATTGTCACTTTGTTCGTTGCACTGTTGTTAGAATAGTGATAACACAAAAAATCTAGCAAAATTATTAATTGCCTTGGTTGCATAGTTAACTTTGTATTTGAGCTTAGGTAAAATTAGGTTAATTTTAATTTTAATAAATCAAAATATAATTTAATTGTGTAGGCTGAAAATCTTGAAAATTAATATAAGTTAATAGCTGAAGTACCTCAAAGTACTTTAAATTCAAATAAAATTTTGAAATGCTTGCATAAAAATAAATATTAAAATTACTAAAGTTTAATTAACTATCAATAAGTCAATTATTTTTTATTAAATCTCAAATCCTTATACGGGCTGTGTTAATTATTCAGTCAATCACTCCTTCCCTGAATTCACTCCGGTAAACTTTCTGTACAAGATAAATTTACTTAATTAAACTGTCCTTAAATTAGAATTAATTTACATATTCTTAATCACTACCTTGAATTAACTTGAAAAATGGGGTCATATTTCCTCACAATTTAATTTAATTTTATTGATTTGATTAATTTTATTTATTATTGTGATTTCATTTTTTCCTTATCATAAAACAAATATTAATTACTTGCCATTGAGCAAGGCATATTACATATTTACATATTCAATCCACATTTATTGTTACTTATATTAACATTTATTTTTTAATGTTCAGTTTTTTTGTTAAGAAACCCTGGCTCATCACCCAAGGTCAAACTAACCTTTCACTTTTGTTTACTTTCGCTAGTAAAACTGCTATTTAGTTTCAGGGTCTACTTACCCTTTAACTTTATTTTTCATTCTTTTACCCTTCTTAATGTCAACTTACTTGTGTGAGCAATAGAAAATATATATATTTTACTCTAACCTTATGGAGTTGAAAATATTTAAAATGTATAGAAAACAATCTTGGAATAAAAAATAACGCTTAAAATCAGCTGAAATCATATATCACACAACCTTTCTAATTGAGTAATCACTACCTATCCAATAGTAAAAAAAAAAATTATCTACTAACCAAATTTTCTTAAATGTTGCCTAGTCCTCTTAGCACTTAAACAAAATAAAATTTTAATTAAAAATCAATTAGTCAAATTTGGGGATCTAACACCCTAATTAGCCCTTATACGCACTTTGCTACTGCATTAGTTAGTATTGGCTGCTATATTACGTTGTACAGAATATCCTTTTAAATTTACTTATAATCTCCTCAATATCTGTCAAATGCAATCCAGATTTACCATTTAACACTGATCACATACATTGGTGGAAAACATAGGCCTGGCCTCATTTGATACTGACATCACTCATAGTCTGCCCTCTGCTAGCACTATGCTTGACAGCACCTGCTATCTTATCCTTGGTGGTTCCCTGACTCACCAGTACCACAAATTAACCATGGATTACACATAGCTAAGTCCATACCTGAATACACCTTAACTCTTCAACAATACACTTAACCCTAACAAAACCTTAACTCCTCACCAAAACTTAACTCCTCAACCATACACTAACTCCCAACAGCTAGATGCCCTCGGACCATCTTTAAACTTAAAACTCATAACGACGCTTGAATAAAATACATCTTAAAACTCGTAGCTCCCATCTTAAAATGCTTAAAAACAAGACACATTTGGCCTCTCATGTTTACACTTACATTACTAGTGATAATGCACTTAAGTGCATATCTAAATTAACTTCTTTAGGTAACTTAAATTTTACTTTTCAATTCATCAGCTCACTCTGTGATCCCGTCAATGTCTTAGCTAATACCCTCTTAAATTTCATAAGATTTAATTAATTAAATTTAAAATCACCTCCACATAAATATGAAGATCCGTATCTTAACTGTCACTCATAAAATTCACCATTGGTGAAATAATACATTGATTTGATTTCCAAGCTCGTCTACTAATTAGGCTTATCCTAATTACCTAACTAATTAGTCAAACCTACACAATTTCTCTCAAACTGAGATTATGTACTAAATAATATTTACAAATAACAAAAATATGGCCTAGTCTTAGAACTTACACTTTAATCTCTCCTCACGTGTTTTCAAGGTTTCACGCACCCTCCAGCTGACAAAACTTAACCAACCCCCCACCTAACATTCTAGCCGCATGCTTCTGAGGGATCATGCCCTCTCCTATAAGCATACCTTCATCCTATCATCTATTTGTTTTCCTATTTTTACCTTTTATTATAGAATTTCCTTTAATTAATATGTTTAATCCTAATAAGATTAATATAACTTGTTCAGAATTCAAATTTTTTAAGCTTAATGATTTTGTAGTTGCTATACCGGGTTCGACCTTACTCAAAATACTCTTATATTTTATTTTTTGTCGTTTTCTGAGTAAATTTCTTGAGTCACTCTCTTCCTTTCAGGCAATAGACCTGTAGACTTATAGTGGGGAAGGTAGGGGACCGTGTGCGTCTTAATAAATATGCATTACCTTCCTTCAGAAAAGAAATATTAGTTCTATTTCACTGAATTTGTGATTTTGAATGTTTACTTACAAATTTTATTTTAAACATTATTTATCAGTACTAAAGTTGTATTGAATATTTCATAATATTTGCAGTTACGTAGTAATTAGAGTTACTCAAGTTCTACAGTTAATTTTTTACTTTTCGAAGACTAACATTTTTAGTTAAATTTAATGTTAATTTTATATTTAAATCATCGAAATTTAAATGGCTTTTTATTACCTCCTGGATCGAAGAATTTTGGTGGAAAGTACTTAAAACAACCCTAATTTTTCCTTTTTAGTTTAGAGATAAAGCTACCTAGTCTCTGGTTCGATCTCAGACTGGATCGTTTTCTCTGGTTCGATCTCGGATTTGTATTCGTGATCTCTGGATCGATCTCTCAGAAATTTGGATATTTGTGGATGTCTCTACAATTCTAACACTTAGTTCATGATTGAATTTATCGAGTTTTGCATCTGTTTGATTAATTGCATCTATTATTTCCTGTCTAGTTTCATCTATTTTTATTAGTTGCATCTATTATTTCCTGTCTAGTTACTACTATTTCCTCTCTAGTTGCATTATTAGTCGCTACAAACTCCTGTCTGGTTGCATTCATTTTATTATTTAAATTCCATTACTTTTTAGTAAAAATTCATAAATTGATATAAGCTTATCGTGGTTCCCTCACTTAGGTTTAAATCTGCCATCCTCTCTTCCAAAATTTACAACTGATTACAAACAGTAATGATATTTCTACAATATTAATTCTAAAGCTGTATATCATGTGAATCAAATTGAAAAATGGTCTAAGGCTTATCAGACTTGATTGATGAGGTCGTCTCAGTGTGCCGTCGTGTGTAACTTATGTTTGTTGTTCCACCTCGGTGTGATGTACTTTGTCGGTGTGCCGTTCAGTGTGCCGTGTGTGGAACGTCAGCTTGTTCCACCTTGGTACGATGTTCTTCCTCGGTGTGCCGTTCAGTGTGCCGTGTGTGCACGTTTGCTCGTTCATCGTCGGTGTGCCGTTAATTGTGCAGTGTGTCTTTCAGTCGGTGGAGTCCCTTTCTAGTCTCTGGGATCCGAAGATTCGCGTCGCGATTGGGTGCCAATTATTACGATATGGGATTTTATGCGATATTTTCCCCGCGATTGGGGATGATACCGGGTTTTATGATGATAACGACGCGTGCATGCCTTACTGCGCACTTGCACGCGGCCATGTGATCTGATTTAAGTAATTGATTAAAATCAGATAAAACTTGATGTTGTACACTCTTTAATGATTTGATTACACTTTCAATATTGACATTGATACAGTTTTTATGTGATATTACTGTTTTTCTGTGTTAATATAACTATTTTCTGTGTTTTGAGCACGGTGTTCTGTATTCTGAGTACAGTGTACTGTATGGAGAGAGGTTACTCTGTTCTCTTATATTAATATGTCGATTCATGCACAAGCTGCATATATGTGACCTACCCCTTGCTTCTTGGACCTCTTGTCACTAGTGTTAAAACTATCTAATAGGAGAACTACTCGAAACCTGATGTTGTGAAGGCTAGCTTCCTATTGTGTAATGGGAGCCAGCATGTCACATGATCTTTCAAATGCAACGGAGTTGGTCTTTAAAAGAAAAAAAAAGTTGTAAAGCGCAATACATTGAAATTACTTCTGAAAACACGTGATTCTCCACGGACTAAGTATTAAAAGGAAACTTTATATACAGTTCTTTAAAAAAAAAAAAACTTCATCCATGACTTTTTGAATTTATGAGAGGGGTCCAAAACAGTATCATTACAAATACTAAAACTTAACACATGTTGCCAAATAAGACGGAAGTTTTTTAAAACTTTGAAAATTTTCTTTTATCGAGAACAAAATTAGTAATAATGTAATTTGACAAATTTAATGGTTACTAGCTAATTATATTTTCACTGTTCTGCCTAATTTAACTAAATAAAGTATAAAACATTAAAAGTTACCAATGGCTTAGTGCAAATTACTCGTAGAATCATTGATAAAATTGGTTAAAATAGTCACATTGATTTTTAATAGCTATTAAAAATTTGATATTATTAATAGAATCTTACTTCTTTATTGAGTTGAGTTTTATGGTTTGGTAGCACTTATATTCTAACTGGAGGTTAGATCAGTATCCAAAAGGAGCAATTTCTTGTTTTACGCAAACCTGCTCCCTGTGTTTTTATATAGATTTGATGTAGATGTTAGATTTTTCAAAACAAAATCTTGCTTGAAATAATTTCACTTTTAAGAATTTTGGGATGACTACAACATTTAATTAGTAAGTGTGTGAAGTTTCAGCTTTGTAACTGATCGGAAAGGGATTAAACACTCGTGAGCCTCGGTTTAGTTTCAGATTGTTTTAATATATGAAGAACAAAAGATACACATTTTCTTTTATTTCTGCATTTTAATAAATAGTTACTTTCCCACTCTGACTACGAAAAACATACAGATATTTCCTTCTCTCTGTGTGTATTTAAACTAAACTTTGTATGTGTGTCTACATATATATATATGTAACCACAAATATATGTACACATCTGATTCTCGTCCATCCGCCTAACTGACACCTGGGTTCATCCGGATTAACCAAAGTTCTGATAGTTCGAAAATTATAGGGAAAATGCATTAATTAATATACCATATTACTACAACTCACCACTAATTTTCGAAATAACAATTTAAAAAACACTTGAAACATGATACAACCGCTCCAAATAAGTTATGATGTACTGTACAGTAGGCCTATTGTACCACTGATTGAAGTACAGTTTTAGTTCAGTACAGTACTTTACTCACACTGCGACTATAGTATTGTAATTAATTAAAGTGTTTGAGAGGAGTTTAAAAATTTTATATATAAATTATTCGTCCCATAATAATTTGTTATAAAAATTATTATTCATCCATACTAATTTGTTATAAAATTAATCAATCTGAAATTTCATTCCGGATAAACGGATATCTGGATCAATGAGGGTTGGATAGACTAGGCTCCGCTGTATTATACAGATAGAATTTGGTTTAATTCAATAAAATCAGTATGAAGATTTAAGAAACCGTTTAAAATAGTATATGTGTGCTAGTATATGTAGGGTGCCAAAACTGTTGGATTGTATGTGTATGAGTTCATATCTATCGAAAATCTTTATTAAATTGTCATATTAATAAGTAACATTTGTGAATTAAATAGAGTAAGATAATCATTCTCAAGAGAGCTGCCAATTGGTGCTATATACCACATTAAATGAGATGTATTAAAGTACACAATTATTCAAACTGAAAATTTAATGTAATATTTTTGCCCATAGTTGATAACGTATTTTATAATATTTATTAATTCATTATTAATATTAATTTTTACTGATAAGAATGGATTTCGTAAGTGGAGAAACAAGATGTTAAAATGGTGGTTAGCGGTGGCTGAAGTTTTCACTGGGGTTGAGCACTGTGCGATAGCACATGGTAGCTCAATATAGCTCAGCTGGAGAGCAATAGTGCGCTAAGCCATCAGTTACAGGTTCGATTTCCTTGTCCAGGTGTCGATTTTCAACTAATTGAAACCCAGGTTACTCCTAAAAGCTGTTCGGGATTTCATTCCATGATTTTTAATGTTCATTACATGATTTTTTTTTAAAGATTTTATACATTGCATTATTTGTTAAGCTTAATAATGAGGATTATTACTCAATTGGGCAAAAATTTCTTAAATGGCATAATTTTTCTATACTTATATTTAATATAATTTTTGACTTAAGAAATACTTTACTGAATGTGTGCATATTTAAGTTGAAAATTGAATATGGTTTTAACTATTTATGCTATACTTATTTTGCTTAGTGCTCCTATAGAGAGAAACATAAAGCCATATAAAAAATTCTACTTTCCTTCCTGAATCTCTCTTTTAAAAACTTTTTAATGTATATCTTGAAGTAAATAGTTTCAATGTTAATGTTGGCCATGATTTTCGTAACACTTTCTAAAATACACATTATTTAAAAAAAAATGTACTTAGCAGTGAGACATTTCATTTTTAAGTTCTCTTTTTTTTCTCTTCTAACTCTCTCTACCTTTTAGTCTACATAATAATGTAGACGTACTTTCCGTTGAGAGTGCTGAAGTAATGGTTTGGGATGAGAATAAAATAAATGGTGTCTATGTAAGAACTCTTTAAGTCAATGCATTCAGAAATTTTGAAATAAATCTTTTAACAATTTCAGAATTTCAACTAAATTATAATAACAATTAATCCCGCTTCAGCGGTCGAATGTTCTAAGGCATCACTCACTCAATAAACTATACTGCCAAATATGGGAATATTGCGGTTCGAATCTTGCATGCTGAAAGTGACTTTACTAAATGGTTTTTAACTCTTCCTCAACGCAAATACGGATATATTTCCTATCAATTCAACTTTCTTTATCCATAACACATTAGTGTAATCTTTTCATAATCGTATGACATTAAGTGGTAATAGAAAAAGGGGACAGCAAAAAAGAGAATAGTAATAGTTTTATTTTAAATGATGTCATTTTCTGAACTATGGGATAGCTTCTAATATGAAATACATTTATCCACATATCAAACTAAGAAACAACAACTAACGAGCCAAACCGACCGAGCAGCTGGAGCCGTTGTGGATAGAGTGTGTCACGTTGTCAGCACAATGAGCCCTCAGGTGTTTAATAGCATTTTTCTAAATAGGAGCTACTACGTCTTTATTCAAGTAGTTTCTCATTTGTCTTCACGAGGCGAAGTTTGACGCCGTTCGAGAGCCGGATGCGCCGGGGATCGAATGTGGGCTCTCTGGATCTGTAGCCAGGAACTCTGGCCATTAGATTACATTATATCTAACATTATTATAATATCTAGTGATTAAAAGTGAGCTCATTGACCCACTCTATTAATTTCGAATAATTAATATATTTTCTCCTGTCCAGGTTGTTTGATAAGATTCCTTAAATTTGTCCTATCATTATATTGCTTATAGTGTAAGGGCATAGAAAGCTCATTTTTCTAGGAGAGAGGAAGGGTTTCGCTTAAACATTGGACTTAACTTTAGTCAGTAAAGTTATTTTTACGTGTATATGGAACCACTCTTCTGGATGATCCATCATTTTATAATAGGGTTCGGACCCCCCTCGAACACTATTTCTACGCTCTTGTTTTCTGCATAGTAAATACAATAAATTATCACTGTCAATACCTTTCAAATATGAGCTATACCTTGGTTTTCTTACCAATGGATACTTAAAGCATCTTTTAGAAATTACAAACATATTTTTGGCGGTCAAAATTGATCAGTTCTATTAAATTATTAGTTTTATCTTACAGGTGTTAATGTTATCTATAAAAAGTGAGAATTGCAGATCACATTAATCGATGTATGAATACATAAAATTAGATCTAGTTACTTTTTTATCTGTCAGGTATGTCCAGTCATAAGAAAATTGAGGAGTAGTAAATAATGTATTCCTAAGACATAAGCATACTATACAATATATTATTACAAGCTAGATGGTCAATTTATAAAAAATATATGTAATGTGATAACTGTTAAATTAGTTAGTGAACTTAAAATTATTATTTTTTGTTTAATGTGTTGAAATTTATATTTATTCATAGGAAAAATCTGAACTCTTGACCAAAAATCGATAAAGGACTTGATTGACTTTTATACTAGCCTAGCTATTTTTTTATTTAGCGCCACGTTTTACTAACCATTCTGGTTATACGCTTCCCAACTAAATTGTTCTGTGATGTAGTTAATAGTATTTGGTAATAATCCTAAAGTGTTTTGCGGAGGAATGGAGTGCTGCTAGTGATGATTATTCTATTCATGTAAAAATTAGATCTTGGTATTGCTCTGACGTAGTTAAAAATACGTAAAAAACAAAAATATTTGTGAATGTAAGATATTTAAAAGGTTGACATGTCCTAACATGTGGTTAATGTATTTGCTAGACATTAGATGGTAAGTTTTTATTTATTTGAAGTATTTAAAGTGTACTTTCTGAACTGACTGATTATATCAGAACACGAGAGTTTCTATGAGCGAGAGCAAAATCGCCTACCAATTTTTCCAGGAAAGGTATTTTAACAAACTTCCAGGGTTAATTTACATGCTTCTATCAACGTCGGACTGACAGCTTTACTTCTCCTCTTCGAAGGAATTTGTGCTACGAATTTTTATTGCTCAAGCAGGGGCTCCGGAAGCTCTTTGGAAGTAGGGGGGAAGGGGGTGCTCAGTTAAGAAGGACCCGGGGGTCCTTCCTGTATAGATTTTAAACCATCGATAACTCTTGAAGCTATTATAAGGGGGTTTATTTTTCATGGGTAGTACTTTTTTAGACTGCCTATGTGGTCTAGGAATAAGTTTTCTAGCTACAGATCCAGAGGCGTCGAGTTCAATCCCTGGAGCTTCCAAATTCTCTCTGTGAAGCAGTGGGTCTAAAACGTGGTCAGACTTACCCTCATGAGGACAAATTAGAAGTTACTTGTATAAAGAAGGAGAAGCTCTGGTTTAGAAAACTGAGAATACTGACCGGAGGGCTCGTTGTGTTGACCACATGACACCCTATATACACATATTTTGGCACCATCATCACTAACGCTGGTGGGTACTCGGTCGATATAGCTCTCTTATTGGATCACACCATGGAGATTACTTTTTTTTATGCCATTCTTTGTCATCAAGTATAGTAATAACATGGTAGGAAGAGAGGATAATAAAATACAAACAACGTTGTGTCAACAATGAAAATTTGTACTTTATTTTTACTATACAGGGGGTAGAACCATATATATGAAATGGGACAGTTAACAAAAAAGTTTTATGTGCTACCCACAAGCCAAAGGAGTGTTAGGAATCTCTCCTCCAGATTATTTTGAAATTTTGATGCTCTTATAAGCTACTAAGATTGGTTCTCACGTTAAAAAAACCAACAAAAAACCTAAAATTTAAATTGTTTAGAAGTTATTTGAAGTGATCCTCACCTAGAATATTTTTGAAATTTGAATACTTCTATAAGCTTTTATAGACGAGACTATTAAATACAATTAAATAATTAAATAAATTTACGAACCTTTAAATTCTTTAAAAGTTATTTGGAGTGGTCCTCGCCTCGAAGAATTTTGAAATTTGAGTTCTTCGACACGTTATCGGTGACCTAGATTATAAAGCTCATTCAAACGAACACAGTTCTCAAAATATCTTCCTATATTTTGCCGAAGAAAAAACATTAAAACATTGATAAAATGAGAATTTAATAGTTTTAAGGAAAAAAACTTTTCTTGACTGTTTGCATACAGAATAGGACGCCAAACAAACATTTTAAAGATGTATTTTTATCACATTTTAAGAGTCAATGATAGCTGATTGGCTGTTGATTAAAATAAAAAAACTTGGTTTTTATTTTAGAAAGAAGCATTATAATTCTAACCAAACTTTGAACATTTGCAGATTATTTTAAAATTGATTTTGATACAAGCCTATCTTTTAGCTCCATATGCTTTATACCAGAGGGAGGGAAATATATCTAAAGGGAGAAAGATTTACCAGAGGGGTGGGTGGAAACATTTTCCCAACTGGGGCAATGCCCTCTTGTACTAATCCAACCCTACCCTCACCTCCTAACCCCAGTTCCACCACCACTCATACTATCTATCAAAGATCAGAAGAACATATGGCTTTATGCATGAACATATTAAATCTACTATTAGTAACTTTGGTAACTATAAGATACTAAGGTTGTTAATAATCCTACTACATTACGTTAACCAAATAATAAAACTTTGACCCTACATTCTGGCCTCCTTTCTACTTAAAATAGACTCTCAAGGGTAATGGATGTGTAAAAATATGTATTTTAAGCCCGGTTTATTTCTGCTAAAACCATTACTCTTTTAAACACATTAAAACAGGGTTAATTAACTTTTAAATTTTAAATTCCCAATCTTCTCCAGAATTTTCAAACCAAAAAATTTATATTTTCCCAGTATTTTATATCAAAAGCTATACATAAAAAAAAATCCAATTTTTCTACTAAGTTTTTGGCAAAAAGATGATAAAACAAATTCCATAAATTGGAGAGAAAACTAATAGTATACATTTATTTTGTTCTCTATCTCGTATTTCTCAGATTATTGTAAGGATATCCAAAAATTCTAGTGACTTTTTATATTTTATTTTACTTCTATTTGACTTTCTCTTATCACCCCAAATTTCCTTGACTTTTTCAGGCTTTCCCTGTTTTCCATATTCACGTATCCTGCTATCAACCCTGTCAATAATCATATTGTGGAGGGAAAATTAATGAGCCTTTAAACTACGTACAGCGTAATCAAATATAATTTAACAATAATGTTTAAAAGAGGCACAAACAAATTCAAATATTTTATTTAGACCACAACAAGAGAGCTTTTGATATAATTTCCAGCTTTTTAATTTTATTAGGGTGGATAAAGATGGTAAAAAAATATAAATTTTAAACTATGGTTTTAAAAACATCCTTTTCTTCGTGTACAAATTAAACTTTCAATTCAACCTATGAAATTTTATTAAATCGAGTGACTATTTTAATTATTTGGCCTTTTAAAAAAAATAAAGCATTAAAAATAATGTTTTATTATATACTTGTAAAAGTTTTTTATGTAACTAAAATTTACTGTAAAATTAGGTAATTTAACTCATCTATTAAAAATATGAGAATATTATTATAGGCCGAAAAGCAAAATTGTTTCATAAAAAGTAAGATACTTGGGTATTACTAAATTAACACAGTTCCTTCGAAAGATTTTTCACTGTAATATAAATTTAAGAGTAGGATTTTATTAAATAAATAATCATATTCTGATAAGAATAATATCAACCCAGCAAGCAAAATTTTAATTAATCTACAATTCTAGCGGGCAAAAAATAATGGTATATTATTAACATTTAACACTTTTTATTTAATATTTAAAGTCAATTAAATATTTTTTAAAAACATACATTTTGTTAGTAATCTTATCTCTATAAATAATGTAAATTGGCTACCTATATAAAAACATGTTTATGAAACAAATCGCTATAATTCTTATATTTTAGGCAAACCCATAACATAATATTCAATCTTATATCCTTTATCCATAAAAAAATTACTCATTAGGAAAGAAAAAGTCACGTAAATTCTGAAAGACTCAACCACATGACGCTCCCAATTTTTATAATATTTGATTGAAGTCGCTAGTTGCTACACCCAAACACACAAGAATGGCAATACTTC
This sequence comes from Timema podura, assembly GCA_033556935.1. Classification (NCBI taxonomy): domain Eukaryota; kingdom Metazoa; phylum Arthropoda; class Insecta; order Phasmatodea; family Timematidae; genus Timema; species Timema podura. The sequence continues at coordinate 82,500,795 of JAVRXN010000010.1, forward strand.
TCCCGTAAAAAAAATCCTGCATTCCCTTAGAGCTTAGATAATGTCTCAGCATCTTAATCACTTAACGTAATAAAAATAAAGTATAATTCACCAGCTTGTCCTATAGATTCTCAAGAAACATTGTATTGAAAAGGCCAATATGAATTTAAGAAAAGTTTTGTTTAATCTTTGATAATATTTATGATAAATAGCTTAAACCGAAACCTTAGCTTAGTCGATAGTGCGTCTACTACTGGGTTCAAGGTCTTGTATTCTATGCCTTGCATTGCCGACAATTTAAACAAAGCTGTAATCTGAGCGATAAATTGATGAATGAAATATTGTGTTCTATGTTTATTCTAGAATTAAGTTAGTTTGTAAGCAGTCAGATGTTGTAATACTTTGGTCCAAAAATGTTAACGTTAATTACTCTAGATATTAAAAAACTAAGTGAATATAATTATTTTTTTGTATAGAGATTGTATTATAAAACAATTTGAAGGGTTTATTGAAATAATTATAAATATTTAGATACAAAATATAAAGTAGAGTTTCCAAATACTATCTCTTAGTTATTATTTATTTCAGGAATATTAGTTATGAAATTAAAATTCTCTTTCAAGTACCCAATTGATATTTCAACTTGGCAGACCTTGCCGTGTTCATGAGCACTAAATCATTAGTCCCTTAACTCCGGGGGCATTTGGCTTTAATCCCAATCCATAGTCGTCAGGTGGTAGCGGGCAAGGTACTGTACGTAGTTATGATGAAGTGCTATCAGGTGTCGATAACTCAATGTTGATAAGTAGGAGCAAAATTGTGTGCAGAGATTGCACTTGAATTAAATGTTTTTGAAGCTTTTTTTATAGTTATTTAAAGTATGGAATCCTCACAAATAACCTGAGTGAGTATTCAAGCAACCGATAAGGTTAGGGTGAGCGTATTGTCGACATATTGTATTGTTCCACGCCAACATCTCCTTTATATAGTCCATTTGCCATAGGAGTGTAGCTAAGTGACAGCTAGCAAAAGGGTTACCAGATATACTTTCATGTATTCATTCGTCAAACCACTATGATCTGCAAAGCCATACTTTGATTGGATGTCACATTTAGCAGTCAAAACTTCACAACAAACATCTGTCTTTAATTATGTTTTTCTTTTAACGTTTCTACATATTATGCTAGGTGTCTTTAATACCACTTATGTGGCGAGTGAACTTTAGGTCCCAAGTGTTGGGAACACACAAGACCTTTCTAAACAGAATAAATCACAAATCTACCTAATAGTGGTATCTAGTAAGAATACAGGTGTTCATAAACTCATAGCCCAAATTGCACATATATCTTTTTGAACCAAAAGTAATGCAAAATACCCATACACTTACATCCGGCAAACTATGCTAATACCATTACATTGTGTTCTAAGTTTCATGTAGAGCGCCGTTATAGAATGCGTGTACAACAAGTTGCATAGGAGTTAGGCGCGTGTCACTACACATGTAATAATGGCAAGAACTTTCTGAGATGTAGGCCGTTAATGATGACGCTCAGAACGTGTTCGCATTTCTATATTGGGCTGGTGTGTTGTTTATTATTAATTGTGGTATGTTCTGCTGCCGTTCTCCAATATGTTGAGGTATGTAGTGCCACACGCCTAACTCATATGTAGCCTGTTGTACACGCGTTCTTGAACAGCTTTGCTCTCCCGGTGCTATACGCCAAAACTTTGAACACAATTTAATGATATTAGCATAGTTTTCCGGATGTAAGTGTATAGGGATTTTGTATTACTTTTGGTTCAAACAATATATGTGCAGTTTGTGCTATGAGTTTCTGAACATACTGTATACTAGTAAGTAGGTAAATATGAATTAACTATTAACTAAAACAAAACATGTTCGGTGGCCCCATGCTCAAATGCGTCATTTTCGCAATAGACTGGACTGCCAATGACAGTGAGATCAGGGTTAGAATTCCTGTTAGGTGTTTTGAGGTTGGGTTTTCCTGAATGGTTTTCTACTCTCTCCACATTAATGAGGGTATAATTTATATGAATTAGCATAATTAGTAGGCCTACATATGCTAGATACCGAATGGTGGTAGGACACGGTATTAAAAACTTTAAAATTGAATACATCTAATAAAATGTCAGAAAAAAGGCACTCACATATATGTTAGTTCCTGTGTTAGATAAAAGATTGGTATTGCCGATAGGTGTATCAAACATGTCGGAAATATAGTATTCCCCATTGTCAACTCTGGCCGTATAGTGGTGGGATGGCAGGATTTGGAGTGTAAATATGTCAATAATTTCAATTGTACAAGTGCAATAAATCAACCAAAACATTGGTACTCTGAACCATGACGATCTAGTAATAAACTGTAATTTAACATTAATTTTGAGCATATATAGTCAAAGTGCAAAGCTAACAACAAGCAAATACAGCAAAGTGCATATTTATAATGTGTTAATGAAGAGAAATAGTTGAGTGCATTATTAATTTCTTTAATTTATATAAAAATTCCGACCATTGATTCCAATCATTTCTAATCCAATGTCAATATAATTAACAAATTAATTTGTTTAATCAATTTATCTTTTACCTTTCCTATGTATAGCAAGCGTTTTATGGCATAGATAATTATTATTATGTAATTAATATTACAAGCATTTTTACACAATATATTAGGTCATAGAAATACTAATTTTGAAAATAAGTGAAATAAAGGCACAAGTAACAATATTTATAACTTATTTTGAAAATATTAAACTTATCTACAGTATTATAATTATGATTTTCTAAATTAAA